>JAJJWW010019426.1:0-600000 GCA_023531295.1 Papaver armeniacum
GTTAACAATAGATTATCACAAGACGTCTTTAGATCTATAAACAGTCTAAAGATCCTTGTCGAAACTTTGATCTAGTTTGACTGAATCTTATATCATAAGAGAAGATTCTCAAGCATAAACAAACTAGGTGCAATCAAAGTTCAACCACCGTTAGTCAATCAAATCAATCGAAACACAAGATAAACCGCAATTATCTAGTTTCCCACCAACAGTACTAATAGAGCTTCTCAATCCCAAAGAAGACTTTAAACTGAGAGGTCGTAAGAGATTTCGCCTAATTAGGTTACTTTCCTCTTAGAATAAGCTGCTTCATCAGTAACAACACAACCGAGGAAGTTTGCTGTCACGAAGGATTAGTTTGCTAGAAATGCAAACTCAAGTATTTATAGACAAGGAAGTTTGGAAACCAAGGAATTTCAAAACCGAAAATAAGATATGCAATATATTCCAAATTCTAGTTTCCATAATAATAGGAAATGCTCATCCAAAATATTGACCGAAAGTCTCTTTAGAAAATCTTCAACTAGTAAATGAACATTACTAATTTTCGTTTTCCTAAAATAAAATTAAAAACCTTAAATAAAAGATTCTTAACTTATTTATGTTTCGATCCAGGATTTTTTTCCTTTAGCTATTAAGGAATAACTTTGAACAATTAAATATAAGCGTTACTGCACATGTTCAAAGTATGTCGACATCCTTACTCTGTAAGTCCTCTTTCATACTTACAATCTTGAAACCGATTTGCCACACTTCCAACAAGTTTAGAATTGGTTCATCTGACTTTCAAGAACTATGTGATTGATTAAGAACACTCAATCACCAATCATGGGTTTAACGGTTCTACCAAAACAAGTTTCGGTTTTTACCTCCATGTGAGTATTGTGCATAGTCGCACTAGCTTCCCAAAATTCGGTTGACTAGGTACTAGGATCGGTTCCCCACATATATATGGTATCTAACTTGAATGTGTTGCACATGTCCATAGGATCGGTTCCCCTTTGCCTAAAAACGTGTTGCACATGTCCATAGGATCGGTTCCCCTTTCTGCTAAAACATGTTGCACCTCATACAAGGATCGATTCCCCTTTGTGATGTGTTGCACCTCTTATTAGGATCGGTTTTCCTTTACCTAGAGTCGGTCTTACACAAAATCACAAACTCGATCATACCATCTCAGGTGATTACTTAAGATCGGTTTTCACTAATAAAAGTCATACCAATACATAAGTCAGGCCTTTGTGAATAGTTTTACCAATAACACAAACAAGTCATGAGTGGTTATACAAATCACACATATTGGTTGTTCACAAGATATGCAATGAATAACAATACCAATAACGCCTAGCGATTTCCTTTTCGATTCACAAAACAAGTTCATGAATTTACTTCCTTAAAACATATGTAAAACATTGTTTCCTAGGATGAAATCCTCACCTCATAACCATACATAATCATAATAGTATTTAAACGATTATGTCGATGTCTTATCTACAAAGTTTAATGGTTAAGCAATAAACCTCGTATTGTATTCCTTAATACTATGTCTATCTAGAGTGTTCATGCTTGTGATTTTGTTTTCAATATGCATGACTTGAAAGATACGTTAGGGAATGAAACAAGTTCAAGTCAAATATCACTAACCTCAAGTGGAAGGATGATGTTGTCGTTGTAGCTTCTTACTTCTTCACTTCTTCAAGTCTTCACAATACTTGTAATGTCTCATATCCTAATACTTTCAAGCTAACCTATACGAAGTTGACTCTAGTACATAATCAAGTGACTCTTTAAATGATTTTGATTCACTAAAATATGACAACCAAACTTGACATACAAACGCTTGGTGGGTTCAACCGAGCTATGCTCTAACAATCTCCCCCTTTGTCAATTTTAGTGACAAAACTCTTACATCATATGGATAAACAAATTACAAGAATTCATTACACATCCGCTTGATTCCCGAATTCAACAGCACAATAACTTGTATACATTCAATCCTTAAATGTCGTTGTTCACATTATAATAACAAAGAAATTACTCCCCCTAAAGGTAAGATAGGTAGATTTTATCAATTCGCACGTCTTTGTTATTCCTTTGTAATGATATGTTACTCCCCCTTAGTCTAAGCTTTCACTCATTCGTTAGATAAACGTTTAAGCACCAATGTTCTTTTCCTTAGTGATACCGATCAATATAAAGTCAATGCCAGTATCACTTGTTTACTCCATATATTTCTCCCCCTTTTTGTCACAAAATGACAAAGAAAAGAAAAAATAAAAGACAAACTGAAAAGAATCTTACAAATCTCAAAATAGACTTGCATCCTATAGAGTTAAGCACGAGGGTTCCACACACCATTTCTTATAACCAATATCAAAACCGAAACTACAAAGTAATTTTTTTTGATATGTTATCAAGGAAACAATTGCCCGAAGCAAATTTCCCTAATAGTTTTGCAAACTAAAAATCAACTAAGCACCTTAGTCCCTTTGCTAAACTGATTGTACAAATACAATCACTTGTTCGATAAGACCAAAATAAAGATAACTCTATTTTGCTCATCAGGCTCTAATTATCCATATAACTTAGACCTTTAACTTTTAAACAAGACAAGTACTAGGTTAGTTAACTAGTATTTCTTGTTAAGGCATTCGATTAGACTTGAATAACCGAAACCTCCACTTTGATAAGTCTAATTAAGATCATAATTAACTTAGTTTCTCTTATCCGGAATCGAATTGGACTATACAATTCATCCCGTAAACCTTTTCTTTCGTTAATCCATAATCAATTCATACAAACCAAAATAAATCAACTTGCATAATTATTCAACTCAACCGGAAGCAATTGAAACAACATAGACATTATAGCACCGCAATTGCACCGAAATTTGTAAGCCTAAACAATTGATACCACACAATAAAGCAAGATAACAATAGTTTTTCTTAATAGGAACCAATTGAATCACACACACATCCATACACACATAATGGAATAAAACATCAATTGTACCGAAATTTTGTTAAGCAAAAGCAATAAATATATGAAATAAAAACAAACTTTTCTTAAACAGGAAAATAATTAACTAACATGATTGTTACCTCCAATTTCGCATCCACTTATCCAATATGTTTGCATCTTCTTCCAGGAGAATTGATATCGAAATATCATTATGTTGTCATCCTTATGCAAAACAAAAGAATAACAACAACCAACCTTTACCAGAAAGGTTGAAAACCGGTTATTTTTAACTATTGCAAGCAAAAGTTGAAAACCCTCGAAACACATATGCTATTATGCTAAACCAAAACCAATTAAACATATTGTGACTTTTTTCACATATTATTTCTAGTAGAACCCCTCATGATCCTTTGATAAAGCCTACCAACATGGGCTAGAACTGAAGCCTGCTAAATCAAAAAGTCACCCAAACCATAAGGGTTCAAAACATTATGAGATCGAATATCAAGGTAATAAACCGAAATCAAACATCCCATAAACCTACATAGCAATAAGAAAAGCATTCAAGCACGGGCTATGTAAATCAAAAACTATCACAAAAAAAATTATAAATCAAATGATTTTATTCATAATAGCTTTATTCATAATAGACTTAATACAATCATTGAAAGAAATCAAAAATTGATGTCTATTTCCTTGGATTAAGTATTACAGCATATAGCTTAATCTCTAGTGGAGCTCTCATTGTTTACTGAAGTTTCATCAGTATTCACACTGTAAAAGTATGTCTCAAGGATTTTGTTGGCAACCACTTTCTGTTTTCCAAGGTTTTCAATTTGAAGCTTCAAATCGGCTAGCTCGCTTCTTGCTTCTTCCATTCTATCTTTCAGACTGTCTCGATCTTGTAACAAAGAAAAGAGACTTCCTATGAGTTCTTCAAACCCATGCATAGCTTCATGCATACCATCTGTGGGAAACCACTTGGTAGAATCTGAATCATCGATCGCAAAGAGACTTATTCCATCTTGAGATCTATTAGAGTTGTGATCAGAAATGATTCTTGAGACAATCTTCTTGATTCTTCTTTTTGAGAGAAAACCTGGACAGTTTCTAACTATTCGAGCTTCCATTTTGTTACTCCTTGTAACACTTCGAGTTATAGGAGACATGATTTTTAGTTCAAGACTTTTTCCAGGGAAGATCTAACTCTTAAGAGAAGATTTTTCTTATAAGGATAAGAATATATTCGATTCACGAAAACAGGGTTTCCGAGAATAGGTTATTTTACCGAACTTCTCTTTTTATTAATGGACACTATCCCCTATTACGAATTAAACGAAACTGTACCCACTTGTGCTCTTGTTTTTATGTGTTTCTCTCATCCAGGGTTACGAGCACAAAGAAGAATGGATGAGTTTGCACAGTCTCCCTACAACTAGGTTGTACTGGAGTAAGCCTTTTTTGGCTTACAGTGAGTATCAGAAACATAGTTCATATTTCTCTTCGGGAATTTCTTCCCAAAATATTTTCTCCCAAGACGATGATCTTTTCTAACTCTAGCTAGAGATATGATCATGTGGAGAAACTATACTAACGTGAGAATTTTCAGAGATAGATAAATCTCTCTTAATTCTATCAATGAGATTTTCATAAGATTTTCTCATTCCAAGGACTTTCTTATGATTCACATCAGTGAGATTATCTGAAACAATTATCGGAGATTCCTGATTGTTTCTTTTGGCAGAGATTCTCTCTTTCCCTTTCTTCTGGAGTCGTTCTTCATCAAAACAAGGATTGTTTCGATATGGGTGAGGAGGAACCTTTTTCCAGAAGCGATTATCAACTCTTTCCTCTGATTATTTTGAGTTGATCTTATAGGGTAGTGGTATAATCTGTCTTTCTACTGAGGAATGGTCTTTCAGTTTTTTAAGACAAGAAACTTCCTTCAATATTTTTACCACCGTATGTTGAAGAACTATAAGTTTCCTATCAAGTGACTGAAAATTTTATTCCTTAATATCACTTTCACGGAATCGGTTCAAAGTTTCCTTCGGGCAAGATATCGTTTGATCATCAGTAAATATAGAAGATGGTTTCTTATCCTCTTCTGATTTGATGTAGTTAGACAAACTACCATCATCTTGATCTGTTTCAGATGTGACTAAACCTGTTTTATCACAATCTTTAAAAGTCGAGCAAGGACTTTTAGTTTCCTCAACATCAGAAGAAATCACAACAGCATCATTAGTCAGAGTCATAGGAAGTGTCTCTTTTTCTTGAGAAAGAGTTTTACCAAGAGATTCTAATTTGACAGTAAGATCCATATTCTCCATAGCTAGAATATTCAGTTGGATGTCTTTATCTCTGATCTCCTGTTTAAGAAGATTTGTCTCTGTCTTTAATAACACCACTTTAGAAAACAGAGATTTTATAGGCTTTATGAGTTTTACCAACTCTTTATCAGCATCTTCTTTTCCATCAGAGATGGACACAGATGTTTTCGCAACTCCCGGATCATGAGTCAATGAAGTAGTAATATCTTCAACCTTTGAGTAGTCATACTCTTGCATAACGTTAACTGAATCAGACATAGATTCAATTTCTTATAGGTTGGATCGCACCAAACAAAGATTGTTAGATCTTTTCGTGTTTGCCTGCTCTGATACCAATTGAAAAGGCGAGGGTACCCAAATATACCTCAAGCTAAAACTTTTCCTAACTATAAGTCATTTCTCCGAAAGTGATTGACTATGGACTGAGTCGAGACAATGCAACTAATCGGTTCACACTTCGTGTGATCGTCTATGGATACGATATCGAGACAATACAACAACGAAGTATGTTTACTTGATAAAAAGGTTCGGACTTAACCAAACACAATAGGATTGCTTATCAAGTAAATAGGAATTAATGTTTGTGTCATTTACTTTAATTATAATAAAACAATTATAATGCGGAAAATAAAAGTAAATGACACAACAAGATTTTGTTAACGAGGAAACCGCAAATGCAGAAAAACCCCGGGACCTTGTCCAGAATTGAATACTCTCAGGATTAAGCCGCTACACAAAATTAAACCAACTTCGTATAGTTGAGATCAAGCAACTAAACATATAGTTCACCTAGTTCCGTCTATATTCCCACGCCTCCAACTTATGAATAAGTCACGTACTTGGAAAAATTCATTTGGTTCGTATTCCAAACAGTAAAGGAACAATAAATCTGTTTGGTAGCAACTCTCTTGAACCAAGTGATGTGAGTTCGACAAAGGCTCTTCTGTTTATCTCAATAAACTACTGTGTCAGGTTCTTAGATCTATCATATTCTCAACTACCAAAGGTAATTGTTAAGATTTTGCAATCAATACTTTTAATCACAAAGAATAGTATAGATGCCGATCTACACAACTAATCAATTCAATCTACCAAAAGGATAAACCGATTATAATTGGATCCTCTATACCGAAACAAGTATTGTGCACACCAAATATTATGAACCCCAGATTAGAAATCTTCAATATCTTCTTTGTCTTCAAATCTTCTTAGATCTTCAATAAACGCCTGCACACAACAACTTGAATCTCTTGTGATCAATCATGCATAGAACAAAGTCTGTTAACAATGAATTATCACAAGACGTCTTTAGATCTACAAACAGTCTAAAGATCCATGTCGAAACTTCGATCTAGTTTGAGTGAATCTTATATCAGAAGAGAAGATTTTCAAGCATAAACAAACTAGATGCAATCAAAGTTCAACCATCGTTAGTCAATCAAATTAATCGAAAACACAAGATAAACCGCAATTATCTAGTTCCCCACCAAAGGTACTAATAGAGCTTCTCAATCCTAAATAAGACTTTAAACTGAGCGGCCGTAAGAGATTTCGCCTAATTAGGTTACTCTCCTCTTCGAATAGGCGGCTTCACCAGTAAAAACACAACCGAGGAAGTTTGCTGTCACGAAGGATTAGTTTGCTAGAAATGCAAACTCAAGTGTTTATAGACAAGGAAGTTTGGACACCAAAGAATTTCCAAAACCAAAAATATTCTCAAGATATGCAATATATTCCAAATTCGGTTCCATATTTCCTAGAAATGCTCTTTCCAAAATAATGACCAAAAATCTCTTTGGAAAATCTTCAACTAGTAAATGCACATTACTAATTCTCGTTTCCCTAAAATAAAATTAAAAACCTTAAATAAAAGATTCTTAACTTATTTATGTTTCGATCCTGGGATTTTCTTCTTTTAGCTATTAAGAAATATAACTTTGAACAATTAAAGATAAGCGTTACTGCACATGTTCAAACTATGTCGACATCCTTATTCTGTAAGTCCTCTTTCATACTTACAATCTTGAAACCGATTTTCCACACTTCCAAACAAGTTTAGAATTGGTTCATCTGAATTTCAAGAATTATGTGATTGATTAAGAACACTCAGTCACCAATCATGGGTTTAATGGTTTTACCAAAACAAGTTTTGGTTCTACCTCCATGTGAGTACTATGCATAGTCACACTAGCTTCCTAAAATTCGGTTGACTAGGTACTAGGATCGGTTCCCACATATATATGGTATCTAACTTGAATGTGTTGCACATGTCCATAGGATCGGTTCCCCTTTGCCTAAAAACATGTTGCACATGTCCATAGGATCGGTTCCGCCCCTTTCTGCTAAAACATGTTGCACCTCATACAAGGATCGATTCCTATGTGATGTGTTGCACCTCTTACTAGGATCGTTTCCCTTTACCCAGAGTCTGTCTTTACACAAAATCACAAACTCGATCATACTATCTCGGTGATTACTTAAGATTGGTTTCACTAATAAAAGTCATACCAATACATAAGTCAAGCCTTTGTGAATAGTTTTACCAAGAACACAAACAAGTCATGAGCGGTTATACTAATCACACATATTGGTTGTTCACAAGATATGCAATGAATAATAATACCAATAACGCCTGGCGATTTCCTTTTCGATTCACAAAACAAGTTCATGAATTTACTTCCTTAAAACACATGTAAAATATTGTTTCCTAGGATGAAATGCTCACCTCATACCCATACATAATCATAATAGCATTTAAACGATTATGTCGATGTCTTATCTACAAAGTTTAATGGTTAAGCAATAAACTTCGTATTGTATTCCTTTATACTATGTCTATCTAGAGTGTTCATGCTTCGCAGTTTTGTTTTAAATATGCATGACTTGAAAGATACGTTAGGGAATGAAACAGTTCAAGTCAAATATCACTAACCTCAATTGGAAGGATGATGTTGTCGTTGTAGCTTCTTACTTCTTCAAGTCTTCGAATTACTTGTAATGTCTCATATCCTAATACTTTCAAGCTAACCTATACGAAGTTGACTCTAGTACATAATCAAGCGACTCTTTAAATGAGTTTTGAGTCACTAAAATATGACAATCAAACTTGACATACCAACGCTTGGTGGGTTCAACCGAGCTATACTCTAACACAAGGGCATAGGAAATAGATCAGATGTTAGCGATATAGTCACTGATTGTTTGAGACCCTCGCTGGATTGTTTGGAGTTGAATGGTGAGTTGATGAACACGAGCAGTGACTTGAGAAGCAAAAGATGAGCCAAGATGAAGATAGAGATCACGAGATGTTTTGAAGGTTGAAATATGAGAAAGCACAGGCGCTGAGAAAGTTGCTTGAAGGAAACTGATAAGAAGATTATCCATGGATTTCCATTGAGAATAAGCAGGGTTAGGAATAGGATTTTCAGCAGTACCAAGTGTAGAAAAAGGAATGGAAACATTAGGATCAACATATTTATAAAGATCTTGAGATCGAAGAAGAGGATGAATCTGCTTTTTCCAAATAAGAAAATTCTTAGAATCGAGTTTGGTGGAGATAAAGGGAAGAAGGTGATTTAAAGAAAGAGTTGCAGAAGAGGTTGCCATGATTTTTTTTTTTGTTTGAGAGAGAGACAGAGAAAGGATCGATGGCTCAAGATGATACCATGAAGGAGCAAATCTTTCTATCCTTTCACTGGCAGGAGGGTTCAATATATATATATATATATATATATATTACAGTAATCATGTACATAATATAAGTTAAATATATGGACAATATGCATGACTGGTGCCTGATTATAAGCCTGGCGAGATTGGGTATACCCAGATTAATTGGGGTATACCCAATAAGACAAAATATGGTCATTTTGAAGTAAAAGAGGTCACCCCTTAACCATATATTTTCTAAATGGCAAATATACCCTTGTTTAATTAACACTAAAAATCGATTAGGTTAATTAATTGAGTTTAGATTAAAACTTTTCAAATTATGAATTTGAGTAATGAAATTTTTGATTGAACTTTGGGAAGTTTTTTGATGAAAAAAATTAGTTTTGAAAAAATCTTTTGGAACGGAAATGAAAGCACACTACCCAAACACTTCTAAAGAGGGGATTGCAAAGCTATTGTATGAAATAATACTCAAAATTAGATAAAAAATCAACACTTCAGTTCTGAAAGTATGAAAAGTCGGCAAGGTCGACGAATGAAGATCATGCCGACTTTATATTTTTTTAACACACAGGAGACGACAGAATAAATTTATTAGTCGGCAAGGTCATCAAAAAAAAACCTGCCGACTGTTGAAAATACCTACTTGTTGAGAAAAAAAATGTATTAGTTGGCAAGGTCTTCAAAACTACCATGCCGGCTGTTGAGAAAAATGTATTAGTCGGCAAGGTCTTCAAAAAATATGCCGGTTGTTGAAAAAAATTGTTAGTTGACAAGATCTTCAAAAAATACCATAGTGGTTGAAAAAATTTGATCGCCATGGCTGTTATGAAAAGTCGGCAAGATATGCATGTTACGACCTTGCCGACCAAAAACACATAAATCACAATTTTCGATTTTTAACCTAATATAACAAGCAAATCACACAACACAATGATGGGTTTGAGTTTAAACATCACTTATAGTCTTCTTTTCGTAGGTAAAGTCAACAATTTTTGGAAAATCAAAGTTGAAGATTTTTATATGGCTTTGGTTGATGGAAGATGCTGAGATGAAGAAGAAGAAGAGAAGATTAAGAGTTGTTTAGTTTTTTAATTTTAGGGTTAATGAAATTAAGAAATGAGTTTATATTTAAGATTTAATTAGTTCAAGGGTATTAAAGTAAAATCACCCTTTTATGAAAATGCCGACTAGGTCCCCTTAGAATTGGGTATACCCCAATTAATGCAGGTATACCCCAATCTCGCTTGAGGATTATATGGCTATACAGATATTACAGTAATGCCTAATTATACGCCTAACACCTAGTACTGCATCTAGGCGACCAAAAGTTATTAGATGATCCATGGATTTGTGCCCAAGTACCTAACATACAGAAGAGTGATCAAATATTAACGTGAGAATCTGTGAATCTTCTTCTACACAACTGCTAATAAAATGAAGAAACGATATGAACAAAGAAAGACTAAAAATGTTATAAGTACATTGCATATACATCATAAGTAGTACTTTACATCTGATTCATATAATCATGATAAGGTTAGTGCAACGACTTGGGGTTCCTCCAAATAATCCCAATATTATTTTTTTCACATGTTATAATGGAAGTTTTTGGGCGAGAATTTTTTTTACACGAACCATCATGATTATCTCTTAATCAGTTAATTCATTATGCTATGTAATACTTGGGGTAGGATCCAATGACATGGTTTGGCCATTTTCTCTACAAAATCCAAGCGACAACGAGTTTGAAGCTAATTTTTTGGTGACATTTTCCACTTGTGTTGTTCTGCATTCCTGCCAAAAATGAGTGTATTCAAATATACGAAACTTCACCATCCACAAAATTTAATTTCAACCGTTAATTTTTAACGGTTGATATTCCAAATGGTAGATGGTAGTCTTATACGTTTCAGAATGCTCTCATTTTTGGTAGGAATGTAGAGCTATATAAGAGGAACATGTCACAAAAAAAAATTAGCTTCAAATACGTTGTCACTTGGGTTCTGTAGAAAAAATATTCTATAGAAAAAATGGTCAAATCATGTCATAATTATATCAATATAACCGTATCTTTGATCCTACCCCAATACTTTCCTTATATAGAAATACATATATATATAGGGTATCTTAACTTCGTGGCATCAGATTATAGGACCGGCCCTGCTTCCATTGAATATTGTAGTTAGACTAGTGACTTCGCAGTTTGTAAAAGCAAATGTGGTTCAGAGATACATGCCTAGCAACTCTAGAACCGACCGACAAAACAGAAATGCTCGATGAACCGAGCGGAAAAACAACGAAAACAAACCGCCACACACGAAAACCATCCTGCACGTTTTCCGAGAAGCTGGGCTCACTAGGACCCACAAATTTAAAAAAGAAGAGCGGCGGCTTTGCTTCCGTTTTTTCCCACAGTTCATATAGAACCGTTTTTTCCCTCGTCGGTTCATATAGAACCATTGTTGACAAAAATCTTCCAAGTAAAATACATTTGGCAGGTTCCATTGCATTTGTATGTTCTCTCTCTCCTCTCTCTCTCCTCTCTCTGCTACTTCTCTCCTCTCTGTGCTACCTAAGCTCGGCAATGGAGTAATCCCTTTTTTGAGCCTCCGGGTCAACTTCTGAGGCGCCTGAAACTATGGAAACAACAATTCCCACTGGATATTTGGGTTTGAATCATCCTTTCACTTCAACTATTAATTTTTATGGTCTTTTTTTTTTTAATTTTACTAATGTTTTTTTTTTTCTACTTCCCAAAGTTTGCTTCTTTTTCTCGATCTTGTTATCTGCCTTTTTGTCTTACAAACAAAAATCAATTTCAAACAACTTTAAACCAGAAAACCATTTTCTTTCCATTAAAACTTTAACTCAAGTCTCATAATTTTTTCATAGTCTTTTCTAAAAAATACATATTTTTATTTCATTTTTGTGGAACAAATCATGAATTTCTTTCATAGTTTTGTGGAATAGATAAATTGATTGAATTTCTCCGTATTTCTTTTCTTTGTCTTTTCATTAGACTTCTCCATTACAGATAGGATGAACCATGAATATGATAAATCACTGTTCTCCGGCAAAGTAGGCTTCCACCTTTTCTTCAGTAAACTCTTCTCCGGTTTCGGAGTTTTGATACGTATATAAATGATGCTTATGATGATCGCCACACTCGTAAATAATCACATGTTGTGGATTAATGGCCATGTTTTGTTTTCTTCTAGTATCTGAACAAGTTTTTAGTTGTATTGCCTGTCTTGTTTTCCTTCTTGAGGGTGAGTCTCCTGTGAATCGAATTTGTAGTACTTAAAAGATTGCGCTAACTTATGCTTGCTGTCTAGTTTCTTTGCTCTTTAGACCTTTCATTACATCTCCTTATTTCTGCTCTTGAATGCGATTTTGAAAACCTGTCATCTCAAACTTATTCTTGTCTCTGACCATTTAATTGAAAATTTATCTTCCTCGGCCGACTGTTCAATTTCATTTTCATTACTGAAAAAGTTGAAGTCTTTTTAAATTCTTCTTATTGAATTTTCATCCATTGATTTCCGATGAACTACCGACGTTTTGGCGGCTCAGGGAGGGTTGCTGGGAAACTATGTTTCAAACGGTCTTTTTTACAAAATAATAATATTTTGTTCCAAATTCTAAAATTTGAATTCAAGGAAAAGGGATTTTTTTGAGAGGGGTTTGAATTGTGACACTGGTCATACTTCATTTTCACTTAAACCGGTCCTAGCTTTGTTTCAAATCGTAGCTGGGTTTTTACTTAGAACCAAAATCCAATTTTCATTAAGTGCTATTGGGTATCTAGCCGTGTTGTATGAATGGTTTTCATTTTGCTTTTAAAAGAAAAGAAAAAAAAAAAACATCCGTGGGATCGTGACACTGGTTGCCTTCCTCTCAAAGATCCTTATATGGATGAAGTCTGGGAGAATGTCTAAGATAACCGGACACTGGTCAATTTTCTTAAACTTTCTTTCTTTCAAGATTTTGAACTTTTGGGTTCTTAATTTTCTTAAGTTTTTTCACGTCTTCTATTCTATGGATAAGTAGACTGGTCTCTTTATCCATCGTTAAGCTAGAATCATTTGGTTTCTTAACTAAGTTTCTCCTTGTTTTTTTTTTAATTGAAAGTTCTCTTTTCTTTTGGACACTGGTCTTGCTTTCTCCTTTTGGACAACTTTTTTTGGATACTTAACACAATATTCTGTTTCATTCTCAACTATAACTAAAGTATTTCAGTTACAACAGTATTTTTTTTTTTGGAAAATCTAAAGTTTTAAAAGGCTGTATTTGTCTTATACAGCTAAGACCCTACTCCCCCAACCCATTCCCTCTACTGTTCAACCCTGTTCAACCATACCCTATGTCAATAGCAAGCTTTAACCCTATAAACATAGGTTTTTTGTTCTCTCTTTAACGTGTCTATTTATTTACGCTTCCTATCTTTTTCTTTTCACTGCTATTTAATGACTTCGCCTGAGCCTGCTATATTTACCCCCAGTTTTTTTGTAAACTTTCTCTGCAAAAGAACTTACTATCCTTTCCCTTTCACTCTTTTACGTAAGAGTTTGTTTTTATTGTTCTTTGGCGACTGTACTGCCTCAGTTAGTTACTTTCACTGCTTTTTTTTTCTTCTCCTTTAATGAATCCACCTTTGCTTTTGCCGGTGGGTTTACAACCCTTAAATGCTAACCCAATCTTAAGACGTGCTTCGACCAAAGACTCACCCCCACCTCCTTTATTCCCTCTAATCATTGAAGATGTTAACTGTGAAACTTCTTTAGTTGGCGGAATCTTCCCAACCTCTATTTTTGATAAAGAATTCATTAAGTATGCTCTAAAATATAGATGGGGACCTAGAATTAAATTCAAAATATCAACCATCTCTGAAAACTTGTTCCTTGTTGAACTTCAAAAGAGAGAGCATGTTGCTCCAATTTTAGCTCATAGACCATGGCAGGTGTATGGTGATGCATTTCCAATGTGCCCCATATTCTCTCTCAGATGGTCTGATTGAAAGAGATGCTCTTTAAGTTTATCTCGGTTTGGGTACAACTGCTCAATCTTCAAAATTTCCATTACCATGAAAGCATCATAGCTAGGATCTGCAAGAAGCTTGGTAGAGTCTCTGAAAATTCCCCCCACATCCCACCCCCAATGCCATTCCGAGCCGGGCGACCCTCTTTTTGTCAAAATAGAACTCAACATAGAAAGACAGTTATCAAACTCTGTCAGAGCAAAGGTGGGCTCTAACCAGGAATCAACTATTTACTTTGTCTACATGAACTTACCCCATCGCATCTGCCTAAGTTGTAACAGACTGGGCCATGTCCAAGCTAATTGTGCAATTTTAGAAAACCGAATGCTCGAAAGGATCTATGATAAATCACCTTTTATAGATTTAGATGATGAATCTCAGAGTTGGGAAGATGAGTTTAAGGTCCTAATCGATGAGCAAATTGACTTAGCTTATTTTTCTGATGCATCCATGAGCTCTCCTTTGTTTGTGTCTCCTAATTCTGTTCTAGGAGATAATGTTGTGATGGATACTAAAGATTTATTCGATAGCATTTATGGGTCTGCCTCAGTCTCAACTGACACTGATGTGGAAGAAGTTGAGTTAGATGGCCTTATTGATATTCATGATGGGTCGCACTCGGATTCTCCTGAATACACATCTAATCCGGGTAAAAGAACCTTTTCGGAGTTTTTCACAAAACACCCATACTTATTCTCCCTTACCCGATTATTCAGAAATTTCAGATTGGGATTTCAAGATTAGGAGATATAGTGGAGAAATCTGTTTATGATGGCCATTTAGGAGATATAGTGGAGAAATCTGTCTATGATGTAGGAGAATCTTCGTCTGCTTTGCCGGCTTTTGTTGATCTGTCGTCTCCTAATCTCTCGGATGAGTAATTTTTTACTCGGGAAAATGAACTCTCTCAAATTGTGAAACCAGCTTTTATAATCACCTTTTCTTCTTCATCTAGTGATTTTTCTGCATCTCAATCTTCTATTTCTCCATTGGTTTCTTGTGGTCGATCTTTTTCTCCGGATACTCCTCCGCCGTCTCCTTCTGATTTTAATCTAGAGGTTCCCTTGAGTCAAAATGTTTTCAATCAGTACAGGTCTTTTTTTGAAAAATCTGAAAAGGTTAATTTAGATTCAACACCAATTGAAGAGAAAATTGCTTCCATGGCGAAGGTGGCTGAAGAAGGAAACCAGGGGGCTCAGGTACTTTCCTAAAATCCTTTCTCTTTATATATTTCAGTGCTCAATCTCATTGCTTTTAAATTTCTTAATTTCTGCTAATTTATTTTGTGAATCTGCATCCAGTTTTATATCCCCCAAATTTGCTTATGCTTCATAGTCTAGATATCTCTTAACTATAATTTTTCTAGTAGCTTTTATCTGGTTAAAAGGAGCTTACTTTATTATTGTTCTGTGAAAATTTGGGTGTTTAGAATTCTTCTCTTTCCTGCTTGTGTAGTCTCTGTAAACTATATTTTTCTCTTATCTTTATTTTATGCTCTTCCCTGTTCTTCATAATAATTTTTCAAACTGCTGAAGTTGCCCTAATTCACTAGTGTTACCTTATAAAATTCATATTGATAGTTTAGCTTCACATACATAAATTTATCTAATTACTCTCTGCTTTTTTAATTTTAATTGATATATTATCTTATTCTCAATCTCTTGCTTTGCTTAATGTGTATCATACTTAAACTTTGTTTTTGCCCTCTTAAGCTTTAAAGGATGAGATTAGTTGCCTGGAACACTCAAGGTTGTGGGAATAAAAAAACCCAACAACATCTACATCATATCACTAGAAATGAAAAACCCTATATCTTGTTTCCCACGTCAAACTATGTCTCAGAGACCTTTTCTCAAAAAACTTCTAATTGATTACCCAAACACGTTCTTTGTTAATCCCATTGGCAAGGCTGGAGGTTTGGCCTTGGCATGGGTTGATGGTTTCCATTTTGACATTGTTCAATGGAATCAAAATATGCTAAATGTTTTAATAAAAACTAATTTCCATGAAGACCTTTGGCTGCTAACAGCTTTTTATGGTTGCCCTCATAAGCCTCTTAAATTAGATTCTTGGAAATTCCTAGAGGACATAGCACTTAGACTAGCTCATACTGGTATGCCGTGGGTTGTAATCGGTGATTACAATCAAATCCTCAGTCCCAATGAAAATATGGGAGGCTTACCTTTCAATAGTATGGAAGCTGACCCTTTCATTAGATTGCTTTAGAGAGCTGGTCTTTCTGACTTAGGTTTCAAAGGTAATTTTTTTACTTGGAATAATCAACGGGAAGGTACTAAGAATATTCAGGAAAGACTTGACAAGTCTTATACAAATGATGATTGGATAAGCCGTTTTCTTGAATCTATGCTTACTCACCTTCCTCATATAGGATCTGATCACAGTCCAATTAGGTTGGATTTAAATCCAAATTCAAATAAACATCAACATTTCCCTTTTAAATTTTTTGATACTTGGTTAAACGTAAAAACTTGTATTCAGCTAATCCTAATGTTTATGGATGAAAACTATTTCTGTCGGTTTTGGTAATTTGGGGTGTGTGGATGAGAAATGAGTCTAAACCTTAAACAAATGCACTACATGGGAGTGCTTGTAGATTCGAGAAATCAATCTGTGCAAATCCGGCCTAAACCAAGAAATGGCCGTTCCAGGACTTGTTTCGGTCACAAAGTGAAGGAGATGGGGTTGATCTTAGGGAGGAAGCGAAGAAGGTGTTGATATTGTGAAGGTGTTGGCTATGTATGACTTGTATCGTAAAGCTGAATTTGGATTGCAGGATGTAAGCTATCGATTAGGTGTTTGAATACAATTGTATCAACACTTGCCTCTGTTGTCTTGACTTGTTCTTAAAATAGGATGGAGAACCTATTTATACAAGTCTTTTATCCTAACCCTCATATCTCGTGGGAAGTGGAGAAAGTGGAGTGATGGAGTAGTGGAGTAATGTGTTAGTGTCACACGACCAAGCTTGCCCACTTCTCCCATCATCACTTAACCGTCCATGACTTCCTGACACATTCTTGTGATGGCGCGTTGTGCGCTGCACGCTATAAACCGCCAGATCAATACCCCAGTATGTATCCCCCAGTTTGTGACATGATTGATGTCTGGAATGTGTGGATCGTGGGACCCACAAAAAGTAGCATGTAATGCTAAATTGAATAATCTGCGTTATTCAGAAGTCGATATACTTGCGAAGTATCGTGTGTATTCTATCTATGCATCGCATCGAGTATACTCAGCATGTATGAAGCATCGTTGTTTGAGCGTCTCAAAATAGCCTCATGTCCAGCCTACTTCATGTGATGGTTTGGAAGTTGCGTAAGCAAATCCTCCCTTGACCGACCACATGGTGTGGTAGAGTGACGGATGGTGATCACCATGACGCGCCGCCGACCAATCAACTCCCGACTGTACGTATAACCAAGCCGGTGAAGTTGGACGGACGAGATAATATTTGAGACATTCATCTGCGACCGTTAATGAAATTAGGGTTTTAGAAGAGGTGCGCAAGCATCCCTCTTCAGCCTGGTCGAATCCAAGCTTGGGATACGATTTTGGCCAGGCCGATCGTACATGCGTGTAGACGGTATGAAGGTGTAGGCGCCCATACCCCATTATCTCACGAAAGTGTGATCTGGGCCACTCATTCGTCCGGCGAAGTTGAGTGGTCGAGATCGATTCGTAAAACTAGTGCCGCAAAAGCCGTGCATCGTGCCAATCTTCGGGCGCGCGTTCCAAGATGACCAATCTTGGTCGGTTTTGGCCTATCGATGCCAGCGTGTAGGTGGTAGGCTGGTGTTCACGCCTATACCTGACTGTCCCATGAAAACGTGATCTAAGCCACTCAAATCGTCCGGCGAAGTTGAGTGGTCGAGATTAGTTTGCAATCGGGAAGTGTGGTCGGATGATTTGGGATAACCAGGCATGGCATGCCTTGGCCGATCAGGTGAGGGGATAGATGGGTCCACGGTGGTCATGTTGGTATGACCGGACCTGCTTAATCTAATCTTGGACCCTCCATTCATGCCAAAGAAGATGGACGCTCGTGATGCTCAAAAACCCTAATTTTGGGTTTCACGACCGTGCGTCATCCTCTATTCGGGCGTATGAATCGGTATGACCAACTATGGTTGGTCCTGACTGATCGGTCAGGTATGTAGGCGGGCCCATGGTGATTGTGTTGACATGCTCTGGGCCCTTTGAATCTACATCTACACCCTCCATCTATACCTGCGAAGATGGATGGTTGAGATTGTTTTGCGACACATGTAATGTGCCGCAAACCCTAATTTAGGTTTTCCGTTCATACTGCTCTGGTTTGGAAGTTTTGGCAAGCTATGCCAATCTTTTGGGGAGGCCGACCATGCGGGGCTCGCGTTGGTTCGACAACGAATATTCCATACCTGCTTGGGGGTTATGGAATTGATCTGGGCCATCCAATCATGCTGGTGAAGTTGGATGATCGTGATCATTTCCAGACTGATACGGACAGTCCGGATGCTCAATCGGGCTAGTATAACATACCGAGAGTTGCTCAATCGGGCCAGTATAACACATCGAGAGTTGCAGCCTGTACGTGTATTTCGTACATGCTTTCATTATAATGCTTGGAGATTCGTGTTGCTCTGCTGAGAGTAACACTCAGCCGTCATGCCGCACTGATAATGAGTACAAGAAATACAAGGCTGGTTACGCATTAATTAATAATGTTGTAAATTCACAGGGTATATGGGATTGTTGCTACATGCTCCAACCTGGATGAATTTCGTGTATTTAATTCACAGAACGGGATTGTTGTCACATGCTCTATTCTAGGTGAATTAGTAAGGTGAAGAAGTATTCATCACATATTAATGGCTTTATCTTTTACAAGATGTTAGCGCATAATTTTCTGGCTTTTACAATTTTAACCTTAAATGAAAATCCACAATCAACATTAAGTCCCCTGCCTAGCACGTAATGGTTACACCATTGTGGGGTAGGCATGAGATGGTGACAGTTAAAGACAAAGCTTATGAGACAAAGTTAGATGTTACCAGGAGAGACGGGTCATCCTGTCCTTGGAGCATGTCACGTTCTAGAGGCGTCCAGGAGAGTGTTCCCCTAGCATGATGTCGGTCTTGCCTGCTTCGAAGGACTGTTACGCCTGTTTCATTCGTGGGGATATTGCGCCTGCTTGATCGAACGTGGGCTTGATGTGCCTGTTTTGGTTAATCGTGGGTCCGCTGCGTCTGCTTGATCGTACGTGGGACCCGATGTAAGCATGCTTGTTTTGAACATGGGCAGATGTGCATGCTTCGATCAGACGCGGGACCACCGTGTACATGTTTCAAACGTCGGCCATGTCTTGTGCCTACTTTGACCGTATGGTTGATGTACTTGCTCGAGTGTCATCTTGCTACTTCGACCAAACACCGACCCAGCTAGCTTGACTAAACACCGGACTTGATGCTTTGACCAAACACCGGCCTTGCTTATGTGCTCAAATGTAAATATGGGTCCTGTAGAAAGCGTTGAAGCAGCTTCTGGAGCAGGCCCGGGAGAGCGTTGAAGTGTTGGAGTTGAAACGCCTTCTTCTGGAGAGAGAGCTTTGATTGGGGACGGTTGTGTCTGCTTCGACCAATATGGGGCTGGGATCAAGTGGGACCCGCCGCGTGCCTGGCTGAACGTCGACCCTGTGTTTCGACTGAAAACCGGCCCTGCTGCGTGCGCCTGTTTTATTCGAATACCAGCCTTGTGACTTTGATCAATACCAGACTTGAAACTTGAGCAATACCGGACTTGTGACTTGATCAACACCGGACTTGAAACTTGAGCAATACCGGACTTGTGACTTGATCAATACCGGACTTGTAACTTGATCAACACCGGACTTGAAACTTGAGCAATACCAGACTTGTGACTTGATCAATACCGGACTTGTAACTTGATCAACACCGGACTTGAAACTTGAGCAATACAGGACTTGTGACTTGATCAACACCGGACTTGAAACTTGAGCAATAACGGACTTGAAACTTGAGCAATACCGGACTTGTGACTTGATCAACACCGGACTTGAAACTTGAGAAATACCGGACTTGTGACTTGATCAACACCGGACTTGAAACTTGAGCAATACCGGACTTGTGACTTGATCAATACCGGACTTGAAACTTGATCGGTGTTTGGACCCAATACCAGCCTTGTGTACTCCAACGTGAATGTGTTCTACTGTCGTGTGTGACTACATATCTCACGCGTTTTTATTGTAGAATGAAGAAAAGAACTCCTGTTGAGATGTCTTCTGGGGATAATGTTGGTGTCAAGTCAGGAGGTGTTGACAGCTTCAAAGATATGCCGAACATTTATAATGAGTTGTTCACCGCGCCCTTTCAACTATATGAAAATATCCGTTCCACAAGATAACCCTTCTCCTATCGACTTCAAGGTTTTTCATGCTCTGCTGGGCCCTCATGAAGGATGGATGAGACGTATGTTGAGCAATGAGTATATCAAAGATAACTTGACCAGAGCTCAGATTATTGATGCAGCTTGAGTGTTGAAACAGCTCGAGAGGATGTTAAAGTGGTTTCTGGTGCGAACGTTGAGGTGGATCATGGAGAGAGTGTTGAAGAAGGATTCTGAAGCGAACGTGGGTCCCGGAGAGAGCGTTGAGGCGGCTCTTGAATAGACCATTGAAGCAGCTTCTGCTAGAGGGAGCGTTGAAGTGTTTCCCTCTTCAGTTCGATTTACCCTTGTGAATTCCATGCTTCTTGACTAACCATCTCTCTCATGTTGAAGAATTCCTTGGCTGACGGTGAAGGAACTTCATGCTGAGCCTCAGTCCCCAAGCGTGGTTTACATGGTTTGTTCGTAGTGGTTGTTGTCGATCCAGATATGGAATATCTTGGACGTTGTTTCATCATTGTGGGAGTCGTGCATGTGGTACGAGTTGGCGGACGCGCATGATGTTGTATCTCGGTGGTTTTCCTCTCGGTGGTTTTCCTCTTGCTGCTTTAGGGAACTGCTTACAGAAGGCTGAAGGTTGTATCGCCTGTTGGTGAGATATATGCCCCTACGAACATTATGAGGATCTTCATTACCGACAGGACTGGTTCTTTCTATCAGGCATATGTTGTTGTAGATGAGCGTTCAACAGCTCCATAGGATGACCAAAAGCGTAGATTCTCCAACATAGCATGATAGACATGTACCACTGTCTGATAAAGTGACTCGCCCGGATCTTGTTCGACCACTGTCTGATAGAGTGACTCGCTCGGATCTTGCTCGATATGACGCGTGGACATCGTTATCTTCTTGAGGCTGCTCCCTTGAGGTATCGTCTCCAGTGAAAGATTGCCGTCATAGAGCGTTGATACGTTGCACCGGCATTCTTTAAACCAAATGGCAGTATGGTATAATAAAAATTTCCGAGAGAAGTTCGAAAAGCTATCTTACTTGCGTCATGCTCGTACATCCTTATCCGATTGTAGCCGCTACATCCATCCATGGAGGAGAACATGCCGTGTCCGCTGGTTGCATCTACTAACATGTCGATATTAGGTAGAGGAGGATCGTTTTGGAGCAGCACTTGTTCAAGTCTCTGAAGTCTATGCAGCACCTGATCTATCCATTTTCCCCGTGTCTGAACTGCAACTGTTTAACCGACTTGGATTCAGGTATGATATGTAGATGATGGGTGACCAATTTTCATCTAAATCCGACATTTCTTCATATCTCTAAGCGAGCATGTCCTGGTACTTTTTGAGAAGTTCCACGAGTTTCGTGCGTTTATCCGTACACAAGGTTGAGCTGATGGAGATAGGCCTAGGAGATTCCTCAACGATTTCAATCTCATCAATTGTGGAGTTGGTGCCATCTTACAGCTGTTGTGGAGCATCTAGCACTTGTTCTTGTGGTTCGTTACTGTTGTAGCATTTCATTGGGTGGAAAGACTAGGTAACAGTCTCCACTGCTACTTAATAATGGTAGCGTCGGTATACCGTTTTCCTTTTCTGGTCATGACTCGCCACAAAAGTTCGTTCCCTCTTCGTGTGAAAGTGGGTCCTGGCTTCACAGGATGGAGAGGAATGCTTCGTCAGCAAAGACGCATCGTGGGTTTTAGCCCTCAATGATGCAAGTCGGTCTTCTTCCTGAATTGACACCCACGTGGGGAGTGGGACGCAACGAACTTGTCTGATTATTTCCGCGGAGCTTCTCCCGTATGTGCTGGTTTGGTTTCCCTCGAAGTTCGTCATTGTGGTAGGCTTCCGTACGACCTTGCCTGGGAGAACCTTGGATGTCCTGAGAGTAATCACACTCGAAGACGCTCCTGTGTCAATAAGGCCGTCTTGAACTATGAATCCTTGATGCGTGCGGTGACATGTAGGGCACGGTTGTGACCTTCCTCTGGTTGATTGCAGCAAAACGTCTCCGCGCGCTGATTCTTCGAGAGGTGTGAAAGTTCGCATAAACTTTCCACTAGAGAAACCGCTTCCCGATCCACCGACCTCTGGTTCATAGTGAAACTATTGACTTGATAAGGATCGTTGTGAGGATCAGTCCCCAGTGTAGGAGTCTCCATGACAGGACCGCTCATATCTGATGTCTCTTCTTTGATCAGGTCCATGTAGTTCCGCACCGCTGAAGTACCTTCTCCGGTGTATTGAATGCATTCCTTGTTGGCTCCAGGGGATGTCGTGGATCTTGTGGCAATCGATCAGTTAGTGTCTTAAGAAAAGTGAGTGCCTCTTTCTGAGTTGCGGCCATATCCGTTTGAGTCTTAGCAAGAAATTCCTGCTTCTCCATCAAGTATGCAATGGTAATAGGCGGTGGTCCTCCTCTCGTCCCTCCGGCTCCTCGTCCTGATAAAGGAGTGAAAGTTGTTGCTCTGGTGACCACCGGAGGCGTTACACTTGAGGAGATACCGGGATTCGCGGCTGCTCTGGCTCTGGTGATGGGAGGCGTTACGCCTACTGGAATATCTCCTGCTCCGCTAGCGTTGGTGATAGAAGTGACGGCTCCACGAGATGTAGTGACCACGGTAGCTCCACTGACAGGTACATCGACACCGGAGTGTTATCCATACTAGCTCCATCGAATTGATTGCTGATCCAGACCTTAGTTCCACCATTTTGAAGTGAATTGCTGATTGAATTGGTTCTAAGATCTAACCTTTTTGAAATTGATAAAATTGAATCGGATTTCGAGGAAATCGACTTTACAACCGAGAGATTAATCTCCCACTGTGGTCACCAATTGTTTATGGGTGAAAACTATTTCTGCCGGTTTTGGTAATTTGGGGTGTTTGGATGAGAAATGAGTCTAAACCTTAAACAAATACACTACACGGGAGTGCTTGTAGATTCGAGAAATCAATCTGTGCAAATCCGGCCTAAACCAAGAAATGGCCGTTCCAGACTTGTTTCGGTCACAAAGTGAAGGAAATGGGGTTGTGATGCGTGTCGTAGGTGCTCAAATTAAATTACTTATTTCCACACAATTAACTGGTAATATAATGGAAGTAAGGATCGTTCCCACGAAGAGCAGGGAGATTTAGTTGTCAAAAGTGTCACAATGGGGGTTTGTTTTTGATTCAAAGTAAATAACAAAGCAATTGAAAATAATTAAGTTGCAAGCAATAGAGAGAAATATGATCAGGGAATCCTTCTTCGTTACTAAACCGTCATCAAGTTATTATATTCATCCATTAATACTATTAATCACAAATTATTACCAACCGTGGAATAACAAAACTAGCTCAAGTGATATCCCCTAAATTCCTTAAATCACCGGGTACTAAGCTCTCCAATACTGCATTCTATTCTTCGAAACCACCTAGTAGTAGCTCACTCAAGGTGTAATTTGTCCGAATGCTTTATCTTTTGTAAATTATAGATTGATCCTAGTAGTTAGACTCTTAGCTCAAGGTCCACTTTCTAGTGTTGTTTATACACACAATCACTACACAAAATCCCTCTGCAAGGTCTTGTGTTCTCTACTTTTGTATGAATCATTCGACTATTACTTATCTCCTAACTCAATACTAGCATTTGATTGAATCAACAAATTAATTCAGTTGGCCACCTAAACAATCTATCAATCAATCATAAATATTCTAATTAGTATAAACAATCAATAATCATGTGAAGAACTTCAAAATAGATTTATATAATAACTCAAATCATGTCTAGAACTTAGAATTCATCCCCAATCACTAAGAAGTTTAGCTACTCATGGTACTAATAAAACCCATGAGTTTCATATAATAAAATAGAAAAGAAATAGTTACGGTGGTAGAAATAGCTCCAAACCCTAGCTTTTCTTCTCTTGAGTTCTCCTCTCCAAAACTTGATAAAAGATTATGTCATTCTCTCCAAAAATATTAGAAGTCCTTTTTATAGGGGTCCCAAGTATTGATGTGCCCGTGCGCCAAATCCCGGTCGAATGGTTGCCAAATACTAGCCAAAATCACCAAATATGCTCACACCCAAGTCTTGGTCATGCAAAGAATGGCTAAAAACAGCCCATTGGGCTTGCACTAAATGCAACAGATCCGGCCCAATTATAATGAAACTTACTAGTTCAACTGTCAGTTCCGTGGAACTGACAGTATACCTTAATCCAAACCCACGGACATACATGCTTCCGTGAGCGAAAATATCTGCTGGATTTTGTTTCTCCCGGCAGATTCACGGATAGTTAAGCCACCGTGAAAATACTTTTCCCCTGGATTTTCAGTTTCGACCAAAGAGAGCTACGGATACATAACCATCAGTGAGTTTTCAAACTCCCTGGATTCTCATTCTCAACCCCAGCCATCCACGTACAGTCTGGTCATCATGAGCAAATATCTCCACATATACCAGGCTCTCCGTGAAAATCCAAAGCTTCTGATTTTGTAAACTCGCACTTCCGGTTTCCTTCTTTTCTCCTTTCCTAACTTCTTCTTAACCCTTGATCACCAGCAGCAACATCACTCGTATTCACCAACCACTGCTCTTACTCGAGCTTAAAAGCTCCATATTCATTGTGCTACTGTCGACCTCATCATCCACGGATAAACTGAACTCCGTACCAGTTCATCATCAATCATGGCAGCAAAGATACCAAGCTCGAGTTCCATCATCCCAATCAACACAGCAATCACCGATCATGGCGGTATCTCCTTTCGACACCAATGACCGCAGCTCCATCAACTCCTTCCTTTAATACTCAGTACTGCCATTCTCACGACCATTAACACCATATCTATCGATGGCAGCAGCTCAAACCCAAACCGCAGAACCGTATTCTTCCCTGACTTCTCTTCACTAAACTCCTTCATTCTCTATCTCGCTGTCAACAGCCAGCGGCTACTCCATTGACATCTCGAGTTTTGTTCTCAACTGATCATCATCACGTTGCTGTGATCAACAATGGCAGCAACCTCTCTTCATAGCTCTATCACCTACCAATGGCAGTTCGTACTTCCCTGTTACTAAGCCACGCCAATCACCATCTCTTTCGCCGGGCAAGATCTACAGTCAGCCTTCATCTTCTCGATGCCAGTCGAACTCGAGTTCTTCTCAACAACCCACAGCCTCCTGCTCATTCTCTTCGTCGACAAAGAACCTAGCCCAATGGTAGCAAAGCAGCACCACCGAACCTCCAAGGCTCCATATCGAAAATAACCCAACAACAAGTAGCTTCATTCTTATTTTCGTCTCCCCTCGCTAAACTCGTCCATCGCTAGCCTAAGTCGACGGCTATCAACACAAAGATTACCAAAGAAATCGGTTACGCCGTTGAACAAAGGCTGATCCCGTTAGTTACGTGGGGAAGAAGATGGCAACCCCCTAATGACATAGGGGTGCTGTAGCATTCATTCTTTCCATTTGTCGTCTTACGGACCGACAGTTCAACTCTCTTAACACCCCTGAGCGGCAGTCCTGAGTAATCCAACGGGTGCCTTTAGCAATTCTGTGTATCAACACCTTTCTGCAACTTTAGCTCGCCTCAAATGCTTATAAATACTTCATACGATGTCGGGACGACTCCATTCTTTCGCCGTTGGCTTTGTATTTTCGTCCTCTTCGAGATGATAACATGCACTCCTAAGTTTGAACGAGTTCCACTTGGTCTTTGGTCCTTCTCCCTTTCGGCTAACTTCTTTTATTGCACAATTAAGTGCCAATTCACTTCTTTTGGATGATTCACCTAGCAAAACACAAATAAGAGAAAACAAGAGTAATATACAATAATTTGCAAGAAACTAAGCAATTACTAGCATGGATTCGACACTAAATATATGCAAAATATGCACTTAACAAATTCCCCCACACTTGTCTTTTGCTCGCCCTCGAGCAAACTATCTAAAATACAACAACTCCATGTCGGCGAGGATACGGTTACTCTTAGCATGAATAACAGGCCTTTAAACCCCTAGGTGTCCCTAGTGGACGAGTTATAGTCTCGTGAAGGTTTACAAGAGGTCTACCTACAAAACCTATATTTCAAACTCCGTCTATTTGTGACAAATCAATGAACGAATACAAATTGACTACAGGAGGAGGTACCTTGCAAATTCAATTCATATTAGTAAATAAACTCTAATTAGATAGTCGAACAAGCCACAATACTCGGAAACTAACAAACCACAATCACAATGAAAAGATCAAGAAGATGGATATAGATGTAGATGTTGGCGAATATTCACAAGTGATCGATGTTTCCCATATCTGTCTGAAGGTCACTGCTAAGATGAACCTAATCCTATTGGATTGAGCTACTTGGTGCTGAATGCTACATCAAATCAATTGGCATATACAAGGGAACCAAGAGTGACTTTATTCAACACAATAATAATTTCTTCTTCTTTTTTTTTTTTTTTTATATATGATTGGATCAAATCGGATCCAATTTCTCTTTTCTTTTTTTTTAGACGGCATGATTAGATCTTTTGGATCCAAGCGCATGCTTCCTTGTCAACACGTACATGATAGTTGCCTTGGATCCCGCATTCCACGCTTGTTTAGGCGACGGAGACAGGGACTACGTTTCACACATACTGCTATTCCCAAGTGTCTTTCTTATTCCGTTTGGTCTAATTGGTCGGTCTCTTTTTTTTTTTTTTTTTTTTTTTTTTTTCTTTTTTTTTTTTTTTTTTTTTTTTTCTAGTAACTCAATCACTCTATTTCATCCTAGCAGTAATAACACGTCGATGTTTAGTGACCCACCAAAGCACTTAGAGAACAATAGATAAATATGAAAAAAAAAAAAAAAAAAATAGAATGTGATATGGTGATATTCCGAGATATGGTAACAACTATCATGTTATTTGTGATTTCTGAGCTATGTGTTCGTCCCTTTTAGTTAATTGGTTCCTCAACTCCTGCATTCAAAATGGTTCCATCCACTAATGGTGTCATCCTAAAGGCACAAGTTTCTAGATTTCGGAGTTCAAAAAGCACAATTTTTCTTGGTTTTTTCTATTTTTCTGATTTTTTTTTTTTTTTTTTTTAAAAAAAGGCATAAAACAAACTAAAACAAACTATACAAACATATAAATGCTCCCCCACACTTAAACTTCACATTGTCCTCAATGTGTAAAACCGAAAGTTCTGAATTCTGACGTAATAGCAGATAAAACGCAAAAACTGTACAAATTGGTAAGGAATTTGGAAAAACTCCATTTCACAAAAGTTGTTCATCTACGTGTTTTCTACACAGTGTCAAAAGGGCACAGTGTTTCGATAAACGGTCTGACAGTTATGGTCTCTGGACTGAACTACGCGCAGTCTGAAGTTTTCTGACGAAAAGGTATTCGTCTATAATTTCTTCTAAAATAGATTCCGGACTCAATGAAATTAAACATGGGGATGCAAATATGATATGAAAACAATAAAAAACAAAAATAGAAGGGTTTAAGATACAAAACCTATGGGTTGCCTCCCATTTAGCGCTTGGTTTAAAGTCGTCAGCCCGACTTGGAATTCTCCTTATGCTACTCCTCCAGAGGGAGTAAATCGCGAAGCTCTATCTCGTCCACATTCACATAAGCGATGTTTTCATAGTATGGCTTCAATCTATGGCCGTTGACCTTAGAAGTAGTCCCATCTCTAAGACTAGTGATATCAATCGCACCATGAGAATAAACATTAGTAACAACATATGGTCCAATCCATCCGGACCTTAGCTTACCAGAAATAGCTTAAGACGAGAATGAAATAAAAGAACTTTCTGTCCCACAACAAAATTCTTCCGAGAAATCATCTTGTCATGGAAAAGCTTAGTCTTTTCCTTATATATACGAGAACTCGTAAGCATCATTACGTATCTCCTCTAGCTCATTAATTTGTAGTTGCCTATGTTTCCCTCGCTTTATCATACTCCATGTTGCACATCTTTACCGCCCCATAAAGCCTTATGCTCAAGTTCAATCGGGAGATGACAAGCTTTGCCATAAACCAACCGATATGGAGACATACCAATCGGTGTCTTATATGTCGTTCTATACGCCCAAAGTGCATCGTTGAGTCTATAACTCCAATCCTTCCGTGTAGTGTTAACGGTTTTCTCAAGGATAGACTTAATCTCACGATTAGAAATTTCAGCTTGCCCACTAGTTTGTGGGTGATACGGCGTACCAATCTTATGTGTAATGTTGTACTTCTTGAGGAGAGCATGGAAGGATTTCCTGAAGTGCGAGCGTCCATCACCGATAACCACTCTTGGTGTACCATGTCTAGAAAAATATATTCCTTCACAAACTCACAAACAACTTGAGAATCATTAGTAGGGGTGGCTTTAGCTTCCACCCATTTAGAAACATAATCCACAAAGAAGAAGTATATAAAATTTTCCATTCGAATTAACAAAGGACCCATAAAATCAATACCCCACACATCAAAAATCTCAACAAGTGAGAATAGGATTGAGTGGCATTTGATTTCGAGCACCTAGATTGCCCGTTCGTTGACATCTATCACAAGATTTGCAAAAAGCATATGCATCCTCAAATAGGGTAGGCCAATAAAATCCACTCTCAAGTACTTTGAGAGCGAGACGCTTTTACACCAAAGTGACCACCACAAGCATAAGAATGACAAAAAGATAGAATTGACTGAAATTCGTAGTTTGGTACGCACCGCGGATAATTTGATCAGCACCATATTTCCACAAGTAGGGTTCATCCCACACATACGCTTGGCTATTTTCTTAAGCTTTAGCTTTTGAAAATTAGACATCGTAGCTAGGTACTTGCCTTGTAACCAAATAGTTCACTATATCAGCGTATTAAGGTGTTAATTCTTCAATCGAGAAAAGCTGTTCGTCTGGAAAAAGATCCTGTAATGGGAGTTCTTCTTCTAAACAACAAGTCTACTAAGATGATCAAAGAATCGTATTCTCAACACCTTTCTTATCTCTGATTTCCATATTGAATTCTTGCAAAGAAAAGAATCCAACGTATGAGTCTTGGCTTAGCCTCCTTCTTTTCAATAGATACCGTAGTGCCGCATGATCGGAATATACAATCACATTAGTACCCACCAAATAAGCTCTAAATTTTTCTAATGCAAATACTATAGCCAACAACTCTTTCTCAAGAGTGGAATAGTTGATTTGAGCATCATTTAGGGTCCTTGATGCATAATAAATCACATGTGACCTCTTGTCTACTTTTTGACCCAAAACAGCTCCGATCGCATAATCACTTGCATCACACATTAACTCGAACGGCAAACTCCAGTCAGGTGACTTAATAATTGGTGCAGTAGTCAACAATTCCTTCAATTTATTAAAGGCATCCTTGCACTCCCCGGTCGAAGTTAAAGGCAACCTCCTTTTGCAACAATTTGCACATCGGCATTGAGATTTTGGAGAAATCTTTGATAAACCTCCTATAAAAACCTCGCATGACCAAGAAACGAGCGAATTCCCTCACCGAAGTGGGGGTATTGTAAGTTCCTAATCAAGTCTATCTTTGCCTTGTCTACCTCGAGCCCTTGAGAGGACACGATGTGGCCAAGTACAATTCCATGGTCTACCATAAAGTGGCATTTCTCCCAGTTTTAAAACAAGATTAGTGTCTATGCATCTTTTAAGCACAAGTTCAAGATTATTTAAACAAATATCAAATGAATCACCATAAACACTGAAGTCGTCCATAAATACCTCAATGATGTTTTCCACGTAATCGAGAATATACTAACCATACATCTCTCGAAAAGTGGCGGGCGCATTGCAAAGACCAAATGGCATTCTTCTATATGCGAATGTACCGAAAGGACAAGTGAAAGTAGTCTTTCTTGATCCTCCTGCAATAACAATTTGATTGTAGCCCGAATAACCATCCAAAAAGCAATAATATGAATGTCCCGCTAACCTCTCTAACATCCGATCAATGAAAGGCAAAGGAAAGTGATCCTTGGGTTGCCGAATTGAGCTTTTCGTAGTCTATGCACACTCGCCATCCCGTTTGAACTCTTGTAGGAACAAGTTCATCATCTTGATTTCTCACAACAAAAGTGACACCGATTTCTTAGGCACCACTTGCACTCGGACTAACCCATTTGTCGTCGAAATTGGGTAAATCACCCCACACTTAGTAATTTGAGGATCTCTTTCTTCACGACCTCCATCATTGGGGGTTAAGCCTACGCCGAGCATCACGCACTTGGCTTGATATCATCTTACATAAGGATTCTATGCATGCACATGGCTGGACTAATGCCTTTGATGTCAGCAATTGTCCAACCAATAGCCGTTTTGTGCTCTTTCAGAACCCTAAGGAGGCGTTCTTCCTGTATTGCTGTGAGATTCTTTGCAATAATGACTGGTAGCTCTTCCCCATCACCCAAGTAAGCGTACTTTAAGTGATCAGGTAGAGGTTTCAGCTCTAATTTAGGTGCCTGCACAACAGAAGGTAAAGGAACTTCATCAGTTACAGGTAAAGAGATATATGAAATATTACCTCTTCTAACTTCTTGTGATCTTTGTTAAAGCACCACATGTCTCAACAAACTCCTTGGAAATATCAACGTCCAAGTTAGGCATGCCATGGACGTCCAAATCAATGCTATTCTGTAGCACAGATTCAAGTTCATCTTCGTTGATCAAATCAAACATCTGTTGTGCCAACGAACCAATAACATCAACAGAAAATGCAGTAATGGATATCACTTGATAACGCATGGCTTCAAAAATATTGAAGCGTATAACCTCTTTGTCAAACTCCATAGTGAGTGTCCCAAAGATCACAATCAATCTTCGTCTTAGCAGTCTTCATAAATGGTCTCCCAAGAAGTAATGAAGTAGACGAACAATTGTCCCCATCCCGCATATCCACAACAAAGAAATCAACCGAAAGATTAGTTCATTAACTTGCACTAACACGTCTTCCACGAGTCCTTTAGGATATATGTTAGACTTATTAGCTAATTGAATGATAATCCCCCGTCTCCTTTAAAGGTCCCAGCATTCAATGAATCATAAACATCGGCCGACATCACGCTTATGGAAGCTCCCAAATCGAGTAAAGCACGCCGAACCGCTTTTTCACCAATAGTAATCGGCACTGTAAAACCACCAGATCCTTACACTTTGTGCATCTTCTTTAGCAACATAGTGAAGCACTTTCTCCCACTGGTGATCTCGTTAGCAATCAACCTCTCCTTCCTTGTACACAAATCCTTCAGTAACTTTGGCATACCTGGGTACCAGTTTCGATGGCCTCAATAAATGGAATGTTGATATGCACCTTGCTGAAAATATCCATAATCTCCTTGTCTAGAGCTTGCTTCTTTGACTTGGAAAAACGACTAGGAAAAGGAGGTGGTGTGGTAAAAGTAGGAACCGTGTCCTTAGGTTGGCCAGTTGAGGTTGGCTTTTCCTTTGGAACGGTTTCCACCTCTACTTCCTCTTCCAAATCGTGACTAACCTTTTCTTGTTGTTTTGGCTCTTCAGTTTGCTTCCCACTTCTTAGAGTTACAGCATTGACATTCGCTCTTGGATTCACAAAAGGTTGTGATGGCAACTTTGCTGAATTCTGTGCTTTTATTTCATTCATGTCTGTAGCCAATTGTCCCATTTGAAGTTGCAAGTCCTTTATAGCCATGTCTTGTTTCTGCAGGATTGTATCTTGACGCTGAGCATTGGCATCTTGCTTTTGCATCATCATTTTCATCATCTCCTCTAAACTGGAATTTTGAGTCTGCTGTTGAGGCTGAGGTGGAGGTTGTGGTCGGAACTGTGGTTGTTGAAAACCATTCTGTCGCCCATAAGGATTAGGAGTCGCACTTGCTGATTTGCATAATCGAAATTTGGGTGATCTTTCCAACCCGGATTATAAGTATTAGAGTAGGGATCATACCTTGGCCTCTCGATTAGGGAACACAAGATTCAATTGCTCGGACTCTTCTTCATAAGAAGGAATAATCATCGCCGCCATTCGTTGTACTACCTTCTCTATGTTGTTCATCCGTTGCTCGATCGTGCGTACTCTCCCATCTCACTAACTCTTCCGACATTAGAGTTGTTTCGGAATAGAATTGTTGAGCATTGGAAGCCATACTCTCAATCAAACTGGTTGCTCGCGAGATTGTCTTCTCGCAAGTGAACCACCGGCAGCCGCATCAATCAAATTCCTCTGTTTCGAAGTAATCCTTCGTAGAAGTATTGAATGATAAGTATTGAGGATATATTATGGTGTGGGCAGCTTGCCAACAACTTCTTATACCTCTCCCAATATTCATATAGAGACTCCCCAGCACATCCGTAGAATGCCACTAATCTCCTTCCGAACGGATGCCGCTTGGAAGCAGGAAAATATTTCTCCGTAAATAGCTTTTTCATCCGAGTCCATGTTGTAACACTCCCGGAGGAAGACAATACAACCATTCTTCTCGCTAAGTCTATCAATGAGAACGGGAAGGCTTGTAGCATAGCCATATCTCCGCCTGCGGTTACATGCCTCAGACTTGTCATTGTGTTCGAACGTGAAGGTGTCGATTTGGATTTTCACCGGATGTCCCTTGAACTTTGGTAGATGATGAAGTAGATTCGACTTCAGCTCCACCGGGTTAGTGATTGCAATGCACAAGTGGTTGCGAATCTAAGCATGGAGACGTCAACTCTCTTAAATTCCTCTCGGGAGGTGGAGGGTCTCTCTCGTCGTCCGTATTAACCATCTCTTTCGTAGAAGGTTCTCGTTGCAACCGTGGACGTGCTTGTAGTACTCGTTCCCTCATGAGTTTGAATTCCACACCTCGATAATCCCAATCTTTCGGTGCCAGGGATTAAGTACTCAAACAAAATTCTCAAAAAGCTAAATCAAAAACTAAAAATAAGACTAAAAACAAAAATAAAACAAATAGAAATAACAACTAAAGCTACCGATCGTCTCCCTCAAGCAGCGCGCCAAAATTTGATGCGTGTCGTAGGTGCTCAAATTAAATTACTTATTTCCACACAATTAACTGATAATATAATGGAAGTAAGGATCGTTCCCACGAAGAGCAGGGAGATTTAGTTGTCAAAAGTGTCACAATAGGGGTTTGTTTTTGATTCAAAGTAAATAACAAAGCAATTGAAAATAATTAAGTTGCAAGCAATAGAGAGAAATATGATCAGGGAATCCTTCTTCGTTACTAAACCGTCATCAAGTTATTATATTCATCCATTAATACTATTAATCACAAATTATTACCAACCGTGGAATAACAACTAGCTCAGTGATATCCCCTAAATTCCTTAAATCACTGGGTACGGAAGCTCTCCAATACCAGATTCTATTCTTCGAAACCACCTAGTAGTAGCTCACTCAAGGTGTAATTTGTCCGAATGCTTTATCTTTTGTGAATTATAGATTGATCCTAGTAGTTAGACTCTTAGCTCAAGGTCCACTTTCTAGTGTTGTTTATACACACAATCACTACACAAAATCCCTCTGCAAGGTCTTGTGTTCTCTACTTTTGTATGAATCATTCGACTATTACTTATCTCCTAACTCAATACTAGCATTTGATTGAATCAACAAATTAATTCAGTTGGCCACCTAAACAATCTATCAATCAATCATAAATATTCTAATTAGTATAAACAATTAATAATCATGTGAAGAACTTCAAAATAGATTTATATAATAACTCAAATCATGTCTAGAACTTAGAATTCATCCCCAATCACTAAGAAGTTTAGCTACTCATGGTACTAATAAAACCCATGAGTTTCATATAATAAAATAGAAAAGAAATAGTTACGGTGGTAGAAATAGCTCCAAACCCTAGCTTTTCTTCTCTTGAGTTCTCCTCTCCAAAACTTGATAAAAGATTATGTCATTCTCTCCAAAAATATTAGAAGTCCTTTTTATAGGGGTCCCAAGTATTGATGTGCCCGTGCGCCAAATCCCGGTCGAATGGTTGCCAAATACTAGCCAAAATCACCAAATATGCTCACACCCAAGTCTTGGTCGTGCAAAGAATGGCTAAAACAGCCCATTGGGCTTGCACTAAAATGCAGCAGATCCGGCCCAATTATAATGAAACTTACTAGTTCAACTGTCAGTTCCGTGGAACTGACAGTATACCTTAATCCAAACCCACGGACATACATGCTTCCGTGAGCGAAAATATCTGCTGGATTTTGTTTCTCCCGGCAGATTCACGGATAGTTAAGCCACCGTGAAAATACTTTTCCCCTGGATTTTCAGTTTCGACCAAAGAGAGCTACGGATACATAACCATCAGTGAGTTTTCAAACTCCCTGGATTCTCATTCTCAACCCTGACCATCCACGCATACCGTCATCATGAGCAAATATCTCCACATATACCAGGCTCTCCGTGAAAATCCAAAGCTTCTGGATTTTGTAAACTCAGACCTCGGTTTCCTTCCTTTTCTCCTTTCCTAACTTCTTCTTAACCCTTGATCACCAAAGAAGCAACATCACTCGTATTCACCAACCACTGCTCTTACTCGAGCTTAAAAGCTCCATATTCATTGTGCTACTGTCGACCTCATCATCCACGGATAAACTGAACTCCGTACCAGTTCATCATCAATCATGGCAGCAGCATACCAAGCTCGAGTTCCATCATCCCAATCAACACAGCAATCACCGATCATGGCGGTATCTCCTTTCGACACCAATGACCGCAGCTCCATCAACTCCTTCCTTTAATACTCAGTACTGCCATTCTCACGACCATTAACACCATATCTATCGATGGCAGCAGCTCAAACCCAAACCGCAGAACCGTATTCTTCCCTGACTTCTCTTCACTGAACTCCTTCATTCTCTATCTCGCTGTCAACAGCCAGCGGCTACTCCATTGACATCTCGAGTTTTGTTCTCAACTGATCATCATCACGTTGCTGTGATCAACAATGGCATCAACCTCTCTTCATAGCTCTATCACCTACCAATGGCGATTCGTACTTCCAAGTTATTAAGCCACGCCAATCACCATCTCTTTTCGCCTGGGCAAGATCTACAAATGCCTTCATCTTCTCGATGCCGGTCGAACTCGAGTTCTTCTCAACAACCCACGCCTCCGTTCATTCTCTTCGTCGACAGCAACCTAGCCCAATGGTAGCAGCAGCACCACCGAACCTCCAAGGCTCCATATCGAAAATAACCCAACAACAGTAGCTTCATTCTTATTTTCGTCTCCCTGCTAAACTCTGTCCATCGCTAGCCTAAGTCGACGGCTATCAGCGTCACAAAGATTACCAAAGAAATCAAGTTCTGCTGAATGCAGGTCGATCCCGTTAGTTACGTGGGGAAGAAGATGGCAACCCCTAACAGACATAGGGTGCTCGTAGCATTCATGCTTTCCACCGTCGGGCCTTACGGACCGATAGTTCAACTCTCTTAACACCCCCGAGCGGCAGTCCCGAGTAATCCAACGGGTGCCTTTAGCAATTTTCGTGTATCAACACCTTTCGCAACTTTAGCTCGCCTCAAATGCTTATAAATACTTCATACGATGTCGGAACGACTCCATTCTTTCGCCGTTGGCTTTGTATTTTCGTCCTCTTCGAGATGATAGCATGCACTCCTAAGTTTGAACGAGTTCCACTTGGTCTTTGGTCCTTCTCCCCTTTCGGCTAACTTCTTTTATTGCACAATTAAGTGCCAATTCACTTCTTTTGGATGATTCACCTAGCAAAACACAAATAAGAGAAAACAAGAGTAATATACAATAATTTGCAAGAAACTAAGCAATTACTAGCATGGATTCGACACTAAATATATGCAAAATATGCACTTAACAGGTTGATCTTAGGGAGGGAAGCGAAGAAGGTGTTGATATTGTGAAGGTGTTGGCTATGTATGACTTGTATCAGAAAGCTGAACTGGCTTGCAGGATGTAAGCTATCAGTTCCGGTGTTTGAATACAATTGTATCAACACTTGCCTCGTTGTCTCGACTTGTTCTTAAAATAGGATGGAGAATCTATTTATACAAGTCTTTTAGCCTAACCATCGCATCTCGTGGGAAGTGGAGAAAGTGGAGTGATGGAGTAGTGGAGTAATGTGTTAGTATCACACGACCAGGCTTGCCCACTTCTCCCATCATCACTTAACCGTCCATGACTTCCTGACACGTTCTTGTGATGGCGCGTTGTGCGCTGCATCCCTCTTCAGCCTGTTCGAATCCAAGCTTGGGATACGATTTTGGCCAGACCGATCGTACATGCGTGTAGACGGTATGACGGTGTAGGCGCCCATACCCCATTATCTCACGAAAGTGTGATCTTGGCTACTCAATTCGTCCGGCGAAGTGAGTGGTCGAGATGGTTTGGCGTAAAACTAGTGCCGCAAAAGCCGCGCATCGTGCCAATCTTCTAGGCGTGCGTTCCAAGATGACCAATCTTGGTCGGTTTTGGCCGATCGGTCTGGCGTGTAGGTGGTAGGCTGGTGTTCATGCCTAGACCTGAATGTCCCATGAAAACGTGATCTAAGCCACTCAAATCGTCCGGCGAAGTTGAGTGGTCGAGATTAGTTTGCAATCGGGAAGTGTGACCACGCTAGTTTGGTCGGATGATTTGGGATAACCAGGCATGGCATGCCTAGGCCGATCAGTGAGGGGATAGATGGTCCACGTTGGTCATGTTGGTATGACCGGACCTGCTTAATATAATCTTGGACCCTCTATTCATGCCGCAGAAGATGGACGCTTGTGATGCTCAAAACCCTAATTTTGGGTTTCACGGCCATGCGTCATGCTCTATTCGGGCATACGAATCGGGATGACCAACCATGGTTGGTCCCGACTGATCGGTCGGGTATGTAGGCGGGCCTATGGTGATTGTGTTGACATGCTCGGGCCCTTTGAATCTACATCTACACCCTCCATCTATACCGCGAAGATGGATGGTTGAGGCATTTTGCGACACATGTAATGTGCCGCAAACCCTAATTTAGGTTTTCCGTCCATACCGCTTCTGGTTTGGACGTTTTGGCAAGCTATGCCAATCTTTGGGGAGGCCGACCATTCGGGGCCCGCGTTGGTTCGGCAGCGAATATTCCATACCCGCTTGGGGGTTATGTAATTTATCCGGGCCATCCAATCATCTTTGGTGAAGTTGGATGATCGTGATCATTTCGATCGATACGGACATTCCGGATGCTCAATCGGGCTAGTATAACACACCGAGAGTTGCTCAATCGGGCTAGTATAACACACCGAGAGTTGCAGCTGTGACGGGTATTTCGTACATGCTTTCATTATAATGCTTTGAGATTCGTGTTGCTCTGCTGAGAGTAACACTCACTGTCATGCCGCACCGATAATGAGTACAGGAAATATAACGGGTTACGCATTAATTAATAATCTTCAGTAAATTTATAGGGTATATGGGATTGTTGCTACATGCTCCAACCTGAATGAATTTCGTGTATTTAATTCACAGAACGGGATTGTTGTCACATGCTCCATTCTAGGTGAATTAGTAAGGTGAAGAAGTATTCATCACTTATTAATGGATTTATCTTTTACAAGATGTTAGCGCATAATTTTCAAGCTTTTACAATTTTAACCTTAAATGAAAATCCACCATCAACTAATTTAGGGTTTTCCGTCCATACTTCTCTGGTTTGGACGTTTTGGCAAGCTATGCCAATCTTTTGGAGAGGCCTACCATACGAGGCCCGCGTTGGTTCGCCAGCGAATATTTCATACCTGCTTGGGGGTTATGGAATTGATCTGGGCCATCCAATCATGCTGGTGAAGTTGGATGATCGTGATCATTTCCAGACTGATACGGACAGTCCGGATGTTCAATCGGGCTAGTATAACACACCAAGAGTTGCTCAATCGGGCTAGTATAACACACCGAGAGTTGCTTTTGACGGTATTTTCGTACATTCTTTCATTATAATTCTTGGAGATTCGTGTTGCTCTACTGAGAGTAACACTCAGTCGTCATGCCGCACTGATAATGAGTACAGGAAATACAAGGCTGGTTACGCATTAATTAATAATGTTATAAATTCACAGGGTATATGGGATTGTTGCTACATGCTCCAACCTGGATGAATTTCGTGTATTTAATTCACGTAATCGGGATTGTTGTCACATGCTCCATTCTAGGTGAATTAGTAAGGTGAAGAAGTATTCATCACTTATTAATGGCTTTATCTTTTACAAGACGTTAGCGCATAATTTTATGGCTTTTACAATTTTAACCTTAAATGAAAATCCACCATCAACACCTAAATACTTGGAACTCCTCTCTAATGAATGCAACAGATGTAGTTCTTCAAAATCTTCATATTTTAGGCGAAAACCTAGCAATTTGGAGGAAAAATGTCTTAGGGGTACCTGAGAAAAAAATTCCTAAAATCTTAAAAAGAAGTGAAAATATTCAGTCTTACAAGCATTCACATAATAAACATCTGCTTCTTAATAAACAATTTTTTGAACTAGAATCTCTTTACGACATACAAGAATCAATGTCTAAACAAATCTCTAGAGATAATTTTGTTAAGTTAGGGGAAAGAAATACAGAGTATTTCCACATAAAAATTCTTAAGCGAAGAAAAAGAAACAATATTGACTGTTTGCTAAACCAGGAAGGGGAAATTTTGAAAGATAAAGTTCATATTGTTGCTGAACTAAAATCTCATTTCCAAACGCTTTTCACTGTTTCACCAACTATCCCTGACCTTGAGCTTATGGTGCTTATTCCTAAAATTATCTCTGATGATGATAATTTTAACCTGCTCCTTCCTCCAACTACAGAGGAAGTTTGATTGGTTGTTAAATCAATGAAACCTAACAAGTCACCGGACCAGATGGTTTCCCGGTGAGGTTTTTCAAACATAACTGGAACCTAGTGGGAAAACAAATTGTTTCAATTATTCAAGAGGTTTTTAAAACAAAAAATAAATAAATCCCAAACTCAATGAGACTTTCCTTATCCTGATCCCCAAAACAAAGCACCCAAAATCACCTAGTGATTTTCGACTAATAGGACTAAGCAACACTCCTTACAAAATCCTTTCAAAACTTCTTGCAAACAAACTAAAAAAATTCCTTGACAAAATGATCTCACCTTTTCAGTCTGCTTTCTTGTCATCAACACAAATAGCAGACAATATTGTTGTTGCCCATGAGGTAATACACTCTCTCAAAAAAATAAAAACTAAAAATGGTGGATTAGGGATTAAAATCGACATGTCAAAAGCATTTGACAGAGTCAATTGGGACTTTCTAATCCAAACTCTTTCTGCCTTCAGTTTCAGTAATGACCAGTGTAACTTAATACACCAATGTGTTTCAACTGCTTCTATTGCAGTTCTTTTAAATGGTTGTCCAGGGGAATTCTTTACCCCCACTAGAGGTTTGAGACAAGGAGATCCGCTATCTCCCTATCTCTTCCTCATATGTATGGATGTTTTCTCGAGGCTCTTATCGGCTAAAGAAAAGACTAAGCACATAACCGGTATAAAAATCTCTAGACACAATCTCCCAATTTCTCATCTCTTTTTTGCAGACGACTGTTTGCTTTTCTCAAAAGCAAACCTAGTAAACTGCAAAAATTTGTTAAACATCATAAGACAATGTAATGCTTCAGGCCAGCTTATAAATTTCTCTAAGTCATTCATTTTTTTTCAGTAAAAGAATCCATTCTAAGCATCAAAGAATTATGATTAAGCTTATAAAAATTAAGAAAATAAGTATCTCTGATTCATATCTAGGGGCTCCTTTATTCATCAAAAATTTTGATAAAATAGTTGATAACATGGAAAACATGGCTCAAAGTTGGAATGGAACCTCTATGGTTCATGCTAGTAAAATGATTCTGATAAAATCTATTTTATTTAGTATGCCCATCTATCAGATGGGTTGTTTTTCTTTACCAAAGAAAATAACAAACAAAATCAATGTCAACCAACGGGATTTTTGGTGGGGAAAACGAAATCATCACAAAGGTTTTTGTCCCATTGGTAGGGAATTCCTTTGCAAGCCAATGGAATTAGGGGGGTTAGGTTTCAAAGATGCTGATATGATGATGTTAGAGCATAGCTCGGTTGAACCCACCAAGCGTTGGTATGTCAAGTTTGGTTGTCATATTTTAGTGAATCAAAACTTGTTTAAAGAGTCGCTTGATTATGTACTAGAGTCAACTTCGTATAGGTTAGCTTGAAAGTATTAGGATATGAGATATTACAAGTATTGCGAAAACTTGAAGAAGTGAATAAGTAAGAAGGTACAACGACAACATCATCCTTCCACTTGAGGTTAGTGATATTTGACTTGAACTGTTTCATTCCCTAACGTATCTTTCAAGTCGTGCATATTGAAAACAAAACTGCGAGGCATGAACACTCTAGATAGACATAGTATTAAGGAATACAATACAAGGTTTATTGCTTAACCATTAAACTTTGTAGATAAGACATCGACATAATCGTTTAAATGCTATTGTGATTATGTATGGGTATTAGGTGAGGATTTCATCCTAGGAAACAATGTTTTACATGTGTTTTAAGGAAGTAAATTCATGAACTTGTTTTGTGAATCGAAAAGAAAATCGCCAGGCGTTATTGGTATTGTTATTCATTGCATATCTTGTGAACAACCAATATGTGTGAGTAGTATAACCGCTCATGACTTGTTTGTGTTCTTGGTAAAAATATTCACAAAGGACTGACTTATGTATTGGTATGACTTTTATTAGTGAACCCGATCTTAAGTAATCACCTGAGATGGTATGCTCGAGTTTGTGATTTTGTAAGACAAACTCTGGGTAAAGGGGAACCGATCCTAGTAAGAGGTGCAACAAATCACAAAGGGGAATCGATCCTTGTATGAGGTGCAAGATGTTTTAGCAGAAAGGGGAACCAATCCTATGAACATGTGCAACACGTTTTTAGGAAAAAGGGAACCGATCCTATGGACATGTGCAACACATTCAAGTTAGATACCATATATATATGTGGGGAACCGATCCTAGTACCTAGTCAACCGAATTTTTGGAAGCTAGTGAGACTATGCACAATACTCACATGGAGGTAGAACCGAAACTTGTTTTGGTAGAACCGTTAAACCCATGATTGGTGATTGAGTGTTCTTAATCAATCACATAGTTCTTGAAAGTCAGATGAACCTAATTCTAAACTTGTTTGGAAGTGTGGCAAATCGGTTTCAAGATTGTAAGTATGAAAGAGGACTTACAGACTAAGGATGTCGACATACTTGGAACATGTGCAGTAACACTTATCTTTAATTGTTCAAAGTTATTCCTTAATAGCTAAAGGAATAAAATCCCAGGATCAAAACATAAATAAGTTAAGAATCTTTTATTTTATTTTAAGAAAACGAGAATTAGTAATGTGCATTTACTAGTTGAAGATTTTCCAAAGAGATTTTCGATCATTATTTTGGACAGAGCATTTTCAGGAATTATGGAAACCGAATTTGGAATATATTGCATATCTTGAGAATATTTTCGGTTTTTGAAATTCCTTGGTGTCCAAACTTCATTGTCTATAAATACTTGAAGTTTGCATTTCTAGCAAACTAATCCTTCGTGACATCAAACTTCCTCGGTTGTGTTGTTTGATGCGTGTCGTAGGTGCAATCAAATTAATATCTTATTTCCACTCAATTAAAAATAATATAATGGAAGTCAAGTTCGTTCCCACGAGGAGCAAGAGATTCTAGTTGTAAAAATTGTCACAAAAAGGGGGGATGTATAAAGCAAAAGAAAATAAACAAAGCAATTAAAATCGAAAGTTGAAATCAATAAGAGAGACAAGATCAAGGAATCATTCTTCGTTGCAAAACAATGAATCAAGTTATGTTCTTTTCTACTCGTTATTAGTCACAGATTATCACCAACCGTAAGATAGCAGGTCCGCTTAGCTAGCCCCAAAATCCCTTATTTCACTGAGTAACAAGTCCGCTTAGTTATTAGATTCTATTCAAAAGAACCACCTTGAGGTTCGCTTACAAGATGTAATTCCCCGAATGCATTAAGATCTATGAATTTAGGTTTAGTACTAGTAGTTAAACTCGGTTCGCTTGGTCCACTTTCTAGCGTTTTTTTTTTACACACAATCGCTCCACGGAATCCCTCCGCAAGGTCTCGTGTTTTCTACTTGGGTAAAGTGTCGAGAACGATTACTTACTCCCTAACTTATACTAGATTTAGATTAAACTAACAAATCAATTTAGCGTGCACTCTAAACAATCTATCAATCAATCATGAATGAATAAACATTCCTATTAGTAAAAACAAACGATAATCATGTGAAAACTTCAAGATAGAATTGAAACAAAACTCAAATCATGTATTAAGACTAGGAATTCATCCTCAATCAATAATAAAATTAGCTACTCATGTTTTTGAAATTCACACAAAATAATTAAAAGAAGAATTTTCAAGTTCACACAAATAATTAAGAAGAAGAATTGAAAGCAAAAACACAAGTGTTGTGTGTGTAGAGAGGTGTGTAAAAGATGTAGAAAACTTCTCTATTTATAGGCTTCAATATTCTCCAAATCTTCCAAGGAATAGAATCCTTTTCCTTTAGCAATTCAATTTCCAAATCCAAGCCTTTCTCAACTCTTCCATATTCTCTTTCCAAATTTGAGCCCAATTCTCCATCCGATTCCTAGTCCAAGTCTTCACACCCATGAGAGAAGTCCACAGAAAATTCTGGAATTTTTGGCTCGCCGGAAAATCGATATTATGGCCGGAATTTGACCGGAATCCGCCACCGCCGCCACCCGAAAATTTCACCGTCACGGTATATTCGATGGAATATTCCGTCACCCACCGTTAGGACTAATAGTCAAAAAGTCAAACCGTCAGTCAACGGGTCAAGGCAGAAGAGCAAATACCATCGACTCACCTTGTCTTAGTCGCCGCTTTGGCTTACTCACCGAGTTACCGAGTCAAAGTTTAGTAAATCAACGAGTTGACTCTTAGAAGGGAGATCAGACAGAGCTCTCTTTCATGACAATTCCGCCATTTTCTTCTCCCCGTGATATCCTAAACATACATCTAAATCACAATTCCATCATTGTCTTCCTTCTTCCTTATCGCCTTCTCCATCGACAAAGAACATCAACTCGATCTCGCCTCGCCCATCACAACAACAAGACCATCAACCAAATACACCGGTTGCAGCTCGAGTTTAATCTTCTCTTTCGATTTCACCCTTCAATTACATCTGCAACTCCATCTTCTTCACAGCAGTCCATCATCATCATGCCAACAAACCGCGAGCTCAGCTCCTTCTTCCCGACGACACCACGCATTTTTCTCGTCACCTCACCTTCGAACCATACATCCATCGCCATTCGATCTCAGAAACCCATTTCAGAACCTTACCAATTCCTTCAATCCACCAGCGAAACTCAATTAACCACAAACCCATCTCTTTCGTCTTCAAATTCCAACCCTAATTTCTTCAAAGAATGACACCCATTTTCACCGAACTTCAAGAACACCATTAATGGCATCGTAAACCTGGTTCTCTCGTGATTCTCCTCGATTCTCGCTTCCTCTCACCCCTCTCGCTCTCGAATATTAACGGCAGCCATGACTCGCCTCTTCTCTCTCTGCCTGTGAGAAATGAGTGATAGAAGAGAAAGAAAAAACCTCTTTCTCGATTTAGGGTTGGGATTGAGTCGGATTTATCCACCCCACAGATAAGACCCGATAAATACACCCACCGGTAGATGATAAGGGGTACCCGAATGACAACCCCTTTAGCCTTGATCTGGGCCTCGGCTTTAGAACTCCTCCAAATTGGGTTGCCCCTTAACCTTAATCGAGCCCATATATCAATCGCTCTGTAAAATGACCTTTTAGCCCTTTTGGCTCAAATTGGGTGATTTCTTCTTCTTTTCCTCTGTGCGACTTCAAAGTAGCTATAAAACTCAAAACAAGCGTAAAATACATAATTTACAAGAAAAATAACAAAGAAAGCATAAACAATAGATAGTAAATAGGATGTATTCTACCCCCTATCAAATTCCCCCACACTTAGACTTTGCTAGTCCTCGAGCAAATCAAACTAAAAACTCACAACTCCAAAGCGTTCAAGCGTCACAAGCATCCAAAGAGTTATGAGGACATAGAGTTTCTGCATTCTAGTAATAAGAAGTTAGAAATACTAAAGAACATATTCTCATTCTTAAATGTTGAGTGAGAAATAACCACACCATAATGAGAGAATGCGTGTTTGAGAAACGATCAATAAGCATTTCGCTCGATCTTCTCCTCACCAAAAGGATTTTATGATAATTGCACTCAAAAAGACGGCTTTTTATGGTTCTCACATGTGTGCAGTAGGAATGAAGAGAGAATTCCCGCAACACGTTGAATGGTGGGAAGGATAACTTCCAAATATTTTTAAAACCCACATCTTTTAACATTTTGAAAAACCATTTTTCTCGACGATCTCTACGAAAGGAAATCAACCACTATTATCGAGGATGAGATTACTTACTCACCTTCACGTCCGATCGCCAATTATGATAACACCACTCTCACGGCATCCAATGGAAACGTCCGCTCCTCGCCTTTATCTTCTTGGTCTTCGGCTTCAACTATTGGTGATAAACTCTCAATTTCATAAATCCTTAACAATTTGTAACTCTTTTACCTTAAATCCTTGTCGCTTTAAACTTCCTTTTATATTTTCCTTCCCCCCGGCTTATTAACAAAAAAAATATTTCTTTTTTTTTTTTTTTTTTTTTTTTTTTTTCAATTTTTTTTTTTTTTTTTTTTTTTGAAACAAGAGAAATAAAATACAAAAACAAACCGTGGCCGTGGGAGAAGTATTTTACCGCTTGATTCTTCACAACTTGTATCGCCTCAAAATCATAAACTTCAATAATTCTCACCTTTTTCTTTTCTCTCGCTTCTTATAAATAAGTCTTCATACTTGATATAAAATTACCTCATTGTATTGTAAGTCCTCAATATATATGTAAAACTACCATTTGTATGTTGTTTTTACTTGAGTTTGAAATTTGCTCTTTTCTCGTTCCGTTGCTTATAAACCTTAAACTTTTCCAACTTTCCTTGTAGATTTTGATGTCGCTCCTTGTTGATGATGATGTTGTTTCTATGGATCCGTTGTTGTCGAGAGAGAGAATGGTACTAACTGCAAATCGAACTACAAGAAGGAAGCTTTCATCTATAGACGTCACCCTCATGATTGACAAAATTAGCACTCAAGAGATCAAAGAGTAGTGCTTCTATTGGTGGGGAGGTTGGGTAGCTCACCATTCTACCCGAATTTACGCGAAGGGTGACACACACTCAAAAGAAAGCTCTTTAGTAGATGGAAAAATTTCTGGTCGGTGCCTCACATGATATGAATACGGGTAGTCTCCACTAATGATTGATCAGCAACTCTAATAATGCATTTCTCCGTGCACCAAATTTGCATCACCGGCATGATTAAATCCATTATTTAACACTCTAACAAGCAAGAAATCCGAATGTAGTTCTCTAACATTTCCAAGTTCAATTATGTCGGTCAAAATCTCTATGTAAACATACCTAGAAGTATGCTATGGACTCTAAAATCTCTAAAAGTTGAAGTTTTTATGTAAAACTTTTTTTTTTTTTTTTAATTTTTTTTTTAAAAAAAAAAATTTTTGTAATTTTTTTTTAAATACATGCTTAACCACTCCCCCACACTTAAACCTTACATTGTCCTCAATGTAATTGAATCCTCCTAGTAAAGTCAAGGTGGAAATTTTAACATGATAAGGAACAAGAAAAAAAGAAATAACAAAAATAAAAAGCAAAAGCAAAAGGATAAGAAATACAAAACCTATGGGTTGCCTCCCATGAAGCGCTTGTTTTAAAGTCGACGGCCCGACTTAGCTCTTGCCGCACATTACTCCTCCAGAGGGAGTGAATCTTGAAGTCCAATTACGTCCACATGCTCCGTTGGAAAGTTTTCATAATATGGCTTTAACCTATGGCCGTTGACTTTCAAAGGTTGTCCTGCTTTTGTCACTAACAATTTCAATCGCACCATGATCGTAAACATTAGTAACAACAAATGGTCCCACCCAACGGGACTTAAGCTTACCCGAAATAAACGTAAACGAGTATTAAATAAAAGAACTTTTTGCTCCACAACAAAACTTTTCCGAGAAATCATCTTGTCATGAAAAAGCTTGGTCTTCTCCTTGTAAATCCGGGCACTCTCGTAAGCATTATTACGTATCTCCTCTAGCTCATTTAGTTGTAACTTCCTTTGTTTCCCCGCTCATCATACTCCATGTTGAATTTCTTTATCGCCCAATAAGCCTTATGTTCAAGTTCAACCGGAAGATGACAAGCCTTGCCATAAACCAACCGATATGGAGACATACCAATCGGTGTCTTATACGCCGGTCTATACGCCCAAAGTGCATCATTGAGCTTAAAGCTCCAATCTTTCCTTGTGGTATTCACCGATTTCTCAAGAATGGACTTGATCTCACGATTTGAAATTTCAGCTTGTCCACTAGTTTGTGGATGGTAAGGCGTACCAATTTTGTGTGTTATGTTGTACTTCTTGAGGAGAGCGTGGAAAGCCTTCTTGAAATGTGAGCCTCCATCGCTTATCACCACTCTTGGTGTACCATGCCTTGTGAATATGTTTTTCCTTACAAAATCACAAACAACTTGAGAGTCATTAGTTTTGTGGCTCTAGCTTCCACCCATTTCAAACATAATCTACGGCAAGAAGTATATAAAAGTTTCCATTCGAATTGACAAAAGGGCCCATAAAATCAATACCCCACACATCAAAAAATCTCAACGGCGAGAATTGGTGTGAGTGGCATTTGATTTTGAGCACCTAGATTCCCGCTCGTTGACATCTATCACACGATTTACAAAAACATATGAATCTTCAAACAAGGTGGGCCAATAAAATCCACTCGAGAACTTTGAGAGCTAAAAGTGCTTAGAACCAAAGTGGCCACCACAAGCAAAAGTGTGGCAAAAGGAGAGGATGGATTGAAATTCGGAGTTAGGCACGCACCTTCGCATTATTTGATCAACGCCATATTTCCATAAGTATGGTTCATCCCACACATATTTCTTAGCTACCTCTTAAGTTTCATCTTTTGAAATTAGACATTGTACTAGGTACTTTCCTTGTCACCAAGTAATTCACTATATCCGCATACCAAGGTGTTGATTCTTCCATGGAGAAAAGTTGTTCGTCCGGAAAGGGTCATGTAATGGAAATTCCTCTTGAGACATAACAAGTCTACTAAGATGATCCGCAACGGTATTCTCCACACCCCTCTTATCACGAATTTATATGTCTAACTCTTGTAGCAATAGGATCCACCTGATTAATCTTGGCTTAGCTTCTTTTCTTCTTTATTAAGTGTCTTAGTGCGGCATGATCGGAATACACAATAACCTTTGTACCCACCAAGTATGATCGAAATTTTTCCAATGCAAAAACTATAGCCAATAACTCCTTTTCCGTGGTAGAATAATTGATTTGTGCATCATTAAGGGTCCTAGATGCATAATAGATAACATGGGACAACTTGTCTACTCTTTGACCCAAAACGGCTCCAACCGCATAATCACTAGCATCACACATTAATTCAAATGGAAGATTCCAATCCGGTGATTTGATAATCGGCACTTGTCAACATTTCCTTCAATTTGTCAAAAGCATCCTTGCATTCCCTTGTTGAAGTCAAAAGGTACCTCCTTTTGTAATAACTTGCACATCGGCATGGAGATTTTGGAGAAATCCTTGATAAACCGCCTATAGAAACCTCGTATGGCCAAGAAAAGAACGGATTTCCCTCACCGAAGTGGGATATTGTAAGTTTCTTATTAAATCTATCTTTGACTTGTCCACTTCGGAGCCCTCGAGAGGACACAATGTGACCAAGTACTATGCCGTGGTTTACCATAAAGTGACATTTCTCCCAATTAAGGACAAGGTTTGTGTCTATGCATCGTTTAAGAACTAGTTCAAGGTTGTTTAAACAACCATCAAAAGAATTGCCATGAACACTAAAGTCATCCATAAATACCTCGATGATGCGCTCCACATAATCCGAGAATATACTTTACCATGCACCTTTGAAAAGTAGCCGCGATTGAAGCGCTTCTAACGACATCCGTCTATATGCAAACGTCCAAACGAACAAGTGAAAGTGGTCTTCTTGGTCCTCCAAAGGCAATAACAATTTGGTTGTATCCCGAATAACCATCCAAGAAGCAATAATAAGAATGCCCCGCTAACCGCTCCAACATTTGATCAATGAAAGGTAAAGGAAAGTGATCCTTTCTGCCATGGAATTAAGCTTTCTATAGTCAATGCACACTCTCCAACCGGTTTGAACTCTTGTAGGAACAAGTTCATCATCTTGATTTCGAACAACCGTGACTCCGGACTTCTTTGGTACCACTTGTACCGGACTAACCCACTTGCTATCGGAAATTGGGCAGATTACCCCATACTTAGCAATTTGAGTATCTCTTTTTTCACAACCTCCATCATGGGAGGATTGAGCCGACGTTGAGCATCACGTACCGGCTTCACGTTTTCTTCCATTAGAATCCTATGCATGCACATGGATGGACTAATGCCTTTGATGTCCGCAATTGTCCACCCAATAGCCGTTTTGTGCTCTCTCAAGACTCTAAGCAAACGGTCTTCTTGTACCGGTGTGAGGTTTTAGAAATAATCACCGAAGCTCATCTCCATCTCCCAAGAAAGCATACTTCAAATGGTCCGGAAGCGGCTTCAATTCTAGTTTGGGCGCCTTCACAATCGATGGTACAAGTATTTCATCATTCACGGGTAAAGAAATATATGAAACATTACCCTTTTTAGCTTCTTGCAATGTCGCCAAAGCACTACACATCTCCACCAATTCCTTGGAGATTTCAACATCCAAGTTAGACAAGCCGTGGACGTCCAATTCAATGCTCTTTTGCAACACCACATCAAGTTCATCCTCTTGCTTCAATTCCACCATTTGTTGCGCTAATGAATCAACCACATCAATGGAGTAAACGGAATGCACATCACTTGGGTAGCACATGGCTTCAAATATGTTAAAGTGTATTATCTCCTTGTCGAATTCCATAGTGAGTGTACCCTTATCAACATCAATCTTCGTCTTTGCGGTCTTCATAAATGGCCTCCCAAGAAGTAAAGAAGTAGATGATCGGTTCTCATTGTTATCCATATCCACCACAAAGAAGTCCACCGGAAAAATAAGCTCATTTACTTGCACTAGCACATCTTCTAAAAGCCCCTTTGGATATATGTTAGACTTGTTCGCTAATTGGATAATAACTCTTGTCTCTTTCAAAGGTCCAAGATTCAAGGAGTCATATATTTCGGCCGACATCACACTAATGGAAGCCCACAAATCAAGTAAAGCATGTTCAAACCTTTTCTTACCAATAGTAATTGGCACCGTGAAACCACCGGGATCCGTGCACTTTGTAGGCATCTTCTTCAATAGCATAGCCGACGCACTCTCGCCAACTTTAGTAATTTCATTATCAAGCAACCTATCCTTCTTGATGCATAATTCCTTCATAAACTTAGCATACCTTGGAATTGTCTTGATGGCCTCAATGAATGGGATGTTGATTTCAATCTTCTTGAAGATGTCCATTAGTGCCTTGTCTTGAGCTTCTTTCTTGGATTTAGCAAAAAGACTAGGAAAAGGAGGTGGAGTAGTGAAAGTAGAAACCGGTTCCTTGGATTGGTTGATTGATGTTGAATTCTCCTTTGGTGCGGTTTCCTCATTGTCTTTGACTACCTCTTCAATAGCTTCTTCATGATGACTTGGACCCTCCACTTGTCTTCCACTTCTTAAAGTAACCGCATTAACATTGTCTCTTGGATTCACAAATGGTTGTGAAGGAAGTTTTGTGGATGCTTGAGATTTCAATAGGTTCACATCGGTCGCCAATTTTCCCATTTGAGTTTGTAAATCCTTGATGGCCGAATCGGTCTTTTGTTGGCTTTGTTGGAACATAGAAGTAAGACCTTGCATACCTTGCATTAACGCATTGAGCTTGTCATCATTCAAAGAATCACGCTCCTTGACTTGTTGTGGTTGGAATTGTTGAGAACCACCTTGTTGTTGAGGTTGAAAGCGTGATTGTTGGAAACCACCTTGTTGCGCATATGGATTAGGAGCCGCTTGCTTGTTTGCATAACTAAAGTTAGGATGATCCTTCCAACCGGGATTATAGGTATTGGAGTATGGATCGTACCTTGGCCTTTGATTTGGATATAAAGCATTTACTTGTTCGGTCTTATCACCCGGAATAATTACCGCGGCCATCCTTTGAATCATTATCTCCATGTTAACCTTGATCAAGATGTGATGATGAATCACTAACTTCATGCACTCACCTAACCATTGGTTCATCTCTTGTGTAGAATTGTTGCGAGTTTACCGCCATACTTTCAATCAACTCTCTAGCTTGGGTCAAAGTATTGTTCATTAGTGCACCACCACCCGCGGCGTCAAGAAGAGACCTATCACTTGGGTTGAGAGCTTCGGAGAAGTATTGGAGTATCATAACGTCACTAAATTGATGGTGTGGACAGCTTGCCACCAACCTCTTGTATCGCTCCCAACATTCATACAACGACTCTCCCACATGTTGTTTCAATCCACAAATCTCCTTGCGAATTTGAGTAGCTTTTGATGCGGGAAAATATCTCTCGAGGAAAAGTTTCTTCATACCATTCCATGTTGTGATACTTCCGGAAGGCAAATAATATAACCATTCCTTAGCATTGCCCGCCAAAGAAAACGGGAAAGCTTTCAACATTTCTCCATCCACATTAGTCTCCGGTGGAAGCATAGCCATAACTATGGTATAGAAGTCCATAAGATGTTTGTTTGGGTCCTCATTTACCATGCCATGGAACTTTGGTAACTCTCTAATCAACCCCGCTTGATCTCGAAGGTTGAGTTAGTTTGGATACACCATTGTTGTGTATCAAGCCTGTGAGAAGCTAGGTCCTTGAGTGTACATTCAGCCATTGTTTCTTCCTCTTTGTCCGAATTACTTGATGAAGAAGGAGGAAGTGGAGTGTTAACCGCTCGAATGAAATCCTGTAGTTGAGTGCCGGATCGAAGACGTATTGGACCTTGGCCCACCTTTTTTAAGCATTCACCAAAGGTATAACACCAAACAAGATTCTCAAAAACTAAGTTAGATAGAGTAAAAGAATCTAACAAAGCAAGAATAAAGCAAAAAGAAAAATAAAAACAACTAAAATCGTCCGCTGCTCCCCAAGCAGCGACGCCAAAATTTGATGCGCGTCGTAGGTGCAATCAAATTAATATCTTATTTCCACTCAATTAAAAATAATATAATGGAAGTCAAGTTCGTTCCCACGAGGAGCAAGAGATTCTAGTTGTAAAATTGTCACAAAAAGGGGGGATGTATAAAGCAAAAGAAAATAAACAAAGCAATTAAAATCGAAAGTTGAAATCAATAAGAGAGACAAGATCAAGGAATCATTCTTCGTTGCAAAACAATGAATCAAGTTATGTTATTTTCTACTCGTTTTTAGTCACAGATTATCACCAACCGTAGGATAGCAGGTCCGCTTAGCTAGCCCCAAAATCCCTTATTTCACTGAGTAACAAGTCCGCTTAGTTATCAGATTCTATTCAAAAGAACCACCTTGAGGTTTCGCTTACAAGATGTAATTCCCGAATGCATTAAGATCTATGAATTTAGGTTTAGTACTAGTAGTTAAACTCTGTTCGCTTGGTCCACTTTCTAACGTTGTTTTTACACACAATCGCTCCACGGAATCCCTCCGCAAGGTCTCGTGTTTTCTACTTGTGTAAAGTGTCGAGAACGATTACTTATTCCCTAACTTATACTAGATTTAGATTAAACTAACAAATCAATTTAGCGTGCACTCTAAACAATCTATCAATCAATCATGAATGAATAAACATTCCTATTAGTAAAAACAAACGATAATCATGTGAAAACTTCAAGATAGAATTGAAACAAAACTCAAATCATGTATTAAGAACTAGGAATTCATCCTCAATCAATAATAAAATTAGCTACTCATGTTTTTGAAATTCACACAAAATAATTAAAAGGAGAATTTTCAAGTTCACACAAATAATTAAGAAGAATAATTGAAAGCAAAAACACAAGTGTTGTGTGTGTAGAGAGGTGTGTAAAAAGATGTAGAAAACTTCTCTATTTATAGGCTTCAATAATCTCCAAATCTTCCAAGGAATAGAATCCTTTTCCTTTAGCAATTCAATTTCCAAATCCAAGCCTTTCTCAACTCTTCCATCTTCTCTTTCCAACTTTGAGCCCAATTCTCCATCCGATTCCTAGTCCAAGTCTTCACACCCATGAGAAGTCCATTTAAAATTCTGAAATTTTTGGCTCGCTGAAAATCGGTATTATGGCCGGAATTTGACCGGAATCCGTCACCGCGCCACCCTCGAAAATTTCACCGTCATCGTATATTCGACGGAATATTCGTCACCCACCGTTAGGACTAATAAATAAAAGTCAAACCGTCTACCAACGGGTCAAGGCAGAAGAGCAGTCAGCTACTGAGTCAGCTTGTCTTAGTCAGTTGCTTTGGCTTACTCACCGAGTTACCGAGTCAGGTTTAGTAAATCACCGAGTTGACCTTGAGAAGGGAGATTCGCATGCAGTTTCCTCTGTTTCATGACAATTCCGGCCATAATTTCAGGCCATTTTCTTCTCCCTGTGACATCCTAAACATACATCTAAAGCACAATTCCATCATTGTCTTCTCCTTCTTCCTTATCAGCTTCTCCACTGACAGCAACATCAACTCGATTTCGCCTCATCCATCACAACAACAGCACCATCAACCAAATACACCAAATGCACTTCGAGTTTAATCTTTCTCTTTCGATTTCACCTTCAATTACATCCGCAACTCCATCTTCTTCACAAAGTCCAGTCCATCATCATCATCGCCAACAACCGCGAGCTCAGCTCCTTCTTCCCACGACACCACATTATTTTTCTCGTCACTCTCGCCAACCATACATCCATCGCCATTCGATCCGTAAACCCATTTTAACCTTACCAATTCCTTCAATCCACCAACGAAACTCAATTAACCACAAACCCATCTTTTTCGTCTTCAAATCGGAACCCTAATTTCTTCAAGAATGACACCCATTTTCACCGAACTTCAAGAACACCATTAATGGCAACAGAAACCTCTGCCTTCTCTCCGATTCTCCTCGATTCTCCTCTCTCAATTTCTCTCGGCTCTCGAATAGTAACTACAGCCATGACCGCTCTTCTCTCTCGGTTCGGGTGAGAAATGAGTGATAGAAGAGAAGAAAACCTCTTCTCGATTTAGTTTGGATTGAGCCTGATTTATCCACCCCAAGGATAAGACCCGATAAATACACCCAACGGTAGATGATAAGGGGTACCTGAATGACAACCCCTTTAGCCTTGACTGGGCCTGGCTTTAGAACTCCTCCAAATTGGGCTGCCCCTTAACCTTAATGAGCTCCATATATCAATCGCTCGTAAATGACATTTTTGCCCTTTGGCTCAAATTGGGTGATTTCTTCTTCTTTTCCTCCGTGCGACTCCAAAGTAGCTATAAAACTCAAAACAAGCGTAAAATACATAATTTACAAGAAAAATAGCAAAGAAAGCATAAACAATAGATAGTAAATAGGATGTATTCTACACCCTATCATCATATCGGTGAAGCCGCCTATTCGGAGAGAGAGTAACCTAATTAGGCGAAATCTTACGGCCGCTCAGTTTAAAGTCTTCTTTGGGATTGAGAAGCTCTATTAGTACCGTTGGTGGGAAACTAGATAATTACGGTTTATCTTGTGTTTTCGATTGATTTGATTGACTAACGATGGTTGAACTTTGATTGCACCTAGTTTGTTTATGCTTGAGAATCTTCTCTTCTGATATAAGATTCCTTCAAACTAGATCGAAGTTTCGACAGGGATCTTTAGACTGTTTGTAGATGTAAAGACGTCTTGTGATAATCCATTGTTAACAGACTCCGTTCTGTGCGTGATTGATCACAAGAGATTCAAGTTGTTGTGTGCAGGCGTTTATTGAAGATCTAAGAAGATTTGAAGACAAATAAGATATTGAAGATTTCTTATTTGGGGTCCATAATCTTTGGTGTGCACAATACTTGTTTCGGTATAGAGGATCCAACTATAATCGGTTTATCCCTGTGGTAGATTAGATTGATTAGTTGTGTAGATCGGCATCAATACAATTCTTTGTGATTAAAGTATTGATTGCAAAATCTTAACAATTACCTTTGGTGGTTGAGAATAAGATAGATCTAAGAACCTGACGAAGGAGTTTATTGAGATAAACAGAAGTGCCTTTGTCGAATTCATATCACTTGGTTGAAGAGAGTTGCTACCAAACAGATTTGTTGTTCCTTTACTGTTTTGAATACGAACCAAAGGAATTGTTCCAAGTACGTGACTTATTCATAAGTTGGAGGCGTGGGAATACAGACGGAACTAGGTGAACTATAGGTTTAGTTGCTTGGTCTCAACTATACGGTTGGTTTAATTTTGTGTAGCGGCTTAATCCCCGAGAGTATTCAATTGGGACAAGGTCAAGGGGTTTTTCTCGCATTTGCGGTTTCCTCGTTAACAAAATCTTGTTGTGTCATTTACTTTTATTTTCCGCATTATAATTATTTTATTATAATTAAAGTAAATTACACAAACGTTAATTCCTATTTACTTGATAAGCAATCCTATTGTGTTTGGTTAAGTCCGAACCTTTTTATCAAGTAAACATACTTTGTTGTTGTATTGTCTCAATCTCGTATCCACAGACAATCACATTAAGTGTGAACCGATTAGTTATATTGTCTCGATGGGTCCATGTAGACAATCACTTTCGGATAAAGGACTTATAGGTAGGAAAAGTTTTAGCTTGAGGTATATTTGGGTACCCTCGCCTTTTCAGATAAATCAAGCTATGATTGCTAAACTCACTTGGAGATTAAAAACTCAACAGAATACACTTCTGGGCACTTTCCTTAAAATAAAATACTTTAACAATTCAATTATTTTCCATGTGAAAAAAAATTATAATACCTCTTGGATTTGGAGATGTATTTTACAGGGAGTCTCTCTAATTCATAAGTTCAGCTGCTGGGAGGTAGGTGACGGTAAGTCAATAATGGTTTGGACAGATAAATGGATACCAGGTATGGAAGATAATCTCTTAACTTACTATGGTAGCAAATTAAATTCTTTAACACTTGTTTCCGAGCTAATTAACTTAGAAACACAGAAGTGGAATGAACATGAGGTTAGGAATAACTTCGCAAGAGATCTTGCTGAAATGATTTTAAACATTAGAATATTCGCAGATAGCCAAAATAACTTGAAACAGGACAAGCTTAGATGGTTATTAACAAATGACGGAGTTTTCTCTGTTAAATCCATGTATAAAAAACTCAAAAATCCATAAGTATATGCTAATAGGTTAGATAATGTTTCTTTCTGGAAACTTAACATCTCGCAGAGAATAAAGATTTTCTTATGGAAATGTATCCATAATGTTTTACCTGTTCGAAAAAAAATTAGGGAAATTCATGAAAGATATAGAGTTAAACTGTGTTTTTTGTGATCATGAGTGTGAATCCCTTAAGCATCTTTTTTTTGAGTGCCCATATGCAAAGACAATATCCATGTTACCTCCTCTAGTTGGTTTAAACCAGAATAATGTCGCTAATTTCTCTTTTGCAAACATGTATGCTGATTGGATTGTAGGGGTAAGTTCAAATTATGACATAGAAATAATGGCCACCAAATGTTGGTTGATTTGGAAGGAAAAATTCCTTAGGGTTTTCCAATCTAAATCTACCACAAGTGTTCAACTAGCCCTAGCAGTTCAAAGACATCTAGCTTTTTGGTCTCCTTTGAAAGCACCTTCAGATGAAAACATGGGCCAAGAAGTTAACAGTTCCTCTAACTCATCTATACAGGCAATTCACTTAGGCCAGGGATGGAGAAAAACACCTCCAAATCAATTTAAACTAAATTTTGATGCTTCATGAACTGATGCTTTAAACTCTGCTGGATATGGTCTAATTGTTCATGTTGATACAGGTTTTGCTAGTCAAGCCAGGGCTGGGACTTTCCAAGCTTCATCTGCAGAAGAAGCAGAAGCTCTGAGTTTGCTGGAAGCAGCAAAGTGGGCTAAGAGTATGAACTTAAATGACTTCTGGGTGGGAGGTGATTGTGAGAGACTGATACTCTATGCTCAGGGGAAAACAAGCAATATTTTTTTGAGGAACAAGGCACTAATAGAAGAAGCAATGAAAATCTTGCATTCATGTCATCATTTTTTGGGTCTTACTTACATGAATAGAAGATGCAATGCAGTAAAGGATACCCTGGCAAAAGAAGCAAGGAAAAGACACATCCACAAGCATCGGTGGTTGCAAATGCCGCTTTTCTTAATTTTTTTCTTTCTTCCGATTTAATTTACTCAAACTTTTTTGCTTTATCTAATGTTGTAATGGGGGAGAACAATGTGGTAGAAGCCAATATCTCAAGTCACCCAAATGAGATAAGGGAAACCAACACTTTGGAAAATCCTATGTACTAGTTTCTTTTTATCAATCTACTTAATCTTAAAAAAAAAAAAACATTTGGCATACAAATTTGGGACTAAAACCCCAGTCTTCTGCAATATTAACCAAAACATGGATGCAACGAAAGATGTTATCGAGTCAGAAGACAACTAGCCCCTGCAGCTTGTGACTACTCCGAAAAGTGAAAAAATTGCAATGAAAAATGAATTTTTTTACATCTTAGAATTTGTCCTTCCCTTTGTTGTTTTTTTTTTCTCATCGGAAGAATTTTGATAATGTCTCATATTTTAGTGCTTTCAAAAATATCGAATATAATGTTAAGTCATGCTATTCATATTGAAGGCAAATTCTTCCTGATGCATTTAAAGTTCATATAGGTGTAGAAATGTTCCCCAAAAGTTGAATTCTTGTTATTTTATTTTTTTGTGCTAAGAAAAATGGCATTGTATTAGAAATATTTAGAATTACAAGTGAGTTGACAGGAAATCAGGGTTGATTCCCTACCACTCGTTACTAGAGTTTGATCTTTTACAATGCTTAGCAAATTTTATCAACCTTTAGAATTGAAATCTCTACTAAGATGACTAGTTTGAATGAATGAAAAAGGGTTTAAAAGTGAACAGAAATCATCTAGAATAGTACTAATGAACCAACATAGGTTGTTCGTTTTATTTTTTAAGTAATCCATGACTTTCTTTGCATCAATATAGAGGCTAATGGAGTTGAGATTTTTGATTTTCGCCCATTATATGGCTTCAAGTACCGCTAGACACTCCACCTCCTCTGGATTCCTTGCTAAGCAATTGAAAGTTTTGTATCCCTTGTATCTCCCTTCTCCTGTAGTTACATAAATACCAATACCAGTATTATTAGTGTTTTTATCATATGAAGCATCACAATAAACTAAACAACAATCGGTAGAGGTAATTAGTGGTTAGATAAAGGATAAGAAATTCTACTATCATATCAATTATTGGAGAACTACTAGTAGAATGAGTAGATTGTGCATTCTCGTAAGAGATAGATGCAATAGTATCATTGGAAATATTTAGTGCTAGTCTAGCCGTAGTAGTTGGTCGAGAATTCTTTTCTTGAAAATTTTTATAGCACCTATCCCTCCAAATACTCCATCCAGTAGTAAGAATCTCTATCCGAGTGTTCACAAATTGACTATTATCAAGCCACTTACTTATCCAAGTCCTTGATATTAGGGTTAGTACATGCAACTCGCAAAACTAGATGCCCATTTGGAATAGCATACCAAATCGAATGTGCATATTGACAAGGTGAAGTAAAAAGATGCTCAGCTGTTTCATTAGTGGAGTTACCACACATACTGCAAGAAGTATCATCATTATTTATGTATTGAGATAACCTAACTTTGGTAGGCAGAATATTGCTAATGCATTTCCATAAAAAGAGTTACACTTTTGGGAGAAGATGAGTTTTCCATAAAGCTTTAAAGATAGGGTCGTGGTTTGAACTCAAAGCAGTATTAGAGACAAGATCTTGGTCAATGTTCAATAAGAAGATTTTACCGTGAACTTACCATTTTGTCTACTGCATCAAATTAGTCTATCTTCACCCGATAAAGGGATTCTAATCGCCTAATCTTTTCAAAGATTCTCTCTAGTGAAAAAGGTATCAACTAGTTATCATTCCATTGTTTGGTGTCTAGAGTCTATAAAATCAGAACTATCGATTAGGATTAGGATATTGTTTACAGATCAGAACTGAAGCATTAGGTATCCAGGTATCACCAAAAGCACTAATATTCTTACCATTCCTAATTTCACAGAACGAATTATGTCTCACAATTTCTAGACCATGGAAAATGCCTTTCCAAACCCAAGAAGAATTTTTGTGACTTTATAGTGTAATGGATGATTATTAGTAAAATACTTGCATTGCAATATCTTAAACCATAATTCATCCTTAGCATGAATAAGTCTCCAAGCCATCTTAGAAAGTAAACCAAGGTTAAACTTTTTTAAATCACTAAAGCTTAGTTAGACCTCCTACATGTTTATGAGTACACACATTTTGCCATTTTTAATATAAATACCACCTTGATGTTTTTCCCCATGGCGGTCAAATTCCTTTGGGATTTTTCCATTTGATAAATGATGCTATAAGGAATAAGAAAAGAATTCATATGATAATCGACGAAGATTTCAGACATTTTGTACCATAACAAACCTACCGGGCTGAGTAAAATGTTTTCCTTTCCGCTTAGCTATACTCTTATCAAAGTGGTCGCCTAAATAAGTAAAGGATTCAGCTTTTATTTCCGTTAATGAAAATAGGTATACCTAAATACTTGTCATTTAGGTCAATTTTTCTTAACATTTAGAATTCTCGATAAGAGAAACACACTTATCAGGGTGAAATTTTTTACTAAAGAAACACCCAGATTTATCAAAATTCACCATTTGACCAAAGACTGCACTAAAAACATTAATGGCTTCAACCAGATTTTGGGCTTCATAGTGAGTAGCCTTAGTAAATAGTAAAAGGTCAATGCGAATAAGAGATGAGATACACTAGGTGCATCATTAGTTCCTTTAGCACCATGAATCCAATGTCCTGTTTTCGCAATACATGATATATCCGGGAAAATGACTCCATGCATAGATAAAAGGTATGGAGACAAGGGGTCACCTTGTCTCGGACCCCTAGTTGGTTTTTATGCATTGCATGGGGAGCCATTCAAGAGGATATAGATACTAGTAGTGCTAACACATTGGAAGATCAACTCACGCCAATGACTAGAAAACCCAAAACTTTTCAAAGACATCTATCATAAAAGACCATTCTACTCTATCAAAAGCCTTAGACATATCAAGTTTAAGGCCCGTGATACCACTCTTAGCTTTAGTTTTTTTCATTGTATGAACAATTTCATGGGCAATAATAATATTGTCATGAATGTTCCTATTAGGCACATAAGTCGCCTCGAAAGGGGATATAATTTTGCTAAGTAGTTGTTTCATCATGTTAACTATGACCTTAGAAATGATTTTGTAATTAGTATTACACAAAGAAATAGATCTAAAGTCTACTGGGGATGTAGGTTGGTTTTTTTAGGAATAAGAGATAAAAAGTATGGTTCATTTCTTTCGTAATATGTTTCTTTTCAAATAAATCTTTGTAGTATTCAAAGATCTTACTCGAGTAATTCAATATTTTCTTTATAAAACCCCGGTGGAAAACCATCCATGCCTAGGGTAGACCAAGAATTCATATGCTTGATTGTATCCCTGATTTCATCAATAGATATAGGCCTTAATAAATTGGCATTATCCTCCTCAGTGATGCATGGGGATATGCAATTAAGGAATTCTCTATTGCGAAATGGATCGGTAGTTGTACCAATATTGCTAAAATAGCTAACCAATATGTCTTCGAGCTGTTGTATGTCATTAGACCATTGACCATTACTTAATTAGAGGGATTCAATATGATTAAAATGTCTTTTTCTGTTCATAGAAGTATGTTAGAAACTAGTGTTATTATCATAGCTCTTAATGTAATCAGATCTAGACTTTTGAGCATAGAAATCTTCCTGCACTTTTTGCCAATGCTCAAGATCATGTTCAATTTGTTTGATTGCATCCGTACTCTGAATATGTGGAGGATGATTATTGTGGGAATGTTATAAATACCCTTAATTTTTGTTGACCTTGCACAAATACCCCCTAGGGGTAAAAAATAATTTTTTGGAGTCAACTTGAGAAAGTTGCTTCCACTTTTTGGAAGCAACTTGTATAAAGTTGCGTCCACTTATGGAAGCAACTTGTGCTAGTTGTGTCCACTTCTGGAAGCAACTTGTGCTAGTTGCTTCCACTTTTCAGAAGGTAGGGGCATTTTCAAAAATTGAATAAGGGTATATTTGAAGGGGCGAATTTTGAGGGGTATTCAAATAATGTTCCCATGATTATTCAGAATATGAAGTTGTTCAGTAAGTGGATGAACTTTATGATTTATGTTTCCAAAGTGTGAAATGTTCCACTGTTTAAGATCATATTTCACATTTCAGAGTTTAGTTGTCATTTGAAAAGAATTGGAGCATATAACAGGTTTAGAATAAGCATTTTTGATTAAGTCATTGCAAGATGGGTCACTACCCCAGCATTTGAAGCATTTATTGGGTTTAAAACTATTTTGGGAATGTGGATTAGTCACCAAAATAATTGGGATATGGTCTGAGCCTATAATATCAATATGAAATACTTTGGCATTACCATAATGATGTAGCCACAGACCATTTCCCAAAACCCTGTCCAATCTAGCTATTATAATGTTATCATCAGATTTTCTGTTAGACCATGTGTAAGGCGTACCAGAGAAACCTAAATTATTTAAATCGGAGCTAGTAATGGCTTCATGAATGAAAGGAAATTCAGAAGCGCTAGGCCTAGAATTAGTTGATCTTTCATAGGAATACGTTGTAATATTCAAGTCATCCATGAGTATCCAGGGATGATTGACCCTACTATCAATTTCTTTAATGTAATTTCATTGGTCTCTTCTCTCATTATAGTATATATAACCATAGGTAAAAGTTATTAGAATTCAGGTCTCCTAGCATCATAAGAAATTAAAACATTTATCATTTTATCATTCGATTGTACCAAGTTACATTGGAAACCACTCTTCCATAGAAATGCAATACCCCCAGAGAGGCCTGCAGAAGAGTGACACCAAGTATTTAGGTAATTAAATCTCTTAAGATATTGATACATCTTAGACTCAATGTTCTTAGTCTCATAGGAATAAAACATCCGGATTTTGGGCTCTAATTAGGTTCCATAGGCTACAATGGGAATTAGGGTTGCCGAAACCCTGGCAATTCCATGACAAGATTCTCATATTTGAGAGATAGAGAATAATCAGGTACAAGCAATTAGGTCTAAAATCCAAAATTTTAAATTGAATACATATCAAATCAAGGGGGTGATTACTATGAAAACTAAGAGATGATAAAACTAGATTTAGATGCACAAAATTATGAATTAAGGACCCTAATTGACTAGAAAAACAAATACCACAATTGATGCGTAAGGAATAAAAAATAAAATTTAAATTAGGGTTTTGGATAAAAACCTGGTTGGGGATTGCAGAGTTTCCATGGTGATTCTGAATAGTTCCTTCAAGTACAGATCCCGTGATATCAAATGTTCTTGAGATGTTACCCCCATCAGAATTGTGTTGGTATTCCATCATGTTCTCCTCGTTATAATTATCATAATCAGTAGCAGGTTCAGATCCACTATTAGCTGCTTGATATATTGGGTTGTTATTGTTGATACATTCTGAGTATTACAGGCAGAAGAGTTTGTAGGAGTTATGTATATGCACCCCTGTCCATTTCGACCCCAACATCCATACTATCAGCACCTTCATTTGTTATAGGCAGTCAAAAACTTTTTTCCCTCTTCAGTTTGACTCCAAAGTGCATACTCTTCATCTGTCATGGCTTGAACTTTTTGTTGTTGTGCAAGTTTCTTACAAGCACAATCCACATGATCTACCACCCAACAATCTTTACAAATTTTGTAGGGTTGTCCTTCAAAATGCTAGATGACCCAATGTCTTTGGCCATTTGGTTTGTCGACCCAGCCACCTCTTCTCAATGGTTCATTAAGCTTGACTTGAACATAAACAATATTGATAACACTTCCTCGTGGTAATCTTCTCCTTCCTTCCGGTTCAACTTTCTTTCCAATGTCTTTGCAGAGATCAATGATCAGCTTTTCGTTTAAGATGATGTTGACTAAGCTTCTCTGTAGGAGCATAATATCGCGACATCAATACTTCACGAGATTAATAAGCAACTACATTGCGAAGGCGTCGCTGGAAAGAAATATAAATGACGCAATAGATGACGAAAATCAGAACATGAGAAAAGTGTGAAGACTTGGCGAGATTTAGGAGTGTCGCAAGGAAAATGTTTATAAGACTCGCGACACTTCGCGAGTTATTCCCGAAAATAAAGGATAACTTAGCTGTCATCCACTATGTATGACCCTATATAAAGGGTTGAATTAGTCTGTTGTAGGGAGAGTTCTTTTTGAATTGTTGAGCAAGTCAGGAGGAGAGAGAAAATCTAGAGTGATTGTAATTTCTTTAGATCTGATTTATCTATCCTTGTAAACATTTCGAGAAGATTATCTATAAAAGTATATAATTAATCACTTTCTAATGTGTTAATTGAGCAAATTCTAGTGAGGGGTGTAGTGTGGGATTTCCTGCAACTACATTTGCGCTAGAAACAGGGATCGATTCTAAAAGATTGTAGCCAAAATTATCCGAATCAAGAAAATGAGAGAGAAAGACGTTAAATCAGATGAAGAAGAGGGGAGAAGAAACAAGGAATATAATGAAGATATGGAGTACAGTTTAATTAATGAATTTCACAAAAATATCAGAGGAAGAATACATAAACGAGATTTTGAAGGAAAGAAGATTATAGATGAGGAGAAGAAATCGTCTTTGAAAGAGTGGGAAAAGCAGAAAATAACATTTACAGCAGCTGAAGTACCTAAAGAAGGACTGAATCATACATCTCCATTAGTGATCACAATAAATGTGTGCAAAAATGAAGAAGAATCGGCGAAAGAAGCAGAAGGATGGGCAATAAATAGGATTTTGGTAGACACAGGTAGTTTGGTGAGCATCATGTTTTACCATACTTACAAAAAATTAGGATATAAAGATGAAGAAATGATTTCCCCAACGTATTATATCCATGGCTTTGGAAAATCTATAACAAAGCCTAAAGGAGAAGTAAAGATACGAATTCTGTTGGGAGAAATTGAAACGCAAGTAACAGTGAGTGTAGTGGATATGGAATCGCCGTACAACATGTTATTAGGGAGGCCATGGGTACATGCAATCAAGGCTGTAGCGTCAACACTTCATCAGTGTATCAAATTTCCCACGCCAACTGGAATTGGTGAAATTAGAGGAGATATTGATAAAGGGAGAATATATCATCAAGACGAAGTAAAGCATTATGAAGAACGAGTGAAGAAGCGAAGAGATCTTAAGAAACTGGTAAAGGCAGCGAGAAAACAAGAAGAATTTAAAATTTACATGATAAGGGCAAAAGAAGGAAAAGGAATACCTAGCGAAATCTCGCAGAGTAAAGAAATGAAAGGACCAACCCCTATGGGAGAATCGAAAGCTAGCTACATTGCAGCAGAACAAACAAAAGAGGTGAATGTTGGAACTGAAGAAGAACCCAAGGTGTTAAAAATTGGGACTAAAATGGAAGAAGATGAAGAAAAAGAACTATTGATTTGTCATGAGACTATAAAGATATCTTCGCGTGGGATATGGATGAAATGCCTGGTATAGACCCATCTGTAGCTTGTCATAAATTGGAAATTGACAAAAATATAAGGCCATTCAAACAAAGAATTAGAAAGATCGCAACAAAGATATCATCCTCAAATAGAAGAAGAGTTGCAGAAAATGCTAGATGCAGGAATTATTAGACAAGCAAAATATCCCGAATGGATAGCAAATATGGTTATAGTCTCAAAGAAGAAGAAAGGGATAAGAATTTGCATAGATTTTACCGATCTAAACAAAGCTTGTCCCAAAGATAGCTTCCTGCTACTGAGATATCCCGCAATTGGTTGAAGCAAGCAAAGAGAAATGAACGGATATCATCTCTCGATGGATATAAAGGGTACAATCAAATTCCTCTCAAGGGAAGAAGATCAAGAACATACCGCTTTCTTCGCTCCAAGAGGATTATACTGCTATACAAAAATGCCGTTTGGTTTGCGAAATGTCGGAGCAACATATCAAAGAATGGTAGAAAAGGTGTTCGCGAGATGGATACACAAAACACTAGAGGTATATGTAGATGATATGTTAATCAAAAGTAAGAAAGCAAAAGACCACATACAGGATCTCGAAAGAAATTTTTGAACAAATGAGACATTTCAACATCAAAGTAAATCCGGGAAAAATGCACCTTTGGAGTTGCATCGGGAAAATTTTTAGGTTACATTGTATCAAAAGAGGGAATCCAAATCGACCCGTGAGAAAGTACAAGCGATTCGCGATATGCCAACGCCAACGACGTAAAAGATGTTCGAGAAGTTAAATGGGTTACTAGCTTCGCTAGGGAGGTTTATCTCGCGATCATCCGATAAATGTAAACACTTTTTCAAAGATTCTCAAAAAGGGATCAAAGTTTAGATGGACAGGTGAGTGTGAGAAAGCCTTCCAAGGAATAAAGGAACATTTAATGGATATATCAATTTTACAAAAAGCGAACCGGGAGAAGAATTATTAATCTATCTTGCGACTACTTCGCATGCATTAAGTATGATATTGTGCTGAGTGGACGCAGGTAGAAAAACCAATCTACTACATCAAGAAACCTTCAACGCCGCAGAAAGGAATTATTCAAAAATTGAAAAACTAATCTTGGCATTGGTTTACGCAACATTTAAACTTCGCATATACTTTCAAGCGCACATTGTTAAGGTAGTAACGAAAGTGCCAATCGAATCGTAATTAAAAATTCAAAAAGATCAGGGAGAGTTGAGAGATGGAATGCCCAAATAAGTAATTGCAAACTCAAATATGAAATATTGTCTTCACCAAAGTCACAAGTGGTCGCAGATTTTTTAGCAGAATTTCCTTTGGAAGAGGATGAACCAGTAGAAGAAATAATGGACGTAGATGAAGAACATGGAGATCCAAAAGATTTGTTAACTGAGCCGAATAGATGGGAAATATTAGTAGATGGGTCATCTAATGGAGAAGGTAACGGGATTGGAATTGTTGTGATATCGCGAAGGTAACAAAATGGCTTTTTCCTTGATTAGAATTCGCGTCAACAAATAATGAAATGAGAATATGAAGCTATAATACATGCTTTGCGATTCGCAATAGAGATGAAATTGGAAAACGTGAGGATTACCAGTGATTCACAATTGGCTATTCGCCAAATAAAGGAAGAATATTGGACTTGAAAGTGGTGGTAAATTGGCAAGAAAATGGGATGGACCTTATATCATTAAGGAAATAGTTGGCACATGGGCATATAGATTAATGGATCCTGAAGGGAGAGATGTAGGACAAAGATTGGATAGACCATGGAATAGATTGTATCTTAAGAAGTATTATCCATAACAGATGGATGAAATAATATGAATCTGGATGAAATGTTTTTGCGATAGAATGATGGCGAGATTAAATAAAACAAAGAAAGATTGTGCAAATATCTCGCAAGCAATACATTGCAGAAAATGAATGATTGAATGAATTAACAAAAATGAATGAGTGAGTGAATGGGACGAACCTTTATGGCGTACACCTTAGTTCGCGAATGATATTTCGCAAGAGGCAAATGTAAGACCTAAAGTGCGTCATATAAGGGGGTATCTCTTGACATGGCTCAGGGGAAAGGTTACACCGCTCCTGGAACCCGAGTCATGGAGATTTGGGGCCCATAAAAGCCTATCCGGGGGAGATACCTTGGATTTCCAACTATATATATAAGGTTATACCCTGGTTGGACGCCCGAGGGTCTCTTCCAAGGAGTCAGTGTATGCTCAAGGCGCCGGGGTACACGGTTGAGCCAAGAGTGCCTGGGGCATTTGAAGTGTCTCGGCCATTCTTGGCAAGTCTTGGTATATGCTGCACTCGCCCGAAGAAAACTCCACTTAGGGTGCAGTCTCGTAACCATAAACCATATAGGTATAAGGGATAAGAGGCTGTGAAAACAACTGGTTGTTGTTAAGACTGGATGGGAGGATCTAGTCTTGTATGACCGATGTACGCCTCCTTGAAGGGGCAACCAGGGAGAAGATAAGGGCGGCACCCTCCATTAGGGAGCTGATAAGTGTCAAAAGACGCAAATGTCATGAGGCTTTATTTTCGAAAGGAAATTTAGGCTTGTCATATTTGTGCGATGATCCTGTAGAGGCAATAATACTGACGCAAGGATAAGGCGAGATCAATGGGTTTTTGCATGAAAATGCAAAGACGTCCTGCGATTTCGTCGCGAAGACGGCAATGTCATGGGATTTTACATTCGCAAGAATATTTAAGCCTGTCACATTGTCGCAAATAAAATATCCTGCAGAGGCAAAAATACTTAACAAATGATAAGACAATGTCAATGGGTCATTACATGAAAATGTAAAGACGTCCTGCGATTTTGTCGCAACGAGGGGTGGCGAAATAAGACCTTTAATTAGGAAGGCAAAATAAGACCACACAAGAATGATAAGACAAGATCAATAGATTTCTTCATTTATGGGGATATCTCGCGATCTTGTCGCAATGATGAACTTTAACATAACTAAAGGTAAGCGAGTAAGCGAGCGAGATTAAAATCGCAAATCTAAAGTGAGATAAAAAGAGAAGATAAAAGATTATTCATCAAAGGATTTGATCTTTCCAACCAAAAAGCGTACTTCAGCAAAAATTGAAAAGTATCTCATACAAAAAGTCATGCAGAAAGAGAGACTGAAAGATATAAAATTATAAGAGTGACTTAATTTTCTACATTGATATTCTCGGCAACAGGAGATGATAAGAGTCCTTCAACAATTTTATCAGCATCACCTTCACTAGTGAGAGGGTTTCCATCAGAAGTTTCTTCATTGGGATTCTCAGCTTCATAAAGATCCTTCTCGGCAAGTTCATTGTTTGCGATATCTTCGCAGCTTTCATAATCATAATCACTATCAGGAGAATTAGGAACTTCATCATCTCCAACTTCCAAAGGTGCAACAGTGACAGGTTCAAGGGATTTAGAAAGTAAGATCTCATTCACGACAACTTCAACTTTGGGATGAAATTGACGGAGAAGTGCCTTTTGTTGATTTCTACTTTGAACATCTTTAAGATGGCTGAGATAATTAAGTCTCCTCGCGGCACGATCACGAGAATGGGCAAGAGTAGCAACCAGAATTGTATTTTCCTTGCGAATCTTGGCATGGGAGGATTCCAAAGTAGACAGAGAAGTGCGAAGATCTTTCTCAGATTCTCAACGAAAATATATAAGAACAAGCAGGTTAAGATTAAAAAATAATGAAAGAAATTAGAAAGGAAAAATGGTGGTTGAGGCAGTCAAATTTTATGACTACCTTCCTTTGCGAGATAAGATGTTGGGTCGGGCAAAGCAACTATTCTCCAAATGATCCATGGCAAAGTATCAAAATCATCACCAACAAGACCTTTTAATCGAGAACGCAAGCTTTTTTTCATTAGAAATCGAGAAATTATTCTCCTTCGCAAGGGAGGAATGAGATTCTTTAACTTAGTATATTCATCCTTGAGCTGTTTTGTTTTCACACTTAGGTTATTCTACCCCGAATAAGCTTATCTCTTTCGGTTGTGGTTTCTTTGAGTTTATTTTTCAAAGAGCAAATAGATTGTTCTTGCTCATTCAATGCTTTTCGACAAACACCAAGTTGCTGCGAGGACGTAGCCACTTTATCCAACAAAGCTCGCTTCTCTCGGGACAAAGTTCCATTTTCATCTGATAAGGTTTCCAATTCCAAATTATATTTAGTCAAAGAATATGACATATGCGACAATTCGCTACTTAACAATTTTTGTTTCTGGACTAAGTAGGCATTTTCTTGGGTAAGATTATTTATCTGGTCAATGAGAATACGTATGGAGGTTATCTAATGGTTATATTGCTCCATCCAAGCATCTCTTCTGTTCGAGTTTCTTCCGCGATAGATTCCACTTGATATATCTCCATTTTACGTTTCTGATTCAAAACTTTAAAGGCGAACAAAGTCTTCAAAAAAAAAAAAAAAAAATGGGAGAAGGAAAGAGTACCTTTTAGTTCTTCATTTTTTCTTCGAAGATTGTCGCGATCCATAGAAGCATTATGAAGGCTATTCTTTAAGATCTTAATTTCTTGTTCCAAGGATGCCCGCGACATCGTATCGTAAAACCAAAATACTTACTCAAAGATTCATAAACACTAGATCCGACAGATCGGTGGAGATTTTCTTAACATCATTCATGGTGGTTGATAAAACTTTAAAAGCTATATCCATCCCTTCTAAATTTTCTTTAGTAAGAGAGATAGATTCGGAGGAAGAGGAAATGATGGAAGAAGAGGCAAAAGTTGAGTCATCCTTAGTCATAAGAATGCCGTTGGAGGAGCTTGATCAACAAGGGAAGATGTGGTAGAGGCATTAAGAGTAAAAGTGGAGAGGGAACATTGAAGAATTTCATTAACGGAGAATTCGGGGACTAATTTCTCAAGGCGAGTTCATCGCAGGAGAAGATGATTTGTCATGAGAAGAAGGAATTGGGTTATCTTGCGAAGATGTCGCAGGAGAAGTAGTAAATATAAACCAGGGAAAAGTAATGGCAGTGCGACAGGTTTAAAGTGGCGAGGTTTCTTGGGAGATAAATTAATATCTTTGTCATCCTGCGAATAACAGTTAAAGTTAAATAAACAGAGGCAACAATATTGTTATTAAAAAGGGTAAATGTTTCTTAATACCTTGTCATTCGAGTCTTTCTCTTGGAAGCAAAGGACTTCGCTGCGAACTCTTGGGAATATTAGGGTTTGTAACGGTGGATTTGGTGCTAGACTTGTCCTTGCTAAAACAAAAGGGGAAAAATATCAGAACAAAACTATTTCATAAGGAAAGATCAATCAACGAAATGATTAAATTTAACAAAGTTCGCAAACCTTGATGCCATGGAAACAATAGCAGAAGAATTACAGTAGAAAGACGATGAAGAAGACGGTGAAGAAAGATAGTGGAGGAAAATTGCAGACAAGAAAGAAGATGAAATAAAAGGAAAGAAGGATTCTCATGGGAAATTCTCCTTAAATAGACAGAAAAGAGTAACCGGGTAGCATTAAAAACTATCGGTAAAAGGGAATTTTAGACACGTGTAAGCGGTCATCCCTAAATGCACGAACTTTTCTGACAAAAATTTTGGTGAAAATAGACAATCGCGATATTTCAAAGTGTAATATCGCAAACCCAAATACGACTTGACAGAGAGCACTAAAAGAATGATGTAGCATATGATATCGAAACAGTATAATTCATGAGGAAAGTATGAACAACTCGCGAGGATATGAACTCATAGCATGAGGCAAAGAACATAGAACGAAAGTTACGTATGACGGATTTGCAATACTTCTTACATTTAGAGGATTAAATACTTCTTATATTTCTTCAAGAATATTTCATACTTCGGGATGATACTTTTAAAATTAATTTTCAAAGCTTGAACTTCGCAAAAGAATAGAGGCAAGTACGTACTTTTCAAGTCCAATATTCTTTCGCTCGTTCCTTCATCAACAAAAATCAAAGACTATTACAACAACGGATTTTTTTCTTAAAGATTGCTCTTCAAGCAATATTCAAGAAAAAGAGGCAAGTTGTAGGGAGTAATATCGCGACATCAATACTTCACGAGATTAATAAGCGACTACATTGCGAAGGCGTCGCTGGAAAGAAATATAAATGACGCAATAGATGACGAAAATCAGAACATGAGAAAAGTGTGAAGACTTGGCGAGATTTAAGAGTGTCGCAAGGAAAAATGTTTAAAAGACTCGCGACACTTCGCGAGTTATTCCCGAAAATAAAGGATAACTTAGCTGTCATCCACTATGTATGACCCTATATAAAGGGTTGAATTAGTCTGTTGTAGAGAGAGTTCTTTTTGAATTATTAAGCAAGTCAGGAGGAGAGAGAAAATCTAGAGTGATTGTAATTTCTTTAGATCTGATTTATCTATCCTTGTAAACATTTCGAGAAGATTATCAATAAAAGTATATAATTAATCACTTTCTAATGTGTTAATTGAGCAAATTCTAGTGAGGGGTGTAGTGTGAGATTTCCTGCAACTACATTCTCAATTTCACACTCCAAATATGATGTTCAAATATTTGATCTTTAATAGGCAAGTTAGGGTCATATTGGATCAGTGACAATAGATGACCCATAATATCCCAGGTCTTTGATCGAACCCCATCATAATTATCCTTTTGCTAAAATCAGAAAAGGAAAAGGTTGGTTCTTTTTGTGATTATTTCATATCTTTTGTAACTTCTCCATCTAGCATTGATTTCATTCTTCACATCCTCATGATCCAGAGGATTTTTGAATATGATTTTCCCGAGTAGGCTATAATTATAATCATCAAGCATCTCCAAGAGGCAACTTGAGCAGTAGAAATAATTCTTCTTATTGGTCTAGGAGTTGTTGTACTGATATTAGTGGACTGCATCCTAGTGTTGATATTTTCAATGAGGCTATTGCTTTGAGAAGACATGGTATTGCTGGTGAGTTTAATTAAGCTATTTTTCTCGTTGGAAAGGTTATGCAGATTAGGGTTTGGAATATGAGATATATAAGCAGGATGCCTAATACGGTTATGGAAGATATGGAAGTTATGAGAATATTTGAATTTCCAAACTGTTTGGAACTTAACTTGAAACCCTGGGATCATTAGTTCGGGAAATGTTTTGAATTTGAAAAAGTCGGAAAGTTTCCCATTGATTCCACGGAAATCAAGGTAAGGAGTTATGGCTATATTTAGTGAGTTGAGGTTTTGAGTTAACTGGTTTAACTTGAAAGATCTAATGGCTATCATAATGGATGAGAGAGCCATACTAAGAGAAGAGAAACTAGGTATCTCATGGAAGAAATCGTAGCGCCCCCTAAGCTAGCAGCTGACCAGTCCAAAAGATTAACTATAAAATGAGGCACTAACAATCTAATTCATCTATGTAAACAATAAGAAAGAAGTTCTAAACAAAGATTAACCCGAATCTAACCCGCTCTGAAATATTTATACAAGAACTTCTTTCAGATGATATATATACAATAGTCATTTGGTTTACAAACAGAATATAAACACAAAACAAACTTAACGGAAGCTATCTAACTAACGTTATCAACTCCTCGATGCTTTTATCGCCACGTGCACATCTTGATATGTCTCTGAAACTGAAAGTGGGAATTGGGTGAGCACATCATCCCTAAAATGGGTGCCCAGTAGAAATAACATTTAACTTTCAAGTAATCATCGGCATAATTTGAAAACAATTCATGTTTTCCCAAAACACTAAAAGACAACCAATCATGTATATGGAACTAACTCCTTTATTTCTGTGGTGACACTTACACACCGGATTAGTGATAATTACACACCAACCATTATTTCTGTGGTGACATTTACACACCGGATTGGTGACAATTACACACCAACCATTATTTCTGTAGTGACATTTACACACCGTAATATTGATGACAATTACACACCTAGATATTCTTTGAGTGATTGTACACACCCGTAATATTGGTGAAAATTACACACCTAGATAACCTTGGTGACAATTACACACCAAGACATGCATATAAAGTATAAATGAAGGAGCGTATCCTATATACCACATATGGGAATTCTCATTTCCTAAATAATTCATAATGTCAAGCAAAACATTACAGGTTCTTTCCAAACCATGAAAAGACTAAAAGAATTAACAAAATTTCTGGAAAATAAAACAACATTCGGAAATCTTAAAAGAACCAACATAACCATCGGAATTTAAATTAAACAATGCATGGAAAGCGCAACTAGACGATGTGTGAGTTTAATAAGCATAAAATTTTATAAAAGAAAACAACTGTGGTCACAAAAGAGTTAAATGTAAATTCCCAACTCTTTTGATGACAAGCCACGCCTACCTCGAGATCCACGATCCTCTGGTTCATCCTTTGAATCGATCGTTGTTAATAAAGATCAACTGTTAATCATACAAAACTCTAAGAGTTTAGCCAAAAGGCTCGCACAAGGCTCATAACAGAATTTCATACAAGTTCCAGTTATAAGTTAAGAACTATCTAATGGTTCTAAGCTCATTTATGGTTCTACACTCCTTTCAATCTCTACCTTTATCATATCAAAGGTTTACTAATTCAACCGGGGTTGGTTCATATCCCATTAAATAAGTCTTATGAATGAATATCTACAATTTTGTAAAAGAAGCCAAAGGCTAATTCGGACCATAAGGGGTCCAAAATATCAATTTAAGAAAATAGGCATCATCTTAGTCAACTAACAGTTACTAACAGTCAACGGTCTCTAACAGTCAACGTCAGTCAGAAGTCAAGTCCAAAGTCAAAAGAGTCGAAGTCTGGTCAATAATCAACTATCTAACTGGTCTGGTCAACGAGTCAAATCACTAAATCGGTGATTCAACAACTCCGACTTAGTCATATTAACTGAGTCAGCTAAACAAAACTGAATCAGACTGAATAAGCTCAGTCAGACAGTCCAAGAATTCTTCTCACACAACTGCAACTCTAACTCTACAACTATTTACTCAAGTTCAACTTCAATCTACTCATTGCATCAAATCATTCATTCAAAATATAACTCAAAATTGATTTACAAAGATAACACAGCCAACCTGCAACAGCAGAAGTTGCAAACTTTCAATAAGACTACCCACTGTCTTTCTCAGCATTTCTACATCCTTTCTACTTTCCCAACCCAGCACACACTAATACCTATAATCAGCAACACAACTCTTATAACATTAACGCCATTCTCAGCATTACAAAACTTCTACTTCAACTGGGGTTATGTACAATCGTAACATCTCATCTCCACCAGTTCAACAGTATCAACACTAAACTCATGAACTGCAATGCATATTCAGTTCACCACCAAAACAATTCCAACACCCCCATTTCAGTCCTTGCCTGCACAATTTGTAAATTCAGTAGCGTCATTCTCATGAACTGCAATCTTCTCCACCAGCGCTACTATAACTGCCATACCACTCATAATACAACCACAATCCCCTAAGCATCACCAACAGCTGCATAACCACAACCACCAGTTATCCCCTGTAACTCAATTCTAATCTAAACTACATCCACAGCTTCATTATAAACTCTTCTCAACTCAGTTACATTCATAATCACACAATCTCAATAATTAAAGTAATTTAATTCAAATTACTAAAGTTATGATAATTTAGAGGCTTACCCAATCCTTAGCACCTTCTGAATTGCTTTTCCCCCAATTCAATTATACTCAAACCATAGAATTATTGTCTTCAAATCCTGAACTCAATCACCACCATCAATTTCACCATATGAGACTTGATTTCACATGAAATACCACCTTAATACACTTAATTAACTAAACCCAGTCTTTACTTCTTCTTATTCATCACTAATCATAATTCCAGTTCATATTGAGAAACCCTAATTCATTGATTCCTCCTCAAATCGACTTCAATACAACCCCACAACTTCAATTCAAACCTTAACACTTGTTTCTTCATCCAACCATAGCTCCAATTTCATCTCTTAAATCTTCAGAACCTAAATCAACTCTATAACCCTAATCTGATTTTCTTATGATTCACAATAACATCTTCATCTCTGCAACCAACACACGAAACCCATCTCCCGATAATTGATTTAATAATCAATATCCCGTAATTCCTCAGTCGATTCCATTTCTCAGAAACCCTAACTTAATCTTTTCTAACTCGTCACTTCTTTTAACTCATAACCTACCACAACACAATCATCATCATCACCTGGAACCCTTCCTTAATCTTTCTACTCTTGATTCGATCTCAAAATCCTCACTTTTGATTCTCAAACTCTCAACAGATGAAGAACAGGGGAAAGAGAAAGAATAAGAAGAAAGAAGAAGAAAAGAAGAAATGAGAGTTTCTCTCTCGATTTGGGTTGATAAAGCCAAGGGAACATTAATTAAATACCCCTTGAATATAAGGTCTCATAAATACCCTTCCATTTTATTTAAATACCTCTAAGAGGTATATTTTAAGTGGATAATGAAAATGAACTAAGATTTTTGGATAATGAAAATGAACTAGTATGTTATTGACGCGTGAAAACGTCAACCCAACATCCTCCGGAGGTTGAATTGACTTAATATAATTTTAGATGTGCCAAAAAACTAGACCCTAAAAACCTAAAATAAACCCTTGGGGGTATTTGTAAATTTCTTAAGGGTATTTGTGAAGACCCCTGAAAAGGAGGGGTATTTATACAATTTCCACTAAAGCCAAAGGAAGTTTATGGAACACCCGTTGAATTGGTTAAGGGAAGCCCCGGTCGGTCTAATAACAAAAAGACTATTTTTCCCTTCTAATTTGATAATTTCTTATTCGCCCGGTATCCGAATGACACGCTCGAGTAGTCCATCTCGCATAACTTTTCGAGACCTATCTAACGATACTAGTTTCATACCTAAATCGTTGTTAGATTAATTTCTATTAATAAATGTTCGTGTTAATCTAATCGATTCATTAGCGGCTAAAACGTGTCTTGACTGGTCTAATAGCGTTGACGAGCTTGAGGGTCCCTACAGAAAGCTTGATGGAATACCAGGAATTCAAACGACTTTTGAATCTACAATTCTGATGATGTGAACAAATAACACCAATGTTATTTTTGAACAAACACTACTGTGACAAACAATCCGGATACTTATACGATAAATAATCACTACTGATTATTTTTTTGCTTCAAAATGAAAATTTATTGATCTAAGTATTGTCGTACATAATAGAGTTCAACAGGAAAGATGGAGGATCCCCTTTCCAACTATTACACAGTCTCTCTTTGCGCGCATGCTTAGCTAGTTTATCAGCACATTTATTTGCTAATATATTTATGTGCTTACATGAGAAAAAAGTAAACGAAGCTGAAATAAATCTAATGTCTTCAACAATGCCCCTTAACTACCAAGAGGTATCAGCAGCTTTTCCTTGGATAGTTTGAGCAAGGCTTTGAAAATCTGACTCCACTATGATGTTCTTTAACCCCATCTATATCGCCCATTTTAGCCCTTCCAAAATAGCTAAACTTTCCAAGTAATCCACTCGTAATGCATCATTGAAGTTCTTGCACATTGAAGCTACATGTTTACCTGCAAAATCACGGAATATTAGTCCCAATCCTCCAGATTTTGTACTTACGCAATAAGAAGCATCAATATTAAGTTTTATATGATTGAAGTCAGGAGGGCTCCATCTATGCAGCACACCATTCCTAACAGTATTGTTAATGGAGTTTTGGACTTCTACATTATTTAGGGTAAATCTGGAAATTGATTGCGCAAGTTGAAGAGGGTTTAGAGATTAGTTCTCGAACACTGTTGAACATCTCTCTTTCCATAGGAACCAGCAGATAGTGGTCATTTTAGCAATGGTGGAACTGTTTAAATCTGTGAACCAAGAAGAAATCCAGTCCTTAGTAGATGACCACTGAGAATCATCAAGTCTCAGAACAAAGATCGAACTGCATCGCTCTTGCATAGGAGCACTCGAACAAAATATGAAGAGTAGTTTCATTTGCACATTTACATCTTCCACAAATAACGTCTTCTTGAGTCATTCTCCGATTCAGCCTTTCCTTGGATGGAATAATATCTTTAACACACTTCCACATGAATAGTCTTTTTCTGGGAATGACATTCATATTCCAAACCTTCCTCCAGATGTTATTTCGAGCTGGTCTTTAGAAGACCTTATTATTGTGGTTCTTCAGATTACCACCACTGGGAACTACTTTGAATCGACTATGGGAACCTGCAACACAGATTAGAACAACATTTGTTAGCTAACTATACGATATAAAAATATAAATAAAAGGGACAACGAGAAAGCTATGATTTGTTGTATATTAAACCTTCTACAAGAGTTAATAACATACAGAAACTTGATTTTTTTTAAAGCTATTCATATTTTGTTGAATCAGTAAAGGAAGTAATGATTACAGAAAAGAAATAGATTAAAAACTGGATTCTAATTCATCGAATTCTTGTTATTTGACGACTCTTACGGTGGTGCAAGCTTGACGCATTTACAGATTAATCACTACTATAACTATGTGGTTACCAGAAGAACCTCTTCTTCAGCATTTTCCTTGACATTGCTTGCAACAGTAATCAAAACACACCACATGGTTCAGTGGTAAGGCAAGGAGCCTATGTGTGTCTTGTGCGCGTCATGAGTTAGAGATGTGTCAAATGGGGACATGACTTGAGTAACGGCGTGTCAGTGCTTCTCAGCTTCCAAGGAGTCGTATGCAAAAATTTTTTTTGAATAAACCATTTATAACGTTTTTCGGTGACGAATCAAAAGAAAAACCAACTTTCCCCTCGATTCTAGTTTGATTTCATAAATCAACGTAAAAGCCAATACTTTCTTGGAGGAAAAATAATTACTGATTCCCTTAGAATAGATTTATACTATACTAATAACTTTCTGTCTATTAATCTGAATTATTTCCCCCTCCAAATCTGAAGGTTTCTGTGCAGAAGCTTCATCTGATTTGATGACCCAAAAACCATCTCTTGAATCACGCTTGGATACAAATCCGCTCCTGACTTCTAGTTCCAGAAGTCCAAGTCAGAAGCAAAACTATTTTGCTTCACAAAAATTTAACTTTTCGACTTCGACAAAACATTTCAAAATTTGATAGCGAAACTGACTCCTGATTTTTTGACTTCTAGCAGTCGAAAAGGTACTTCTGATGTGCCCTTTCTTCACAAGGGTTGAGAAACAAGCTAGAACTCAACTACGCATTTGGCCCCACGCACAAACAAAAAAATCTCTTTCCATCTGGCCGGTGGTTTAGCAGGGGGTGGGTTTAGTGTGGTCCCACCCCTCACTCACACTCTCTTTACTCGGGACAACCCGCGGGATATAAATCATTCTCGTATATCTATATTATAAAAAGAAGTGGTGTTTGTGTATGTGGATAATTACAACCATCGATTTAGTCATGTGTATGTGGATAATTACAACTATCGATTTTGTCATCCCACGACACAGATCGATCGATTATATGTTGTATATAGACATCCGTCGGATCGTTGATTTCCCGATCCGGCTAAGCTTCCATAACTTAAAGATTCCAAACGCATTAAAAAAAACTGTTATAAACCATTGTTTAATTACTAAGATGCCCTTCGTGTCTAAGATTAGGGTTTACATATCTTGGACACCAAGTCTTCTATCTATATAAATAGAGGCTTAAACATTGTATTATATACACACATCTAATAAGATTTTCTCTCCTTCTTCGTCTCTACTTTGTGTCTTTGTTCTCTGTCTTCTATATCACAAGACGTTATCACGCACGTTCGCTCTGCAACATAAGTATTGAAGATTAGCTATGCATCTCGGTCTAAACTTTTATTGCAGTATGTATACGATTTCTAAATAGTGTTCAATAATATATTTTCTTTTATATTGTTTACATCGTAACTTTCCAATAATTTTATTGGTACACAATTCCATTACTAATGGTTTGTTCTCGTTTTTGCATAAATACAATTCTGTTTGGAGACACAATGATCAACGAAGTGGAAACAGTGAAAGCTTTGTGTTGGTTGTTTGATCGCCAAATAAAAATTAATTAATTGGGCCTATATATGATCTACGGAAGCAGGTGATGCGCTTTTTTTTTTCCTATACACTTTCTAGTACTTTACACTATTCTTTGATTTGATGTAACATCGGTGACTATCAATTAACCAGATTAATTTTTGCACACTCTCGTAAGAGAAATATTACGGTGTATTCTTTGCCATGGGTTTCATATCTTCGCAACACCGATAACGAGAACATAGTTATGGTTCTCATTCTTTTTTTTTATTCTAGTGTAATTGAAATCCATTAGCTAATCCCGGAAAGGGATGGCTTATTTTTAAAGGGCTTTGGGTGATCAAATTTTACGAATAAGTTTGATTTTTCTTTCTTCTCTAAGTTTTTCCAGAGAGAGTAAAAGAAAAAAATCCATCGAAAAATGGTTTACTGTTTCTATTTCCCTAATGAAACTGTAATCACCAAAATATTGGTATTATCGCAAATTGATTACCTTCACGGTAATTATTCACATGCATGGTTGAAAAACCTACGTCCAATTTAATTGGTATCTTTGTCCATTAGACGAAGATCATGTGATTAATGGTTTCTATTTATTTTTTTATAAGAAATCATCCGTCAACTGACTATGCGATATTGAAAACGACAATTTTTTTTTTAATTTGTCGATACAATTTTTTAATTGTACTAACTGATTGATGTTGGTTTTTCTCCAACAACTCTCTATAATGAGTTGTAAAAATTGGCATTCTAAGAAATTTTTTTAGCCAATTTTGGTTATTGATTTCTATTTCTTTAAAGAAATCTTCGTCAACCACGATAATTTCTTTATTTTTCTCAAAAGAAATTGGAATTAGATTTCTCTATGGATCCTAAAAGGATGAGATAGGTTATTACGTATTCACAATTGCAAACATCAATGAGATGGAGAATTGCTGCATTCTTGAAGGATATTTAACAATATTTAGTTCTCTTCCTTGTATTATTCTCCAAAATTTGAAGTTCCCACTCGTAGTTGGAATTGGACACTAAAGATCAAAGGGTGCGACCGGCTTGTTAGCCAATATTATTAGTCCTCGTAGTGACTATATTGATCTTGATTTAATTTTCTTTTGATAAAGAAAGTGTCCATAACTTCATTCTAAATCATTATCTCGTTGGTCGTTGAGGTCACGGGTTATTGGAGATTGTTTGCATATTTTCAATACTTTTGGTTTTGACATATCATTTTTATTTTATTTCATTTTGATTTGTTCCAAAATTAATCCACGATTGATGGTAATTATGTATGTCCATTAAGACTACATTTTTTTTATAATGAGTATATGTCTCGAATTAATCGGATAATACTTTACGAAAGTTGTTTTCGTTTTTATGAGATGAAAATATTTCCGCCATAATCAGGGGGAGAATATACACTACTAGCAAAAGTTGGTATTAATTAACTTTAACATTATATCAGTTTCTCTTCTATCATTATCAAATCGGAAAAAAAGGCTATCACTATCAATTGGTGTGAAATGTCTCATTTTGCTTTTATATAAGCTTTTGCCTCTTGAAAGGAAAATCCAGTCACATATGGCAAAAAGTAGCATTTTAGAATAAGCTACAGATCATCAAAACCAGATCCACATTCTCGTAGTTCATATCTCCTCACTGGAAGATGGGGAGATTATTACGCCTGCAGGCACTGGTACCAGTATTTCTGTGATTTTTTTCTTCAAGATATGCATACATTTGGGAATTATGTGGGATCATAGTCAGCAATAAATTGTCGAATATTCATTTACATTAGCCTTTGAAATAATAAATAATGGTGGTTGTGAACCCCGACCTCTGCAGAGGAATATCGACATATGTGATTGGTTGGCATACAAATCCTAGATTAATTTCTCAATTAATTAATGCGATTTTGGATCCAAGACTTGACACCTTAAAATTGCCAAGCCTATTACTTACAGGTTGGTGTAGTCATAATGTGTTGTATGAGAAATTTGTTCGTTGCAAAACGATTTGAGGGTTCTAGGTTTCTTAACTAAGGATTGATTCAATAAATTTTTATTCTCGATGTGATACTTTTAGTGTGGTAGTCCTTGAAAGACTCTATTGCATTTACACAAGAAATGTGTTTGGGAACATATTCGTGCAACCACTTGACTTGATTATGTCGGTTGAACAATCCTCTATGTGTTTTTTAGAAATTTGGTACAAAACCAAGAATCCATTAATTATTTGATGATATCGCTTTATAGGTCTCTTTGAGGAGTCCTTAAAAACACAAAAACCCACGCTTTAGCAGCAAAATTCTATTTTATTTCCTTTCTTAAATCTGCAGTTAGAATTATGCTAGCTTAAACTCGTCTTTGATATAGACTAGAGTTATGATTTTGATGCTTATTTTTTTGTAATACTCATAGGTTGATTCAGTTAGCATCAATAAATCTTCAAAAGTTGTACTCTTTTCCCTTCGTTTTGTGTTTTGTCCCATGTGGTTTTCTGACAAGGTTTTAACGAGGCAACATCTCGCAGACGATGAATTCTTGTTCAAAATGTTGATATTGTGCTCTTTTGCCTTCGTCCATATATTTTTTCCATTGGGTTTTTAATGAACCCACAATTGGGGGATATGAATTACTTCCCCCAACCAATAGTTTCTGCTAAGGGGTGTTTTTGGGGGGCTAAAATACGAAACTACCCTTTAAAACAATAAAAGCTAAATTAAACATAAAAAAATACCCTACTCCCGTTTAAATTCGAAACATTTCTCACTTCCTTTCAAATTCCATTATCCTTCTCTGCCTGCTCCTCACTTTGATTTTATTTTTTTACATTCGGTAGGGATGAAGACCACGCCGGTAGTGATGAAGACCATGCCGGTGACCGAAAATAGGCATAGTTATTTATGATGAAGACCACGCAGTGCGAAGTTAGGCATGGTTATTTAGGATGAAGACCATGCCGATCTTGGGTTCTCGGTCACCGGCATGGTTATTTAGGATGAAGACCACGACATCGAGTTCCGGCATGCTTGATATAAATCTATCCATGCCGGTAGTCAAGTGAAAAAAATCAATTTTCTGGATACTTTTCATCATGTGCCGGCATAGAAATTTAAGCAAAGATACTATCTTAGGAAACGGAGTGTCGGCATGCTCGACAATTAGATAACTGTGCCGGAAGTGGACTGATTAGAACAAAAAACCTATGGCATCATGTTGTCGATAATAAACCTATGGCATCATGTTGTCGATAATAAACAAGGGAATTTTGAAAAAGTACCCTCATACAAAAATACACACAAAAAAACTGCCCCCGTTTTTTAACAATTTGTTAAAGTACCCTCACGTTAGTTTTTTCATCTAGTGTTAGTTAAGATTAATTTACTTTACATATTTGCCCTTCACTTATTCCCACATTCATTTTATACATCATTTTTCTGTTCGTCGAGTCTGGTGGATCGTTACACCGCTTTCAGGTTCCTTACATCATTCCCCAAAAAGGGTTCATCATTTCAAGTGTTTTGGGGTTTTTGGTTGGAAGAAAATCGACCTTCTACGATATTTTTTTAGGTTTGTCGAGCTCGGTTCAGGATCGTGACAACGCTTTCAGGTTCGTCGAGCCCGGTTCAGGATCGTTACACCGTTTTCAGGATCGTCGGATCATTTACCCTCCCCTCCAAGGAGATGTATTTAGGGATAAATAGGACTTTTAATTGGAAAGATAACTGCCACCTAGCACTTAACTGGATGGAATTTTCCCTTTGAATAAAACAGGTACTTTAACAAATTTTTAAAAACGGGGGTACTTTTTTTAGTGTAAAGTGAAGTGTATGGGTACTTTATAAAAAAGCCCAATAAACAAACCCAATATATTACTATAATCAACGTAGGGTATGCTGATTTCACACGGATAGGAGGAGGTGAGGAATTTAGTCGTTATACCGAACATTAGGTTGAATCTGGTAATGAAATCTTCATAGTTCATTTAAATTGCAGCCCAAGAGGATTTAGAAAAGTTGCCTCAATACATATCTTCAAGTTGGATTTTTCATCAATGACTTGGGTTTTGCTAAAGACTTTGGATGACCATGTTCTCTTTCTGTCAATAAGCACGGACATTTCAGACTCTAGAAAGTTTTATTCGACTTCCACGGCATGTTGCTCGGCAGCCGACATGGGTCTCGAAAGGGGTTGCTTGTTTTATACACTACTCGGCGATCAGACCATGTACACATTTGAAGTAGAAGATAGTGCTTCAACAGTTACCATCTAAGTGTTTTGAGATTCCAACACCATGGTTGCTGCCCACTTGATAATGATGCCCACAACAGAAAACAGGTAAATACAACACCAATGCAACCAGAAACAGATTGCGTTTACGTTCAATTCTTATTTGTTACATTTTCAAATTACGGATGTTTATTTTGGCAGGCTCGTTGCTGGAAGAAGTAGAAGAAAAACAGACGTTCTTGCAAGCCAAGATACAAGTGATGCCGATTAAAAGAGGAGAACATAACAGGTTAAATAAAACTGGTGGAGAATTGGAATAGTTAAAACTGTGGGATTTTCTTAATGATTATATGACAGTGCAGAGGAGATAGCGAGACATCACCATCCTGTGGATTATGTTCATTTTCGCTTAGCCTGTAAACAAATTTCTGCTCTACCCCCATTGAACCGAAAATTGGCATCTACACGGATACAACAAGTACATATTTATCTTCATGGCTCATTTCTATCTCTGAAGATAATGAAGAAACCATCTGCGGTATCATAGACCCGATGCATAATAATGAAAGGTACGTCATGAAATTATCTGATGAATTGCTTGTAGGTGCTACAATCCGTTTTTCAAAAGATGGATGGCTTCTATTGTCTAAAGGGAAAAAAACTGTATTCTGCTACAATCCCTTCACAAGAGCAATTATCCGTCTTCCAGAGTTTCCTGATGGTTATGTACTTGGTGGAATGTCATTCTCGTCAATACCAACATCTCATGATTGTGTTGTATTTGTCATCTCCAATTGGAAATATGTGGTGATAATGGAATATATTTTTGTGTCGTTGAACCGGGAAATAGTGAAACTGGTTGGACTATTCAAGATTTCGATTATGGAGACTATACTGAGGACGACAACTTTATGTCGTGTATTAACAACTCAGTTTTCTACAACTGAGCTTTCTACTTCTTAGATTATAATGGAATTAGGAGTTTTCAAAGTATGAAAGATAATATCGGTTGAAAGTGCTTTCCAAGTCCTTGAAACAATTTGGTGGTTGTTTTCCAAGTTATTTGGTGCGGTGTGATGGAAAGCTTTTACTAGTGAGTCTTAGACAGAGTGGAAACTGGGTAGAGATTTATAGATTGGATGATTCGCCAGATGATCCAGGCAATGCAGTTTGGGCAACATGCACTGTTCATTAGATATACATCCAGTTTCTCAGTTGTCGCCCCACGCAGCTGCATGGAGAACAATATCTACTTCCCTAGATTACAAGGTGAAAGGATTTTATACTATTCTCTTGATACATGTAGCTATCATTGTGTTGGGAGTAATAAATATTTTGCGCAAGATTGTCATAATACAAAAGAAAATTCAAACTGCACTTGGATTGAGCCTAGATGGTCTTAGGAAAGTCCTGATCAACCTGACGAGCTGACTTCCCGATTTCCCGCTTCAACTTGCGAGGAGCAATATCACTTAAAGGTCAGATCCAGTTCCCTGTATTCTATTGGGCCTTAGTCTAGCATCTAAGACCCAATAGTAGTTGTTTCTTTCTAACTTATGGTACAAAACTCTATAGAGCAGTGGCTGAGCTAGGGGATTCAGGTACTGCCAAGTCCTAATCAAGAGCCTGAAACCCCTGCATATGTTGCTTCTCGTTACTTGTACAAAAACGAAAATGTATAAAGTTTGTGGTATACGGTGGTTGATCTAGGTATTCCGGTCCCTGATGGATTCACAAAACTTGAAGGAGGTTTATTATGAGGAAGATTCTTGATTATGAAGTTCTTTTTTATCTCATTATTTAATGTCACGACGTCAGATATGGCTAGCTATATACTCAATAGATATGATAGAAAAATATTTTGTATTTTTGGGATGAAATACCATGACTATCTTCATCATTATATTCTAGTAGTCTAGTACTCCTATATAACTTACAAAACAACAACTGAGCAGGTTCCATAAAGAAGCTTATGATTTTACTTTAATGGTTTCAATTTTCAAATCCCTTTTATGGTGCCATTAGTATCATTATGAAAAAGTTGGGAGTTGGGCAACATATGTTTATTGGTTAACAAGACTTTCTTGGTTGGTTTTCCCATTGAATTAGCTTGTGTAAGAATGCCACATTGTTTTTAAGAATGAACCGATAGATTTGTGTTCGGTAAAAGAAAAGAAACATATTAAGAAAGTTGTGTACTTCTTAACACCAATATACTTCTAATATCGTCTGCATATACACGAGGATATAAATATATCTTTGGTATACATGTGTAACTATATAGGTTTAACAAATAAAAAATCATGAGCATATTTAATTAGGTACCTGTATTGTCTTTGCATTTATTATGTAATTGATTCATTGTAACTTTATTATTTTTATCTAATAACACAATGTTCAAAATATAAATTAACATAAAAATGTGTCTACCAAATAAAAAATAGAAATATTAATATAAAATGATAATATTTCTTTGGAAATATGGAACAGTATACGGATGAGAGATTTCTAGCATTTTCAGTAGATTTGTTTGCATCTTTAACAACAATATATGTGGTTTGAAACTAATTTATTTCCATTAGCCAACCCTATTAAACCCTATAAATTATTGAACGTATACGAATAAGAGCTATCTAACTTACTCACAAAAAAAAATTCTTTAATTCTATCTTCGTTCTTCATCTTTTTCCTTTCTCTATTTTTTTTTAATTTTCCTTTTTAGATCGGATAACAATGTATTATTAATAACTGTAATGAGATTATAAGAAATTAAACTTCATGTATTTAATCTAATATGTCACTCTAGTAAATATATTTCATCAAGTTTTAGTTAAAAATAAACAATCCAACTAACTTGTAATAATCATAATCAATAAAAAAAACTAATATAATAGTAGTATAAAATTTTTATTGAAGAAAGGTTAAAATCGATAACACATTTCCAAGGAAGCATAACAATTCAAAGGATCAAAATGGTTTACAAAAAAAAAAAAAAAAAAAAAAAAAAAAAAAACTAAAAGGCTTATCCGAAACAACAATTAAAAATTACATGTTATATCTTTTGCTCCCCAAGTTAGGGGAAAGGTCATTAAGTAGAAAATAATACTTTGAAGGTTGTGACCTGTAACCTCCATTGAAATATTAGTAACACCCTCAAGGAGTAACAAAGTTTCATATTGGAATATGAAAGAAACCATGTTCCATTCTTCCCTCATCACCATTTTAACATAATAACAAGTTTACATTGTTAACCACAAAGCCCGATTTAGGTTTAATAGTAAATCTTGGTTTTGATAAGGTCTTATATTTTTTTTCATAACGTGGAAGAGTAAAGACACTAGAGGTTTCATATTGCAGGCCCTCCGACAGTCCCTGAATATCATGAATTACATGTCAAATAGGCAAGTATACATCTCATACCCATAACAATCAGAAAAAAAATAAAATAAGAATACCATACCTAGGATCATAAGATAAATTACAAACAAAATTAAGAGAAATAAAATTGATACTTACTATATGACCACATAAAAGAATTTTCGCACATGATCAAATATCCAATTGTTGGCAAAGATCTCTCAAACCTAGTAACATAATCAACATTCAAGTTTTTACTCAATTTTATTCTTTTGTCTTGATGGATATTAGCATAAAATATGGATTTTGAATTTATTTTTCTATAGCCATGGTAATTAACATCAGACGAAAGAACCAAATCAATCATAAAAGATACTATTTTCTTAAGCTTCTCGGTGTTGCCATCAATCGGAAAATGAAAATTTCATTTCATTTTAGTTTTGTTGAAATCGATAGGAACTTGTAAATCGATTTTCAGAGTTGGTGTAAATTTTTTATGTCGAAGAGAAGTATTATACTCAACTTGTTTTGTGTTTGTTTTTCGTCAATTGACGAGGGAAAATATTTATAGATTTATAAACGATAATGTCAGGATTGCCCCGAACCAAACTTATAGCCTGTTTGGAAAGAAAAAAAAAGGTGAAGAAAGCTTTGTGAAAGGATTGTCCCGAACCAAACTTATAGTCAGTTTAGTTTCAAAAAAAAAATGCGTATAGTTAGTTTGGCGAAGACAAGGAGACGAAAGATTTGCAACTAGAAGAGTACCAGAATTAAGAAATCGTGTTGTAGAGTTTCTTTATTTATGGATTTTCAAAACTATAAATAGCTTTGCAACTAGGACACAAGAGTCCCAGGGACTAAGAGATCATGTTTTAGTTTCTTTATTTATAGATTTTGAAGTCTACAGATAACTTTGAATTCAAGCTAACACTTTCTCAGTATAGATGATAGTCCTAGTTAGGATATAATGTACGCATATGAAAATTCCTCCTTTAAATTACACATTAGAATATGCACTATGGTTCGGAGTTCTGGAACCATGCACAATGATAGCCCATAGCGGCTAAGTAAGCCTTTGAACTTATAAGCACTGACGGTGTTCAATAACACCTAAGATTAAACAATAATACACAATCCCAAAGTGATTTTGTGAATAAATTTATCCTAGAAGTGTCTATGAGAGCTGTAGCAAAAACGAACATAGTCATGCAAGACAGCTCGTGAGCTTCTGCTATCTGGAACTGGACTGGTTTACATACCTCTTGGAAGTTCGCGAAGTCAGGCTCAAAGGGTATGCAAACCTCTGGAAGTTCGCAAAGTTAGTTCGAAAGGGTATGAAAACTGGGTTTGCAAACCTTTCCCCATTCTCGAACTCAAAAGTAAAGGGTACGAAACCTCTACAGTTCGAAGAATTCAGATCGACTAGGTATATGCGTATTGGGTATGCGTACCTTGCTCCAAGCAATTCTAAAATTCTTTAATTCTTAAATTTGAAACATTTTCAATATCCATATACAATGTGCACTGTTTGCTTGAGAAATTTCCGAATGAGGAACTTGAACAAAAATAGTTTGTGAATAATAAATTGTTCTAACTAAGATTGCTAAGGATATATGAACATCCATTATTCTCCGAGAGTTTACCAAGACAAGCTTGAACTCGAAATATCTACTTTGTAATATTAAATCTACTAAAATCATACGACAACATCTCATAAAGAGTCCAAATTTGTGCACCCCTAAAAACCGGGGTGCACATTCCGGCTGTTGTGATTGGCGCAGATTTCTTGAAGTGGTTTCTGTATACCATTTACGATATTTGTTTCCTATCTTTCTTATTCTCTGTCTCCCTCTCTATATTTCTTGAAGTGGTTTGTGTTGTCTCTCTAAATTTATATATCTTATACCTAAATAACATCATATGGATGAAGAGAAATTGAACATGAGAAGACGAGGATTCCAGAAAGTAAATAAAAACCCAATATATGTAATCGATATTAAAATGCGTTTTTTAGCTAAATGGTTTTGCGTTGAGGTTTTTTTAGGGGAAATCTAGAAATAGACAGTGATATAATGCGATCAGAGTCCAAGGAAGAGGTGGTCTTAATTTTACACGAACAATTGGAATTGCAATCATCATCAGTTTGGGAAAATGTATTTTGTTCTTTTGACATACTATTATTATTGTGTCGGTGTTGTAACTCCATTAACCTATACATTTAATCACACAATTTGAGATAACCAATTTAGTGACCCATTCTGATTCGTGTTAGAGCCTTTTGCTGGTCGAACTCGCAAGTGTTGCTATCTCAAGCTTGTTTTCAAGTTTAGTTGGCAAAACTATAAGTCTTGATTTCTAGTCTACTTATAGCTAAGTCTCGGATTATGATAGAAAGTGTAGTTGAGCATTAGACTTCACGGGCGTTCATCGATTGAAGACGAAGAACTACTAAGGGAGCTTGTGGAACTTCATCAACAAAGGTATGTGGAGACTTGAACTCATCTATCACTCAAAAAGTCAATCTAATATATCTTTATTTGAGACAAAAGTCGTATAGCTATATAGACTTCGATTATACACATTTGATATTTTGCTGAGTTTAACTCGCTTACATATTTCTCGAAATATGTGTTGGTAAGCTTTCGCTTTAACCAAGTTCATCTTATATTCTTGACGAAACTCAAAAGATGATCATGTAAAAATCGCCTGGTAACATCTTACATGATTTATGTGAGTTAGTCATTTGATGTAGACTCGGAATGTTTCTTGTTGGTCATTCGATCACTTGAAAATTGCTTTGAAGCTAATAGTTTGTGTGAGACAGCTATTGTCGTCTTCCAAGAATGTTTCAATGATTTAAATGGAGTTTAGAACAATTGGATAAGCATAGTATGTGTACTTGCATATATGTAATCAAGTCCAGGGAACCATGGTATGCATACCCGTATGCGTATTAGTTGGTTTTGAGAAAGTCAGGGAACTTTGGTATGCACAGAATGCAGCGTCTTGGCATAAGGTTCAGGTCCGGGAATTTCTGCTGAGTTTGAATGGTATGCGTACCAGTTCGCATATTGGCGAAACCCAAACTTAGTCCGGCCATTTAGGTACGCGTACCCATATGCATACCTAAGTGGATAATGTTCTAAAATCGGTTTGTTCATGAACTAATACATTTATATAATAAGGAATGCAATCTTTTGCAAACCGTGGCTATAATGTTCATGACTTGATTCATGAGAAACAAAATCGATTTTGCTTCAATTATATCTTGTATACTTCTATGAGAATATAATAAATTGAACAACTCTAGAACTAGTTTCATTTGAACTAGTTATGGTTAAGATGAATATGGTTGATATGAAAGTGTTCATATGGCTAACTTCGTTTAACTAATGTTGAGCCAACATGGTGCACACGTTTAGGTACGGTTACTCGTATCTAAATGAAGTCACTTTTCATTTGTGTGTAACAAGCTAAGTTTGATCTAACGGTTGAAAGATATTAGCTTGATTCTAATCAGGTTTTCATCTAACGGTGAATATTGAATGATTTGTTACCAAGGTAACATTGATTGCAAACCCTGATTTGAAGACTATATAAAGGAGAACTCTAGCAATTGGGAAACCTAATCCCCACACATCCTGTGTGATACTAGTTGCGACTAGAGTCGATTCTCCTTTAATCTTAGGTTTTTCACGAAACTCTGTAGGTTAACGACTTAAAGAATTCATTGGGATTGTGAAGCCCAACCCAACTATTTTCTCTGTAGTTGCGTGTTCTGATCTTGCTTTGTTCTATTGTGATTGAGTATTATCTTTTCTAAGATTTGCTCGAGATTTAATCTCTTATAGGCAAGATAAAAAGTAGTCACAAACATCTTCGTCTCATCGTTTGTGATTCCACAATATCTTGTTTCGCTACCATATGATTAAGATTATTGTGAGGTGATTTATATTTCTAGGATGTTTTTCGGGAATATAAGTCTGGTATATCAATTGGTTCTTGTTCACCTTTGATCTATCAAAAGACGGAAAAAAAACTCGTAGGTTTATCTGTGGGAGACAAATTTATTTATTCAATAGACTTTTCTGTGTGAGACAGATTGGTTTATCAAGTCTTAGACTTTGGGTCGTAGAAAGTCTTAGCTGTGGGTGAGATCAGCTAAGGGAATCAGAAGTGTAGAGTCTGGCGGGATTCGAGAGACGTGAAGAAGCGCATTTGTACCTTGATCGGTATAAGATTGGTTAGGGCTCAACTACATTCCCTGAAGTTAACTTGGAGTAGGCTAGTGTCTATAACGGCTTAATACAGTGTGGTGTTCAAATCTGTACTAGGTTAGGGGTTTTTACGCATTTGAGGTTTCCTCGTTAACAAAACTTCCGTGAACCGTAGTTATTTATTCTCCATTATATTCGTTTATATAATTGAAATATCACAGGTTGTGTGTAAGTTCAATCAACCATGAATCTAACCTTTGGTTGTTGATTAAATTGATTGACACTTGGATATTGGTTTTTGATACCGTCCAAGTTATTTCTTATATTCAATCGGGCTCGCAAATTCCTATTTGTTTGATTGCGGATTGAATGGAGAAATCGAGATACAAACTCTTGGATATATTTCCATTGATTGAGTATGACTGTCTAGTTCATTCTCTTGGAATTATATTGGAGTTATCCATACAGATTACTAAGCGAAATATTGGGTGTGGTTGTTAGACCCAGCTTTTCAATTGGTATCGAAGCGGGCAAACACGTTTAAGACCTCATAAGTCCGTGTTTGTAGCGATCTCGACTTTTGGACAATAGTGTTATCTCGACAACACAACACCAGTTTAGAAGCTCTCGATTTGGTTAGAAGTCTTGAGTCTCATGAAAAATCTCTCATATCCTCCTCATTGGTAAATGTGTTCGATCGGGATTAATGCCTAGATGAGCAGTTGGATGATCTTTCGGATGAAAGTGATTCAGAAGAGGACATGATCTTGATGAGGAAGTCATTGACGACGAGTAGGCAACTATTATAACTCATTGAAGGTTTATTAACGAAGAAGGATTCCTCGATCATATCTCTCTCTATTTATTACAATTCAACTTTATTTGCTTTGATTATTTATTTTGTTTATAATCTAAAACAAAACCCCCCTTTGTGACACTTTGACAACTAAAACTCATTGATCTTCGTTGGAACGATCCTTTCTTCCATTATATTACTAGTTAATTGTGTGGAAATAAGATTATTAATTTGATTGCACTTACGACAGCCATCACGGACCAACCTCAACAGAAAAATGACCCTTAGAATATCGCAGTATAACTTCAAGAATGGCATCGTCAAAGCTCCCAAGGCTCAAATTCTCAGGTAACTTACATTTTCCTTGATCAATAGATGTCCCACCAATCGCTTGGGAGCGAGCATGGGATATCTACGATGCTTGTCATCACCGCAACGAATAACAGCCGGGCATAGTTGAAGAGCTGGGAACATGAACAAGTACTTTTCAGGTACTACCTATAAGTTCATGTCACCGGCGGAGGAAAGGTTACCAAGGATAGTCCAATCGGGCGACGAAGGTGGTGGACCAATAGGTTTACTTGCGGGGGAAGTAGAAGCATATTGAGCACTCCCCCAACGAGGTAGGAGCAACATTGAAGGAGAATCTGCCAAGTGAAATCACAACCTTCTTATTCGGCTGAGAATATGAACTACCGACCCTTAGCACCGGAACGACACCCTTCGCAAACGAACCACTTGAATGATGCAAAGTGGCTGGAGAAGACGAAGGACCCTTGGAAGAAAACACCATGGCATTATGGTAACCGGAGCAACATGCCGCATACTACTAAGAGCAAAAGGCGCAGGAACCTTCAACAAAGGAGCATGGATTGCAACAACCTGAGTAATTGCTTGGCTCACCAACAAAGAGCCACCAACAACATGAAGGTTAATTATCACCTTCTACAAAACTAGCGCGAACAGGGCTAAGACTTTCTTTTGCAAAACCTTCCTCGATGTCATCTAAATGGGGACTAAGGGCAGTATCCTCGATATCCTCCATGTCCTCCATATTCCCAGGTTCCTCTTCCACAACTTTTGGGTCTTCATCAGACGCTTCTACATCAATCATAGCTTTCAACTTGCAATTTTTCTTGGAAGATTATAAAAGAAGACATGTGCAAGCTAAGGATCAGGGGCAAAATACCTAAGTACCTACGTACACTAAGGTAGGGTTATAATCCTTACCTCCGCAGGTGTGGACTTAGAAGCTTCAATCGAAGCTTTCCTCTTCCTCGTGCGATTAGCTACAGAATTACCAGCAGAACCGGGAGCGGTCGGGCGGGAAGAAGCGGGGAAGGATGCAAAGAGAAGCATCAAAAATTTCAGAAAAAGGCTTAACACAATGAAGATTGAAGAATAAAGAAATTTAGCCAAAGGTTACCTCGTTAGGAGCAGTAGGGTTGAAAACCCAAGGATGATATACATCATACTTAAAGGGAAGGGACTAAGCAGGGAGAACATTGGGATGCAATAGTAAACCCGCGGGCCCAAGGACCAACCACACGAAGAGTTGTACGTCCCCAGCGCTTATCATGCTCTCGAATACGATCGGAGGTAGAAAGAACTTAGCAGAGTAAGGGATAACAGTCAGCCCCGTATTATCAATCTCCTCTAACAAACGAAGGGTATTACCCTCAACACACCAGTAACATGAATACGGCGTAGAACAACACACCAAGGAAGAAGGTTGCTCTTTTGAATAACATGTCCAGACGTAGTGTTGAAGTTGGCGCAGAGTAAAATCCTCCGCTTACACCTCCCAGGGGCAAAAAGAATCGTAAGATTTCAGAGTGCTCTTACATTTGCTGCGGTACCAACACTTACGAAGGGCACGCCAGAAATTACCAGTATACCGCATCACCCTTCTAACCTGAGTCTTGTTCGCAGTGTTGATGGGTGAAAACTACTCCTGCAGAATTTGGTAATTGGGGTGTGGATGAGGAATGAATTTAAACCTTCAACAAATGCACTGGCGGTGAGTGCTTGTAGATTCGAGATCAATGCTGTGCAAGTCCCGGCCTAAACCAAGAAATGGCCGTTCCGGACTTGTTTCGGTCACAAAATGAAGGAGATGGGGTTGATCTTAGGGAGGGAGCGAAGAAGGTGTTGAGATTGTGAAGGTGTTGGCTTGCTTATGACTTGTAACAGAAAGATGAGCAAGCTTACGGTTGATGCAAGCAGGCTCTGAGTGTTTGAATACGGTTTTTTGTATTAACACTTGGTTTCTGTCGTCTGAACTTGTGTTGTTCTCCGTTATTCCCTTGTTCCTTTTTTTTGGAAATAGGCGGAGACCCTATTTATACAAGTCATTGAGCCTCATTCACGTTTCTCGTGGGAAGTGGAGGTAGTGGAATGATGGAGTAGTGGAGTTGTGTGTCGGTAACACACGACCGGTCTTGCCCACTTTTCCTGTTCATCTCTAACCGTCCATGACTTCCTAACACGTTCTTGTGATGGCGCGTTGCACGCCGCACGCCGCGTAAACCGCCAGACCAATACCCCAATATGCATCCCCGGTTTGTGACATGATCGATATGCTGGAATGTGGATCGTGGATCCACGAAAGATAGCATGTAATGTTTGAATTGAATATTGCGTTATTCGAAAGTCGATACTTGTGAAGTACCGGTGTGTATTTTATGCAGGTACCGCATTGCGGTGTGGTAAAGTGAAGGGTAATGACTCCTCACTAACCAAATAACTCCTGACCAGGGTTGTATAACCAAGCCGGTGAAGTTGGACGGACGAGATGATCTTTGAGACACTCATCTGCGACCAGTTGATGAAATTAGGGTTTTTAAAGAGGTGCGCAAGCATCACTCTTTAGCTTGGTCGAAACTAAGCATGGGAAAGGTTTGAAGAGGACCGACCGGGCATGTGTGTAGACAACACGCCGGTGTGCACGTCCATACTTCACTTTCCCAAGAAGGCGCAATCTAAGCCACTCAATTTGGACTTAGTAAAGTTGAGTGGTTGAGATCGATTTGCGATAAGAGTTTGATGCCGCAAAGAAGCCGCGCGCCATGCTCTCTTCCGGCGCGTTTTCCAAGACGACCTAGCTTGGTCGGTCTTGGCCGGTTGGCTTGGCGTGAAGGTGGCGGGCTGATGTTCACGCCCATACTTCACTTTCCCAGAAGACGCGATCTAAGCCACCCAATTGTCCGGTGAAGTTGAGTGGTCGAGATCGATTTGCAATTTGGGAAGTGTAACCACGCATGTTTGAGCGGGCGTTTTGGATTGGCCAGGCATGATATGCCTTGGCCGACCCATGAAGAAGGAGGTAGATGGGTCCACGGTGGTCATGGTGGTATAACCCGGACTGCTTAATCTAATCTGTGACCCTCCATTCGTCTTAGGAGAAGATGGACGCGCGTGATGGCTTGAACCTAATTTTGGCTTTCAAAGCCGCGCGACCATGCTCTTTTGGGCGGACGGTTTTGTTGTAACCAACCACGGTTGGCTTTGACCGAGTGGCCAAGTGTGTAGGCGGTCACATGGTGATTGTGTCGACATGCTCGGGCCCTTTGAGTCTACATCTACACCCTCCATCTATACCTGCGAAGATGGATGGTTGAGACCGTTTTGCGGCACATGTAATATGCCGCAAACCCTAATTTAGGGTTTTCCGTCCATAATGCTTGGTATGGACGGTTTCTTGGCATGCAAAGGCTAATGATCGACCATGCGGGTTGGTAGTGTGTATTCCATACCGGCGCTGGGGGTGATGGAATTGATCGTGGTCATCAATCATGCTTGTGGAGTTGGATGTTTGCGATCGGATCATATTTGGCAAGCTAAGGCCGTGTGTATTCCATACGCTTGGGGGTGATGGAATTGATCGTAGTCATCAATCATGCTTGTGGAGTTGGATGACTACGATCGAAGATCATATCCGAGCGTCTGATCAAGTCCAGGATCTCAATAAGGCTAGTATAACACACCGAGAGGGGCTCAATCGGGCTAGTATAACACACCGAGAGGGCTCGGGCTAGTATAACACACCGAGAATCAGCCTGACGGGTATTTCGTACATGGATTCATTATAGTGCTTGGAGGTTCGTGTTACCTCGCGAGAGTAACACTCGGTCGTCATGCCACACCGATAATGAGTGCCAGAAATACAAGGCGGATATGAAATTCACGAGGAAGGGATTTTTGCTACATGCTCCAACCTGGAGAATTTTATGTATTCACAGAATGGGATTGTTGCTACATGCTCCATTCTTGGTGAATTAAGTGAGGAGTATCCATCACTTACAAATGGCTTTATCTTTACAAGATGTCGCATATGATTATTAAGTTTTTACAAATTTAACCTTGAACGAAAAATCCACCATCAACATTAAGTCCCCGCCTAGCACATAATGGTTACACTATTGTGTGGTAGGCATGAGGTTGATCATACAAAATGACCAAGCTAGATTGAATACATATTTACGGATAGTTTCACATTGTCAAAGCCGGAAACCTGGTTGGTCTTGATTGAGGATGCGAAGGAAGCAGGACTTGATACGGTGAGTCGCTTTGGTTCCTCTTGTACATGTATGAGCTCGACCGCCCCTTCAGGTGTTTGAGTCAGGGATAGGATTCTTCTTCTACCGGATTCTGGGCGCGGGTGCTTGCACATTGCCGGTTGAATTGTTGTGTCCAGATGCTCTTCCGGTTCTTGATCAGGGCTCAAAAGAAATCCTGACTTGGTCGGCGTTGAATCCTCATATATCGGGCGCCGTAATCGTTTTAGGGTTTCCTCAGTATTTATGCAGGTGAAGAGATTTTTGATCCGTTTTTACAGTAGAGCTTCCTTGCAAAAACTCTATTTCCCATCATGTCTAACAACAGTGGATCATCTTCTTCATACCATCCAGGATCTCCCGTTAAGCGTGTACGACCCGCGTCTGAACTTCATGATCAGTCCCCTGTTCGTGTTCTTCGAGTTAAGAAGATCATACCGGTTTGTCTCTTCCTTCTTTTCTGAAACATTGTTTGTTCTTCATAACGGTCAGGTGAATAATCCCTTCATTCTTGCAGAGATACCCTACCGGAACATGTGTGACGGTCATTGACGATGATGACTTAACCATTCTTCTCCATTCAAACTCAAACACGCCTACCCCTGCGAACCTCGAAGACGCTGACCTGGGTGTCTCATCTTATGAATATCCGAATGCAGGTCTTTCATTCGATGTTCGCATGAAATGCTTATCCTCCAGCTACCAGGATGTCGGTGGATTCTTGGTGCGGAAGGAGTTTGTGGGTTTGTACACCAAGTTGTGGAGGAAGTACGGTCATATCGCAACCGGGGAATGTGGTCCGACATTGCTCCTCTGCCTTGGTTACCATGGTAAACTGCCTTCTTCCCATGATTGCGGAGATGGAGAGTATTTCTATCCGCAACGTTCTTTGAATCAAATCTCGAAAAGTGGGAGAATATGGTATCTACCTGTGAATCCATGAAGTTCAACGTGGGCTGGTTGCGGCAACGTCTTGATGTCATCAAGCTTGATCGAGTTGGTATCCTCGCAAATGTTGTTCTTTACGAAAGCTATCTTGGAAGAGGAGAAAAGCCGAGAATCGAGAGAAGGTGGAGCAAGATGTGCAGGACTTGAAGAAAAGAACGGAGAGATATCAGGCTAGGCTGCAGATGATGCTCTCAAGGAATTATAATCTTCAGATGGCCTCTTCTAAGATGTACTCCCTTATTGTTTATGTCAAGAGTTTTTGAACATCTTTGCGAAATAAATTGCATTGGGTTTTGATTGGTGAAACAGGTTTTTCATTGACACATCTCTGAATATAGTTGATGATTCAAACATGTAATGAAAATAAATGCCTGTATTGTTGACACAGCAGATAGTGGTCAGGTGTAATATGCCTTGAGCCACTTTCCATTGATGACTGCTTCAAACTTGCCTCAGTCTACCTTAATGATCTTGTAGTAGCCGGTACTGTAAGCCTTGGTGACTGCGTAGGGACCTTCCCATTTCGGTGAGAATTTTGGTGCAGACATGTCTTGTTGGATGTGTTTGGCTGTTTTCAAACCAAATCTCCCACCTTGAAAACGCGTGGTTTCACAATTTTGTTGTATGCCCTGGAAATTCGATTCTGTACACTGAGCGCGTTCTTGCTTTATTCCTTCTAAAATCCAGTGTCTAACTCTGCGATTCTAGAGTCGAGATTTCGGCCTCGTTCCAGTGGATCCAGTTCTTCTTTGCAATCCGGGGCGATGGGATTCGATCTCTGCTTTGGGAGAATTGCATCCGCTCCGTAGACGAGTGAGTACGGCGAGACCCCAATGGAGCACCGGGTGACGTGACGGTATGCCCATAGTGCCATTGGTAACTGAGTCATGCCATTCCCTGGGATTGTCGTGTTTGTTCGGCCGATGATCCGGATCAATGTCTTGTTGGTACTCTCGGCTTGCCCGTTCCCTTGAGGATAGTAGACGGTGGAGAAGACTCGTTTAATGCCGTATTCCTCAAGTAACTCCGTACTTGCTTGTTGGCGAAGGGAGTGCCATTATCTGTGATGATATGCTTGGGCACGCCAAAACGACAAATGATGTATTCTTTAATGAAAGCGCAATTGTTGCTCCCGTAGTTCCTCGTAGGGGAATGGCCTCTACCCATTTGGTGAAGTATTAGTTGCGGTTATGATGTACTCGTCTTTGCTTCGATGACGGTGGATTAATCTTCCAGATAATGTCCAGTCCCCAGACAATAGAATGGCCATGGGCTGCTTATAGAATGCGAGAGGGTAGAAGGCGCATGAACAAGATTCCCATGAATTTGGCATGTGTGAGCGGCTTTGAACGAAACGGGCTGCATCATCCTCCATGGTCGGCCAATAGTATTTCGTGTATTTGGAGGAACAGTTTCCTCTTCCTTGATGTTCTCCTTCGTGTGTGCGCCGGCATGACCGGGATTTCTCCTCCGGCCGAGGCACCGTAGCATATCACCTCCGAAGCTCTTTGCGGTATAAGATCCCTTCATGGAATATGAACCGCTTGGCTCTCTCGCTTCACCTTAATAGCGTCCTTTTGACCGGCAGAATTATCCCCATCACGGAGATAGCTAATGTAGGGCTCTCTCCAGTCCCCAGCAGCCTTGATTCACATTAAAATCTCCAACCGGTGTGGTGGTGTCGCCGCAACGAGCGAGGACTTTTGAAGTAGTCCGGATTGAGCTTCCATCTCTGGCGATAATAACCCGGGCGTTGAAGTCGCCCAGAAAGCGTTACCCTGGATGATTGTCCACAAATTTCATTGTGGATACGATCCCGCTTGTATTTGTGCTTTCGTCACCTCCCGGACATCTTGACGGGAGCCGTCGGATTCGATAATCTGGCATACCATGAAGCATGAAGAAGCTTTGCGGGGTTTTGAGGCCCGACCTTTCCTTGTGGAGAGTGAGCTGTTGAGCTCTCGAATGATCGGAGTTCGCCAATCGTCGGTCTTGGTGTCTTTGTATTGTGATAGCCATGTCGATTCTATGGTTCTTCTCTTTACCGTCAAAGTTTCTTTCCGCCTTCGAACTTGAGCTTGGAAGCCAATGTTGCTAGGCAATCGGCGTGTTTGTTGTTCTTTGCGACTAACATGGGTTATGGTTGCATCGGCAAAGTAGTTTAGTAACCTGCGTGCTTACGATCGGTACGGGGCCAGTGTTACTTCTTTCAATGCGTATACCCGTTCATTTGATTCACCGGTAACTTGGAGTCACCTCTTATCTCCAGGCGTGTGACTCGCTTGTTTAGCTATTAGAAAGCCCTATGAGGAAAGCTTCATATTCTGCGAGTTGTTGGTGCATTCGAAGTCTAACTTGAAGGAATGTGAAAATACTTCTCAGGTTGGAGAGACTAACACCACGCCTGCTCCTCCAGTATTACTGCTAGGGGTAGCGGAGCCGTCAAAATACAAAAGCCACACTTCTTCTTCCAGAATAGAGATGTTGGGAATTCTCCAGGGAGTTCTTCATGTAGTCCGTAGTACCTTCTCAGGAAATGCCGCCAGAAGTCTGCAATCGCTTGACCCTTAATAGCTCTAGGCGATGCGCACGTTATGTCTAGTTCGACATTTGGAGAAGCCATTTCCCCGTCCTCCCCGTCGGGACGGCTTTGAAAGCAAGAACTTTGCGAGGATCGGATTTAGACACGAGTATCACCCTGTTGGATAGCGGAGGTAATGCCTAAACTTCGAATGGAATGGATTAAAGCTAAACACGCTTTTTCCGCTGGGATATCGGAGTTCAGCATCTCTCAATATTCGGGTGAAATAGTATATGGGACGTTCGATTCCTCGTCGTCTCCTGAGCGAGTAAAGCCCCTACAGCGGCGTCACTGAAGGCGGTGTAGAGGACCAATGGTTTCCCTTGTACAGGAGACTTCATGACGGTTGGAGATGATAGTGTTCGTTGGACTTTCCGAAAAGCTTCTGTTGGGTTGCGGTCCAAACAAAGGCGGCTCCCTTCTTGACAAGGGGGTGAATGAGGCGGTAAGTTGGGCTAAACCAGGTATGAAACGTCGAATGTAGTTTACCTTGCCCATGAAACTCGGAGCTCTTTCACGGTTCGGGAGGCGGCATTGTGAGGATAGCTTGAGTCTTGGACAGGTCTACTTTTATTCCTTCTCGCCCCGGTCACTTGGAATCCCAGTAAATTTACCGGAGGAGACAGAGAAAGCGCATTTTAAAGGATTCATATTTAACTTGTATTCCCGACACCTCTCAAATACTTGCAGTAAGGCGTTGGTGTGATCAGCTCGAGCCTTTGACTTGACCACAATATCATCCACATAGTCTTCTACTTGTTTATGCATCATGTCGTGGAAGATTGCCGTCATAGCACGTTGGTATGTTGCGTCGGCATTTTTTAAACCGAATGGCATAACGGTATAGTAGAAATTGCCAAGAGGGGTTCGGAAAGCTGTCTTACTTGCATCATGCTCATACATCCTTATTTGATTGTAAGCTGCATTGTAGCCCTCCATAAAGGAAAACATGCCGTGTCCGCTAGTGGCGTCTACTAACATGTCGATGTTAGGCGGGGAAAGTCGTCCTTGGGGCAGCACTTGTTCAAGTCTCGAAATCCACGCAACATCGAATCAGTCCGTTTTTTTACGGGACCACATTGGCTAACCAGTCGGATGATGAATGGGTGCGATGAAGCCGGCGGCTAGCGTTTGGCTTCGAATCTCATTCTTGATTTGTTCTTTACCTCATGTCTGAATTGCCTCGGAGATTGCTTGATTGGCTTGGATCCAGGCATGACGTGTAAGTGATGGGTGACCAATTTTCATCTAGGCAGGGCATTTCTTCGTATGTCCGAGGCGGAACACGTCTTGGTATTCCTTGAGTAGTCGAACAAGGCTCGTACGTTCGTACGTGGATGAAGTCGGCCGATAGGAGACCGGCTGCAGGAGATTCATCGATCCCCGTGTTAACAATCTCGAGCTCGTCGGTCGTGGAATTGGTTCGTCTTGTAGGCATCGCGGGCGTCAATACCTCCTCTTGTATTCCGTCGTCCTTGCAAAGCATCCAATTGGGCGGAGACTGGATGGTCTCTCCCGCTAATTGCTAACAAATGCGCCGGTATATTGTCTTCCCCTTCGATCACGGCTTGCCTCGAAAGAGCGCCCCCTTTTAGGCGTGAGGATGGGTGAAGTTTCACCGGTTGGAGATGGACGTCTCGGCGGGAGAGAGTGTGTCGTGGTGTTTGGCCCCCAGCGATGTAAGTCGGTCTTCCTCTGGATTGAAGCCCACGTGGGTAGTGGAGTGCACATGATTTTGTCGGACTCTCCTGTAGAGCATCTTTTGACTCAATGCACTCCACTCCACATATTGGCGCGACGGAGACAATGATGCGGGAATACGGACGACCTCCTCATTTAGCACGGTCTTCAAGCACCGGTGATATGTTGAAGGAATGACCTTGTTGTGGTGAAGCCACGGTCTCCCTAGTATCATGTGGTAGTCAGGCTCCTTTTCTATGACTTCAAACTTTGCTCGTGGATCGAACAGGGTCCCTACCGAGATAAATTCAAATTGACATACCCGTATGTCTTGGTTTGATTCCCTTCAAGTCCGTCATCGTGGTGGGTCTGTCGTACAATCTTGCATGGGCTGACCTTGGCTGTCTTGAGAGTCTTGAGAGTAATTACGTTGAAGATGCTCCCGTGTCGGCGAGGGCCCTCCGGAACTCGAACCCTTGATGTGTGCGGTAACATGTAGGGCTCGGTTGTGACCTTCTCTCGCCATCATGTCATCTTCCGTGAATGTAACATTATTTATAGATGTTTCATTTGCAATCGAGACTCTCGGACGAGAAGGAGCAAGGTGTGCGTCCGAGCTATTTTATTGATCGCAAGCAACGTCTCTTCAGTTGATCTTTTGAGAGGTGCAAGAGTTCACACAAGTCTTCCACTAGAGACACGCTTCCGATCCACCGCCTCCGGTTCGTAGTAAACCGTTGATCCGAGGGGACTAGTCCCGGTGCCAAAAAGGTCTCAGCACGCTCATTTCCGACGTCATCTTGATGAGGAGGTCAAGTATGCCGTTTACCGCTTCTTTGATCAGCTCCATGTTCCTCACGAGTCTCAAGTATCAAGGCCAACTCGCTCATAGTTGGGATTCCTCCCGTTGCGCAAAGCAGATACGCCATTGGGAAGAGAGGCATCCTCGTTGGAGGAACTTCGACCGGGATTTGAATTTGTTGAGGAAGTCCTAAGACCAACCATCTTGGAACTTAGCCAAACAGGATTGGGTATTGAAGAAATCGATTTCACAACCGAGAGATTAATCTCCCATTTGTGGTCGCCAATTGTTGATGGGTGAAAACTACTCTGCAGAATTTGGTAATTGGGGTGTGGATGAGGAATGAATTTAAACCTTCAACAAATGCCTTCGCGCGGTGAGTGCTTGTAGATTCGAGAGATCAACTGCAAGTCCGGCCTAAACCAAGAAATGGCCGTTCCAGGACTTGTTTAGTCACAAAATGAAGGAGATGGGGTTGATCTTAGGGAGGGAAGCGAAGAAGGTGTTGAGATTGTGAAGGTGTTGGCTTGCTTATGACTTGTGAAAGATGAGCAAGCTTACGGTTGATGCAAGCAGGCTCGAGTGTTTGAATACGGTTTTGTATTAACACTTGGTTTCGTGTTCGAACTTGTGTTGTTCTCCGTTATTCCCTTGTTCCTTTTTTTGGAAATAGGGCGGAGACCCTATTTATACAAGTCATTGAGCCTCATTCACGTTTTCGTGGGAAGTGGAGGTAGTGGAATGATGGAGTAGTGGAGTTGTGTGTCGGTAACACACGACCGGTCTTGCCCACTTTTTCCCGTTCATCTCTAACCGTCCATGACTTCCTAACACGTTCTTGTGATGGCGCGTTGCACGTTGCTGCACGCCGTAAAACCGCAAGACCAATACCCCAAGTATGCATCCCCGGTTTGTGACATGATCGATGTACGGAATGTGGATCGTGGATCCACGAAAGATAGCATGTAATGTCAATTGAATAACTTGCGTTATTCGGAAAGTCGATACTTGTGAAGTACCGTGTGTATTTTATGCGAGTGCGCATTGCGGTGTGGTAAAGTGATGGGTAATGACTCCTCACTAACCAAATAACTCATGACCAGGGTTGTATAACCAAGCTGGTGAAGTCGGACGGATGAGATGATGTTTGAGACACTCATCTGCGACCGTTGATGAAATTAGGGTTTTTAAAGAGGTGCGCAAGCATCACTCTTTAGCTTGGTCGAAACTAAGCATGGGAAAGGTTTTGAAGAGGACCGACCGGGCATGTGTGTAGACAACACGCCGGTGTGCACGTCCATACTTCACTTTCCCAAGAAGGCGCAATCTAAGCCACTCAATTTGACCGGTAGGTAAAGTTGAGTGGTTGAGATCGATTTGCGATAAGAGTTTGATGCCGCAAAGAAGCCGCGCGCCATGCTCTCTTCCGCGTTTTCCAAGATGACCTAGCTTGGTCTGGTCTTGGCCAGGTTGGCTTAGGCGTGAAGGTGGCGGGCTGATGTTCACGCCCATACTTCACTTTCCCAAGAAGACGCGATCTAAGCCACCCAATCGTCCGGTGAAGTTGAGTGGTCGAGATCGATTTGCAATTTGGGAAGTGTAACCACGCATGTTTGAGCGGGCGTTTTGGATTGGCCGGGCATGATATGCCTTGGCCGACCGCAAGAGGAGGTAGATGGGTCCACGGTGGTCATCTGCCGGTATACCGGACCGCTTTTTTAATATAACTGTGACCCTCCATTCGTGCAGGAGAAGATGGACGCGCGTGATGGCTTGAACCTAATTTTTGGCTTTCAAAGCCGCGCGACCATGCTCTTTTGGGCGGACGGTTTTGTTGTAACCAACCACGGTTGGCTTTGACCGATTGGCCAAGTGTGTAGGCGGTCACATGGTGATTGTGTCGACATGCTCGGGCCCTTTGAGTCTACATCTACACCCTCCATCTATACTGCGAAGATGGATGGTTGAGACCGTTTTGCGGCACATGTAATATGCCGCAAACCCTAATTTAGGGTTTTCTGTCCATAATGCTTGGTATGGACGGTTTCTTGGCATGCAAAGGCCAATGGTCGACCATGCGGGTCGGCCGTGTGTATTCCATACCTGCTTGGGGTGATGGAATTGATCGTGGTCATCAATCATGCTTGTGGAGTTGGATGACCTGCGATCAGATCATATTTGGCAAGCTAAGGCCGTGTGTATTCCATACCGCTTGGGGGTGATGGAATTGATACGTGGTCATCCAATCATGCTTGTGGAGTTGGATGATCGCTGCGATCGAGATCATATCAGGAGATCCGATCTGAGTCAAGTCCTGGATGCTCAATCTAGCTAGTATAACACACCGAGAGGGCTCAATCGGGCTAGTATAACACACCGAGAGGGCTCGGGCTAGTATAACACACCGAGAATCGCCCACATACGGGTATTTCGTACATGGATTCATTATAGTGCTTGGAGGTTCGTGTTACTCGTGAGAGTAACACTCGTCGTCATGCCACACCGATAATGAGTACAGGAAATACAAGGCGGATATGAAATTCACGGGGAAGGGATTGTTGCTACATGCTCCAACTGGAGGAATTTTACGTATTCACGAGAATGGGATTGTTGCTACATGCTCCATTCTTGGTGAATTAAGTGAGGAGTATCCATCACTTACAAACGGCTTTATCTTTTACAAGATGTCAGCGTATGATTATTCAGGTTTTTTACAAATTTAACCTTGAACGAAAAATCCACCATCAACAGCAGGATCATCCATAACAGACAAAACATCGTAATAGAAGGGATACTTCTTGCTATAAAGAGGAAGAGGCATGCTGCGTCTAACCGGGCCAGGCACTAATCAACAAATGTTCTCATCATAAGGAAAGATCCACGATCAAAGATTTAGTAAGAACGTCGGGACCATCAACAAAGGAGATTTCGAACTTGTGTAGACGAAATGCTTGGAGATCTCGGTAAAGGGACCGTTTGGAGTAGCTATCTTTGTCATGAAGCTTCAACCTTTGTAACTCATAGTGGGGCGGAGGTGGGGGAATATTTTCGGCAAACAACCTCATCTACCTCGGGTTCCTCGGGATCCTAACCAGCCCTCGAAGGCGGAGAAGGCGTAGCAAAGGGATGATCCATGCGCAGAGGTGGCTCGACTGCAAATCTGGGCCTAGAATCTTTGCGCGCAGGTTTTTTCGGGAGCCTCATAATTGCTAACACCAGCAGAAAATACAGTTCATCAAAAATGGCAAGAAAAATTTGCAGTCGACCCAAAACTCGATTGGGGCAACAACAAACGAGCTTTGGGCATGGGTTTAACTTAACCAACCAAAGGAAGCATACTATGGGTCATCAAAACGGATTCTAATGGAGCAATGGAGAACAGTTGCTCATCATGATCAAACTCAAAAACGGGAACAATCATGGAAAAAACATAAATGGAGACCCATTTTCTCAAACGACATGGATAAGGTAATAAAAGTTACAATCTATACATGCAAGCGTTCAAACGTCTCCAACAACAGTCAAAAATAAAAAGACAAACCGAAAGCATGGAGTACCTAAAAAAATGACGCGAAAGAGCAAAAGAGAATCGAAGTTCACTAACCTGTGTGTGGAAATTGAACGCCGAAGAACAAAAGCTTTTGGGAGTCGATGAAGAAGACCAACAGTTCGAAATGGAGGAGAAGAAATCTCTGTGAAAGAGATAGAGTTGGAGAGCGACAATGGGAGAAGAAAAAGGAAGTTAATGAATATCCTTCCTTAAATTCCTTCTTATAGGCGGATGAAGAATCCAAAAATCTAGTTGTCACGAAATCCAAGGGGAAGTTATTGTATGATAGGACACATGTGGACCACCAAATCCGTGCATGCAAAAGTAGCGCGTTATGGAATATTTTCTTCCAATCCTATCGGTTGGTAAGATATGAAAGAAAAGGGGCAACCGTGAATATCAATATTCTATTGAGCACGTGTCATGATTCTCGCGGTCATGTGCAAGTTAACTGTAATACCCTGATATTCGGCAGTGGTTGGTCGAATGGAAATAAGTAATGATTTGGCTCGTAGTTGGCGTAAAACTCTGCAGCTTAAGCGTGCTTGGACGGGGAGTAATCCATGGATGGGTGACCATCCCAGGAAGTTTCTATTTGTATTACGCGGGGATGCCCGTTGAAAACCCCACACCGTCGGATAACCACGGTGGCTAAGTGGGGACAGATATCGGTGGAGGTACGGGTCATTACGGATGGTATCAAAGTCGACTTGACGGGTCACCTACCGAGGGTGGGAAGGTACACCGGACGGGGTTGGTCCAGGTGCTTCTCATGAGGGTCGAGGAACGTCGGAGATCCGGACTTGTACATATTATGGAGCCGAGGACGGCTCCCATTTAGAGGTGGTATTGTAATACCACGATATTCTAGAGTGGTTGTAGAATGGAAATAAGTAACGATTTGTTCTTCCTAATATCGAGGCCTTTTCAAAGCACAATTGGCTCCGAGTTGCGAAAACTCGATTAAGTGTGCTCGGGCGAGTAATCCGGGGATGGGTGACCATCCGGAAAATTTCTATTTGGATTACCGCAGGATGCCCGTTGAAAATCCCACATTGTCGGATAACCGCAAAGTGGCTAAGTGGGGACGATGTCGGTGGAGGTACGGGTCATTACATTAACAAGATAGCCCCAACGATACACGGGTATCCGAGAAGCTAAAGCAGATCCCTTCTCGATCTACTTTATCTCATCTCGATGAAGGATACCTCGACGGCTCGGATGGTAAAGTAAACCCTAACATGGGAGGTGGCGGTATCGAAGGGACAAAGACGGTGACATATCTAATTAGAATTTAATGCGTTGAGCCCTTATCTACATGCTTGGTCAAAGGATGTGGAGGAAACTGAGATGGCATTATCTGACTGGCGAAGGCTCGCGGTGAACGAAGGTACAACCTGTACTAAGGTTGGGTAAGTTCTCTAGGGAACGTGGGTAAGCTGAGGTGGCAGAGCTCAACTAGAGAAAGCTTACGGCCAACAAAGGTACCATTTGTATAGAAGATACATCAGGATACAATGGACCCAAAGACATCGAAGATGTTTCTGGAGTAGAAGGGGTTATAAATACCAAGCTTTACCAACAAAGAAAGGAATTCAAGACCGGAAGGAAGATTCCGTCTTAAGCTTATATCTATCTAATGTTTAGAACTTAAGTATTTACTACAACTTGAGTTCTCTCTATTTGTTTGGGAAGCATTTAAGATCTTTGTAACAAACCCCACTTAATACAAACAATCACTCATTACCGGGTGGACGTAGAAAGAAATCCGAACCACGTAATCTCTTGTATCTCTTGATAACTTAGTAGCATTTACATTACCTTAGTATTCATCGTTATTATTGCTTTACCTTGAGTACCTTTTATTACTTAACCATATCAGTTCAACTGAGATATCACTACTACTTAGTATTGGATTCTCCGAGCTATATACATTACGTAGACTATGGGAAAAATAGTAGTCACAAGGCTATCTGAAAGCATCACCGTCTTTGTTCTTGCACATTAGGTAAACTATATTGATGTATTGAAACCGTGTTGATTCTTACAAACCTTTAATTTAAATGTGAATTGCAATTTTGTTTGAAGCAGGGTTGATTGTCTAATGGATAATTATTGAAACAATTATTTTCTTCTCCACATATAATGCAACTATGTGGGATTGGAAGCTTGACTTGAAGTGCAGTATTTCGAGAAGAATCAAGATCAAAGCACTCAAAGTAGTTGTAGGTGGGATTCAAGCATTTGCGAGAAGGCTCTTCCATTTACACTGGTCCATTTTAGATCTCAAGCAATGCTCTCACTCCATTACAAGGTACATGTTTACACCTTGAAAACCCATGGGCAAGTATTTGTTTCATGGTCTTCTTTATCACACATAAAACACTCCACCTTGATGTTCTACTGGCTGAAATTGAAGAAAGATTAACAACATCACCCATCTTTGAGATTTGAATGAAAAAGAGACAGATGGCGAAGATATGCTTTTATTAAAAATAACATTACCGTCGAGTAATGTGGGGGGCTCTGTTTCACTGACATACGTCCATTTCTATGACGTGTACAAAGCACACACGTGCTACCCAGTCAGAAACGAGCTAACATACTGACTCTGCAAGTTAAATAGGAATTCAGACGAGTTGGTAAGGTTTTGAAGGACTTAAAAGTTATGTTATCCTACCCAAACGGTGACAAAAAGGTGGATAGCTGCCATTTACCATTTTTACATTCAAAAAGGTCGGAACCGGCCTAGTTTTGTAACCTCAAAAAAAGGCATTTTATTTTTTTTGTATTTTACCTAATAAATAACTTAGACTGAAACCCTAAAAAGAATATAAAGCACCGTATCTTAAACATGGCGAGATTGGGGTATACCTAGATTAATTGGGGTATACCCATTTTATTCCCATCCAAGGTAGTGTGCTAAGGGGTGTCTAAAAGATGCTTAAAGACCAAACTGTCCCAACTATTTTCACCCAAATTTAAACCCTGCCGACTGAAACCTGAAACCTACCAAAATTTTTTTCTTCAAAATCTCTTTAAGATTGGGTATGATTTCAAAATCTCTACATGATGAAATCAAATAAAAAAAAAATCAAAAATGAAAAAAAAAACATACGGGTTTTGAGATTGGGTACAAAATCATACCCAATCTCAAAACCCTTATGATTCAACATTTTTGCTAAAAGTCGACAGGGTATTTTTTGTCGACCTTGCCGACTAATGTTGGTCGGCAGCTTCATAGGTTGAATATCGTGCAGCCTTTTCATCTCTGAAATTAGCATTTACAGGGTCGGCACGATATTCATCCTTACACCTTGCCGACTATAGTTTAGTCGGCAGGTTATGAAATTAATACCTTGCCGACTAATCATGCATTTGTAACACCTTTCTCTGTATGTCAACAATCCTATAGTCGACAAGGTATTTTTGTCGACCTTGCCCAGACTATAAGGTAGTCTAAGGTAAAAAATCAATAAGATGCCGACTAGTGAAGCATTTACAACAATTTCTTGTGTGTCAAAAATAATAAAGTCGGCATCTTCTTCATACATCGACCTTGCCGGCCAAAGCTAGTCGGCATTTTCTTCATTCATCGACCTTGCCGACTAAAGTTACTTCCAAGATCTTCTTCATTCGTCGACCTTGCCGACTTTTCATAGTTTCCGTAACCGAAATGATTTCTTCTTTAATTTTGAGTATGATTTCATACATCACTTTGCAATCCTCTTTTTAGAAGTGTTTGGGTAGTATGCTTTCATTTCCCTTGAAAAAATACTCTCAAAAGAAAAAAAAATTCATCAAAAATCTTCCCACATGAGTTCAATAAAAAACAAAATTTCATAACTTAAATTCATAATTTCAAAAGTTTTAATCTACACAATTAATTAATCTAAACTCAATTAATCAACCTAATCAGATTTTTTAGTGTTAATTAAACAAGGGTATATTAGCCATTTAGAAAATACATGGTTAAGGGGTGACCTGTTTTACTTCTAAATGACCTGGGTTTTGTCTCATTAGGTATATACCCAATTAATTTGGGTATACCCCAATCAAGCCAGGATCTTAAACCTGACGAGATTGGGGTATACCAAAACTAATTGGGGTATACCCAATTTTAAGTGGACATGTGACCTTACTAGGGGGAGGTCAAATTTGGTTGAAGTTACAATACTACCCTTGACCTTTATAATTCTATTACCATAATCGGTTTTTTTTATTTTCATCTTCCTTCTTCTCTTCTTCTCTTCCATAACCAACCACACCGGCTCCTTCCCACCACCACCACCAAAACTCGTCGATTAATTTGTTAACATCGTCGATTCGAAACCTCCGAGTAATCTTCAACAATGGAACCACCACGCGTAAGGGAACTCGTATGAAAGGCGCCACCGCAAACCCAATCAATACAACCCAAATTGCAAAATTAGTTCAACAAAAAGAGAAGAAAAAACCGTTGAACAAGAAGAGATTGAACCCGCTCAAAACGAAGAAATGGTGCGATTAAGAAAGTAAGGGCCTACTTAAACTCACTCTAGTACTTCAATTTCATGTTTGCATGTCAAATTAGGTCAGAAAAATCGATTCTTTGATTTTCAGTTATTTAGCCGGCATGTTGTTTGTTTTCACGACCTTTACCGGGGATTTCATATTTAGTAATCCTAGGGATGCTCTTTGGTTGAATATCATGCCGGTTTAGTTATTGTAATCGCTTTCACGGGTGGATGTTATTCAACCTATAATCTTCATGTGAAAATTTTATTTTTTAAGCCAGGGTTGGTTAAAATTTTAAACTTGCCGGCGGGATTTGATTTTTAGCGTCTCCCCGATGCCTTGAATGATAAATGTCGGAATGGTATCTAAATAATACAACGTAGGCGTTATGTTAGCAGTGTTGTTTTTATTATATACGTCGTGGCGTTTGTAGTTGAAAACCCAGCCATAGTTGTTAAAAGCCGGGAGTTATTGGAATAAAACCCTCCCGACCCTTGTTTAGCCGGCTTGATGTTTAGATATCGACCCTTCCGACCTTAGTCCGCCGGAATGGTTATATATGTTGAGCCTTCCGACTTATTTTTTTTCTTAATTGTTCTTGTTCAGGTTGCAAAAGGCAAACAAGAAAGCTCTGAAAGCTCTTAGTCCTCCTTCAAGACCTCCTCGTGTTGGTGACAAACTCTTGACTTCAAGACATCGAGGGGCATACGTTGTGGCGGGAACGACAAAGATCCGTGTGCCGAATGATGATTATCAACCACCATCAGAACCCAGTGATTCGAGACGAGACTCCAGGATGAAGACCAATCAATTCCATCCGGTAGAAGAGGTGAGGATGATGATGTTGATGAAAGAACTCCGGCTGCTGGAGGAGGTAACAATGATGATGATGATGGTGATCAGGACATGCCTAATGTTGGAGGAGGTAATGATGATGATGATGATGATGATGATGATGGTAATGAAGATAAAGATAAGGATATCGAAGATGAAATTGTTGAAGAGGCAAAGTGGAACAAGAAGAAGAAGAAGAAGTTGGGGAACAAACCCAAGCTGCAAGTACTAGTGCAACCGGGAAGAAGAAAAGGGTTAATGGTTGGACAAATGGTTTTTTAAGGTTTATGGGACATGTTTTCTTATTTTGGACAACAAGTGTTTGATTTCTAATTGTTGAATGAAAGTTTTGTTTAGCTACATAAAAGTTTCAAGACAAATAGCCGGTAAGGTTCTTTTAATTCACCATGCCAGACCATACCGGGGTAGGCAAGGTTTTAAGTGTCGACCGGCCTCACAAATGAAAAATGCTTGCATACCGGGTCGGCGAAGTGTATTATGTTTTCGAATAAGCCGGCATTTTGTTCTGAGAAAATACCTTCTCCCGATGCCAAAACCATCATAACGCCTAAGCATGGTTTTAAATTTATACCCTTCCGACCATATCATAGAGCGGTAAAACTTCAAAATATATTGCAGCGTATTGTGAAAGAAAATGATTTACCGATGCCAAAACCATCATAACGCCGGCATGGTTTTAAATTTATACCATTCCGACCGTGTCATAGTAGGCATATTGAGAAAAATAATCGCGCCCGGCGAATTCAAAATTCAAATTTTTGGCAAGTACAATTTCATTGATTGACTTGTACTTGGGCACTATAACGGCCAAATTTGGACACCATCATATAAATACACTAATTCTCTCTACAAAACAACATACAAATAGTTTCATATACTCTCCAAAGCTCATATCATCATACAATCCATCAAACTCACCCAATAGCTAAACAATAATGACTTCATTTGATTCAAATGAAGATTTGGCAATCACCAAAGCATGGTATGCGGAAAATCGACTTAGACGTCAATCCTCCGAAAGGGAGGATTCCACGACCTTTTGGGCTAGGGTACACAACAAATTTTGCGGCGAGTTTGGTAATCCTAATGGAAGAAGTATTCAACAAGTCCACGAAAGGCACCTAGTCATCGAAAACGCGATACTTGCTTTTTTGGCTCTCCAACCTCGGATTTTTAACACTCGCCCCTTCACCTTGTCCATTGCACAATTTGTAAGCAATTTTGTGGTTTTTTTTACGCAACCCATGTTGTTTTATCTTCCAATGAAACACAACTAACATATGTAAGTTTGTTTTTGTGTTTTTGTAGCATGAAGTCGTGAAAGCGCTACTTGGAGGAAAAGGGGGAAGCATTCGCGTTCGATGCAAGCTATCACTTCTTGGCGCAAAGAATCCAGGAGGATAACCAGGAGTACTTGGATCCGTATCGTCTTCGGATGAGGAAGATTGATGGCTTTAGAAGTTTTTGTATAGGTTTTGTGGGTAGACCTCTATGTAAACCCTCCGTTTCAATCAATGTAGTAACCAAAATTGCATGAGTAAAGTGAATTAGATCTTCCGATATTCTATTTTATGTTTGGTATATGTAAATGTCGGCATGGTTATAAATCCTTAACATGCCTACATCACATACGCTTATTTGTCATTATAATGTCGGCATAATCTTCATTCAAAGACCCGCCACAAAACGGTCGGCGTTTTATTCATCCAAGGACCATGCTGGCTAGGAATTGGTGGCATTTTATTCAAACAAATACCATGCTTAGGCTATATTATAAAGCCTGCACTTTATTCAAACACGGACCTGCTTGAGCCTTTCATATTTTGAAAACAAAATTTTTGGATCGAAATCGAACTCATAAGACGGATCAAAAGGTTAATCTCTGAATTCATAATTTGAAAATTTTAATCTAAACTCAATTAATTAACCTAATCGAAATTTTAATATTAATTAACCAAGGGCATATTAGCCATTTAGAAAAAATAAGGTTAAGGGGTGGCTTGGTTTTACTTCATAATGACCAGATTTTGTCTTATTGGGTATACCCCAATTAGTTTGAGTATACCCCAATCTCGCCAGGATCTTAAAGCATAAATTTTTATGTTTTCAGTAAAACATATGATTATTCCCGGTCATATTTAATAACCGATTTTCCTTAAAGTATATTTTCAGTTGAGTCGCTGCCTAAATACCCGCGCGTAAGTGCAGTCCCTTAAAAATAATTTAAATACAGATATTAATTGAAAATCGGAAATGCTATTCAACTCCCTTTTTTTCCACCTCCCTATTCACCTCCTACAATCTAAACCACACATCTAGATGTAGATTCATATTTAGGTACATGTGGGGTTCACCATTCCCCAAATGTGAGGTTTAAAATAAAAAGGTGGAAAAGAGATAATTGAATAGTGAAAATATTGATATCTGTTCGATTACAGATCGGATACGAATAGCTTAAACAAGTTCGGATAATGATATCCGCGTCCAAATGTATCCATGCCACCTTTTTTACGAACCATGACATTATCCGGTCAGGGGAAAGGAAAGAAAAAATAATCATCTCTCTCCACTAACCCTGCAGGGGTAAAGAAAAAATAGCCATCGAATTAACTAAAGGGTTGAAATATCGATTCCCAATTCCGTAACTAATAAATTTGGACTGTAGCGAACCGAGCCCTCATTTGCCAGCTTTTACAGAGAGAGGAGAGAGAGAAAGAGAGGAAGCGGAAAGCAAGTTCTTGAAGCCATTAATGGCGGAAAAAGGATACGCTGATCAACAGAAAATTTTAGACGCTGTTAGAGATTCTGTAAGAAAATTCTTTCAAGGTAGTGAAGATGAAGAAGGAGCAGAAGATTTTATCAAGTATCTTGGACTTAGTGATGATGAGGATGAAGGTGAACTGAGTAATGTTGCGGATGGAGGTGAAATCTGAAATACTTTTTTGATTTTTTTCTTTCTTCTTAGTCTTGTTTCTTTTGAGATGATTCTTGAAGCATCTTCTTGATTTAATTTCATAAGTGGCGGAACAAGGAGTGAAGCCAGAGATACTGCAATATCTCGAAGGAGAAGCAGCAAAAGTAGAATATGATCAAACGAAGATCCGATATGAAATTCGCGATTCTCTCAAGAAGTTGGAACAAACTGTGGATGGCGAAGGAGGTGAAAGAGTAAACAATTTCCATTATACTAGTTGATTGCCTCTTTTCTTAGTCCTTCTTTCATACTCTTGAATTTCAATTTCAGAAGGATGGGATTCGGAACCAAGAGGGTTCCGAAGGACAATCAAAAAGCTGGAATCGATAATGGTTAGAAACGCTGCAGAAGCTAAAGATGTAAAATCTAGTAACAGCAAGGAAATTGCATTCCGAGAAGTGAAAGCACTTGAGGTTTTAGTTGCAACCAAATTCTTGGTTCAAGCCTTCGAGGTTTGATTTTAACCTTTCAAGTTTCGTTTCTGATTTTAGAAAAAATTATTCAGTAATTTGTTTTAAAACCTTCAGTCTAAAACGGATTTTACTGGAGATGAGGTTTCAAACATTAACTCAGCAATCAAAGCTCTGGAGAATCAACCAGTAAACCTTACTATCTCAAAACAACCAGGACTAGGAGACCTCGCTGAGTATGAATTATTACTGCTTCTCTTTATCATTCCATGTTTGATTTACATGATGAATCTGTTGGTAGAAGTTGCCAAGTAATCTGTTATTGTCAATGCAGAGGCTCCTTTAGTAATCAGATTGATCCATTTTTCTCGGTTCTCGGTTCTTATAATCAAATAAGGTGATATATCCTCTTCTTCTTTATTATATGTCTAATTCTACACACAACAGTAGTAATTTTAAGAGTTGGAACTCTTAATCCCTTTGATTGCATTAGTTGTTGTTTTTGTTGGTTTACTGCAAATTTTGGTCACACTAGTTTAACTATTTGTCTCTCATATTGCTGGTTGATACGTTATAATGACTAATCGATATGTATGAACTGTATCTATGAGCCTCAAAGTTACTTGATTGTATGCTGGTGAATATATGCGGAGTAATTTATGGCTGGTAAACATATGAACTTTCAATTAGTTGTTGGAGAGATGCAGTGCTGGCTCAGCAAAGAGGTCTAGGAAGAAGCTCTCCAGTAGGGAGTAACTTCAGTTTCTAGTGAGAATGAGCCTGGTTCTGATATTGCTGCACCAGGAGAACTTTCGTTGCATGCTTTGTTGCTAGTAGTGGAAGCAAAAGAGAGCACTTTGTTGATACCTTTTAGTCTAATAGAATATCTTAGAGATTGGCATCAGTCTAACATATTTTGCATGTTCTCCCTTCCACTCCAGGAATCTTCAGGCTGCACTAGTGCAAGGTGCGGAGAAAGATGCGGCTGAGCATTTACCAGGCAATGGTATGCTGATATTGCTTTTAGTGTCGATGTTGTATTAGATTTGTGTACAAAGTTTGGTTCCAGTATTTTTTTTCTTTAAATGTTATCACAGGACAAGCTACCAATGGTAACAGCTCATTTTTGAATGAGATGCTTCATGTGTTGTAAAAATTTATGTTCGTTCCGAAGCAGGTCAGATGGGCGAGCAGGACCAGCAATTGGCTGTTGCTGATGCTGCTGTTGACGATGGCACCAAAGGCTATGCATATGCACACTGGGAACGGACAAAGAAGTGTCACCTCTTCTGTAAAATCGCTAAACATAGAGTGAAAGAGCATTGACTGTATGGGATGATATACAGTTTCAAAGATGTATAACCGCTTGTCAATTACTTGTTGAAACCTTATTTTTGGATTGGCATGTTTACTCCAAGTCTTATTCGCAAATTTGTGTTGGGGTGACCTTATAAAGAATCCAAGTAATGCTTGTATCACTAACCTACCTGCTTTAGGTGGTCTTGTAAAGCTTTGCTTGCTGTTAATCACACTCGTAGCATGTCGAAACCATTCTTATCAAGAGTTCCTTTCTGTTTTGTTTTTATTACTGTACTTTTTACTGGAGATGTGAAACAAGAACAAGTTGTGAAGCATCTTGCACACCATTTGAACATCTTAATTCGTCATCAGAAATCTATTATGAGAAATGCTTTGTTGATTGCTGCTGCTCCTTTTTGTTTTCTTTTTCTTTTGCTAATGAACAAATGAGTTTACGTGTATTGAAGAATCAAGATTGATAGATTTTTAGGATGGATCAATGTTTATGGATTCTAAACTGTGGGTGGTCGGGTTAGCTCTTATCAGGGTAAAACTAAAAATGGTGCAAAAATGGCACTGGACTATTGTCAGAAGCTCCAGAGCTACTGATTGTCCTGCGTTATGAACAATTACACAAAAGACCATTCACAGGAACAAGTGTGAAGTTGCTTCCTCAGATGCACTTGTTTTTTTGTTACATTATGAAATTTGTCAGATTTGAATGCCTAGTAAGTCGCATGACAATATGAAGTTGGATGAACATTTTCCAACTGAAATAACATCACCAAAAGTTTAAACTTAAATTAGAACTTCTAAAGTGACTCGTGAATTTTTTTTTCTAATACATAAAACATACAAATTCATGCAATGAACTAATCACGACTTAGATCTCTGACTTCAATAATGCTACCTTGGACTATGTAACAATTTTGGATATACATTTAGCTCGACTTTTGCCATCTCCAGTATAACACTCACAGGGATAACAATGAATGTAACTCATGAATATCGTTCCAACATGATACATGCGAAACCCTGTTGGGTTGAGTTTGCTCCTGCAAGAATCGAAAAAAAGAAACAAAAAATGCTGTCATCAGAAAACTGATACTGTAAGAGTTGATTATCCAAAGAGAAAATCTAAGCATCCTACCACTAACCCAGAATCAGTTCTCCAGGCAAGAAAACATGACGATCCCCCAGTATTGGGTGGACAAGTCCATTGAATCGTGTCAATCAAGTGCTTATGCTCAACAATCATAGTTCATTCGTGGTGCACATATGTGCGTTCAATATGTATTATATCAGACACATGGCATATTTGGTAAAATAGCTAACTCTGAATAACATTTCACGTCTCGATACTGAATCCCTCCATAACAAGGAGATGAACATGGCATCCATGGACCACTAGCAAACTTAAATGTTTCTGTGCAAACCCAAGATTGCACTGTATTAGAAAGCTTGATAAGTAAATTTTCTAAAAGGGTAACAAAATTAAACCCCACACGACATAAGAAAACCAAGTCGAGGAATATTTGAGCAGTACCTCCTGATTTTTGCTGAACAGCTAACTCTACCCCTGTCCTCCAATAACCAACTCCGGTAGTTTTGTCAGTGATAGAAGGATATATCCGAGCAGTCCATACAACATACATACTCATCACTGAAATCTACCTTACTTTTACATTTTGCACGCTCACCTATGGCCATGCGGCTTCTGCATGGATGAGATGAAACTTTTATTTTACCAATCAAGTATTTCTGAATCAATCTCTCCTATAATCTGAAGATGAGCAAAAAAGAGTCTAATTAAGCAGATCAAGAAGAACCTGCAAAAGATCATGTCATGTCTCTTTATGTCCCTACAAATACTAAATATGGATACGACGCCCCTCAACATATATAAATTCATCCGAGTTTTTTTTGAGATAACAATCCCAACGGACGAGTTTCATTGGTCCCTAATTTTTAACCTTTAATGTTTTCGTACTCGCAAAACAGTCAGCCTGGATGAGTTGAGTTATCTATCTTGTCCTTAATTCTCAACAAATGCAACTTACTCACCAAATTGTTATGATTTACTAACCTGAATTGCAACAGTGAAAAGGGGTGTAAAAAGAAAGGCATGGATTATGTTCAGGCTCCGGGCAAAGTCCATTACATTCATCTGAGTGATCTATTAACATATGACCTGCTCCACATCCTCGGAACCATTTGTTCGGACAAGAATCTGTCCAGAAGCATCCAGTAGGTACTTGGGCACCAAATTTTTAGATGTAACTACTACTATGACGGTATGACTTCATTAGTTCCATTCGAAGAAAAGAACATACCAATGTTTGTTATGGCAACAATTTCGACCCGAAGAGATGGAATAAAGGGTAATTGAACCTTAATACTTGCAACTAGCTAAAACAAATTCCTATTTACTTCCTCGTAGGGGCATGCAACGGTAAATTGGTTGTCGTACAATATACCTGCACCAAAGGTGTGTACTCCGAGAAGTTATTTCATAAGGTTTCAATTCCTTCTAGTTAGGACTGCATTAGAATTATCTCTCACTACTCTGTGCTGCACAGACTATCTCCAAAGTTAAACCAAGCAACTTTGTACCTTCAAACTCCACCTATCCCCTGCTAAATTCTATTGCTTGCCAGGCCAGGAGGACCAGACCTATGCGAGGATGAACTTTCTAATAGTCAGGTTGAGACACGCGGGGCTTGGTGATCACAGAGAAAACCCCAAAAACACTGGTGTAACAGAGAAGAACCAAAATCCTCAACTGTCTAAAGATAATAAGTGCATACAAAATGTAACTATTATTTCATAGTCACAACAGCAGTTGCCTTGTTGTTAAGAAATCTTTTTATGAAGATTGCTAGATTAAATGACTCCTGATGGTTGAATTTCATGCTAAAAACCACAGCAATCAATTGTATATCTGATTGTAATGTCATCGGTACAAACTTATAAAGGGGAAAACAAGAATCAACAGAACAAATAGTACTAGTAGTGGGAATTACCATGGATCAATTGGGGTTTGTGGTATGACAAGTTGCTAACAGAAGAATCCTCAATGCTACCCTTGTCCTTGAAGAAAAACGACCTCCATTTTCTAGCCCTAGAGTTTTTAATAGTAACCCCATTTTCGTAGCATCATGAGAAGGGTGGAAATCAAGTGAGAATGTGGAAGAAAGATATGAATAGAAGTAATTGCAGCTTGCTCCACTAATTACTTCCAAGACAGAAAAATCAAGGATTTGTATAGAATTCGCCATGACCCATATGAGTGTAACATTTTTTACTTTGGTTACTTGTTTAACGAAACGATGAATCAACTTCAACAACGAAACACTGAGCTGAGCACTTGTTTCTCCTTCACAACTTAGATGGGAATTCCGTTGTTTTGGTTGGTTGTTTGGTCGGTGGGTGGTTCTTCTTCTTCCAACAAGGACTTGAGCAAGAATGGTACTACTGCTTCGGGTCCCACCAACAGTTTTTCTTCTGAAGCATAAATGATTCTAAAAGACTGTGTTTGACTATAGAAGAATGATTCTAAATCGATAAATTTATAAATGAAATTTATAAATTCTTGGTGAGCAAGATGGGTGGATGCGGATTTGGTACCACCCGCATCCAATATATACAAATGACTGGTTTTGAAAATACAACAATGTCCAATCCATTATTTAACGAGTGTAATAATACTTACGGATAAACCGAGTGGATGCAGGTGGATTACGAATTTTAAGAGTTTTATTTTTTCAAGTTAACAGTCCCTAAAATTGGAACTGTTAGAACAATTTCAAGAATCATTGGTTATGGAATCTGGGATTTGGTTCTTGATGAATTTCTTATGAGTTGGTCGAGGATTGTTCCTACTAGTATCCAGAGAGGGTAGAATAAGATCATTATTGTTGTTCTCCATCGTTGATACCTTGTTACACTGTAGTCTCTGATCAAAACAATGTTAAATCCAGATCTTGAGTAGAGTACATAAATACAATACCATGTAAAATATATAAGTCATCTCAATGCACTACAACAAACACAAATTTAGTCAATTTGTAATAATTTTTAACGAAGAAGCTAAATGGTGCACCTTCCACCTCTACTAAAATGTCATTATTAGTTATGGATTCAAGCGGCTGATCTTGTATGTGTATACCGATTATTCATTATATACGTGTCGCGATATCAACGGCTGTATATAGAATAAAAAGATAGCCCTGACAATACACGAATATCTGAGAAGCAGGGGATCCCTTCTCAATATGATTTATCTTACCTCGTCTAAGCTTACATCGATGGTAAAGATGAAAAAATAAGTCCTAGACTAGGGAGGTGGCTGCTGCCGGATGGTTAGATTGGTTTAGGTGTGTAACTAGATTAATCTATTGATCATTCAATTGCTAGTAGAGAGTTGAACGATCTGTAATCGTCGTACATCTCCTACACAAGTAGAGAACATGAGACCTTGCAGAGGGATTTTTTAAAGCAATCGTGTGTGGAAACAACACATGTAACTGAACCGAGCGTACAGAGTTTAACTGTTGGGATCAAACCTAAATTCACAAACCCTAAAGCATTTGATTGAGTTACACCTTGTAAGTGTACCTCAAGGCAGCTCAGTTGGATAGAATCCGGTGACTAAGCGTACTTGTTATCTGGTGATACAAGGATTTTTGGGGATAGCTAAGCGTACCTATTATCCTACTGTTGGTGATGAATGGTTCTTACGGAAGATAGATAAGTATTCTATTCCTGTTAACGCTTGGTAACGACGAAGGATTCCTTGATCATCTATTTTCTTTATTATTGTCTTTTTGTTTATCCTATAACCAAACTCCCCCTTTGTTATCTATTTTATTTTGCTGATACAAGTAACCTATCAATTACACATCTCTCTGTGGGAACGATCCCTACAACCGCTTTATTACTAATTAATTAGTGGTAAATATCTTTAATAATTTGTTGTGCCTACGACAACCCATCAAATTTTGACGCCGCTGCCGGGGAGCGGTTGTTATTTGTTATTTGGTTAGCTTGTTTTTATTTTTGTTTTTATATTATTGTTTTATTTTCTCTTTTTCTCTTGTGAGTCGCCATGTTTCCTTACGGAAATAACATGTACGAAGCACAAGATCAGACATATATATGACAGTGGTAATCTATATGGTTTTCATTCTCATTCTTATAACAACTACTAACCATCCTATATGGGTATAATCAAAACCAATCTTTTGTTTATGATCAATATCCCACGGAACCTTATGGATATTCTCATACATATCAACAACCTTATGACGGGTATGTAAGTAAGCAATCACAGGGATGGGTGGATAGTTATGCTCTTGATAAGAAAATTTCTAGTTTTGCGGAATCATATCTTAAACTGGTACAATAGGGTCTCCAGACTATGGAACAGAAAACACATGAGCAACTCCAAGAAAATCAAAGGAATGTGGACAACTTAAAGATACAAATTGCTCAACTCAGCGATAATAGGAATGAGGAAGAAGGTTTTCCTCAAAACCAAAATAATTTTGAAATTCCTATGGATGACAACAACTATTTTGAAGATGAGCAACCTTTTGAAATTCCATGTAATAGTGATGAAGTTATTCCAGCTCTAGATCATAATAAAGATCATTCTCCTATTCAAAAGGAAGAACCTTGGTATGACCGAACCATTTCTATGAACGATGTAAGATACTCAAATGCATATCAATATTATGAAGAATATCTGGACTACAATGTTTTTAGGTCGGTTGATTTGCAAGAAAGTAGATCCGATTATTTCCTCGACGGAGACTCATACAGAATACCCCGAAATTTATACTGAAAAAGAGTTCATGAGAGCGGAATTTGATTCGGATGACGAGAGTGTTGAAGAGATGGAGATTGAGAATGAAACCAAATTGATCGATTTCGTGGAAGACCTAATTGAGACAACTAATAATAGTTTGATAGAGGGCCACGATATACTTGAGGTAAATAATTCACTAGAGATAATTACGAATGAGGATCCGGCACAAGGTTTGTCTAATCCTTTCCTTAATTCTATATTTATTTATCCTTTTCCTGTAATCGAAGTTGCTTCTCAAAGAGTTGTTAACCCAACTTAAGAAAATACCTTAGATTGGAGTTGTGTGCTTCAAAAGTGTTAACGGATTATTTTGCTTCTAAGTATCCACCACTTGATGTGTTTGATTCTAGCATTTGCAGGTTCACCAAGATGAATGATAGGCTTGTAAATGTGTTTCACCTAAGTGTAAACTGCAAGTGCACAGCGCCTATTGGAGGTGTGGCAAGCACAGGTCGATCCACAGGGAAATAGGGTGTGCAATGTTGAGCTAAGGGCTTTCCTAACTGATTTCTAAGGTATTGTAACACAAATATGAGCTTTTAGTGTCGATACGACTGATTAATGTTGTTGTGACTCTAAACTAAGGTAGTAATGAGCAAAAGATGTTGTAACTGTTGATTTTGTGGCACTAGGGTGATTGACTCCACCCTCTAATCCTATGCTAAGGTAATACAAAGCCTCTCTTTGTTCTTATGCCTTCTCTTGAAGGCTTCAGATGGAAATTATCTAGCTAATTCCCCTTACTTACTCCTAGTATCAATGGTCTTCTTACAGTACCATTGATCACAAGTAATTTTAGTTCACTAACTAGCTATATCTCTAAGCAATATTCATAATAAGAACAAACTGAGACTCTGATAACTTTCACATTAAATCAAAGGGTATCATCTACACCCTAGTTAAGTTGCTTAAAACATCATGCAGAAAATAAAACAAGCTTCAAATTAATTTACAAAACTAAACCCTAAAAACAGACTCAGTTCTCTCTCATGAAGAAAATTGATTTTATACTCACAATCACTCGAAATCACAAGTAAACAAAGACCCAAACCTCTTTCCTCCCTTGTCTCGCCTCTCGACTCCCTTGATTTGATGTAACCCTAATTTCAACTATCTCAACCCTAGCTTCTAAGGTATGGAAGAAGCTACCGATGGAGATAGGTCGAAATAGGGATGGCGAGCAGTGTGCCGATGGAGTTGTTGGTGCCGGTGTCGGTGGTAAGGAGATGGGGATGGTGGTGATGGCTCTGCAACTGGTATGGGGAAGAAGGTGAAGGAGATGGGTTCTCTAGAGTTGTTGGGGGAGAAGAAAGAGAAGAGAAAGAGAAATGGGGTTTGGTTCGATGGGTGTAGGTATAGGTGGACGTGGTGTGGGGCGGATGTAGCGATGGTCGATGGGAAGGTTAGAGCGACCGTAGGATCTAGGGGAGATCGATGTGAGGGCCGATGCGACCGTAGGATCTAGGGGAGATCGATGCGAGGGCCGATGCGACCGTAGGATGTAGATGGGTGAAATCTAACGGCTCAAATGGTGCGGGCTTGGATCCGGTCTTGGGTCTTGGATAGCTCAAGCCCATATCTTGTAGATGGGTTGCTCCTTGTTGGGTTGCAACTGATTGCGCGGGCTTTGGCTTTCTGCTCCATAAACGCTCGTCTCCAATTTTTCTCGCTCTTTTGGCTCCTCAATTTCTCCGAGATTTATTTACTACCTAAAAACACAAAATTAATTAGTACAAATATTTATTCTTGAAAACAAAGAAAATACAGAATCTGGGATAATATCTGATTTCTGAGCACAAAAGATGAGTTAAATGCCAATAAAAGGTGTAGAAATATGCAATATTTGGCACTCATCAAATACCCCCAAACCCGAATTTTACTTGTCCTCAAGTGAAACAGAAATTAAGAAATCCTAACTATACCACTGTCGCTGGTCTCTCGAATGCATTTAGCGTATGCACTAAGCCTTTAAACCCCTAGGTGTCCCTAGTGGACGAGTTGTAGTCTCGTGAGGGTTTACCAGAGGTGTACCCACAAAACCTTCTCCAACTTCGTAGTGTAAAAGAGTCTCAAGCATCCAAGGAGCTATGAGAACATAGAGTTTCTGCATGCTAGTAACACGAAGTTAGAACTACCAAAGAACGCATTCTCATCCTTAAGAGCTGAGCGAGAAATAACCATACCAAATGAAAGAATTCGGATTCGATAGTGATCACAAGCCTCGACTTCGCCTCACCAATAAGGTTTTATGATAATTGCACTCAAAAAGACCACTTTTTAGTCTCTCATGTGTGCGGCGGGAATAAAAGAGAGAAATCGCATACGTTGAAGATGAGAAGGATAACCTTCCGAAGTAATTCTGGAGACTCCACGAGTTGTGGACAAAAAGAATCTTTTTCTGATGATCTCTAATAAAGGAAATCAACCATTAGCAAGGGTAGGAGTACTCACTTACCTTCTCACTCGATCGGCAATTAATATCACTCTCTCAGCATTCATAGAAACGTCTTCGATCTTCGGTCTTCGGTCTTCAATAGCTGATGATGAACTTCAGAACTTCACAACTTCACAAAAACTTGACAAACATTTTTTTTTTTTTTTTTTTGAGAATTTGAACATGAAAATAACAATAAAACAATAAGACTCAATTTTATACAACTTGTATTGTCTTGACTTCGTAAACTTCACTAATTCTCATCCTATTTTCTTTTCTTTTCTTTGTTGCATATAAACCTTGGACTATTTCAACTTTTCTTCAAATATTCGATGATGCTCCGCTTGCCGACGACGATGTGTTTCTATGAATCGTTGATGTTGTTGAGAGGGAGAGAGTGATGCTAAGCGCAAATCGAACTACAAGAAGGAGTTTTCATCTTTAAACGTCACCCTCGTGATTGACAAAATTAGCACTCAAGAGATCAAAAATAGTGCTGAAAGTGGTGCGAAGTTGGGTAGCTCACCATTCCTAGCCGGAATTGACGTACGGTGACACACACTCTAACAGATTTTTTTAGAAAGTCACAAAAATGAAGGTCGGTGCCTCGCTTGATGTAAAAATGGGTAGTCTCCACTATGGGTGATCACAATTCTACTACCGAATATCTAAATAGCACCTAATTCGCCCTCCGGTATGGTTAAATCCAACTTTAACGCTCTAATCAACTAAGAAACCCGATTGTGTTCTCCAAGACTTCCAAGTTCTCGTTATTTCTGGTCAGACTCTCTATGTAAACATAGCTAGAAGCATGCTAGTGACTCTAAGATCTCTAAAAGTTGGAGGTTTTTATGTACATATTTACAAAGAGTTTTGAAATTTTTGAATTTTTTGATTTTTTTTTTTTTTTTTTTGAAATAAAAGACTAAAAACTCTATATGCAAATGCAAATGCACCCCCAAACCTAAATCAAACATTGTCCTCAATGTGTCAACGAGATAATAAAAATTCAAAAAGTCACATACCAAGAGAACTATGTTGAGTAGAGAAAAGGGAAGAGATTACCGGATGTACAATGATGTTGCTAAACCAAAGGAGGATGAATGCTTTGAAAGCAAACAACCAGAGCGCAAGACAAAAAGGTTGGTTAGCACAAAAAAGAACTATGCAAAAAGAAAAAGAAAAGGGAAAGAGAATGGATTTTTAGTCCATATGTATGTACACAAGTGAACTAGTTCAGTCCACATAAATGGGGTCTTCCAAGTCGACGGTCTCAACTTCTGGTGGAAGATGCTCCAGAAATGGTTTCAATCTTTGACTTTTTACTTTGAAGATGTTCTTGGTTGCTGGGTTTTCAATTTTAACAGCTCCATGGGGGAAAACGGTACGTACCAAGAATGGTCCTGACCATCGAGAACGTAGCTGTCCGGAAACAAGTGCAAACGAGTGTTGTACAATAAAACTTTCGACGACAGTGTGAAGGACTTGCGCAGAATGCTTGTCGTGAAATACTTTCATTCTTTGTTTGTACATTTTGGCACTATCATATGCATCATTTCTCAATTCTTCTAACTTCTGAATTCTTCTAACTCATTGAGTTGAAGTTTTCTTTGGTTACCCGACTTTATCAAGATAAAAATTCAACTTCTTCACTGACCCAATATGCACGGTGTTCTAACTCTACAGGAGATGACATGCTTTACCGTACACAAGTCTATAAGGAGACATCCCAATGGGAGTCTTGTATGCAGTTCTATAGGCCCACAAAACATCATTTAAGCGCAAAGACCAATCTTTCCTAGAAGGATTAACAGTCTTCTCAAGAATATGCTTAATTTCCCTATTAGAAACTTCTACTTGGCCACTGGTTTGAGGATGGTAAGGTATTGCTACCTTATGAGTGATTCCATACTTGCGCACAAGTGATTCAAAGGGTTTATTGCAAAAATGACTACCTCCATCACTGATTATTGCTCTAGGTGTTCCAAAACGGGAGAAAATGTTTTCCTTAAGAAAAGAAAGAACAACTTTATGATCATTTGTTTTGGATGCAATGGCCTCTACCCACTTAGAGACATAATCAACAAGAACAAGAATGTACAACTTACCTTCGAGTTAGGAAATGGACCCATGAAATCAATACCCCATACATCAAACAGCTCAACAATCAAAATGGGTTGTAAGGGCATCATGTTTCTCTTAGAGATACTTCCTAATTTCGGCATCGGTCACAAGCAACACAAAAAGCATGGCTATCCTTAAACAATGTTGGCCAATAGAAACCGCTTTGCAAGATCTTTGCAAAGTGAGTTTTCTTGGCACTAAAGTGGCCTCCACATGCATGGTCATGACAGAAAGAGATGACGTCCCTTTGTTCATAATTGGGGACACATTGCCTAATGATTTGGTCTTGGCAGTACTTAAACAGATATGGGTCATCCCAAAGGAAATGTTTAACTTCATCCAAGAATTTAGAACGGTCTTGTTTAGACCAATGCAAGGGCATTCTACCCGTAGCAAGGTAGTTCACAATATCAAGCAAACCACGGCATTTCGGACACAAGCATCAATTGTTTATCGGGGAATGACTCTCTAATCAAGACGGATTCATCAGCAGATTCAACATTCAACCTAGACAAGTGATCGGCAATAACATTTTTTCGACCCTTTCTTATCTCGAATTTCGAGGTTAAACTCTTGTAACAAGAGTATCCATCGAATTAGACGAGCCTTAGCATCTTTTTTAGACAAAAGATATCTCAATGCAAAGCATGGTCGAATATATGATGACCTTAGACCCTATCAAATAAGATCTAAACTTATCTAATGCAAACACAACAGACTAGCAACTCTTTCTCGGTAGTGGAATAATTCAGTTGAGCATCATTAAGTGTTTTACTAGCATAGTAGATCACATAAGGAAGTTTGTCTACTCGCTGGCCCAAAACGGCTCTACAAAGATAGTCGGACGCATCACACATAATCTCAAATGGTAATGTCCGGTCGGGTGGTCTCGACTATAGGGGCAGATGTAAGGAGAGCCTTCATTGCTTGCTCCCATGCTTCCTTACAAGCATCATCAAATACAAATGCAACATCTTTCGCAAGAAGATTACACAAAGGTCTTGAAATTTTACTAAAGTCTTTGATGAATCGGCGGTAAAACCCGCATGGCCTAAGAATGATCTTATGTCCCTCGGAACGAGGTTGAGGCAAGTGTTAAATGAGATCAACCTTGGCTTTGTCTACTTCTATGCCTTTTTCCGAGATGATATGCCCTAAAACAATGCCCGAGTTAACCATGAAATGACATTTTTCCCAATTCAAAACCAAATTCTTTTCCTTACACCTAATCGGCACACAAGTGAGGTGATGCAAACACTCATCAAAAGAAGACCCAAACACGGAAAAATCATCCATGAAAATTTCAAGAAACTTATCTACCATGTCGGAAAATATGCTCATCATGCAACGTTGAAAAGTAGCGGGTGCATTACACAACCCAAAAGGCATACGCCGATAAGCAAATGTTCCATAAGGACAGGTAAATGTGGTATTTTGTTGGTCTTCGGGTGCTATGTGAATTTGGTTGTAGCTTAGAATAGCCATCTAAGAAGCAATAGTGACTATGCTTCGCCAACCGTTCTAGCATTTGGTCAATGAAGGGAAGGGTAAAATGGTCTTTCTTTGTTCTTGTGTTCGATTTTTCTATAATCAATACGGACTCGCCACCCTGTGGTCACACGGGTGGGGACAAGCTCATTCATCTCATTTTGAACTACGGTAATGCCGGACTTTTTGGGTACCACTTGAATGGGGTCGACCCACTGGCTATCCGGAACCGGTAAATGATACCCGCATCAAGCGCTTTCAAGATCTCACCTTTGACAACATCTCTCATATTGGGGTTAAGTCTCCTTTGCATTTCCCTAGATGGTTTAGTGTTCTCTTCAAGATTTATGTGATGCATGCAAATTGTGGGACTTATACACTTAAGATCGGAGATGGTCTAACCTAAGGCTCCTTTATGCTCTTTAAGTACTTCTAAAAGTTGACTTTCCTGTTCCGTGTCTAAACATGATGCAATAATCACAGGTAAAGTATCAGAAGGACCTAAGAATGCATACTTCAAAGTATCAGGTAATGGTTTCAAATCAAGCTTAGGTGGTACATCAAGAGGTGGGGCGGATTTGGAATCAGAGAGTGGAAGTGGTTCCACTGCATTCTGCCATTTAGCAATATCCATGGGTGGAACAGATTCAATCAAAGAGTGAATTTCACCAATGTACTTAGACTCGAAGAGATCTAAGTCAAAGTTATCTAAACATGCTTGCAAAGGGTCCACTGACAAAATGTCGGGCAAAGAGTCTTGGATCAGACTCTCAATCATGTTAATCTCATGCAAATCGGTATCATCACAATCAATGGGTTGTTGACTAGTGTTAAAAACATTCACTCTACGGTCATGTTACCAAAAGACAATTTCAACACACCATTACGACAGGTTGATGATGGCATTGAACGTCGCCGGGAAAGGACGTCCTAAAATCACGGGAATGTGATTACTTGGGTTTTGCACGGGTTGAGTATCTAAGACGATGAAGTCCGGGAAAGAAAAATTTATCAACCTTGATTAACACATCTTCAACAATACCACGGGGATTTTCACAGATCTGTCCGCTAAGCGTAGCGTAACAGGTGTGGGCTTCAGCTCCCCAAGGCCCGTTGCACATACACAGTATGGCAATAGATTCACACTTGCTCCTAAGTCTAGTAACGCCTTTTCGACCATATGGTCGCCTATGGTGCATGTAATTGTTGGACTACCTGGGTCTCTAAACTTAGTGGGAATCTTGTTTTGGATTATGGAGCTCACTTGCTCAGTGAGAAAGGCACTCTTATGCACATGAAGCTTTCGCTTTTGTGTGCACAAGTCCTTCAAAAACTTAGCATAGGTGGGTATTTGTCGATTGCTTCGAGAAATGGAATGTTTATGTTAACTCTTTTGAACATTTCCAAAAATCCGTTGTATTGGTTACCCCCTTCGCTGCACCAACCTTTGTGGGAATGGAGCAACGGGTGCATGACTTGGCAAAGAAACATCTATATTGGTAGGACTTTTGGTTTCGCAACATGCTCGGATTCTTTTCTACAGTAGATGTTTTTGCGGTGTTGTGTGTACTTGGTGAGTCCGATTTAGACTCGCTTTGACCGTGGTACACCTACATTGTTCTCAAAAACTTTACCACTACGGAGAGTGGTGACGACTCACGCTGACTATGTGAAGGTTCATTGAAGGTTGAGGAGCACGCTGAAACACATTCTTTGGATTTTGTTGGGGTTGACTAGGAAGTTTGCCTTTTTCTCTCTCATTCAATGCATCAAAGATTTGACCCATCTTAAGTTCTAGACTTGTGAAACGTTGGTCGGTAGTTTTCTGAAGTTGTTAAAGATTTTGGGTTAACATATCGACACAGTCTTCAAAGCTAGGTTTTTTCTCTACTGTGGTGCGAGGGTGTGGTTGTACTTGGGGTTTCTAGGATATGAGTATCCTTGGTTGTTATTTGTTGGTCCCCTTTATCTTGGCCCTTTGGACTAAGAGAAGTTAGGGTGATTCCTCCACCCCGGGTTGTAGGTTTGAGAATACGGGTTGTTCTCTTGCCTATGGTACAATGCATTGGCTTGTTCGGTTTTAGACTCTTGAAATGCATGTAGGTCCGGACAGCTGTCCACTAAGTGGTCGAGCTATGGCATGCGGCACAAGTGGCCATTTCAATTTGGTCACGTAGAGTAGGGGCATTAGATTTTACATTCTTTCGCAACTCAAGCATTTCTATTCTCAGGGCCAAAGATGCCATTTTTGCATTTCCCTCAAAGTCGACTCGATTCTATGAACATTACCTACGGGGTAGTCCTTTTGGTTCACGGATGGACTCCCTTTGTTGAGTCTTTCAGCGACTTTGATTAAGAAAGTCCAAGCCTCATCAGCACTTTTGTCAATAAATGCACCATTGCACATTGACTCGACTGTGGTTCGGGTTCTAACATCTAGACCCTCATACAATATTTGCACGAGTCTCCCATTTTCAAAACCATGGTGGGGACATTGGAGCAATAATTCATTGAATCTCTCCAAGTATTTTGCTAGAGTTTCGTCTTCTAATTGCACAAAACCATTTAGACTTTGGCGAATTGTCGCCGTCTTATGGTTTGGGAAAAACTTTTGAAAAACTCTTTTGTGAGGTCATCCCATGTTCTAATGGACTGTGGTTGTGGGGCATGAAGCCATGACTTGGCTTTGTCTTTCGGAGAAAAAGGAAACAATCTCAGTTTGAGGGACTCTTCTGGCATTTGGTTAAAACGCAGAGTCCCACAAATATCCTCAAAATCTCTTACGTGATGGTAGGGGTTTCGGCATCAACCCCTCTAAACACGGGTAACATGTGAATGGTGCTTGCTTTCGGTTCAAACCGACAAGCATCGTTGGCAGAATAATGCAAGAGGGCTGGCTTGCCCTAGTTGGGTACATGTAGTCTTTGAGACTACGGGGTTGGTTTTGTTCATCACCCATAGTTTCTATTTCTGATGGGCTTGGGCTTTCTGTTGAAGAACTGGGTATGCTGACAATTTCGTCCGGGCGGATTCTAACTAGTCGATTTGTTTGGTCTCTAAAAGACACAATCATAGCCTAGCTAGCGCATCTAGCATGTTAACATACAATCAAGTTCAACACAGATAAGCAAAAACTACAAAAAAATGACACACCAAATAAACACCAGGGTTGCGGGGTGTTGCACATCACAAGTTATGTGGGATTCAGCCCAGTTCGTGTGCAGCCCAGGTATGTGGGCTTCAGCTCAGGTTATGTGCAGCCCAGTTTATTGGGCTTCAGGTTATACAACACAGGTTATGGAAAGCCCATTGGTTGCACAGCCCAGATCCAGAACAAGTTTATCTTTGGACTACACTTTCAAGCCTTCAGACAAGACACTGGTGATATCAATACTGAGAAACACAAACTCTCAAAAAAATGACATAGCACTGGCAGTGCACAGTGCAGGGAATGTGCAGCTCAGTTTATGTGCAAATGCACAGCTCATTTCAAAGAGTGCGAGGACAAGTTTGTACACAGCCCGAGAGAGATACAACTCACAAAAGAAGATGACACCGATTCTAAGCACACGAAGTCTTTGGTAGTTCTTTGTTGGAGAGTACACAACACTGGTTATGCTGGCATACTCAGCACATCTTAGGTCAGGCATAGATTAAGTAAAACACAGCTTATGCTCAGCCCAGTTGTTGGCAGGAGCACAAGAAAAGCAAAAATTTTGTGAGGTGCACAGGGTATGGGATGTGCTCACTCAAGGTGAAACATGTGCTGGGTTAGTGTGTTTGAAAAACAGGCTAACTGCTAATCACAACTCTGCTACTCAACACTCACTCAAATACCACAAGATCACACACAGATTGCAAAAGTTGATGCTAACACAGTTGATGTCAACTGGGTCAGTTGACCTCAAAATTCAGAGAGTATGATTCAATAGAAAGAAAAATGGATATGCTTCACAGAGTAACAACAGGATAACAAATCAGCAATGCTAACACCAAATCAGTCACCTAACAGTTCACTCAAGGTCACATGATTACACATAAGTTACAGCTATTGCAGGGGTTTGTTGTTCACAGGTTATCAACAGGTTGATTGATATCAACAGGGTCAGTTGACCCCATCTTTCACTGGTTTATGTACCAAGATGTAAGGTAGATGGCAACAACTTGGCTCAACAGCCCACACAAGGGTGTAGATGGCTCAATAGGATCTGCAGCAAACTTGGCTATCCAAGTTATAGCTCACACTCAACAGCTTCAGGGGCTGGAGATGAGCACAGGGCAATGTAAGATAAGGGCACAGAACACACACGCACAAGGATTTCAGGTGTGAGCAATACCTAGCAAGGCAGCTAGTTTACCAGGTGAACAAGGGCTAGCAGATTCAACAAGTCATTAACATGTTTGGCTAAGCTCAAATTTCACAGCAACATGCACACAGATACCAAATCTCAGCAAGTATTCATTCAATTAGCACTAATTCAGGGATTGAGAGAAGCTTACACATTGATATGACAATCTCAGCAAGTAGAAATTGCTACTTAGATACCCTAGTTCAGTGAGTAGACATGGTATGTTATCATCAAAAGTTCAAACATTCAATGTTACACAGTGAGGCTTATAGTTTCAAAAAGGTGTTCATATCACTCATGCATCACATAATCATGTTCTTGCAAATTAGGGTGAACCAATATCAGTGCAAATCATCCCACATTCATGACAACCATTCAAGACAGAAATTGAGTTGGAGAGTACAATACCGCTTGATATTACACTGGGTTTAGGCAATTCCACTAATTGCTTTTCTTTGCTCTATCTTCTCCTCTTCCTTGGTTGTTGATCGCGGTCGTAAGCGTCAAAAATAAATTACACTTTCTTACTACTCAAAATATAAATATAGCAAGGGCAAGAAAGGATCGATCCCACAGAGAGGTCTAGGTTGTCAATATGTTATGGTTTCCTATAAATAACACCGGTAGTTTTGTGATTTTTATAAACTAAAATAAAATAAAAGCAAATAAAGAAAAGTAAACGAATCAAATTACGGATGAGAAAGTATTGGTCATGGATTTCGTTTTCATTCACAAACATGTTTTCAACACAATAACTAGAATTGATATTTTAATCTCAACTTATTCCATAACCAATAATAAAACTCTAGCTCATATTCATGGAGTTCATAACAAGAAGAAAGAGAAGTTTCATGTTTCTAAACCCTAGAATAAAGTAGAGGCAAAAAAATAAATAAAATAAAAAGATATATGTTTTGAGAAAAGTCTTCTCTTTTATAGCTCCACTCCTTCCAAAATTAGGTTTTGTCTTCAAAGTCCATTAGTTAGAAGTCCACCAAGCCCACAAGTGAGAGAAACCCGTGTAGAAATTCTGTCCCAAAAACGCTCGCCGGAAAACTGGGATCACGGCCGGAAGTTGGCCGGAAATATATCTCAGGTGGCCGGCAAAGTCCACCCGGCCACCGGTCAACGGGTCAGGACCGAGTCATACCGAGTCAACGAGTCAACTCGGCTAGTCATACCGAGTCAAACCGTGTTAGAAGGAGTCGGAGTCCGGGTTCGGGTCGTGGTCGGACCCAAGTCGGTTGTGTCGGATATGGTTGGTCTTCGGCTATTTGAGTGGGTTATTTGCCGTGCCACCGCACATGTCGGGTCTGCCGCACTATCATTGTGCATCGCACTCCTTGGCCAGCCATCTTGGTTTGTGCAACCCGCAAATCATGTTCCTTCGTAGCATTGCCTAAACCACCGATTCAGCTCAATCTGCGGCTTCTTCCCCGCCGCTACCAATCTGACCAATTGATTCTATCACAAGCCACCCGAGACAATGCATATACAACTCCAATAAAGGCCTGCACCCCATCAAAGAAACCACAAGCCACCACCACTTACAATGCAGCATGCCACAGCAACCACACCAACATCTCCAATTCTATACTTGTGCACCTGCAACACTGAGTTCAAGCCACCAAACAGAAATACCCCTTTCAGCTGCATCATGTCTAACCTGTCAATTATAGATCCAATACTTACACTGCAACATCTACTCAACCTCCTTCTCTGATATTTCATTTGGATAACTCAGTATTCTAGTGCTACCACCTTGCCATCACTGCCATACAACCAACCCATTTTATTTCCCTTGAGCTCAAGCTACTCCAGCATTACACCACCACTGCAACTCAGTTGCAAGCATTCCACCATCCTCACAGATTACCTTGAGCATCAAGCAGACACGGCTCCCATTGAGACCACAATCACCATTCCAGAGCAACAACTCCACTGCCATTACAGCCTTCTTCTCACTTCTTACATCTCCAGTACTTGTAACTGCAATTCAATACCATTCTCTCATTTTCACTGCTATTATCAACACCAACAACATCTAGCTGCTCTTGCACACTAGAAATGCATCTCATTCTTAAGCCAACATAGCTTCATACTCCTTCTACCAAGCATCACCTGCAAGCCATCTCCTCAGCCAATAAACACACACAATTCTTCTCATGGCAAAGAAGACTCTCCTGCAATTCCAGTGTTTCCAGTTCAAATGTTCATCATCTCCTCAGGCACAAACCACAGCACCAATAACTCCATCAAGCCTCTCTATGGCACCTTCCCTGCAACCACCTACCAACTCAAGAACCCATCTGCTCATTCAACACCAATTGCATAACAGCTTCACTGGCAACACCAGATTCCACCATCCACAGATCCAAATCAAACCCCTTCTTAAGTCATTGCAACTGCATCACCACTTTAGTCGAATCAACAGAACCAAATAATGACCTAGACCTGCAATTCCATCTAATAATCTCCTGAGCTTCTTGACATTTCACCCCATCTCAGAACCCTAACTTCAATTCAGACACAACCAATTCATCAATCACATAACCCTCCGGATTTGAGCAGAATCCCTCTCGAGTTCTTCGATTCTTCACTGTATCAACATCATTTCTTCCTCCCTTTCCTGGTACTCGATTCAATCAAAGAAAGATCGGTGGAACAAAATCGATTCCTCGATTCTCTAATTCAATTTCATTTAAACCCATCTCTCGGTTCCTCAAATTAGTCATCGTAACCCTTTTCTTCCTTCCAGATTTGAACTAAAACCCTAACTGAATCTCCTCTTTCACAGCATCAACAATTCTTTCCTTGATTCAACTGGTGTCTTCTCGATCTATAGCAGCAGCTTCTCATCCTTTTCCCTGCCATTAATCACTTCCTCTCTCGTCTAGAACAGCCGCTGTATCTCACTTAACCTCTCCATTTTATCTCGATCTCAGGTGAAGTGAAGGCCGACACATTCATGAGGAAAATATTTGTCTGATATTCTTAGGTTTTGTGTAGGAGATGAAACTAGTTAACTCCACTCAAGCAAAGTAGCTAGGGGGTACTCAAATGACTATAAGCACCCACGCTTCTGATAAAGGCCATCTGATGTAACTTCTTCGTAAAAGAGTTGTCCCTTAACCTTGGCTGAGCTCCAAATATCACTTGCATGTGAGATGACAATTTCGCCCTTTTGCTCAATTTGGGTGATTTCCGCTTCTTTTCCTCCGTGCGACTCCAGAGTACCTAATAACTCAAAAACACGCGTAAAGTACATAATTCACAAGAAAAATAACAAAGAAAGCGTAACTACTGAATAGTAAATACGGTGTATTCTACACCTATCAAATTCCCCCACACTTAGACTTTGCTAGTCCTCGAGCAAATCAAACAAAACAATAAAATACAACAACTCCGTGTCGTCGAGGCTACGGTCACTTTTAGCATAAATAACAAGCCTTTAAACCCCTAGGTGTCCCTAGTGGACGAGTTATAGTCTCGTGAAGGTTTACAAGAGGTCTGCCTACAAAACCTATATTCCAAACTCCGTCTAATTGTGACAAATCAATGAACGAATCCAAAATGACTACAGGAGGAGGTACCTTGCAAATTCAATTCAATTATTAGTAAATAAACTCTAATTAGATAGTCGAACAAGCCACAATACTCGGAAACTAACAAACCACAATCACAATGAAAAGATTAAGAAGATGGAAATAGATGTAGATGTTGGCGGATATTCACAAGTGTTCGATGTTTCCCAAATCTCGTCCTGAAGGTCACTGCTAAGATGAACCTAATCCTATTAGATTGAGCTACTGGTGCTGATGCTACATCAAATCAATTGGCATATACAAGGGAACCAAGAGTGACTTTATTCAACACAATAATAATTTTTTTTTTTTTTTTTTATATGATTGGATCAAACTGGATCCAATTTCTCTTTTTTAGACGGCATGATTAGATCTTTTGGATCCAAGCGCATGCTTCCTTGTCAACACGTATATGATAGTTTCCTTGGATCCCGCATTCCACGCTTGTTTAGGCGACGGAGACGGGGACTACGTTTCACACATACTGCTATTCCCAAGTGTCTTTTTATTCCGTTTTGGTTTAATTGGTCGGTCTCTTTTTTTTTTCTTCTAGTAACTCAATCACTCTATTTCATCCTAGCAGTAATAACACGTCGATGTTTAGTGACCCACCAAAGCACTTAGAGAACAATAGATAAATATGGAAAAATAAAAATAGAATGTGATATGGTGATATTCCGAGATATGGTAACAACTATCATGTTAATTTGTGATTTCTGAGCTATATTCTTCCCTTTTAGTTAATTGGTTCCTCAACTCCTGCATTCAAAATGGTTCCATCCACTAATGATGTCATCCTAAAGGCACAAGTTCTAGATTTCGGAGTTCAAAAAGCACAAATTTTTTCTGATTTTTTTTTTTTTTTTTTTTTTTTTTAATTTTTTTTTATGCATAAAACAAACTAAAACATATAAATGCTCCCCCACACTTAAACTTTACATTGTCCTCAATGTAAAATTGAATCGTCCAAAGAAAGTCCAAGGTGGGAAATTCCGCAAATAATATGCAAAAATAAAGAAAATAAAGATAAAAGCAAATGCATAAAAAAAAAAAAGATAAAGGTAAAGATACAAAACCGGTGGGTTGCCTCCCACTTAGCGCTTGTTTTAAAGTCGACGGCCCGACTTAGCTTCTTGTAAGATTCATTCCCCATACACCAATAATCGGAAAACTTGGGGATCCTTCCGTAGAACCTGTTTTTCAAACACTAGCTTCGCACAAATATTAGTAATATAAAACAGAAACGAAGCTATGAACCGATAAAAGTTTCCCCCACACTTATTCTTGTCGACACTTGGAAGTGCATAAAGAATATATGAGTCGGGTACTTCCACGGTTTCTTGGTCCAAAACCTGCAAAGTATGAGAATCAAGTATCTCTAATGGCGGATATCGAGATATAAAATCATTCAACAATATTTTTGAAGCACATAAATTCAAACCAATAAGAGGTAAAGGAGAAGAAACAATAGGCAAAGAGTTAGATAAACCTTGCACAATCTCTTGTATTACGGAATCCTCTTCATCCTTGAAAAACTCAAGTGAATTATTCACCTCTTGTGTATCATGGTCCTCTATCAAACTTTGCAACCATTCTTCGTCCGTTTCTGCCTTAACCAAAGTTTCGACATAAACATCATCATTACAATCATATGCAAGCTCAATTGGGTCTTCCACAATATTGGTCAAACCGGTCTCATTCTCAACATACTCCTCGTTGTTGTAAGGCACATACTCTTTTGCGGATTCAAATTTTATCATAAGAAACTTTTTTAGAACACTCGGAAATGCATCATCCTCAAGCTCCACCCTTTGAATAGGCTCTTGATCATTATTAAGATCAATGTTTGAGTAATCTACACAAGTGTCGAAATATTCCTCTCCATCTTCATCTTGATCCCAAAAAGACTCCGTTGTACACTCCTGGGGATGTCACCATGAGTTGTTTCAAGCAATGTATCATAATCACCGTCACTATCATAGTCAACATAAGATTGTTCCTCGCTGAAATTAGTGTTGCTAATCTCGAACTCATCCTTTTGAATAGGTGAATGATCATTATTAAGATCAAGAGTTGAGTTAACTACACAAATATCAACGAAAGTCCCAAAAGGTTCGCCTTTTTCAACATTAGCATCAATCAAATATTCATCACAAACCATATGCACATTAAAATTATCCATATCTTCCTTGTATTGATCAATGCCTCTTCGCAAGATAGTCATACCTTCACGAAGTTCTTGGAGTTGCTTGTTTGTAGTCTCTTTAGCTTTTTGAAATTCCTCTTGTAAAAAGTTGGAAACTTGATCTATAAAGTTAGAGACTTTTTGTTCACAAACATAAGAATCCTCCCATCCTTGTGGTTGTTCCCCGCCATAAGGTTGTTGAGGAAAACCATAAGGTTCCATGGAATATTGGTCATAACCAATGAATTGGTTTTGATTATACCCATGGAATTGGTAGTTGTCGAATTGTTGAGGTTGAAACCCGTATTGATTGCTCCAATATGCTCCTTCCATAGAAATAAGCACACGAAATAATTCTCAAACCAAGGTTAAAACCCGAGAAAATAAGAAAAAGTAAAACAAAAACTAAATACAAAAATAAGAAACCAAAAACAATTAACAACCGCTGCCTCCCAAGCAACGGCGCCAAAATTTGATCGCGGTCGTAAGCGTCAAAATAAATTACACTTTCTTACTACTCAAAATATAAATATAGCAAGGGCAAGAAAGGATCGATCCACGAGAGAGGTCTAGGTTGTCAATATGTTATGGTTTCCTATAAATAACACCGGTAGTTTTGTGATTTTTATAAACTAAAATAAAATAAAAGCAAATAAAGAAAAGTAAACGAATCAAATTACGGATGAGAAAGTATTGGTCATGGATTTCGTTTTCATTCACAAACATGTTTTCAACACAATAACTAGAATTGATATTTTAATCTCAACTTATTCCATAACCAATAATAAAACTCTAGCTCATATTCATGGAGTTCATAACAAGAAGAAAGAGAAGTTTCATGTTTCTAAACCCTAGAATAAAGTAGAGGCAAAAAAAAAAAAAAAAAAGATATATGTTTTGAGAAAAATCTTCTCTTTTATAGCTCCACTCCTTCCAAAATTAGGTTTTGTCTTCAAAGTCCATTAGTTAGAAGTCCACCAAGCCCACAAGTGAGAGAAACCCGTGTAGAAATTCTCGTCCAAAAAAAACGCCACGGAAAACTGGGATCACGGCGGAATCGGCCGGAAGTTTGGCGGAAATATATCTCGGTGTGGTAAGCAAAGTCCACCCGGCCACCGGTCAACGGGTCAGGACCGAGTCATACCGAGTCAACGAGTCAACTCGGCTAGTCATACCGAGTCAAACCGTGTTAGAAGGAGTCAGTGCAGTTCAGGTCGTGGGTCGACCCAAGTCACTGTGTCGAGATATGGCCGGTCTTCGGCTAGTTGAGTGGGTTATTTGCCGTGCCATCGCACATGTCGGGCTGTCTTGCACTATCATTGTGCATCAAGACTCCTTGGCCAGCCATCTTGGTCAGCGTGCAACCCCGCAAATCATGTTCCTTCCGTAGCATTCGGCCAAACCACCGAGTTCAAACTCAATCTGCTGCCTTCTTTCTCGCTACCAAATCTGACCCAATTGATTCTATCACAAGCCACCCGAGACAACATCATATACAACTCCAATAAAGGCCACGCACCGCATCAAAGAAACCACAAGCCACCACCACTTACAATGCGCATGCCACATCAACCATACCAACATCTCCAATTCCATACTTGTGCACCTGCAACACTGAGTTCAAGCCACCAAACAGAAATACCCCTTTCAGCTGCATCATGTCTAACTCGTCAATTATAGCTCCAATACTTACACTGCAACATCTACTCAACCTCATTCTCTGATATTTCATTTGGATAACTCAGTATTCTAGTGCTACCACCTTGCCATCACTGCCATACAACCAACCCATTTGATTTCCCTTGAGCTCAAGCTACTCCAGCATTACACCACCACTGCAACTCAGTTGCAAGCATTCCACCATCCTCACAGATTACCTTGAGCATCAGCAGCACAGCTCCCATTGCAGACCACAATCACCATTCCAGAGCAACAACTCCACTGCCATTACTGACCTTCTTCCCACTTCGTCTGACTCCGCACTTGTAACGCAATTCAATACCATTCTCTCATTTTCACCGCTATTATCAACACCAACAACATCCAGCTGCTCTTGCACACTAGAAATGCATCTCATTCTTAAGCCAACATAGCTTCATACTCCTTCTACCAAGCATCACCTGCAAGCCATCTCCTCAGCCAATAAACACACACAATTCTTCTCATGGCAGCAGCACTCTTCTCGCAATTCCAGTGTTTCCAGTTCAAATGTTCATCATCTCCTCAGGCACAAACCACAGCACCAATAACTCCATCAAGCCTCTCTATGGCACCTTCCCTGCAACCACCTACCAACTCAAGAACCCATCTGCTCATTCAACACCAATTGCATAATGACTTCACCGGCAACACCGCATTCCACCATCCACGAGTTCCAAATCAAACCCTTCTTAAGTCATTGCAACTGCATCACCACTTCAGTCGAATCAACAGAACCAAATAATGACCTAGACCTGCAATTCCATCTAATAATCTCCCTGAGCTTCTTGACATTTCACCCCATCTCAGAACCCTAACTTCAATTCAGACACAACCAATTCATCAATCACATAACCCTCCGGATTTGAGCAGAATCCCTCTCGAGTTCTTCGATTCTTCACTGTATCAACATCATTTCTTCCTCCCTTTCCTGGTACTCGATTCAATCGCAACATCGGTGGAACAAAATCGATTCCTCGTTCTCTAATTCAATTTCAGCCCCAAACCCATCTCTCGGTTCCTCAAATTAGTCATCGTAACCCTTTTCTTCCTTCCAGTATTTGAACTAAAACCCTAATGAATCTCCTCTTTCACAAAGATCAACAATTCTTTCCTTGATTCAACCGGGTGTCTTCTCGATCTATACCAGCAGCTTCTCATCCTTTTCCCTGCCATTAATCACTTCCTCTCTCGTCTAGAACAGCCGCTGTATCTCACTTAACCTCTCCATTTTCTCTCGATCTCAGGTGAAGTGAAGGCCGACACATTCATGAGGAAAATATTTGTCTGATATTCTTAGGTTTTGTGTAGGAGATGAAACTAGTTAACTCCACTCAAGCAAAGTAGCTAGGGGGCACTCAAATGACTATAAGCACCCACACTTCTGATAAAGGCCACCTGATGTAACTTCTTCGTAAAAGAGTTGTCCCTTAACCTTGGCTGAGCTCCAAATATCACTTGCATGTGAGATGACAATTTCGCCCTTTTGCTCAATTTGGGTGATTTCCGCTTCTTTTCCTCCGTGCGACTCCAGAGTACCTAATAACTCAAAAACACGCGTAAAGTACATAATTCACAAGAAAAATAGCAAAGAAAGCGTAACTACTGAATAGTAAATACGGTGTATTCTACACCCATCAGTTGTACAGTAGCACCACAAGTACCTGCTAGCTCAACAAAGAGATTTAGTTCCCAGACTTGCACAGTTAAAACAAGAACATCAAAATACTAATACTAGAATTTCAAAAACAAGGATTCTGTATGAAGATTAACTACCGCACTTGGTTATCTCTGTTTAGAAATGAGACCAAGTTAAGGTGATGAAAAATTTAACCAATAATGCCAATGCTCCACTTACAGATGCACTTTAGTATGGAGGGAAACTACAACAGCAGCAGATTGATGAGAAACTACAGGTGGTACTTTTCTCTGACTCAACTAAAAATTTTACAAAGTGTACATACTATACTAAGAGTGAGGTTAGTTACAACTGATGATAGAGATGTAAAGATGCTTATTCTGATAGAAGGAACTGAACTAATGCAATGTTGCGATATGCAAGGTTTAACAAAAAGAGATGGAAGAATGCAGGGCTTATGAATGTAAGCTACATATGATAATGATACAGATGAGTTAAACAAGATTAGAAGAAAAACTAACAGATGTAACAATGCAATAAGACAAGCTAACTACAAATGCAATGATGATATGCAGAAATGTAAAAAGCTGCAGAAATAGCAAAACTACAAATAAGTTACACTAATACTGACTAATAGCAACAGTGCAAAGCATATAAATACAGGGTTGAAGTGAAAATCAGTGAATCAAGCTAATAATCAATATAGCACACTACCAAATCCCCGGCAGCGGCGCCAAAAACTTGATAGGCTTGTAAATGTGTTTCACCTAAGTGTAAACTGCAAGTGCACATCGCCTATTGGAGGCGTGGCAAGCACAAAGTCGATCCACAGGGAAATGGGGTGTGCAATGTTGAGCTAAGGGCTTTCTAACCGATTTCTAAGGTATTGTAACACAAATATGAGCTTTTAGTGTCGATACGACTGATTAATGTTCTTTGTGACTCTAAACTAAGGTAGTAATGAGCAAAGATGTCAGAATCTGTTGATTTTGTGGCACTAGGGTGATTGACTCCACCCTCTAATCCTATGCTAAGGTAATACAAAGCCTCTCTTTGTTCTTATGCCTTCTCTTGAAGGCTTCAGATGGAAATTGTCTAGCTAATTCCCCTTACTTACTCCTAGTATCAATGGTCTTCTTACAGTACCATTGATCACAAGTAATTTTAGTTCACTAACTAGCTATATCTCTAAGCAATATTCATAATAAGAACAAACTGAGATTCTGATAACTTTCACATTAAATCAAAGGGTATCATCTACACCCTAGTTAAGTTGCTTAAAACATCATGCAGAAAATAAAACAATCTTCAAATTAAATTACAAAACTAAACCCTAAAAACAGACTCAGTTCTCTCTCATGAAGAACAATTGATTTTATACTCACAATCACTCGAAATCACAAGTAAACAAAGACCCAAACCTCTTTACTCCCTTGTCTTGTCTCTGACTCCCTTGATTCAATGTAACCCTAATTTCAACTATCTCAACCCTAGCTTCTAAGGTATGGAAGAAGCTACTGATGGAGATAGGTCGAAATAGGGATGGCGGAGCAGGTGCTGATGGAGTTGTTGGTGCTAGTGTCAGTGGTAAAGAGATGGGGATGGTGGTGATGCCTCTGCAACTGGTATGGGGAAGAAGGTGAAGGAGATGGGTTCTCTGGAGTTGTTGGGGGAGAAGAAAGAGAAGAGAAAGAGAAATGGGGTTTGGTTCGATGGGTGTAGGTATAGGTGGACGTGGTGTGGGGCGGATGTAGCGAGGGTCGATGGGAAGGTTGGAGCGACCGTAGGATCTAGGGGAGATCGATGCGAGGGCCGATGCGACCGTAGGATCTAGGGGAGATCGATGCGAGGGCCGATGCGACCGCAGGATGTAGATGGGTGAAATCTAACGGCTCAAATGGTGCGGGCTTGGATCCGGGTCTTGGGTCTTGGACTGCTCAAGCCCATATCTTGTAGATGGGTTGCTCCTTGTTGGGTTGCAACTGTTGCGCGGGCTTTGGCTTTCTGCTCCATAGACGCTCGTCTCCAATTTTCTGCTCTTTTGGCTCCTCAATTTCTCCGAGCTTTATTTACTACCTAAAAACACAAAATTAATTAGTACAAATATTTATTCTTGAAAACAAAGAAAATACAGAATCTGGGATAATATCTGATTTCTGAGCACAAAAGATGAGTTAAATGCCAATAAAAAGGTGTAGAAATATGCAATATTTGGCACTCATCAATGAACCCTGTTGATACATGAAAAATAATGCCCTTAACGGGCCCGGGGTTCCCCTAAGAAGGGATATAAGCCCAACATAATGCGTGGGGACTTGGGAACTAAACCCAAGCCCAAGTGATAAAATACCCATTAAGAAGGAAGGATAAGGAAGGAATTAACAAGTAAGGAGGAGGTTATATTAAGGAATGGCATTAGGAGTAGTTAAGGGAGGTTAGGACATGTGTCATGATGTCATAAAAAGAGGGGCTTTTGAGAAAGCCTATATAAGGAATGACAAGGTACAATGGTAAGGCAACTCTCTCCCTTACTATTCTTGGCATAGTGAGGTCATTTGGTGTAGCTAGGACGGGTAGAACCTAAATCTGAAATCACCCCTCAATATTTGGCAACCACAACCGGAGGCTCGTGCCTAGCTCACCATGACACACTTAGGAGGCACTAGTTCAAGCGCGACAGAGGGTCCAAACATCCCACTACTCAACCCTGAAGGAGAGAGAGTATGGATAGTGTCAGACCCAATCACACAGGCGAGAAGACCAGATGCCGCGCGCGAAAAGGACAAAAAACAAGAAATCAAGGAAGTGCCACTTATCCATCCTTCCCTCAAAGAGATGCAGAAGGAGATAGATGACCACATACGCAGAGAACATGAGTTGAGAAAGCTCATGAAAGTATCCAGTGCCGAGAAGAACGCTAAAGAAGCAACTGAGAGTGCGGAGGAAAGGGAAGAAGAACCTGTAGTCATGACGCAAGAGGCGATGGCTAAGTACCTAGATATGAACTACATGGTCGTCAAGCAAGATAACTACAATTTCATGGCTAGCCCTTACTCATCCGAAATCACAGACTATCAATACCCAGAGGATTACACTTCACCGAAATTCAAGGTCTACAATGGCCAAAGAAACGCGAGGGAGCACCTTAGTCGATTCCTGTCCACTATGAATGATCATGCAGCTAATGGGAAATTATGTTTGGGAGAGTTCCAAAAGTCTCTAATTGATACACCATTCACTTGGTACGACAATCTAAAGTCAGGAAGCATTAGCTCATGGTCGACCATGTCCACGTTGTTCCTCAGAAAATTCTATTAAGCGAAAAGGAAAGTCACAACTATAGACCTGAGCAAGTGTAACCAACGCCCATGTGAAGAGATAGGAAAATACATCGCCAGGTTTCGTCTTCTCACCTTGGATTTCCATGAGGATCTCAAGGAGGAAGCGCTACTAGATTTGGCAGATTTGGTCTGTGGAGAGACTGAGTTCCATGCTAATCCCCTGCGAGTCATTTCTTCAGAAAGGTGAGTTGGGAACGAGTTTGGGTTTACTGCTTTGTTAGGCCTAACCATGTTGGTTCCTTGATGATGTTGATCCATGGAAGTTTCCTGCTGGTTTTGGAGGTATTGTTGTTGTTGTTGTGGTTGAGTAGATTTATCTCCCTGATTTGCATGTGTTGATGATCACTCCCCTGTGTAGAAATTTGGGATTTTCTTCTCTTGCATGAACTGAATGCGTTGTGGTTTTGTGACTGAGGCCTTCATTTTCGTATTCAACTTTTCATAGGGGAATTTTGGGAACCTACTGTTATTCATGGCTTGTTCTATTCCCAAAAAATTTTGTGCACTCCTTAAAGGTATGCCCTCCTGGTATACCACAAAGGAAACATATAACTGGTATATTTTCATAAGCGTATTGAATCAACAAACCTTTTCCAATGTTGATCATAACGCCTGGCATGAATGGTTTGGATAGGTCAATCATGACTGAGCGGGAGAGGTCTATCTGAAGTACCGTGCCTGAATCTGAGTTTTCTATGTGATCATAGATTGATTTTTCATCCACAAAGAAACGAGGTAAGTTGAGCACTTTTAGCCAAAATGGAGAGAACTTGAAATAGCTTTCAGGGTGTTGGGTGAACAAGATCCATTCCTCAACTAGCACCACATGAGGTCCTGCTACCCAAGGTTGTTTCTCTAATATGAAGGTTTTGTCACTCAGGTGATGCAGGGAGAGTTGAATAACATGTATTGTAGAACTTGTTTCCATATGCTGGAATTTGATAGGGAAAAGTCTACTTTCCAGGGCTCGCTTGAGTTGGTAGAAATCTGCTGGTCCGCCAAGAACTTTGAGTGCCAAACTATATATGCTCACTGTGAATTTGCACTAGGTTCTTCATTCTTTCAGTAAGGAGGAAGATTGGGGTATGTAGATCTGGACTTGAGTGGAGAACAGATGGTTGCCGGGTGTTGGTTAGGGTTGCTTTTGAAGTAACTGCTTTATCTTTTCTTCTTTGGGTATTATTTGGTTGTGATTGTTCTGTGAAAAGGTTGGGGTGATGTGTTTCTTTCTTTGTAAAGGTAGTATCAGAGATCGAAGCAGTAAATTAAAAAGGTTTGCTTTCGGTATTCTTTTCTAACGCTTTCGTAGGACCTAACCTTTCGGGAATATTTGTTTTGGGGTTTCGTTTAAAATTCCAAGGCTCCTTTTCAGTTGGTGAAGAATGTAAGAGGTTGTGTCGAAGCTTTCTCAGGTGATGCATCATTTTGATTGGTCGTGGAGGGTGGTTGCTGCATACCCATAGGGAATGAAGGACATCGTGACAGAAGTAGTGGAGGAATAAAAAACTTCAGAAACTCAGCCACAGTTTTGTCACGGTTAACTAGAGAAAAATTCCAATTTGTATTTCCCAATTTGGAAGATCTTGAGCGAATCTCGGGAGAGGGAATTTGATTGGAAGTTGATTCTTTAACCTAGAGAATCAAGAACTATGGTGATGTGCAAGTAATTATTTTCCTCGACTTAGTCAATGCCAAACGGCCCCATTTTTTCCCCTACCCGACGTTTAATGGATAGGGTGACGGTTAAACATTCCTTACCCGCAGTTAAATAGGCAGGGTGATGGGCGAAACTCGAAATTATCCTACCCTACCCAGCCCGCTAATAAACTGAAATAACTTCATAATCCTTCCATTGTTTTCTCCTCGCGCATGTTTTTTCGTCATTTTGAAACATAACAGGGTAAAAAGTGAAGTTGTTAACACAGAAAATCAGAGAAAATCCCCGATTCCTATCCCCTTTCTCCTTTCTTCTTCACCTCAAATCGAACACAGAAAATCCCAACCCATTTCTTCTCAAAACTGAACTGAACTAGGGTTCTAAGTTCTAACCGTATACCTTACTCTTATCAATCTCATGTTCAAATTTCAAGGTCTCGTCTAAAACCCTTAACTCGGTTGTTTCATTGACACTCCAATTCTGTCCCTCCTTCACCAAAATCCGATGGAGAAGACATTGTTCCAGTCTTAGGTAAGCCCGATAATCACATAAGTATCATTTGTTTTTTAATAATCGAATGGGTTTTCCTTTATATGTTGTATTTCTTGGTGATTTCATTTGTATTTGAAGAAATTATTTGAAATCAATTGAGTAATATGATTGCCATTGTGAGAAATTAACATGCATGTTGTTTTGATTGATGAAATCTCTCATAGAATTTAGTTTGTTCCTCATGAAGGACAAGTTTCAATGGTGTTATGGATGGGATTCTGATATCTTTTTATGAATTTTAGGTGTTGTAAGTGAACACAAGTCCAATGGCTCTCTGCTTATTGCAACCAGTGGAGGGCTAAACCAACAAATAACGGGGTAAGTGAAGTTTTTCCTTGTATATCCTGCATGAATCTGTCATATGTTTGATGCCTAGTTTTATTATCCATGAGGTGATATTAGACCTGTTGTTAGGCAGCATAGTACGATGACACCAGTTTGAGCTAAGACTAACTTGAACGATTTGTCGACCAAAATGGGTGTTGCTCCTAATTTAAGTTTACTGTTATTGATTGGTTGTTGAACAGCTAGAAAATGAATATATTGTTGCTTTAAGATAATATATAATAAGCTCAATAATATGATAGATAAGTGCCTCTTCTAGTCTCTGTGGCCATGTCCATGTTTAATTCATTCATATTTCTAAATTGTTCTATAACATGAAAAGGAACTTACCCGTTTCCTTTGTGTGTATCGATATAGATCATATTGTTGTGCTTAAGATTAGCTACTTCCTAAACACCCCAAGATCTTCACAAAGAAAACAGAAAACTATGCGGAATTAAACAAGAACACAAAGAGTTATAGTGGTTCGGCAATGTGCCTACTCCACTGCATCAAATAAACTTCTTATTAAAACTTAGAGAATATACAAATTGTTTCTTCACACACCTCTAACAATTCAGACTAGGATACAATAACCAAAGGGTTACACTTTTATTTATAGGCCTAGGAATAATCTAGAATTGCCTAGAAATAGAAGTCCTAAATAGAGAACTATTTCCTAATGTAACTTAGAAAAACAGATTCCTAAAATACTTGAGGAGGTGCAAACTGATTTAGGGAAATCAGTTTGATCTTTCCTAAAACAATGTGTTTCCTAAATCAAGCCAATAACTAACAATTCTCCACCTTGGCAAGATTTCTATGACAACTTCACTATTCTCTAATTTCTCCACCTTGGCATGAAATCGACATTATTTCCTACAAACTTTCTTGCTTTCACTCATCGGTAGATGCTTCACTTCTTCAATCATCAAAAGATGCTTCACTCCCTTTTGGGCTTCACATGTGCTTGACAAAGACCACTACACCCTAAGGTGTCTTCAACTATGCACAATGCTGATCAAGTTTAAAAAATGTCTAAACTTTTCACCTGTCACCACTTTGGTGAGCATATCTGCTGGATTGTTGGCGGTTCCAATCTTTTCCAGTAGAATTTCACCTTCTTTAACAATTTCTCGTACTTTGTGATATCGTACATTGATTTGTTTTGTTCAAGCGTGATAAACTTGGTTCTTAGCTAGGTGTATTGCACTTTGACAGTCACAATACACGCTTACTTGCTCTTGCTGAATCCCCAACTCCTCAAACAAACCTTTCATCCAAACGGCTTCCCTTATACCTTCTACAGCAGCCATATATTCAGCCATATATCCCCAACTCCTCAAACAAACCTTGCTTTGGTGGCGCAGTTTGATCTCGAGCTTGTACAACTTGATGTGAAAACTGCTTTCTTACACGGTGACTTGGAGGAGACGATTTATATGAAGCAACCTGAGGGGTTTGAAGTAGCAGGTAAAGAAGATTGGGTACACACAAAGACCATTCACTGGAAGCAACCTGAGCTTGTACAACTTGATGTGAAAACTTCTTTCTTACATGGTGACTTGGAGGAGATGATTCAAGATGAATCGTTGAATCTCCACCTTACTCTTAGACGCAATAAGAATGTCATCTACGTATAAAAGTAAGTAGATAAAGGATTCATCTTGGAGCTGTTTGAAGTACACATAAGAGTCATAGTTGCTGCTTGTGTACTTTTGTGTCTTCTTAAACTTGTCGAATCGTTTGTACCACTGCCTTGGAGACTGCTTCAATCCATACAACGATCTCTTCAAGTTACATACCCAATCTTCTTTACCTGCTACTTCAAACCCCTCAGGTTGCTTCATATAAATCGTCTCCTCCAAGTCACCATGTATGAAAGCAGTTTTCACATTAAGTTGTACAAGCTCGAGATAAAACTGCGCCACCAAAGCAAGTAAAATTCTAATGGAAGTATGCTTTACCACTGGAGAAAACACTTCATTATAGTCAATCCCTTCCCTTTGCGCGTAACCCTTAGCTACCAACCTTGCTTTGTATCTTACATTGCTTGCACTTGGATATCCTTCCTTCTTTGTATATACCCACTTGCATCTAATTGCTTTATCTCCTTTAGGTAGCTCCACCAGCTCCACCAGCTCCCAAGTTCCATTCTTGTCAAGAGAATCCATCTCCTCACTCATGGCTTTCTCCCATTTCACCTTTTCAACTGTCTTGACAGCTTGTTTATAAGTGGAAGGAATTTCTTCTTCTACAATCGGTAATGCATATGCAACAATATCCGCAAACCGTTCTGGTTGGCGAGTATTTCTTTTTTCTTTCCTATGAGCAATACTATCATAATATGTAGCTTCCACAGGTACTTGATTGTGTTTCTTCTACTTGTACCTCTTGTTCGGTTCTTGGGTTGAACCATTATTTGTTCCCAATTCTAAGTCTTCATCAGAACCTTCATCTTTTGAATTCTCGTCTATGTGGACAGACTTCGCTGGTTTCTCATTCGGTTCAAGCACCGCTATTTGCCGACTTTTTACTTCTATTTCAGATGATTCATTCTTCCACATTGTAGTCTCATTAAAGGTAACATCCCTACTTATCACTACCTTCTTCGACTCGGGACACCATAACTTGTATCCTTTTACTCCTGATTGGAAACCTACGAAAATAGCTTTCTTGGCTCTAGGATCAATTTTTCCTTCCCTCACATGGTAATAAGCGGGACAACCAAATACATGTAACATATCATAATATGAAACTGGTTTACCATACCATACTTCCATCGGTGTTTTACCTTCTAGTGCCGCTGTTGGCAACCGATTCACTAGGTGACACGCATATTCCACCGCTGCAACCCAAAACTGTTTGCCAAATCCAAAGATTAGATAACATACATCGTACTTTCTCCAATGTAATGTACGATTCATGCGCTCCGCCACCCCGTTCCTGTTGTGGAGTCTCCCTTACCGTAAAATGACGCTCAATGCCTTCATCTTCTGATTCGTAGGAATGGATCAGACTTGTACTCACCACCATTGTCCGATCTTAAGGCCTTCACTTTCCCGTCGGTCTTCATCTCGACCTTCTTATTCCACTTCAAAAATATTCCCAAAACTTCATCCTTTCTACTCATGGTGTACACCCATACTCTTCTGGTGAAGTCATCTATAAAGGAGACAAAATATCTTCTACCTCTCAAGGATGCATTCCTTGAAGGTCCCCATACATCTATGTGAACATAGTCTAGAATTCCCTTGGTGGTGCTTTTTACTAGGTCATAAACTTCGTTCTAGTCCTCTTCCCCTTCACACAATGTTCACAAAATCCCAACTTGCTGCATGATTTTGCGCCTTTCAACAAGCCTTGCAAAAGTTAGCCTTTGCAAAGATTTTTCTCAGGTATGCCCTAAACGCATATGCCATAGTTTGGTAGTGTTCGACTCAACACTATCCAATACTGCTGCAATTCCTTCACTCACACTTGTGTTTCCTTGCAGAAAATACAAGTTTCCATGTTTCAAACCTTTCATAACAACTAGACCATTGGAATAGACCTTCAAAACTCCACCTTTCAATGTCATCTCAAATCCTCGGAGTCTAGTTCACCACTCGAGAGATCAGATTTTCTTGATTAGGTACATAACGAACATCTTCAAGTTCTTGAATGACCCCATCATTCATCTTCAAACGAATCTTCCCAATCCCTTCAACTTTACAAGTATTATTGTTACCCATAAACACCCTTGGTCCATCAAACTTCTCAAACTTAACGAACCCAGTCCTTCCTAGGACACATATGGTAGGAAGGCATGCAATGCATAATCCACTCGGTTGTATACGCAACTAGTGAGGATTCATGAACAGTCATCGAGAACTTGTCATATTCATCATCTTCAACATCACCAGATTCAGCAAAATTTGCATCTAAACTCTTCTTCTTGTCCTTGTTCTTTGCTTTATGACAATCCTTCTTCCAATGTCCAGTCTGATGACAAAAGGAGCATTCATCATATCTTTGGGATATTTGATTTGGACTTTGATTTGAACCTTGACTTACCCGAATTCTTCTTGCCGGACTTCCTCGATTTTGTCAAGGCCTCACTAGTCGATTCCCTGTTCAAATCTCTATCCCTTTGCCTAATATCATAACTTATAAGTGCAGCAGTCACATCATCAAACTTGAATGTTTTATCCTCTATCTTATTCGATAAACTATCAATGAAATTCTCATACGAATCAGGTAGAAATGCCAAAAAACAGCAAGTTTTGGTTTCATCTTCGAGTTTCACACCAATATTAAGTGCATCAAGCAATTAATCTATTATACTCAACGAGGTGTTCAACCATAGAGGTACCTGGTTTTTGTTGAATCTGAAAAGTCTTCTTTGCATCATAATTCGGTTTGACACACTTTTCACTACATACTTGTCTTCCAGATTCTTCCATGCCTTGAAAGCTGTATTCTCATTCATCACATCGTACTTTATCTCCTTCGTAAGGCACAAACGGATTGTGCTACAAGCTGACGATTCATCTTTGTCCATTCAACGTCCAGTAATCTCCGGTGCTGTGGGTTGTCTTAATAGAGCATCCGCTATGTGTTGTTGACTTAGAGCATCACGAACTTCACATTGCCACATGGTAAAATTGTTCTTACCATCAAATTTTCTACTTCAAACTTTGCGTTCGACATCGACTTCGACATCTTCACCTTCAAACTCGTTTATGACTTTAACCAAGCAAACTCTAGACGAAACCCTAGAACTGGCTCGATACCGGTTTGTTGTGCTTAAGATTAGCTACTTCCTAAACACCCCAAGATCTTCACACGTAAAAATTTAAAACTATGCGGAATTAAACAAGAACACAAAGAGTTATAGTGGTTCGGCAATGTGCCTACTCCAGCTGCAAGCAAATAAACTTCTTATTAAAACTTAGAGAATAGACAAACTGTTTCTTCACACACCTCTAACAATTCAGACTAGGATACAATAACCAAAGGGTTACACTCTTATTTATATGCCTAAGAATAATCTAGAATTGCCTAGAAATAGAAGTCCTAAATAGAGAAGGTTTTACCTATTTCCCATCCTCATTTTTCCTATTTCCCATCCCCTCACAATTTGTAAAATTAATTTACTTTTGAATGATGGTTTTTCCTATGTACCACCTTTAAGAGTCAAATTGACTATATCTATGCCTATTACCATTGTTATTTGTTTTCTTCTTCATTGACCTATCTTTTTCATTAAGCAAAACCCAAAATTATCAAATTAAAAACCCTATGATTGATTTATACTATTAATTATCATAATACACCTATTGAAACCCATTTTGTAAACAAGGTTTAGAAGTTAGTAATTGACCTAATACGTAAGCCTTTTTTTTTAATTTTTAGTTTTTTTTTGTTTTATTGAAACCAATCGTCCGGTTATACTGTTACATCCCAGTTAATCAGGGGATACTTGCAGGTTGTTCATCTCATTAATTTCATGAAGTGGCTCCATCACCAAAACTCTTTTTGACGATATTAAATATACTGATTAGGGGTTAGAAGCCTCTAAACTCATTCATTCAAATTTAGGGATAAAAAACGAAAAAGAGGAATTGTAGGATTAGAGTTAAAATGTCGAGATGATTAAAAAAAAAAAAGAGCAGATGTATTGATGATCACGTTGTAGTGGAGTTTATTAACCACATATTGACCTTTCCTTTAAATTATAGACAAAATAAGGATTGGATGATCCATTTCCTGATCATGCTCATAGTATGCTCGGAAAGACAAGAACTAGTCTCACAGTCATCCTGAAGTCACTGTCTGTTACCGTCTTATGCATCTCTGCCATGATTTCGCAGCAGCAAGGTCAACTTCTTTTTATCTTAGATCCGATACATCTCTGCTGATGGAGATGGAAACGTGACTGCCCGGGTTTTTCTTATTTGTACGGTGGTTCTATTGGTGGGTGTAAATAAAAAGTGAGAGATATGATTTAGGGCATATAAAAATTTATATAGGTGGTACTTAGGAGAATTGGGGATAGGAATTAAGTGGGATGGGAAATAGGAAAAATGGGGATAGGAAATAGGTAAAACCATAGAGAACTATTTCCTAATGTAACTTAGAAAAACAGATTCCTAAAATACTTGAGGAGGTGCAAACTGATTTAGGGAAATCAGTTTGATCTTTCCTAAAACAGTGTGTTTCCTAAATCAAGCCAATAACTAACACATATAAGTCTGTATATAGACATGGGTTGAATTCCATCGTTATCACTATCATCTGTTATGATAACTAGGAAAAAAAAAGTAAAAGAGATATAGTTATCCAAATAATCCATCTCAGTCCATATAAAACTTAACCAAATAAGTGTACTGTTAAGAAATTCCGTCGAATTGATGCTACTCGGTACACCTTTTAGCTATAACGTTTTTCTTTTTTCTTCTTTTTTACCCCATTGCGTTTTTTATTTTATTTTATGTAATACTCAATTACTTCTCATCGTTACAGTGTTTTATTCCCTACTAAAATTCAAGGCACAAAACGGTATGATTGAAGATGGACATTTATTAGCTAGGATGTTAAATATCCAAGGCCAATGATTGTTGCTTCTTACAGAGTGCTACTTCTTGCCAGGGGGAGTTGATGTTCATTATGTTTTGTTTCTTCATATTAATCCAATATTCTATCTGACCTGAAGAACACCAACCCCAACTTAGGTTCGAGGGTCCTATTATTGTTGGGTCCTTAATAGTGATATAATATTACAAAACCAATGAGTACGTCTAAATGATTTTCATTCTTCAAGTGTCATCATTTGAATGTGGATATAATTCATTTTGAGCGAAAGGGTGCAGTTAAGTAACGAATTTCATAGTAGGACATGAAAGAAAACAGATGATTCCGATCTTTTAGTTATATGTATCATATCTCTACCAATTGAATCCGGCAGTTAGCCATTACCGTATGTTAAAAACTCGACTTCCCTTTTCTTTATATATATGTATATATATATATATATATATATATCTCCATATTACTTTGTGAAATATAGCAATATCGTGCTTACAATGGGAATCACCTTTTTTTCTTCGATAAATTAGTGTTCTTACCTTGTAGGTAAGGAAAACGAGAGAAAATGCATTACGTTTGGGGTCTCACACTAACATATTAAGAAAAAAATGCATCCACTATGCTCAAACAATGCGTTCCTTGTGCTTATTTGATATTTTCACCATTGTTTTGATTGAGTGCTTTGTGAAGTCTGTACATGCTGCCAAATGATATTTATAATCTAAATGGCTAAACCCCTTTTTTTGAATTGTAATACGATGTTTGGGTGGGTGTCTCTTGTATAGTTTTGTTGCTTTATTTCTGTATGACTATATGTACTGGAGTGATGTGTTTTTGAGTATTCAGTGTTATTCTTCAGTCATGTACTTAGGCTAGCCCCAATTGTGGTCCAAGATTCAAGCAGAAGCTTGGATCCACGTCACCCAACGAGCTCGCCTAGGCGTAATGGGGATCCAAGATTCATAGACCCGCACGCCGTTTTAACTCGAAGGCCGCACGCAGCTAGAAACCGCGTTTCATTGGGTAAATAAAAGCGTAGGTTTAACCGCGTGATTGACCTTGTTGATCGGTCAATACGCAGCTTACAAACTGCGTTTCCGTAAACACAAAACCATCCAAGTCGCCCCTTCCTGCATACCGTTTCTATCTTCTCTTTTGTTCTTCACCAAATATTCCCTGTAACTTGATTTCCCCCACTGTTTCTGGGCGATTTTGTGTTTAAGTGGCTGTGCTCTAGCAAGGGTTTGTTGTAGAAGAGGAGGGGAAACTCTTGGTGGTGTTTTTGAGCGATTTGATAAGCATTTCCACACAAGGTAGGTAATTTTTTTTTTTTTTTGATTGATTCATTTGATTTTTTGTTTTTGATTTATGTTTTAATGGTGTGATTTAGAAGCTAATTAATAAATCATGTTGAATATGTTGATTGAGCAGTAGGATAATTGTTGATTTAATTTCAAAAAATTAAAATGTGGAATTAGGGTTTATGTTATTTGGGGTTAATTTAGGTGAAATTGATTATATGGTTTTTGTTAATATGATTTTGGGTGAAATTGATTATATGGGTTAAATTGATGTTGTTATGATTTTGATGGTTATATGGGTTAAATTGATGTTGTTATGATTTTGATTATATGGGTTAAATTGATGTTGTTATGATTTTGGTTAATATGATTTTGATATGATGTAGTTAATATGATGTAGTTAATATGAATTTGATGGAAATTGATGTTGTTAATATGATGTAGTTAATATGAATTTGATGTTGTTAATATGATTTTGATGGAAATTGATGTTGTTAATATGATGTAGTTAATATTAATTTGTTGTTAATATGATTTTGTTGTAAATTGATTTTGTGGTTTATAGCATTTTGCAATGCGTTTTAGGATTAAGTCATGTATTCTTTTGAGTAGATGTTTAGAAGATTCAAGGGTGGAATTGATGTTGTTAGTATCACTTTGCCTAAGATTTTCATTTGAGAAATGTGCATCCCCCATGTGATGTGAATGTGAACGTGTGAATTCATGTTGATTGTGCATAGATTAACATAGGCGTTTGATATTTGTTATTCACATGTTGATTGTGCTTCCCTTGGTCTTTTCACTTTTAGATAATGGAGGATATCGATTGGTCTAGGTATGAGAAGTTATCCCAACTATCTCAAGGTGTCAGCGAGATACAACATAAGGCCGACAACTTAGTAGATAAGCGAGACTCGGAACATTTAGGGGCACTTGGACCAACCTAAATAAATTTTATAAGATAGTGGTTAGAAACAACCCCGTGCATTATTAATTCTTCAATGTCGTGGTTTAGAGTCTATATTCCAATTTAATTTTAAGTATGGGGATAAAGGATTAACCGAAGCTATATGTGAGAGGTGGTGGAAGAAGACTAGAACTTTTCACTTCAAAGAGTTTGAAATAGGTTTGACTCTCTAGATTTCCACTCCGTTGACCGGGTATTCCAATTGGAGGAGGTAAGCCAATCGAATTACCAAAGGAAACAATGACGGCGCAAAGAAGTGGAAAACTATGGATGGTAGGTATTTCCAGGTGTGTTGGATGTTATGGAACGAGAAGACTACATGATGTGAGAACGGGAGATTATGATTCCAAGGCATGCACGATGCGCAGTTTCTCACTTATCTAATTTCATTTTAAGTAGGGACAATGTTGACAACCCGGCATTGCCGACTTAACCGACTAGAATGTTCTTGCTCGTATGGGTTCTTTTTTGTTTCTGTTGTAGTGTTAGAGTAGATAAACGATGGTGTATAGTGTTGGATAATTTGGATGCGGTTGGGTCTTATGATTGGGGTACTCCGACTTTGGGCGTTCTGCATAAAACACCTGGATGACTGGGAGTTCGTGCAAACAAGGATATGGGTGGCATGTCGATGATCTTAGAGTTCGTATTATTTTTATTTCCGTAATTGTCAACCTGTTTTGAAGGAAGACCCGAGAGATGATGAATCGGATCCACACCGCTATTAGTCTATTTAATGTTGAACCTTAAGAGTAAGGGACAAAAATATCTTCACAAACACTCTCGTCGAGATGCACGCGCCGCAGATAGATATTAGGATGGGTGATGCGGTTATCCGGGACCCCGGGTTTGGGGATAGTGAACACCAACACACCGATGCATTCCAAACGGCACTAGAGATGTCTAAGAGGAGATGTGTCTTTAAGGACAAGGATGGTGCAAGAGCTTCGCTTTATGCGGCCGAGAGGTGTATGAGGCGGGTGTTTGGTGCGATTGTTATCCCATGCAACCCACCTAGATTGGAGGACGTAGTAGATGGTATGGAGCTTGAGGTTATTGATCACTTCCTTCCCCTGTCATTTGATGAAGTGTATTCCAAATTTTGGAAAACTCATAGCGTGGAGGCCCTTAGAAAAAACAACTCACATAGACACACATGATGATATCGGAGTTGGTCACGGCGGTATACCGTAGTTTGATGCCCCGAGGCCCACCCCTAGCATGTCATCCCGGACATACACATACGACCAAGCGGGGACAAACCATGAGCCAACCCCAAACCTACAATGGGACTTGCCCTTCTACAAAGATTCGCTTCGAGGAGCTAGTTCCGGTCCCCATGGAAGGAGAGAACCCATATAATTTTTATGACGTAACGTCTCGAGAGGTTAGTCATTTTATATCTCATTTTCATTTTCATTTGGAGTTTTTCATTGTTAAACATAATTGTTTAAAAAAACTTTATTTTGTTTTTTGGGAAGAGTTACGCAGTGTTTGCGGGGAGGCATATTTGTCGATTCGAGTAGCCAGAGCATGTGGCATATGATGAGAGTCGTCGTCGAGGGTGTATAACACCCCCACTACCCATCGTAGTTCCGAACATTCATGGCCAATTCTATTCAAGTCGGGAAGAAAGGACATTTCCTACACATATTGCGCCGGAGTATCCTTGCCGAAACCCAACACCGTCGCAAGCGTCCGGTGGAGACCCTTCCCTTCGAATGCTTATTATGTCCCTCACTATCATCATGATAGTAACTCTCCGAGCATAACCCGTTAGATTGGAGCTTGCCTCCCGGTGATTAGTGACTTACCCACCTCAAGTGATTTTCTAGGGCTTAGCTTGGGTGGTAGTTGGCCAGTGTGTGCGGTGGTGGTCCTAGTAGGTGATGATGGAGCCGATATGGATGTTGTGCCGGATAGTCGGTTTTAGGCGCTCGGAAAAACCGGCTAAAATTTCCGTTGATTATCTAGGGCGTAGTACATGTTTGCTATTTAGTTCTTGTATGATATATTAAGTTTTTCCTCATGTATGTTGGTCTCGTCTTATCCCCTTTTTATGTTGTTCATATCTCATGTTTAAGTGCGTTATTTGTTATTTTCTTAATTAAAACTACAAAACAATACCCCGTTTTAAATCCGTTGCGATGATGATTTAAATTGATATTTAGCTGAAAAATGGAGTCGTAGTGTTAGATATATGCGCCGATGGAGAGAGGCGACATGCAAACGGTACCACGATGATAGCCATGGAGATTTCGTCGTCATACACAAATATAATTACACTTTCTTACTACTCAAAATATAAATATAGCAAGGGCAAGAAAGGATCGATCCCACAAGAGAGGTCTAGGTTGTCAAATTGTTATGGTTTCCTATATAAAACACCCTAAGAATTTCGATTGTGTAAATAAAAATAAACAAAAAGCAAATAAACAAAGCACGCAAATCAAGGATGTGAAAATATTGGGTAAAGGTTTCATCTTCAATTGTAAACAAGTTTATGAATATATGAATGGAATTCGTATTTAATCTCGCTATCATCAAAAGCCATGGAATACCTTATTGCAAGAATACTCCGTAAATTTCCAAAGTTATCAACAAACACATTAGGGATGCGAATGTGAAATCTACCTAAAGAATAACCTAACGCCTAAAAGCTAATCAAGTTCAATTCCTAGAGCATTAAGTTTGAAATAGGCTAATCAATGCAATTGTAATACATTGCGCAAAACAATTCGAACAAAGGTCAATTTCTACATATGACTACGAGGATGTATCACTACAAACCCTAATCATATCATGCTACTCGTATTCAAGGATATCGCTCGATGAAAACCCTAAAATAGCTATAGATATGGATGTGAGTTCAATCAATTCTAGACTTGACTAAACAAACATTCAATCATATTGCAATCCATCAATCATGCAATTATTATAACCAGAGAAATCAAACGATAATATTGAGAGAAAACTAATTCATAAAAATCATAACTTGGTTGCAAAATCCAACTACATCTTCAACCAATAATAAAAACTTAGTTCATATTCATGGAGTTCATAACAAGAAGAAAGAGAAAAGACTTCATGGTTCTAAACCCTAGAACAAAAGTAGAGAAAAGATAATAAAACGTTAAAGATCAAAGATCTCCCATAGATAATAAAAGTCTTCTCTTTATATAGCTCCACTCCTTCCAAAACTAGGTTTTGTCTTCAAAGTCCATTAGTTGGAAATTCACCCGGCCCACGATGGAGAGAAACCCGTTTAGAAATTTTGTCCCAAAAACGTCGCTGGAAAACTGGGATTGTGGCCGGAATCCCGGAATAGTCGCTGAAATAGCATCTCGTGTGACCGGCCAAGTCAAACCGGCCACCCGGGTCAACGGGTCGTCGGGACCGATTTGGTCCTCTCGGTCGGGACTCGGTCAATCACCGAGTCGAGGTCATTGAGTCGGGCATTGAGTCGAGTATTGAAGTCGGGGTGAGTCAAAGATCTCGAGTTGTGTAGGCCTAGGCCATGTTGACCATGATGGCCAAACTTGTTGTAGCACAATCATTGTGCTTGACCAGCCATAATGGCTATACCTGCAATTTTCTCGCCTCAATCCATTTGCAAAGACAAACGAACACAAATGCCTCGTCCCGCAACCTCAATTCTAAGCCACCAAATCACTCCCTTAGCACCAATATCTCATGTCACATCTTCCCACTAAGCCATCTACCGCCATTCCTCCAGCTGCAATTTCAGTACCATCACAAAGACCACCAACACAACAACACCATTATCTGTAGCTTCACAGCACCACCAACAACTGTTGCCATGCCATTCATCACCATTTAGTTCTCCTTACCTCCTCCAAAGCAGCTCCATCCCTGCACTTTAGTCGCAACACCGCATTGCAATTTCCCCCCGTAGCTAATCACTTCACAAATCAAGTGCCAAACTCAAACCTTTCTCAATCCCGCCGTACATCCCTCACCGCAATCCAACTTCTCTTCCTTGCCCCGAATCCAAGCAGATGCCATCTCCATATTTGCATTTCTTCCACTAAAGGTGCTCGAGCTCAACATCGCCTTTGCATTGCCATTACGCCAACACCACGTAACTATACACCCGACTCTCGACCGCAAGCCTTTACTTCATAACTATCAAACCAAAGACCAAGCACCCGCAATTTAGTTAACACCACAAAGATAAATCTAACCATCATCTTGCCAAGAGCCCATCATATTCACCAAGACAAAGACAAGTACCAACAAAGAACTCCGGCAGACTCAACCCATTTCGGTTCACTTCCAACATCACCGCTTTACTCCTGTGACTCATACAAGCTCACCATTTGCAACACAACTCCTCCCGCCACGAGCTCAAGCACCATCACCACCAACTCCAGCCCCGTAATCCTACTCACCCACTACTATTGCAATTGCTCGGTCACCAACATCACCCCAAAGCCATTTCCTTGCTGCCAAACTTTGTCGTGTGCACCACCTAACATTCATCTACCCATTGTTCACTATCTCTTCATTGCTTGCTTCCCTTGCCATCATTCCACAATAACCATTTCCATCAGGCTCAGGTCTTCTTGTCTCAGTCTTGTACTCAAGCTCCCTGTTCTTTCTCAGTAATAGAAAATCAACACAAACCCCTTGTTTCAATTCGCACTGCATCCCCTTTCCTCAACTCTGCATCGACCCTTCTCATCTCAGTTCAGGGAAGAACTAAACCCTAATTTCAACTTCACAAACTCCTTTCTCTCCCTTTCGATCTACCGAATCTCATTATTCGATTCAACCCATACTTGTGTTCACTACCACCTCTGCCATTAACCCCTATCAATTTCTCGATTTCATCTGTAACTCTTCAACCCCTTCTCCTTTCCTTCATCTTCTTCGATTTAATTCAATACCCATCAATTTCTCTCTGCGAACTCGATTCCATCTCCCTGAGCTTTCTCTATTCCTCCCGACCTTGATTCATGGCTGCGCCTTCATCTTTCAGGTGAAATTGATTGAGAGTAAGAGATAACTCTCGATTCAAGGTAGAGATAAGAGCTGTGGAATTGATAACAAGATCCCACTACATAAGATAAGGGTCACCTCAGTGAGTGCCCTATAACACTAGTAGTCACCCCTTAGTCACAACTGGTTGTCTTTAGTTTCTGCCATGGTGCCTTTAGCACTTCGTGGGTTACCCCTTAACCTTTGGTCGGCTCTGGATAATGTTTGCCATGGAAATGACAATTTTGCCCTTAATCCTCCAAGTTCTTGTTTTGCTCATAACTTCTCACAAAAATCAATGAATGTTCACTCGGTGGAAATTTATGTGAAATTAAAATTTTGATTTTCAAAGAATTGCTAGAAGTAAGCAATTTTTTATAAAATACGGTTTGTATGGATTTTGTGATCTGATAGTGTATGCACAAAATCAATGAGTGTTCACTTGGTGGGGAGTCGCTCACACGGTGAAAAATAATGTGAATTGCTCACATGATGGAAGTTTCGTGAATTGTTCACAGTTTTATGATAATCACGTTATGGTTTTGAATAACAAATTTTGTTCGTCTTTGCAGGTTTGAAGGAGCGAACAAATTCTCGAGATTGTAATCACTACAGCTAGTGAAATTGTAAATAGGTAAGAGTTGGATGGTTACCATTTTGTAGACGTTGTTGTGAGCACCTTTATTCCATGATTCATTGTTATGTCGAATCCTGCGCTTTGTATGAATGATGTGCTGAAGTAGCCACTTTGCAAGAATGACTGAATCCCATGATGACACTTCCAAAGATGGTGTTTCCAGTGATAACATCTCTACGGACGAAACTTTAAGAAATGGTACTTCTGGGACCTCTGAGTGATGGTGAGAGATCCTTCATACTGAGTTGTACTCCTGGTTATTTCATTAGCTTTACCATAGGATGATCGTGTAGCGATATCCCGGATCAATGTAGACTCCACGGAAATGGAAGAAAGTCTACGGGAGCGGAGAACCCAGAAGTAAGGACTACAGGATGTTAGCAAATGACGTGCAGTCCCCAGCCGTTTCTTTGGTGAGTTGTTAGCGCTCCTTGTGTCATGACTTTGCCCGTGCAATTAGGATCACGAGACCAAGGTTTGTTATTTCTTTTCAGACTTTTGCTCCATCGATTGACGGTCTTCAACTTGTTCCCGGGCAAACAATTCATGAATCCAGCACTGATGAAGAAGTCGATGTAAGTATATTTTTCGTGCAGGTGATCGTGGCATCACCTTGAATGAAATAATAATAATAATTGTTGTTGATGAATCCAGGAAGAAATCATTGTAGATAAGCAGCATGTTGATGAAATGTGCTCTTCTTTGGGATATGGGAATATGGAGAATTCCCGAACCGAATGGAGATAGCGGCGTTGCCAATGGAGATTACGGCATTGCGAGCCTTCAAATGATTTAGAGACTCCACTAGTAAGTATATCTACTGTAATCTCTTCATAGAAGTATGAAATTGCTGATTTGTGAATGAATGAATGATAATCCATGTGATTATACGAGTAATTTTGCTGAAATACGTCACCAGAAAATTTCAGACTTCAGCCTTTTAGCAAAAACACCGTAGAATCTTCGTTCGAAGTCGGATTTTCGCGATCTGCATATGTATCTTTAAGCCCAGAAAATTTCCAAGCTTTTTGAAATAAGCTTTTTGAGTTTTGAGCATGTTTAGGGCCTGAAAAAGGCGAAACAGTAAACTTCCAGGAGACTTTCAGAACTTTTTCAGATTGTATGTTGTCCAATGTTTCGGCCACATCTCCTTGCTCGTTTCTTCAATTACTTTAAATATTGGATATTGTAGAGGACATCCATACGAAGAGAATGGTATATGACCCATCCATAGATTCTTCACCAATTGCTCCCAGCTCGTCGGTTTGCACAGGACAGTGTAAAATCATCTCAGACGAGCTTGCTGTAAAACACTCATGTTGTGTTTTTAGACCATTCGCTTGTGTCTTGAACGGTTGGTGAAGGATTTTAATGTCATTGATTCATTTGAGATCAGGACCCCTTGATTGATACATGAGTGTGGTGCTTGCAGTGTCATCTTGTTTCTGTTAGTCGCAGAAACATCACTTCTGAAATCCTTGTCACGGGACCATAACTGAGGTTGCTCTCGAGAGGGGGTGATGTAATGACCATGGTTTCATGTCCCGGTGGTAGCATTCCTTTTATGATGAATGATCATCACATGAGAGTCTGGTGCCACGGGTCTTGGACTGTGAAACTAATCTCCATGATCAGTGGACCGTCAGTCCCCAGTATTTTGTCAAATCTCTCCTTTCCGTTTTCCTTTCTTCTGGTAAGACCTAGATAGAGGACCCAGGTAGAGAAATTGATGTAAAGACCTAGATGGTCAAAGTTGGAGATACCTTGAGGAAGGACTTATTGAGAAGACGTGGTGGATACCGATTGACTGTGGAAGTTATGAATCTCGTCTAAGAATTGCTGCTTGCATGTTGTATGCTCTGGAAGCTGTAGGAACCTCATACGACGTCGGAATTAGATGCTTGACCCCAACTTTTGAAGCTAAGAGACTGAGTTATCACATGAGAAAAGAATTACTCAATTGGGAGCTGTAGGGGTCAGCAAACGAAGCGCGTACATTTGTAATTTGTAATCCCGTACAAATTTTTCAGATTTCATAGACTTGACGGTAAAGGCCATATCTTTCAGCTCGTATGTCCGATTGATGCGCCCTTTTGGTATGTTGTAGAAGAGACATAGATAAACATCTTTCATTGAGGAAGAATTGTCCCATTCCTCACTCATTGGCACGTTTTTGTAAACCCATGGCCTGAAGTGTGTTGTATCTCATTTTCAAAGGCGATGAGAACATATTGTAGAAGACTTCGGATTGTGTTCGCCGGTCGTGAAAGCTTTGGCAATGTGAACATGTTATCATGTCTGCATATCTTGATATGAATCATTAGTTCTTGGAGAAGTCTGCTTCATGTGTAACACTTCAGAAAATGGTTAGTTGATGAAGCCCTGTCATGAGGATGTTGCTTCTGAGACAGTTGTTGATGCTGAGATCACGACTGATTACGCTCCAGAGATCCTTGTTGATGCTGAGATCATGTATGGTGTTCCTCTAGAGATTATTGTTGATGCTGATACCGTGGTTGAAGTTGCTCCAGAGACCGAAAAGACTAGAACCATGATTATCGACATAATCTTTGCTCCTCCATCCAGTGAGCCTTTACATTCACGAACTAGTTGGTGGGTTGAGCATTCCCAAGATTAAGGTGTATTGGTCATCTGGAATTCTCTTGAACAATGTGACTTTACTGTGAACTGGCTTCATCAGTGAATCGACGTTATTGTGGAAGATGGCAGCACCGGTCTTTATTGTGGTTAAGAGAGGAAGTTCCTCAGTCGTGATTTTTAATGTAGAGAAGTCACGTCGATGAAGTTTCATGGAATCACATCAGGTTGCAAATTCCAATAAGATCAAGTCCCCAGTGTATGTTGAAGGAGTTTGTGTCATCCATGGATGAATGACGTTGCATCTGCTTCAGAAGTCGTATCATGGGATAATGAAGGCTTATCGATTGTAGTTCAGTTACACTTTGATCTTATTGGTGTTGAATCATTGTCGAGATATTTGTCCAGAGGTATGATTATTGAAGGTGTAATCTTTTATTGGGAGTACAATTTGAAGGCTTCATAGATGCTTGAGCGTTGAAGCGTCACATCATTTAAGCATCGAACATCTTAGGTTTGATCGAGTATCTTCTGTTGATTCAGCATTCCTTTCGTTTCGGTAGTAGGATTCAACACTTGTGCAGACACAGAGTTTGTGACTTCGTGGGACACATGGACACTCCTTCAAGTCTATAGAGAAACGCCCAAAGTGTTCTTTGCCATGTTTGGACATCATCTCAGTAATGAATGTCCCAATGCTCGATTCGGAGAAATGTCATATTCAACCACTTGGTAAAATATTGCTGAAGTGAGATTACCCACTTATAGCGTCTTGCAATAGCAGAGATGCTAGCAGAATTGAGTCCCCATGCTAGAATAGCATGTGAGGAAACAAATGACATAGACATGGGAGGAATTAGACTTACCTGAGTCCAGGACCTTTTGACGAATGTCTATTCATCTTTTGCAGGTTGTTGTTTCAACTTCGTCAAAGTTCGAAATTCCTCCAAGTGCTCTGATGGTGGAACGTCCGCCAAATCTTCTGGATCAGAACTTTCTTCGTTGGAGAGATGTGCAACCAAAGACGCTTTGTCAGTAGTCATCTTCTCGGCATGAATCCACGTCCGTCCGAGAATCATGTCGTATCCGGGATCTTCCCTGATTATGTGAAACTTGGTCTCCGTCCAAGTTGAGACAACTTTCATTTTGAGAGTGATGAAACCGTATGATCTCTGAGCGTTCCTTCATGGTTTCTGATTGATATGGGAGCATGAGCAGCTTCTTGTCGAGTGATGCCTGCGACTTTGAGGGATTTCAGTGGAACAATATCGATGGTGGTGTCAGTATCGATCATCATTCTTCTGAACTCATTTCCTCTGAGATAAACTGTGGTAAGAAGTCCCCAGTCTTGCATCTTCTTGTCTGTGGATGAAGGTTCAAGGAGTATTTCCGGGATGGACATACGTCTGACACAATGTAATTCGGTGTTGTGAACATGTCTTTCCTTTTTGCCTTTGACAGATAGAGCATACATGTTTGACCATGGATTGAACTTCCTATTTGATAGGTTATTCAGAGAGCGTGCAGGTCTTGATTGGAAGAGGGTCATGCATACTCCTTCAGTCCCCGATTGAAGCTGGGATTCTCCATTATTTCCACGTTCGTTGATGCATGGTTGAGGTTTGCGCATTTCAGGATTGGTTATCCTTTCTTTGTGCTTCCGAAGGATCCTGAGAGATTGGAGAAATATGCTTACGTTGTGGTGATTCGGCTTTACTTTTGCTTCCTTCAACAACAACGTTCATGGAAGGTTGGAGGTTGTACTGTCTGTTGACAAGACGCTGAGCATCACGAGGTTCTCAATCTAGGTCTTTCTCTTTACAGTAAAGCATGCTCGGTAGTTGCTGATCGCTTGGCTGCTTCATGAAGTTCTCTTTCCTAGTGCCTCCATGAATCGACAGACGTGTTTTCGAGTGTTCCCTGTTTCGTTGTACAGTGCGGACGTTGGGGAAGTATATCCCTTCGGGAGAGGAATTCTTTGCGTAGCAGCATGATACGGAGTTTGATGACGGTGAACATATGATGCCTTGTCTTTTCCTCGATCCTCCATGAAGCGTTTCATGTCCTCACGAGTGATGAAGCTTGCAGGTTCCTTTGTTGGCAGGTTATCTGCAGCCTTGTGGACTTCATCATCATCTACTGATCGGAGTGACTTCGGGATCAGCAGCCGAAGATGTTTCTTTGGCTTTTCCTTTCTCTCGAGTTTTCTCTGACATCTTGTCAGTGAGAGTTTTGAGATAATTGCACAGCTCTTTCTGTGTTGCAGTTGTGTCAATCTGATTTTTGGCGAGAACTTCCTGAACTTTCATGAGATCGGCAATAGTAGGTAGATTTTCTCTGATTTCTTCGGGAGACCGACCAAAGAGAGGATTACTTTCAATATTGGTTTGTGGAGGAGTAGTATCACCACCGCCGTTGTTGGAAGCAGGAATAGTTTCTGGAGTACCACCATTGTTGCTAGTGCTGGCGTTGTTCGTGTTAGGACTGGTAACTGAACCTGACCTAAGATCAACCATTTTGTGAAAATGAGAGATTGCAACCGAGAGATTAATCTCCCATTGTGGTCGCCAATCTGTGGATGGGGAAAAACGGTTTGCTGGTTTTTTAGGAAAGTGGGGAATCGAGCGTGTTGTCGAGACTCCTCGACCGAGCAAACTATTGAACCTCACATAGATGCACCGCAAAGGGAGTGCTTAGATTCGAGAGATCAATCTCTAGGACTCCGGCCTAAACCAAGACAATGGCCATTCCAGAGTCAATTCGGTCACAAATAGGGAGATGGGTTGATCTGTAGGAGGGAAGCTGAGAATTGTGTGGGATCAATGATGATCAAGGATTGTGGATGTGTTGAAGGTTTCTGCAAATTGATGAACTGCTGAAGTTGAGTTCTGTGAATAAGTTTTTAATCGAGTTGTTGACGAATGATGATCATGCCCCGTTGTCCTCGATTTTTAGACTTATTTATCTTGCAAAAATGATGAACACCTTGATCCCTGCAAGTGTGACGGTTTCTTGAGTGAAAGAGTGGGAAAGTGGAAGATCGTGGTGAAACTAGTTCCAGGTCGTGCGGAGACTTGGTTAACCATCCACCCACTACTTTGCTAACTCCTTCAACTGTTGCACGACTTACTCACATTCTCATCGTGGATGAATCCACGTGCCGTAGGCCGCCAGACCAAAACCCTAGTTGATATTCCCCATGTGACGTTATTGAAGTCTCATGAATCGTGGAGTCTGCATGACATACGTGTATTTGATTAGTCACGTTGACTGATTAGACAATGAGTCTAGGTTTTGTTGAATTGAGCATGAATGACGAATTGCTCAGTGGAACATTCGAGTAACTGAGCAAGTATTGCTCAACGAATTACTGGATATCGATGGTTTGATCAATATTCGAGCAATTGAGCAAGTATTGTGAATTACTGAATATTGATATTCGGGCAATTGAGCAAGTATTACTCAATTCGACAAATTACTGAATATTGATGACTGGATCAATATTCGAGCAATTGAGCAAGTATTGCTCAATTCGACGAATTACTGATAAGTTACTGAATATTGATGATTGGATCAATATTCGAGTAATTGAGCAAGTATTGCTCAATTCGACGAACTACTGATAAGTTACTGAATATTGATAGTGGCTCAATATTCGAGCAACTGAGCAAGTATTGCTTAATTCGACGAATTATTTATTTATTGGTGACGTGACCTAATAAAATATTAATTAAAATATTGGTAGATTACCGAATATTATATAATTAATCCGCGTGTTGCTTGATGGATCAACATAAATTTATTTAGTGTTTGAACTTGCTCAGAATAATAATTTGTTGAGCGTTTGTTCGAAAACCCTAATTTTTGATCAATTGCTCATTAGTCGACGAATTGATGAAAATAGGTCATGAGCGAAGGAGGGACCGACCACATGGGACTGTGGACGTCCATGTGATTCCCAATTGCTCGAGCGAGCGTACACCAGGGTCCTGAGTTGGCTAGTTGGTGAAGGAATGACGATTAAATGCCGGTTTCATCATTTATTGAAATAGTGCTGGATTAAGCATTAGGTGATAAAACCTAATTATAGAAAATTGAGGGACCGACCAAGGTGGAATCAGACCGTCCCTTGGTGGTCGTGGGACCGTTGATGGGCGTTTGCACAACTCTAAGTTGGTTGTGAAGAGTTTGGACCCAATATGAGCGATTGCACAAATTAGGTCAAAAGTGTGAAAACGTGTGGGACCGGCTTTGTGCAAGCCTTAGGGATGACCATGGTTGGTCAAGAAGGCATGCACGTGTTACCATGGTGTCCGTGTTTCCGTACTGAGAGTTTCAGTATTTTCCGATGTGCATTTGACCATTATTTCGGATTTTCAGAAGAGTTCGATCTTTGACTGAAATCCTCGATTTTGCTCGAATGAGCAAGTATGCTCGTTTGATCAATATTTTGTGAATATTAAAATAATAATATTTTAATTTATTTTTCATGAGTAGCCTAGTCGGTCGTGTGACCATGTTGACTTTTGGCTTTTTCATGGTTCGCGCAATATTTGAGAAAATATGGAGAAACCATGAATTTTGCTAAAACTGGGGAGTTTCACAAGATGAAAAAAAAAATAACAATTTATGAAAGATTAGGGATTGCAAGGTGTGGGACCAGCCACGGCTAGGGCATGGCCGGCTGGCTATGTTGCCCGGTCCCGCAACACCTTTCCATATTTTATATTATTATTTCTTTTGTGAAATCCCACAAAAATATGGAGAAACCACGAGTTTTGCTCAAACAAGGAAAGTTGCTGGAATGGAGGAGTCTTCATGAGTTTATGAAAACAACAAAAATAAGGAAAATAATGGAGGAAGCATGGGACCGGCCACGTCTGGCCGCCCGGTGGGCTCGGCCCATCGGCGCTTCTCTATTATTTTAATGTTATTATTTTCTCTCTCTTGTTTTGTGCGGGATTCCTCATTTGTCCATATTTTGGATGCGCGTTCGCGCATTTGGGTGCTCGTTCGTGCATCATTGTCGAATACTCTCGCACCATTTTATGGGGCTTACTCAGTGGTAGTCCAGATGCCCGAATGTTGAGTATATATTACTAATTCATGAAATTCAGTGGAGAATGATTCATGAAACTGAGTAATAAAAGTGAGTATTTTTTATTATCAATTCATAGGATCAGCCGTGGATTCGACCATGAATTTGGCATAATAAAAAAGGTATTACCATTCCATGGGATCGTGGATTCGACCACAAAATCGGAGTAATGAAAGTAGTTATTACCATTTCATGAGATAAGCCGTGGATTCGATCATGAAATCGGAGTAATTAGACTATCTATTACCATTCCATGAGATCATCCGTGGATTCGACCATGAAATCGGATTAATAAAATAAGTGGTGATATTACCATTTCATGAGACCAGCCGTGGGTTCGACCATGAAATCGGAGTAATATCTATTACCATTTCATGAGATCAGCCATGGATTCGATCATGAAATTGGAGTAATACATTTATCTATTACCATTTCGATCACGAAATAGGAGTAATGAGATAAGATAGATTATCTTCTAGGAATTCAGTGGTGAATGTCACGGTAGAATTTAATCTCTTGTGTATAGTCATTCAAACAGCGAGTGTTGCCGAAGTCCTGAAGACGTTATTGGTCTCAATCTTACGGAGAACCGCCTGGGTCTATACAAGACCTCTCTCATGTAGTCAGGGAACAGTGAGTATCACCGACGTCTTGAAGGCGTTATTGCTCTCAATCTACGGAGAACCACCCAATTATGTTATTCTACATATGTAGGATCAGAATATCGCGACATCAATACTTCGCGAGATTAATAAATGACGACATTGCGAGGGAGTCGCAGGGAAGTAAAATAAATGACGCAATGAATGACGAAAGCCAAAACATGAGAAAGATGTGAAGATTCAGCGAAATTTAGGAGTGTCGCGAGATTGTATACTTGTACACTTGCGATATCTCGCAAGCCATTCCCGAAAATAAAGGTCAGCTTAGCTGTCATCCATTGTGTACTACCCTATATAAAGGGTTGAGTCAGTCTGTTGTGAGGGAGTTCTTTTTGAATTGTTAAGCAAGTCTTGAGGAGAGAGAAAGTTTTAGAGTGATTGTAATTCTTTAACTCATTTATATCTCCTATTGTAAAGATTCAAGTATTCAATCAATAGAAATCATAATCATTCATCTTAAAATGACTTAATTGTGTAAATTCTAGTGAGGGGTGTAGTGTAGGATTTCCTGCAACTACATATTGGCGCTAGAAACAGGGAGTGATTGAAGATAAAAGATTGGATATTGTCATTACACTACACCATTTTAAGGGATTTGCAACCCAGATTTGCAACGGCACAAGGTCCGTTGCGAAATTTCTGTTGCTAATCCCCGTTGCTAATTTTTCGCAACGTCTAATATCTGTTGCGAATTTTGTAACCTCGCAAGGAAGGTTGCGAATTGCAACTGCGCTTTGTTCAAGCGTGTGAAGCGCGTGTGCGGTCGGAACACTAGAGCTGATAAACACGCCCCAGTCAAACTTTGGTCAAGAGTTCTTTTTTTTTTTCACCCTTAATCCCAATCTTGCCTTATCATTCCCATAATCCATTTCGTTCTTCATTTTTTCTCCGCCACAAGCACAGACTCTCTCTCTCGACTCAGTCTCCCCTCTCCTCTCCATCTCCATATCCATCTCGATCTGCTCAGATGAGCTCTTTATTCTCTTCCCAATCTCTGAATCTATCATCGTGTAGAACTCTATCATCAGGTATAATCTTTGACATATTTTTTAGGGTTTACAGATTTTGATATCTAGGGTTTGAGTTCTGATTTTTGGGGTTCAAAGACTTTGATTTCTAGGATTTAGAGATTTTGTTTTAAGTTTATCGAATCCTAGGGTTCCAGTTTCTCCCTAATTATTTCATTTCTTTCCGTTCTCCCCTTTTCTCTTTGCTGCTGCTGCTGATTTTCATGGCGATGAGAAATTAGAACAAGGGAAATTATTATTTGTTGATCTCGGTGATGGATGAGAAAAAACAGTAGAGAAATGGGTTTGTGATGTTCTTGAGAGAAGACGATGGAGAAATTCAGGGCGAGATGGAACTTGAGTATGAGTGGGTTCTTGAAATTAGATAGGTTTAGAGATGAAGAACAAGGGTTTGAAGAGTTTGTCTAGAATTAAAACATGGGTCTATGTTGGAATCGTTGTTAGAGAGAAAGAATGATGATGGCTGCTAATGGAATTTACAAAAGAAGGAATTTAGGGTTTGATTGGGTTTTGCTGGGAATGAGTATAGTGGTTTAATTTGTGAGCTAATTAGATGGGTGTTAGCCATGGATTCATCTGGTGCAGTTGACATCGAGATGACAAGGAAGAAGAACTGAGATTCCGTGAATATGTGGGAATGGTGGAAAGAGCTTACTGGTGATGATTCGTTACCGAGGAGGAAGAATTGGAAAATGGGTTGAAGGAAGATTCAGCTAGGAGTTGCAGTTGGTGCTGCAGTTTTGATGGATCGCTGTTGGTGACCAGTTCTGAGTTTAACAAAAGATTGGGGAGATTTGCAGTTTGCTGGTGATGGCAATTGAATGATGGAGCTGAACTGAATGGAAGTGAAGAGGGTGGTACTGCTACAGATGTGTGCAGAGATGGAGCTGAAATAATGGGTGATGTTTTAGTGGATATGATAAGCTAAACCACAGATGTTGAGTGTGCTCGAACTTGTGAAGCCGCAACAAAAGGACATAAAGATGCAGCTGCAGAAATTGAGCTGAGCCATATGGAATGGATGCGCAGGGTTATATTGCAGTGCAGGTGGTATGAGGAGATGATGATGTTGCTACGAAAAATGCGCAAGGATGAGTGCAATGGTTTAGTGAATCGAGAATGTGTCCGCAGTCTTTGAGCAAAGAGTGTGAGCTAATGTGAATGGCCTGAGAAGTTAGATGAATGCTAGGAGAATTTGCAGGGAACTAAACAGTCAGCAAATTGGTGGTGGTATAAGTCACTGATGTTGTGTATTTCGGGCTCTCGTATTGGTGTTCAATATGGTGTTTCAAGTTGTTCTACTTAAGGATTTCAATAATGTAAGTGTTTTAATTTATGTCAGGATTTCTCCTTAGATGATATTCATTTAAGTTGTGTAACACAGTTTAGATTGTGTTCATTCCAAATTATTTACTACTAGACTGACTGTTTTGTATAGGCGAAACGAGTTCTGAACTAATGAGCTTTTGATCTGTGTGTTCTTAGTTTACAATATGAGTTCTCCGACAACTCGCCTTTGCAACTTCTGCAAATATGGGTATATATCAATAATCTCACCAGGTTAATATGTGGGGGAATCCATTTAGGGCTGATACAAGTCCAAATACATGTGTGTCGGCGGTTTTGGAGGACGATGGTAAACTTGATAACAAGGTGGGATTTCCAACTTTACTTCTATAGTTCTATATGGGTGATTGGATATTGAGGTGGTGAGAATTGTTTTTTGAATTGCGTCTCATTTATTATGTGTAACTTTTTTAGTCTGAGGATAACTCTAATGGAACAATAGGATCTTCAAAAAAGTATGATCAGGAAGCAAGCAAACCCGTTGAGAAGGTAAACCAATTGTGTTGATTGTTCTTTACTTTGTGTCATCCGTATATTCATAGAATAACTAGCTCACATTGCTTAGATGAGTTCGATTTCAATATAGTCTTTTTAAACAAATGATAGTTATCTATACAGGTACTAAGACGGCTTGCACAAAATCGTGAAGCTGCTCGAAAAAGTCGTTTGCGGAAAAAGGTAGGATGAAATATTTAAGAACAAGACGGTGACAATGAGTAGTTACTGGTTGCTTTTAGTCACATGAGATTAACAAATTTTCTCGGTTATCTTTGCAGGCGTATGTTCAACAATTGGAAACTAGTCGGTTGAAGTTGACCCAAATAGAACAGGAACTTGGCAGAGCTAGACAACAGGTTTGTGGAGATTTATTTCCCATTGCCGTTTAGTCGATCAATAAAATGAAGCTGAGCTTGATATGCTGCTGAGTTTTATTTGAATCTTTCGGTTAAAATGTGCTTTGATAGTAGATGCAATCATCAGAATGATTATGGTAATGGCACCTATGAATTTTTCGTAGAAGAGGGTGTGAATTTGCGTAGGCTTTTTAAAGCTATAAATTCTCACAACTATTCTACCAAATCTGTAGAGTCCAAACCAAATTAGTCTAATGGTTGCATCATAACCCCCTCAATCAAAGCACATTCAGATCTAGTGTTCGTTGACAATATTCATGAAAATTTGCAGTATATCCAGTGGACCAGCGCCACCTAGACGTTTAACTTATTTAACTGATGATGTAACAATGTATGATTTACTGCAGGGTGCATATGTAGGTGGTGTAGATACTAGTAATCTAGGGTTGTCGTGAATCAGTAAACTCGGGTTTGTTGTTTGACCTGCATTGAGATAGACATAATGTTTAAAGAAGATGCTATGAATTTTATTTTTAATACTTTTTTAGTTTCCAACATCTGTTAAGAGCATAATGCTATTCATCAAATTTTGGATAAAGAGTTTCATGCTCTACACCTGAGTCGAAGTCAAATACTGTACACTTGTAGCATCAATCATACACCAGTTTCTTTTTACAAATGCTCTAAGCTGCTTATGTTTTTCATCACTTGATTTAGTTTGTGTACTGTTAATTATTTTGTGCTGAGATCCTTCAATTCATTAGGTTTCTTGGAATAGTAGATTCCAAGAACCTATTATTGTAATCCGTACACACTAACCACTCTTCCCTGTACACAGCGCAGTGAAGACATCGAGGTTTTCTTTCTGAAATCTTTTTTTTTAACTATCAGAACTGCTGTTGAGACCTATCTATGCTTAAATTTTCCCGTAACGCTATTTAAACTGTAGTTTATGATGGCTTTTGAGTATCTCCTCACTTGTATGTTTTGAGATTTCAGAACGCTTTCACCCATGGATTCATTTTCATCTGATTTCGGGGTTCATGTTGAGACTTGCATGGAAGATCCACATGTGATAGATATGGGATCACAGGTAAGGATATAGTTACTTCCTGATTATGGTTGTCTTTATCGATGACACATCATGCACCATTGAACTTATTACTTTCGTCCATTATAGCTGTGGTCTGCTGTAGTTTCCACTGGCCTAGGGAATTATCAATTCAATGAAAGCTACAAAACAAATTGATGCATATAATTTTCGGTATATATGATTACTATTGTAAATTTAACATGTTAAGACTGCTATCGTAACTAGTATGTACAGTCCTAATATTCACTGATTTTAATTTTGAAGGATGAACTTGGTGCTTCTTTGGAGGAAGGTTAATTGAATGTACAAGTCCTAATATTCACTTGATGCTTTGTTCGCAGTTAATTGAATGATGCTGTTGTGAGATCGTAAAGGTTGAGAGAACAAAGAAAAAAGCGGCCATTAGGTCCCTTAGCAATTGCAAGATTTGTAAGTTATAATGTAGTATCTCCTTATAGAGATTTAAGTTAGAAGAACTTAGGAATTTCAGAACTTTATACAAACTGAACTTAGGAACTAAGTATGTTTATGTGTATGTCCATAAATGAATGACATAGTTTGTATCAAATACTCATACTTGTTAACTTTCAATTGAAGAATTCTTTTTTCATAATGGTAAATGTGGAATTGAAAGTGTAAAAGTTTGTATATCTGTGGAATGCTGAATATGGGGAACTGGGTAACTGCAATGGGGTAAATATGGGGGAATGGATTTTGATCGTGTCAATGAAGACCTGACTTTTTTTTCTCGTTGCAAAAAGCTTAGCAACGTCGATGTTCGTTGCTAAATTAGAACCGAGAACCAATAAATTAGAACCAGAACCATAGTTAGGGTAGGGGTATTCTGTAATTAGAAACGACTTAGCAAACGGCGGACCTTGGTTGCGAATAGACAAAGTCGCAACGGCACGATGACGTTGCGAATATCCATTCTTTGACCAAGAATCGCAACGGAGCTTATGCCGTTGCGAAAAACTGCAACACCGTGTTTTGAAACATCAACCTGCCGTTGCGACCCCGGTCAGCAACGTCCAGGTTCCGTTGCTAATTCCTAAAAATGGTGTAGTGTTAAAACGGTAAAAATCAAGAGTATGATGGATAAATTGAAGAAAATTAGAATCAGAGAGAGTAATGAAGAAATGAAATGTAATATGATTTCAATGGTTAATGAATTTCATGAAAGTATTAAAGGGAGAATACATAAAAGAGATTTTGAAGGAAAGAAAATCATAGCAGCAAAGGAGGTATTACCCTTGAAAGAATGGGAAAAACAGTGAATTATATTCACTACAATGAGAGATGTCGGAGAGAGCTTAAATCACACATCTCCTCTAGTAATTACGATAAGTGCCAGCAAACAAGAAGGAAAATTAACAAAAACAATGGAAGAATGGGCAATAAATAGAACTTTAGTGGATACAGGGAGTTCAGTGAATATAATGTTTTATCGTGCATATAAAAAATTGGGGTACAAAAATGAAAAAATGACTTCGGCAACATGTCATATCTATGGTTTCGGCAAATCAGTAACAAAACCTAAAGGGGAAATAAAAATACGAATTTTGTTGTGAGAAATTGAAACAAATGTGACATTATGCGTAGTAGATATGGAATCACCATATAACATACTATTAGGAAGACCATGGATACACGCAATAAAAGATGTAGCATCAACATTTCATCAATGTGTCAGATTTCCTATGCCGAGTGGAATTGGCGAAATTAGAGGAGATACCGAAAAAGGAAGAATGTATCATCAAATCGAAGTAAAACATTATGAAGAACAGGTGAAGAGGCGAAAAGATCGCAAGAAGGTGGCAAAAGCAGCAAAAAAGGAAGAAGAATTTAGAACATATATGATAAGAGCGGAAGAAGGAAAAGGAATATGTAGTGAAGAGAGTGATCTCGCAAAGGAAATAAGAGGACCAACGCCCATGGGAGAAACGAAGGCTAGATACATTGCGGCAGAACCAACAAAGGAAGTGAATATTGGAACTGAAGAAGAACCCAAGATGTTAAAAATTGGAACTAAAATGGAGGCAGATGAAGAAAGAAAGATCGTTGATTTGCTGCGAGATTATAAAGATATCTTCGCATGGGATATGGATGAGATGCCTGGAATAGATCCATCTGTAGCGTGTCATAAATTAGAGATTGATAAAAATGCCGGACCATTCAAACAAAGAATTAGAAAGATCGCAACAAAGATATCATCCTCAAATAGAAGAAGAGTTGCGAGAAGATGCTTGATGCCGGCATTATTAGGCAAGCAAAATACCCCGAATGGATAGCGAATATGGTCGTAGTTCGAAGAAGAAAAAAGGAATAAGAATTTGCATAGATTTCACCGATTTAAACAAAGCTTGTCCAAAAGATAGTTTTCCCTTACCGGATATTCCGAGATGGTCGAATCATCGCAGAAATGAAAGGATATCTTCCCTGGATGGATATAAGGGATACAATCAAATCCCTCTCGCCGAAGAAGACCAAGAACATACTGCCTTTTTTCGCCCCAAGAGGATTATACTGTTACACAAAAATGCCATTCGGACTGCGAAATGCCGGTGCGACGTATCAAAGGATGGTGGAGAAAGTGTTCGAACAATGGATACATAAAACATTAGAGGTATATGTGGATGACATGTTAATAAAAAGCAAAGAAGCAAAAGATCATGTTCGAGATTTGAAGGAAATTTTCAAACAAATGAGACATTTCAACATCAAAGTAAATCCAGAAAAATGTACCTTTGGAGTGGCATCTGGAAAATTTTTAGGATACATTATATCAAAAGAAGGAATACAAGTTGATCTGGAGAAGGTACAAGCAATTCGAGACATGCCAACGCCAAAGAATAAAGTGAAAGATGTGCAAAAGTTAAATGGATTATTAGCTTCGCTAGAAAGATTCATCTCGAGATCATCTGATAAGTGCAAACATTTTTTTCAACATACTTAAAAAAGGAACGAAATTTAGGTGGACGGATGAGTGTGAAAAGGCATTGCAAGGAATAAAAGAACATCTAATGGATATATCAATATTACAAAAAGCAGAAGACGGGGAGGAATTACTAATTTACCTCGCGACAACCTCGCATGCACTAAGCGCGGTATTATTGCGAATGGACGCAGGGGTGGAAAAACCAATCTATTACATCAGTAAAACATTCAATGCTGCAGAGAAAAACTATTCAAAAATTGAAAAATTAATTTTGGCATTAGTTTACGCAACGTTTAAACTTCGCATTTATTTCGAAGCGCACACGGTAAAGGTAATGACAAAAGTACCAATTGAGTCAGTGATGAAAAATTCAAAAAGATCAGGAAGGGTTGAAAGGTGGAATGCTCAAGTAAGTTATTGTAAACTCAAATATGAAGTGTTATCCTCACCGAAATCGCAAGTTGTAGCGGATTTTTTAGCAGAATTTCCATTGGAAGAAGATGAGGCAGTGGAAGAAATGATGGATATAGAAGAAGAACATGGAAATCCAAGGGATTTATTAACTGAGACAGATAGATGGGAAATATTGGTAGATGGATCATCAAATGGAGAAGGTAACGGAATTGGGATCATCATAATTTCGCCAGAAGGCAATAAAATGGCTTTTTCTTTCAGATTGGAGTTCGCGTCTACTAACAATGAAACCGAGTACGAAGCTATAATACATGCTTTGTGATTTGCAATAGAAATGAAGTTGGAGAATGTAAGAATTACCAGTGATTCTCAGTTAGCTATTCGTCAGATAAAAGAAGAGTATACTACAAATGAAGCATCCTTGAAAAAGTACAAAAAGCTTGTTGACGAATTGTCAGCGAAGATACCAAAAATAAAGTGGAGACACATATCAAGAAAAGACAATAGACTCGCAGATGCTTTTGCTTTTATATCGAGTATGATGACAGATCCATCTACGAGATGCATAAAAATACAGACACTTCAATCACCATCAATCAACAAAGAGGAAGAGGAAGAAGCAGAAGTAATGCTCATAGAAGAGGAAGCACAAAGATCCCATTGCGAGGATTGGAGGACAGAACTTCATGCTTATCTAATGAAAGGAGAAACACCAAGAAATAGATTAGAAATGCATAAATTAAAAAGCCGTGCAACAAATTATGAATTAAGAGACGGAGTATTGTACCGAAGATCCTTTAATGGACCCTCGCTCGATGTTTAACACGAAAGGAAGGAGAAGCAAAGTGTTAAAAATGCTACACAAGTGGGGATGTTGGCAATCATAGTGGCGGAAGATCTTTAGCACATAAGGCGAAACCGCAAGGTTATTATTGGCCATATATGCATGAAGATGCGAAACAAATATCAAGACGTTGCGAAGATTGTCAAAGACACGGAAAGAAAATACATGCACCAAGTGCGCCGTTAACCTCTTCAACAAGTGTATGGCCTTTTGGAAAGTGGGGATTAGACATTGTAGGACCATTTTTACCAGTACGGGGCAAAGGAGATATTTGATTGTCGCAATGATTATTTCACAAAGTGGGCGTAAGTAAAAGCGGTACAACACATTCGCGACAAAGATATTTTTACTTTCATATTCGAAAACATAATATGCGAGATTTGGAATTCCAAAGACAGTTGTTATCGACAATGGGAAAAGTTTGAGGGACAAAATATAGAATTATCGCTTAATGCATTTCAAATAAAATGTGGGAAATCAACTCCTTTATACCCGCAGCTAATGGACAAAGAAGCAACAAATAAAACAATCGTTGATATATTGAAGAAAAACTAGAAGGGCATAATAAGGCATGGTGTGAGCAAGTGCATAATGCGGTATGGGCTTATAATACAACAAGGCGAGAAGCTACAGGGATGTCACCGTTTTGTCTAACCTATGGTGTTGAAGTCGTGCTTCCGACTGAGGTTATTATTCCAACAACAAAGAGAGAAGCTTGGGAGAAAAATCTTAGTGCGGGTAACATTTTAGTTAAATTAGATGAGTTAGAAGAAAAAGAGAAAGAGCACTACAACATATGGAGAATTATCAGCGAAGATTGGCCAGAGAATATAACAAACGTGTCAAAACACGCGAGTTTCAACCAGGTGATATGGTGTTGCGAAAAACACCAATATATCAGCGAGAAAGTGGTGGCAAGTTAGCGAAAAAGTGGGATGGACCTTATATCATCAAGGAGATAGTTGGAACAGGGGCATATAGATTAATGGATCCAGAAGCAAAAGATGTGGGCCAGAGATTGGGTAGACCATGGAATAGATTATATCTCAAGAAATATTACCCATAGAAGATGGAAAAGAAAGAATAAATTCTGAAATGTTAAATGAATGAAATGATATGAAATGTTCCCGCGACAGAGATATTGCGAAATCAAGAAAGAATGTGCGAATATCTCGCAAATGAATTGACAAATATTAACCAAAAATGAATGATTGAACGAATTGACAAAAATGAATGAGTGAGTGAATGGGACAAACCTTTATGGCGTACACCCTAGTTCGCGAATGATATTTCGCAAGAGGCAAATGTAAGACCTAAAGTGCGTCATATAAGGGGGTATCTCTTGACATGGCTTAGTGAAAAGGTTACACCGCTCCTGGAACCTGAGTCATGGAGATTTGGGGCTCATGAAAGCCTATCCGGGAGAGATACCTTGGATTTCCAACTATATATATAAGGTTATACCCTGGTTGGACGCCCGAGGGTCTCTTCCAAGGAGTCAGTGTATGCTCAAGGCGCCGGGGTACACGGTTGAGCCAAGAGTGCCTGGGGCATTTGAAGTGTCTCGGCCATTCTTGGAAAGTCTTGGCATATGTTGCACTCGGCCCGAAGAAAACTCCACTTAGGGTGCAGTCTCGTAACCATAAACCCTATAGGTATAAGGGATAAGAGGCTGCGAAAACAACTGGTTGTTGTTAAGACCGGATGGGAGGAGATAGTCTTGTATGGCCGATGTACGCCTCCTTGAAGGGGCAGCCAGGGAGATGATAAGGGCGGCACCCTCCATTAGGGAGCTGATAAGTGTCACAAGACGGCAATGTCATTGGGCTTTATATTCGCAAGAACATTTAGGCCTGTCATATTGTCGCAAATAAAATATCCTGCAGAGGCAAAAATACTAAAGAAATGATAAGACAAGATCAATGGGTCATTACATGAAAGTGTAAGGACGTCCTGCGATCTTGTCGCAAGACGTCAATGTCATGGGATTTTATGTTCGCAAGAATATTTAGACCTGTCATATTGATGCAAAATGAGGGGTGGCAAAATAAGACCTTTAACTAGGAAGGAAAAATAAGACCACACAAAAACAATGATAAGGCAAGATCAATGGGTCAATACATGAAAATGTAAAGACATCCTGCGATCTTGTCGCAACAGTGAATTTCAGCATAAATGAAGATAATAGAATAACAATCATTAAATACCAAAAATTATACTTGTTGAAAGAAAGAAGAGTAACGCAGGCGAGTACATACATCAAAAAAGATAATGGAAGTACATAAAGAAACAATAGCACGAGAAGGAAGATTATAAAAGAAAATCATCTCTCAAATAGTAGCTTTTTCACCAGAAGGAGATGATGGGTTTTCTTCGGCAACTTTATCCATATTCTCGCTAATTAATATATTTCCAGCAGATCCTTCTTCTTCATTTGCGACATCATCATTGACAGCTTTATTGGGAGAGACAGTTTCTTCATCTTCGAGTTCTTCGCCAGTGTTATAATCATAATCGCTATCAGGAGGATTAGGAACTTCATCATCACTTACTTCCATAGGTTCAACAGACACAGGATCAAGAGATTTAGATAGTAAAACATCATTCACAAGAACTTCGGCTCTAAGATGAAATTGACGAAGGAGTGCTTTCTGTTTATTTTTACTCTCTATATCTTTACAGTCACGCATATAGTCGAATTTTCTTTCTGCCCTATCGCGAGAGCGTGCAAGAGAAAGCAATGAGTATTCCATTCTCTTTGCGAATTCTTGAGTAGTCGATTTTGAGCAAGTAATGGAGGAGTAAAGTTTTTCTCGGACTCGAAAAACAAAAAGTAAAAGGAATTATACAAACAAAAAATATGAAGGCTTGATAAAGAAAGAATAGATGAGGCAGTCAACTTCTATGACTACCTTCCTTCTGCGAGGTAAGATGTTGGATCAGAGCCGAACAACTATTCTCCAAATGATCCATGGCATTGTCAAAATTATCTCCAATTAAACCTTTCAGGCGTAATCGCCAACTTTTTTCGTTGGAAACAAGTAAAGCATTCTCTTTTATAAGGGAGGAATTGGACTTTTCTAGTTCGGAACATTGATCCTTGAATTGGTTTACTTTTACACTTAAATTTATTCTACCCTGAATCAGTTTATCCTTCTCGGCAGTAACTTCTTCCAGTTGATTTCTCAGCGAACATAGAGATTGTTCTTGCTTTTTACATAATTTTTGACAAATATCATTTTGTTGCGAGTAAATCGCCACCTTGTTTAACAGAGTTCGCTTCTCTTGAGAAAGAGTTCCATTCTCATCTGATAAAGTTTCCAACTCCAAATTAGCTTTAGTCAAAGAGTAAGACAAAGAGATAAGTCATTACTTAATGAATCTTGTTTCTGAGCTAAATCAGCATTTTCTTTAGAAAGATTATCTATTTGATCAACATAATATGTATGAAGATTATCTAATTGGTTATATTGCTCCATCCAAGCATCTCTATCAACTCGAACTTCTTCAACAGTAGATTCCAACTGATATATCGCCATTTTTCGTTTCTGGTTTAAAGCTTGAGGGGCGAACAAGGGCTTGAGTTTTTAAAAAAAAAAAAAAAAAATGGACAATACAGAGGCAAGAATTTACCTTTTAGTTCTTCATTCTTCTTGCGAAGATTATCACGATCCAGTGAAGTATTTTGAAGTTTTTGGTTCTCAAGATGAAGAGTATTACATTTTGCAGTCATGACTTGGAGATCATTCTTCAAAGTGTTAATTTCTTGCTCCAAGGATGTTTGCGAAACTCTATCAGGTCCAAGGTGTTTGCTCAAAATCTCGCAAATATCAGATTTGACAAGATCGACAGAAGTCTTCTTAGCGTCGTTCACAATATTTGATAGAACTTTGAAGGCCACTTCTATTCCCTCTAGATTTTCTTTAGTAAGTGGGATTTGCTCAGAAAATGAAGTAATAGTGATAGAAGAAGGGAGAGATGAATCATCTTTTGTTAAAGGAACATCACGAGAAGAAGAAATCTCGTGAGGGTTAATGACTGGAGGAATGGTAGAGGCATTAACAATGGAAGAAGAAATAGGCTCATTTGCAATGGGACTGTTGTGAGGGAGTTGATCTATGAGAAATTCAGGCATAGAAATGTTATCTTTGGATGAAACAATAGGGATCTCTTGCGAAGATGTCGCAGTAGGAGTTGTAAGTTTGAATGTAGGAAAAGTGACAGAAGGCGCAACGGGTTTAGAATGGCGAGGCTTCTTGGGGGATTTATCAGCATTTTGGTCATCCTGCGAATCACAAGCTAAATAAGAAACAGAGGCAACAATATTGTTATTAAGAGAATAAATGTTTCTTAAATACCTTGTTACTCGCAGGCTTTCTTTTAGAAGCAGTGGATTTCGGTTGCGAGCCCGTAGAGATATTAGGGTTTGTAATGGTGAATTTGGTACTGGATTTGTTCTTGCTGAAACAAAAATGGCAGAGGAGTCGTTAAAAGAAGAACAATATCAGGATAAAACAACTTCAATAAGAGAGATCAATCACAAAATGATCAAACTCAGCAAAATTAACAAACCTTGATGCCATAGAAACAGTAGCAGGAAAATAATAGCGGGAAAACGATGAAGAAGATGATGAAGAAAAGGAGCAGAAAATAGTTGCAGACGATGAAGAAGATGAAGTAAAAGAAAAGAAATGCTTTCACAAGGAAATCTCCTTTAAGTAGACAAGAAAAGAGTAACCGGATAACATTAAATGTGCCCGTAAAAAGGGAAATTTTAGACACGTGTAAACAATCATTCCTGAATTCACGGAATCTTGTCGACAGAAAATTGATAGAAAATCAACGATTGCGAGATCTCAAAATATTGGTTCTCATGACATTCTCTCCTTCGCAGAGAAGACATGAGAAGAGGCAAGATGTAGGATCAGAATATCGCGACATCAATACTTCGCGAGATTAATAAATGACGACATTGCAAGGGAGTCGCAGGGAAGTAAAATAAATGACGCAATGAATGACGACAGCCAAAACATGAGAAAGATGTGAAGATTCAGCGAAATTTAGGAGTGTCGCGAGATTGTATACTTGTACACTTGCGATATCTCGCAAGCCATTCCCGAAAATAAAGGGATGACTTAGTGTCATCCACTGTGTACTACCCTATATAAAGGGTTGAGTCCGTCTGTTGTGAGGGAGTTCTTTTGAATTGTTAAGCAAGTCTTGAGGAGAGAGAAAGTTTTAGAGTGATTGTAATTCTTTAACTCATTTCTATCTCCTATTGTAAAGATTCAAGTATTCAATCAATAGAAATCATAATCATTCATCTTAAAATGACTTAATTGTGTAAATTCTAGTGAGGGGTGTAGTGTAGGATTTCCTGCAACTACAACATAAAGGGCACGACGAAATGCCAGGGATCGAATGCTCAACTAGTGGAGGCTTTTTGAAAGGCATATTCACCGTGGCTTCGTAAAATATGAATCGTTGCTTGCCTGAAAGCCGTGTCAGAAACATGCATCATGATTTTACGGTTTTGCCCTTTGTTGAAAATCCACCATCTACAAGTGGATACTACAAGTTCATCAAGGAAGATGGATGCAAACTGGAAACAGTCATCAATGGAAAATGGCTCAAGGCATACTACGCCTAACCCTTACCACACCTCTCGCCGTCTCATAGCACGGCTAGCCAGGCATTTTTATATTTCCTTCACATCCCAGTTATCAAATTTTATTTAGTCAAAGCATATTAATGAAAATTATCTTATTTCTCCAAAACCAGTACAAAAAAAATATACATATGTTCGAGACCAGAAAGAAAACCAGGCATCTCACAACTACATAACTCAGAAAAGCCCGTCCAATAGATTAATTCCTTGAAAGCATCATCTTCAACATTTTTTGATATCTTTCAGTCCTACTCTTCAAGTCCTGGATAGCCTTTTCCACCTTTTGGGATTCCACAGCCAGAGCCTTCTCCTCTTCCAAAATGGATTTTGTGGCAGGAACGATGTTGGCAAGAATACCTTCTCTGTCAACCTTCACAATGTCAAGGCGATGCCGCAGCCAACTTACGTTAAACTCAAGGGATTCACAGGTAGACACCATGTTTTCCCTCATTTCAATAGTTGATTCCGTGACATCGCGGATGGATGTGCCTTCCATTTCAACAATCATAGGCAGGAGACAGTTAACTGTGGTAAACAAAGAAGACGAGCAATGCTTCACCACGTTCCTGGTGGCAATATGGCCATATCTTCTCCATATTTTCGTATACAGAGTCACGAATTCTTTTCGCACTAGGAATTTACCAACGCTTCGGTGGCCAGAAGATAAACACTTCATGCGGATTTCGAATGACAAACCTGCATTGGGATATTCATGGAAAGAGATACCCAAATCAGCATTTTCCAGATCTGCAGCAGTCGGTGTGCTCGGAATTCGTAGAAAGGGTGGGTCAGATCATCATCATCGAAAACGTTAACACATGTTCCAGATGGATATCTATGCACAAAAGAAACTCTTTTCTCACTCACTGGTGATAACAAATAAATATCTATTGGTCAATGAAAAACGCATACGGTATGATCTTCTTAACTCGGATGATCCGGGACGGGGAGTTGTCGCTTAATCAGCCGCTGTGTTTGACCGAAGAATCTAGCTGACTCGAAGATGATTCGCTTCTGCTCGACATGAGGAAGGAAATATGGATTCAACAGAGAAAGTTTTGTATTTAACTAAGAAGGGTAACCTAATTGCACCAGCATATATACTGCAGAAACCCTAAAGAAATACGGATGTTGAGCAAACACAATGAGTTTACACGACGGCCAAAAATATGCCTCAACCAGGTGAATTATCTCGTCGAAACCCTAATGTAGAATAGGAGAAAACGGTCATATAGCCAAAAGTGCGCCGCCTTCACCGCTCGAAGCAGCCCAATCTCCGCGTGCTCCACCAGACAAGCAGCGCTATCTCCGCCCGCTCCACAGCCTAGCAAGTAACGCCATGACTCCAGCACTCCGTAATCAAAGTCGCACTATCTCTTCCCATTTTGTGAAAAACGCCGACTCCATCTTCACTGTTTGGTAGCCAATGTTCAAAGTGTTGTTTCCACCATTCCACGGACCTAGCCAAAGTGGCGCCATCTTGTCCATTCAAAGCAGCGCCATCTACCTTTCCTAGCCAACCAGTGCTCGTTCTGTGGGCCAAGTTGTAATGTCACCTCTGCCGATCAATAGCCGAAGTTTCAGCGCCAACACCCTATGGCCAAGACAGAATCACGCAAAACCACCAATACAGGGATCACGGATTCCTCATGCCTTCCGCTAAAGGTTAGTTGAATTTCCTCGGCAATCTCTTCACGTCTTGTCCTTTTGATTTTACTCTTGTTTGTCACCATCTCATGCTTACCCCGCAACAACGCCGCTGTTACGTGCTAAGCAGGGGACTTAATGTTGATGGTTTTTTTTAGCTTAGGGTTGAAATCGTAAAACCATACATCTGATGTGATGTCACTCTGTAAGGAAACAGTGCCGTGAGTGCTAACCTCTCCACCGGAATATTTATTGAGCCGTTCAATATACTTACATGAAATTTATCCAGACTGGCGAATGTAGCAACCATCCCAGATGTTCTGTAAATTTCGGCGCCTCGCCTATATTCACTTAATATAAGTTCCTTTGAATGCCTTCTATGCTATGTTCTCAGGATGAACCCTTAATGTTGATATGGCATGACGATTTGTGTTCACTCGCAGCAGAGTAGCACGAATTTCCAAGTATCAAGGATAAGGTCTTTGCATAAGGTATTCAATCAGAAAAAGCATGTTTCTCTCTGGCAATGAACTTAAAAGAACTCTATGTCAACACATAGAATGCAATTAATTGACATGACTAGCTTGCAGAAGTTAGGGTTTTACGCCTCGCGCAATATATCAGAACTTGCTTGTCGAAATTAAACCTAGGAAAACTAGGTAATTAATCTGCCATGGATTAGCAGGTGCAAAACCTTGCTCATAATCAGAAAACAGGGAGCCGCAGCAGCAAAGGGAGGCGTGGCCATGCCTTAGGCCAACTGGCGCCACTTGCCATTGGCCACGCCCCTTCCTAAACTGGCCCTATTTCTCTCGATCAATGGTGTCGCCTCAAATTAGCCACGCGCACATAAGTTGTGGTTGGGCCCATACTTGCCGGCCCCACTTGTCATCGACCAATCAGGTCACTCTAAAGCCGCCACACTCTCACCAGAAGTGTAGCCGCGCCTTATGTTTGGTCGCCCCCTTTTCTTGGCCAAACAAGTCGCTCTAAACTTGCCACCATACATTAATGGCCAAACACACCCTACCGCGCCACCATACTAACTGGCAAGCCAAACATGTCTTACCACAACAACATATTGATCGGCATGCCAACATGCCACTCTGCCGTGGTAGCATGCCACTTTAGACTTGGCCACGCCGCCAAGCCCTAATTCTTACCACGGCGCCAAATCCTAGCCTTGGCCACGCCGCCAAGCCCTAATTCTTACCACGACACCAAATCCTAGCCTTGGCCACGCCGCCAAACCCTAATTCTTACCACGACGCCAAATCCTAGCCTTGGCCACGTCGCTAAGCCCTAATTCTTACCACGACGCCAAATCCTAGCCTTGGCCACGCCGCCAAGCCCTAATTCTTACCTTAGCTTTGGCCATGCTACAACGCCACAGGCGTGGCCATGCCACAACGCCACTGGCATGACGCTATGCCACGACTACTAGCGTGCGCTATGCCATTGGGTACTAGCATACTGCTATGCCGCGGCTACGCCATTAGCATGCCGCTATGCCATGGATCCACCAGGCGCTACTATGCCAGTGGCGCCACTTTGCTATACAACAAGATGCGGCCATAATCGATGGCCACTCTTCCTCATGAGATGCAATCTCAGCCATCCAAGTTCGCCACTAAACTGACGGACTTGCGGCAAGTCCCAGGAAACCCGCTACGCCAGGCGCCACTATGCTAATGACGCCACTTTGTTACACAACAAAGATGTGGACATAATCAACGGCTACCCTTCCTCACGAGATGTAATCTCAGCCATTCAAGTTCGCCACCAAACTAACGGACTTGTGGCAAATTTTAGGCGGCCGACCTAGGCAAGCCTAATAGCATCACATGTTGTTTTCCTATGGAAAAGTATCTTGACTTTGACTTTCCAAACATAGCAGCCTGCTACACGTTTTCCACGAAAACACTCGAGACATCAAACATGTCACAAACTGGGGGATACTCATCAGGGTATTGGTCTGGCGGTTTACAGCGTGCGGCGTGCAATGCGCCCATTACAAGAAAGTGTCATGAAGTAGGACAATTAGTGGTGGTGAAAAGTAACGGTGGAAACAATTCATTTCCTTCATCATGGAAGCGTAATGACTGATGGTTACACGAATTCACTTCCCTCATCATGGAAGCATAACGTCTGACGGTTACACGTTACTCTATTCTTCCACCACTCAATCGTTTCCACTTCCTACGAGACCAGGGTACATTTCAATATGACTTGTATAAATAGGCTTCACCTATTTTCACCAAACAATAAGTTTTGGTCGGAAACAATATAGTATCTACAAATCACCTAGTAGCTTTCCATTCTGCTAACCAGTTCTACTTCCGATACAAGTCATAAAACAAACCAAACCTTCAGAATCAACGATTCTGGTCTCAACACTCTCTTCGCTTCCCTCCCTAAGCCCAACCCTTCTCCTTCACTTTGTGACCGAAGCAAGCCTGGAACTGCCATTTCTTGGTTTAGGCCAGGATTGTACAGATTGATCTCTCGAATCAAAAGTACTCTCGTGCAGTACATTGTTTAGGGTTTAGATTCATTTCTCACCCACACACCCGAAATTACCAAAATCAGCAGAAACATTTTTCACCCACAAACAATTGGCGACCACAATGGGAGGTCAAATCTCTCAGTTGCAACTCAATTTCCAGAAGATGGTCGGTCTTAGAACCGAGTCCGTGATCCCAAATTTCACTCCGAATTTGGCGAATGGCGATGTCTCTTTCCCTAGCATGACACCTAATAGCGCAGCCGATGGAGGAATTCCAAGGTTGGCTGAATTAAAGCGAGTTCAGGAAATCCACGCAAGGAACATGAACCTGATAAAGGAGACGATAAACAACATACTTAACTTTCTTATCAGATTTACATCAGATTTAAGCGGTTCACCCACCCCGGGAATTCCAACACTGGGGACTGACATCCCGCATGATCATTCTCAAGTCACACCTTCACCACCAATCAGAGACCGGTGAACCAGGAAGCAGCCGCGTTGGTGGAAAGTTTATGCGAACTTCTGTACCTTTCAAAGGACCAGCGAGCGGAGACATTTACTGCAATTAATCAAATAGCCCTAGATGCGTGTTTGGTTCCTTTACGCTCGGAGGCTTCAAGAATGTCAGAAATTTCCATCAACAATGTTACATTTACTGAAGATGACATGATGGCAGAAGAGGGACATAACCGAGCTTTGCACGTCACTGCTCGCATCAAGGATTCATAGTTCAAAAGGGCCATTATCGACAAGGGGGCGTCCTCCAATGTTATTACTCTCAGAACACTCAGGACAGCCAAGGTGCGTCCAAGTAAAATTGTACGACAGCCTACCATGATGACAGATTTCGAAGGCAACCTAACCAGCATGTATGGATGCATCAACCTGAATCTGTCGGTAGGACCAATCCAGTCGAAGGTAAAGTTTGAGGTAATCGAAAAGGAGCCAGACTACCACATGATGCTGGGAAGACCGTGGCTCCACGATAACAAGATCATTCCTTTAACATATCACCAGTGCCTAAAGACCATGTTCAATGAAGAAGTTATTCGCATTCCCGCGTCATTATCTCCTTATGAACCAATCTGTGGTATGGAGATGTTCGAACCAAAGGAAAATTCGCGGGACTCGTCGGGCAAATTTCTTTGCACTCCACTCCCGACATGGACATCAATCGAAGAAGAGGACAGGCTCACATCGCTGCACCAAGAGACTCAATCTCGCGCCATCCCTCCAAAAGAAAAGCACGCCAATTTCCCCTCATCAAATGGAAATATGACTCATGCTCATACCAAGCGAGAGCGGGCTTTTATTGCAAGTCGTGAAGAAAAAGGGAAAACCGTATATCGGCGCCGCTGTTTGCAATTAGCAGGGGAGACTACCACCCAGTCTCTCTGCCCAATGGAATGCAATCACAGCAGCGAGCCACAAGAGGAGGTGCCGGATGCATCACGACAACTGCAGGACGGAACCAACTCCACCACAGATGAACTCGAAGTTGTCAATATCGGAAGTGAGGAATCTCCATGGCCTATCTCCATCAGCTCAACTCTATGAGATGACGAACGCGAAAAACTTGTGGACCTTCTTAAAAAAAAACAAGATGTGTTCGCGTGGACGTACGAGGAAATTCCTGGCATGGATGAGAAACTGGTCACTCACCATCTACATATAATACCCGGATCCAAACCGGTCAAACAATCTCCGAGATAGTTCAAACACGATGTGGAAGAATAGATCAAGATCGAAGTTTAAAAATTACTAGCCGCTGGTTTCATCAAACCCATTCACCATCCCACCTGGTTGGCCAATGTGGTTCCAGTAAAGAAGAAGAACAACCAAATCAGGTGTTGTGTTGACTTTAGGAATCTGAACAAATGCTGCCCCAAGGACGATTTTCCTCTCCCTAACATTGATATGATGGTAGACGCCACCAGTGGACACGGTATGTTCTCTTTTATGGACGGGTACAGTGGCTACAACCAAATAAAGATATACGAGCATGACGCAAGTAAGACAGCTTTTCAAACACCTCTCGGGAACTTTTACTATACCGTGATGCCTTTTGGTTTGAAAAATGCTGGCGCCACCTACCAACGCGCCATGACCGCAATTTTCCATGATATGATGCATAAGCAAGTTGAAGACTACATGGATGACATATTGGTTAAATCAAAAACCCGGGCAGCCCATACAGAGGTTCTGCAACAGGTGTTTGAAAGGTGTCGTGAATACAAACTAAAGATGAATCCTTTAAAGTGTGCCTTTGGCGTCTCTTCGGGCAAATTTCTAGGTTTCCAGGTGACCGCCGAGGGAATCAAAGTCGACCCAGCCAAAACCCAAGCCATCCTCACGATGCCACCTCCACAAACTGTGAAAGAAAACCAGAGCTTCATGGGTAAGGTAAACTACATCCGACGTTTCATACCGGGTTTAGCTCAGCTTATTGCTTCATTCGCCCCCTTGCTGAAGAAAGGGGCAAGTTTTGTTTGGACGACACTACAACAAGAGGCTTTTCGTAAGATTCAACAGATAATGTCATCCCAAACCGTCATGAAATCTCCTGCATAAGGAAGACCATTGTGTCTCTACACTGCTTTTAGTGATACTCCTGTCGGAGCTCTTCTCGCCAAATAAGATGATGAAGGAATTGAGCACCCTATATACTACTTCAGTCGGACTTTGAGGGATGCTGAACTCAGATACCCTAAGGCAGAAAAAGCATGCCTAGCTCTAATTCACTCCATTCAGAAGTTTAGGCATTATCTGCTCTCAAACAAGGTGGTGCTGATATCCAAGTCCGATCCTATGAAGTTCTTAGTTTCAAAACCGTCTCTGATAGTAAGGCCAGCCAAATGGCGCCTCCAAATTTCAAAGTTTGATATAACGTGTGCTTCCCCAAAAGCTATCAAAGGACAAGCGGTCGCAGATTTACTAGCAGCTTTCCCAGGAGAGGGTACCACAGTACTGTACGAAGATCTTCCTGGAGAATTTTCGGAAATCTCTTTTGTCAAAGAAAAAGCGTGGCTACTATTTTTCGATGGCTCCGCCACCCCTAGCAATAATACCGAATGAGCAGGTGTGGTTTTAGTATCTCCAACCGGTGAAGTTTTCTCGCATTCCTTTAAGCTAGACTTTCATTGCACCAACAATTCAGCAGAATATGAAGCCTTTCTCATAGGGTTGTCATTAGCCAAGCAAGCTGGAGCCACACGTCTGGAAATAAAGGGTGATTCTAAATTACTGGTTAACCAGATGAACGGAGTATATGCACTGAAAGAGGTGATGTTGGCCCCGTATAGATCCGAGGCACAAAAGCTGCTAAATTACTTCATTGATGCAACCATAACACATATTGGCTGTAGCAACAACAGACATGCTGATTGCCTAGCCACATTAGCATCAAAGCTAAAGTTCGAAGGTTCGAAAGAAACCCTGACGGTGAAGAGACGAACCGTGGCATCAACATGGCTTTCGCAATCTAAGGGTACTGAAGCCAGCGACTGGAGAACACCGATTATTCAAGAACTTAACAGCTCGCTTTCCCAAGGAAAGGTCGGCCTCAAAACCTTGCAAAACTTCTTCATGCTTCATGGGATGTTATACCACCAGAACCCAGATGGTTCCCTGTCAAAATGCCTCGGAGATGAAGAGGCACAACAGCAGCTTAACCGTGTTCATAGCGAAATTTGCGGACAAACATTGGTGGTAACACTTTATCGTCGCCTGCAATGCCTTGGATACTACTGGCCAGAAATGGAGGCTCAATCTCGATTGCTCCAAGGATCTTGCTCCAATTTCCAAGCACCGCCGCATCATTTGGAAGTTTTTACTGTTGACCACGCTGGGGACTGGAAAAAGCCGTACATCAGTTATCTTCGCGACGGCGTACTCCCTGCAAGCAAGAAAGACACAACCAAGGTAAAGCAAATATTCAAGAGATTCATACTCCATTAAGGAATCATGTATCGAAAAAGTTTTGGAGGAGATTTATTACGATGCCTGGGCGAGCCAGAAATCCCAATCATGCTGAAAGAAATGCACGAAGGCGAGTACAAAGGGAAAAAGAAATTGTTTCTCCAAATACACGAGCGATACTACTGGCCGACCATGGATGATGCGGCTGCTTTTGTTCAAAAATGCCACAAATGTCAAATTCATGGAAATCTTATCCACGCACCCTCTACTCCCCTGCATTCGGTAAGTAGTCCGTGGTCGTATTATAGCTGGGGACTCGACATTATTGGGAAGATCAACCCGTCGTCATCAAAACAGCATGAGTATATAATAACCGCAACAGAGTATTTCACCAAATGGGTCGAAGCCATCCCTTTACGAGAGACTACTGGAGCCACCATTACAGCGTTCATTAAGGAATATATCATTTGTCGTTTCGGCGTGCCAAAACACATCATCACCGACAACGGCACTCCTTTTGCCAACAAGCAAGTACGGGAGTTACTTGAAGAATATGTAATTAAACAAGTCTTCTCCACTATTTACTACCCCCAAGGGAATGGGCAGGCCGAAAGCACCAACAAGACTCTAATTCGAATCCTCGCTAGGACAAAGGCAAGATAACCCTCGGACATGGCACGAACAACTGCCAATGGCGCTTTGGGCATATCGGACATCACCAAGGAGATCTACTGGCACCTCCCCCTATTGTCTCGTCTACGGCGCAGACGCCATTCTCCCAGCAGAAATTAAAATCCCATCGGCTAGGATTTCCAAGGCAAGCGGAGTTCAATGGAATGAAGCCGAAACAGCAAATGCCAGGGTAGCGGAGCTAGATACTTTGGGTTCTAGAAGAGCTAGAGAAGAAGATCACGCGCAAGCATACATAAATAGAAATTTCCGAGCATACGACAAAACTGTGAAACCTCGAGTTTTTCAAGTAGGGTATCTGGTGTTAAAGACCGCCAAACACATCCAACAAGACATGTCAGCGCCAAAATTCTCCCCAAAATGGGAAGGGCCTTATGTGGTCACCAAAGCGTATAATAGTGGATACTACAAGGTCATCAAGGAAGATGGAGGCAAACTGGAAACATTCATCAATGGAAAATGGCTCAAGGCATACTACCCCTAACCCTTACCCCACCTCTCGCCATCTCATAGCACGGCTAGCCAGGTATTTTTCTGTTTCCTTCACATCCCAGTTATCAAATTTCATTTAGTCAAAGCATATTAATGAAAATAATCTTATTTCTCCAAAACCAGTACAAAAAATATATACATATGTTCGAGACCAGAAAGAAAACCAGGCATCTCACAACTACATAACTCAGAAAAGCCCGTCCAATAGATTGTAATTCCTTGAAAGCATCATCTTCAACCTGTTTTGATATCTTTCAGTCCTACTCTTCAAGTCCTGGATAGCCTTTTCCACCTTTTGGGATTCCACGGCCAGAGCCTTCTCCTCTTCCAAAATGGTTTTTGTGGCAGGAACGACGTTGGCAAGAATACCGGCTCTGTCAACCTTCACAATGTCAAGGCGATGCCGCATCCAACTTACGTTAAACTCAAGGGATTCACAGGTAGACACCATGTTTTCCCATCTTTCAATAGTTGATTCCGTGACATCGTGGATGGATGTGCCTTCCATTTCAACAATCATAGGCAGGAGACAGTTCACTGTGGTAACCAAAGCAGACGAGCAATGCTTCACCACGTTCATGGTGGCAATATGGCCATATCTTCTTCATATTTTCGTATACAGAGTCATGAATTCCTTTCGCACTAGAAATTCACCAACGCTTCGGTAGCTAGAAGATAAACACTTCATGCGGATTTCAAATGACAAACCTGCATTGGGATATTCATGGCAAGAGATACCCAAATCAGCATTTTCTAGATCTGCAGCGGTCGGTGTGCTCGGATTCGAAGAAAGGGGGGCGGTCAGATCATCATCATCGGAAACGGTAACACATGTTCCAAATGGATATCTATGCACAAAAGAAACTCTTTTCTCACTCACTGGTGGTAACAAAAAAATATCTATTCGTCAATGAAAAAACGTACCGATGTGATCTTCTTAACTCGGATGATCCGGATGGGGGAGTTGTCGCCAGAATCAGGTCGCCTGCGTTTGACCGAAGAATCTAACTGACTCGAAGATGATTCGCTTCTGCTCGACATGAGGAATGAAATATGGATTCAACAGAGAAAGTTTTGTCTTGAACTAAGAAGGATAACCTAATTGCACCAGCATATATACTGCAGAAACCCTAAAGAGAAACGGATGCTGAGCAAACACAATGAGTTTACACGGCGGCAAAAAATCAGCCTCAACCAGGTGACGTCTCTCGTCGAAACCCTAATGTAGAACGGGAGAAAACGGTCAGATTTCCAAAAGAGCACCGCCTTCACCGCTCGAAGCAGCCCAATCTCCGCGTGCTCCACCAGACAAGCAGCGCAATCTCCGCCCGCTCCACATCCTAGCAAGTAACGCCATGACTCCAGCACTCCGTAATCAAAGCCGCACTATCTCTGCCCATTTTGCGAAAAACGCCGGCTCCATCTTCACTGTTTGGTAGCCAATGTTCAAAGTGTTGTTTCCACCATTCCACGGACCTAGCCAAAGCGGCGCCGTCTTGGCCATTCAAAGCAGCGTCATCTACCTTTCCTAGCCAACCAGTGCCCGTTCTGTGGGCCAAGTTGCAATGTCACCTCTGCCGATCAATAGCCGAAGTTTCAGCGCCAACGCCCTATGGCCAAGACAGAATCATGCAAAACCACCAATACAGGGATCACGGATTCCTCATGCCTTCCGCTAAAGCGTGCTAAGCATGGGACTTAATGTTGATGGTGGTTTTTAGCTTAGGGTTGAAATCGTAAAACCTTACATCTGATGTGATGTCACTCTGTAAGGAAACAGTGTCGTGAGTGCTAACCTCTCCACCGATATATTTATTGAGCCATTCAATATACTTACATGAAATTTATCCAGACTGGCGAATGTAGCAACCATCCCAGATGTTCTGTAAATTTCGGCGCCTCGCCTATATTCACTTAATATAAGTTCATGTTAATGCCTTCTATGATATGTTCTCCGGTTGAACCCTTAATGTTGATATGGCATGACGATTTGTGTTCACTCGCAGCAGAGTAGCACGAATTTCCAAGTATCAAGGATAAGGTGTTTGCATAAGGTATTCAATCAGAAAAAGCATGTTGCTCTCTGGCAATGAACTTAAAAGAACTCTATGTCAACACATAGAATGCAATCAATTGACCTGACTAGCTTGCAGAAGTTAGGGTTTTGCGCCTTGCGTAGTATATCAGAACTTGCTTGTCGAAATTAAACTTAGGCAAACTAGGTAACTAATCCGCCATGGATTAGCAGGTGAAAAACCTTGCTCAGAATCAGAAAACAAGGAGCCGCAGCAGCAAAGGGAGGCGTGGCAAGGCCTTAGGCCAACTGGCGCCACTTGCCATTGGCCACGCCCCTTCCTAAACCAGCCCTATTTCTCTCGACCAATCGTGTCGCCTCAAATTAGAAACGTGCACATAAGTTAAGTTGTGGTTGGGCCCATACTTTCCGTCCCCACTTTCCATCGACCAATCAGGTCGCTCTAAAGCCGCCACACTCTCACCAGAAGTGTAGTCGGGCCTTATGTTTGGCCGCCCCCTTTTCTTGGCCAATCAAGTCGCTCTAAACTTGCCACCATACATTAAAGGCCAAACACACCCTGCCGCGCCACCATACTTACTGGCAAGCCAAACGCGTCTTACCACAACAACATATTGATCGGCATGCCAACATGTCACTCTGCCGTGGTAGCATGCCACTTTAGCCTTGGCCACGCCGCCAAGCCCTAATTCTTATCACGGCGCCAAATCCTAGCCTTGGCCACGCCTCCAAGCCCTAATTCTTACCACGACGCCAAATCCTAGCCTTGGCCACGCTGCCAAGCCCTAATTCTTACCAAGGTGCCAAATCCTATCCTTGGCCACGCCACCAAGGCCTAATTCTTACCACAGCGCCGAATCCTAGCCTTGACCACGTCGCCAAGCCCTAATTCTTACCACGGCACCAAATCCTAGACTTGGCCACGCCGCCAAGCCCTAATTTTGGCCACGAAGCCAAACCTTAGTTTTGGCCATGCTACAACGCCACAGGCGTGGCCATGCCACAACGCCACTGGCATGCCGATATGCCACGACTACTAGCTTGCCGTTATGCCACGGCTACTAGCAGCCGATATGCCACGGCTACTAGCATGACGTTATGCCATGGCTCCACCAGGCGCTACTATGCCAATGGCGCCACTTCGCTATACAACAAGATGCGGCCATAATCGATGGCCACTATTCCTCATGAGATGAAATCTCAGCCATCCAAGTTCACCACTGAACTGACGGACTTGCGGCAAGTCCCAGGCTACGCCAGGCGCCACTACGCTAATGGCGCCACTTTGTTACACAACAAAGATGTGGCCATAATCAACGACTACCCTTCCTCACGAGATGTAATCTCAGCCATTCAAGTTCACCACCAAACTGACGGACTTATGGCAAATTTTAGGCGGCCGACAAAGGCAAGCCTAATAGCATCACATGATATTTTCCTATGGCAAAGTCTCTTGACTTTGACTTGCCACACATAGCAACCTGCTACACGTTTTCCACGAAAACACTCGAGACATCAAACATGTCACAAACTGGGGGATACTCATCAAGGTATTGGTCTGGCGGTTTACAGTGTGCGGCGTGCAATGCGCCCGTTACAAGAAAGTGTCATGAAGTAGGACAATTAGTGGTGGTGAAAAGTAACGGACAATTCATTTCCTTCATCATGGAAGCATAATGACTGACGGTTACACGAACTCACTTCCCTCATCATGGAAGCATAATATCTGACGGTTAGAAGTTACTCTATTCTTCCACCACTCAATCGTTTCCACCTTCTACGAGACTGTTTGAGGGTGAAACCGTTTCTGCTGATTTTGGTAATTTTGGGTGTGTGTAGGTGATAAACGAATCTAAACCCTAAACAATGTACTGCACGGGAGTACTTTTGATTCGAGAGATGAATCTGTACAAACCTGGCCTAAACCAAGAAATGGCCGTTCCATGCTTGCTTCGTTCAGAAACTGAAGGAGAAGGGTTGGTCTTAGGGAGGGAAGCGAAGAAAGTGTTGAGACCAGAATAGTTGATTCTGGAAGTGTGGGCGTTTTGTGACTTGTATCAGAAAGTTGAATTGGCTAGCTGGATGAAAAAGCTATCAGATGATTTCTGGATGTTGTATTGTTCTCCTGACCAAAACATGTTGTTTGGTGGAAATAAGTGAGACCTATTTATACAAGTCATAGTGAAACGTACCCTGGTCTCGTAGGAAGTGGAAACGATTGAGTGGTGGAAGAAAAGAGTAACGTGTAACTGTTAGACGTTATGCTTCCATGATGAGGGAAGTGAATTCGTGTAACCGCCAGTCATTACGCTTCCATGATGAAGGAAATGAATTGTTTATACCGTTACTTTTCACCACCACTAATTATCCCACTTCATGACACTTTCTTGTAATGGGCGCATTGCACGCCGCACGCTGTAAACCGCCAGACCAATACCCTGATGAGCATCCCCCATTTTATGACATATTTTGATGTCTCGAGTGTTTTCGTGGAAAACATGTAGCACTTTGCTACGTGTGGCAAGTTAAAATCTAGAGGCTTGCCGCAGGTAAATAGCATGTGATGCTAGGCTCGTTTTTCCTAGTCGCCTAAAACTTATCGCGAGCTTACGGGTTTGGTGGCGAACTTCGATGGTCGAGATCGCATCTTATGAATAAGGGTAGCCGTTGATTGTGGCTACCTTGTGTTGGCGCCCGAAAATGGCGCAGTAGCATTGTGGCAGGACTTGTGCATGCTAGTGGCACGATGGTGCAAGTGGCGCCTGGCGTATCCATGGTAGTTGGGTTTAGGCGGTTGGTCGCCTAAGAGTTTCCACAAGTCCATCAGTTCGGTAGCGAACTTGGATGGCTGAGATTACATCTCATGAAGAAGGATGGCCATTGATTATGGCCACATCTTGTTGTATAGCGAAGTTGCGTCAGCCACATGCTAATGGCATGCCGGTGATGTTGCAGTATGTCCAAAGCTAAAAATTGGCTCCGTGGCCAAAGTTAGGGTTTGGCGCCGTGGAAGAATTCGTCGTGGAAGAATTAGCCGTGAAAGAATTAGGGCCTCGCGTGACCAAGGTGCCGTGGAAGAATTCGTCGTGGAAGAATTAAGTCTTGGCATGGCCAAGGTGCCGTGGAAGAATTAGGGCTTGGCGTGGCCAAGGTGTAGTGGAAGAATTAGGGTTTGGCGTGGCCAAGGCTTGGTTGTGGCGCCGTGGAAGAATTAGGTCTTGGCGTGGCCAAGGCTTGGTTTTGGCGCCGTAGAGTCGGACCCACATGTGGCGTGGCAACATTGGCCATGTTGTCACGCCAATCCTATCGCTCCGGGAAACGCTATTTGGCTTTGGTAGCAATTTGCCCGAATTAGGGTTTGGCATGTCGAAACCCTAATTAGTGCACGTGGCATGCGGCTGCGGTATGGCGCTACTTTTGTGCAAATGGCGCCATGGCTATGCCGAAGGAACTATGGCAAGGACATAGTGTGGAAACGGCCATAGGAGTAGGAATTGTCGTGGGTGGCAGGTTGCCACGAAGTGGCATGTTTGCGAGGTAGCATGTTGTGAAGTTGTCGTGGTAGAGTGGCATGTTGGCATGCTACCGTGGTAGAGTGGCATGTTGGCATGCCGACCAATATGTTGTTGTGGTAGGGCGCATTTGGCTTGTCAGTTTAGCAAGGTGGCGCGACAGGGTGTGTTTGGCCTTTAACGTATGGTGGCAAGTTTAGAGCAACTTGATTGGCCACAAAAGGGGGCCGACCAAACACAAGGCGCGACCACACTTCTGGTGAGAGTGTGGCGGCTTTGACGCGTTCTGATTGGTCGATTAGAAGTGGGGCCGGCAAGCATGGGCCCAACCACAACTTGTGTGTGTGTGGCGAGTTTAAAACGACCTAATTGGTCGAGAGAAATAGGGTCGGGGCGTGGCTAATGGCGCTAGCTGGCCTAAGGCATAGCCACGCCTCTCTTTGCTGCTGCGGCTCCCTGTTTTCTTATTCTGGGCGAGGTTCTGCACCTGCTAATCCATGGAGGATTAATTACTTAGGCTTAATTTTGACAAGCAAGGTCTGGTACATCGCGTGACGCGCGAAACCGTAACTTCTATAAGTTAGTCAGGACGATTGATTGAGTTCTATGTGTTGGCACAGAGTTATTTTAAGTTCATTTCCAGAGAGCAGCATACTTTTATGATTCGAATACCTTATGCAAAGACCTTATCCTTGATACTTGGAGATTCGTGTTACTCTGCTGCGAGTGAACACAAATCGTCATGCCATATCAACATTAAGGGTTCAGCCGGAGAACATAGCATAGAAGACATTCAGAGGAACTTATATTAAGTGAATATACGCGAGGCGACGAAATTCACAGAACATCTGGGATGGTTGCTACATTCGCCAGTCTGGATAAATTTCATGTAAGTGTATTGAGCGGCTCAATAAGTATGCCAGTGCAGATCTTAGCACACGTGGCTCTGTTTCCTTGCAGAGTGACGTCATATCATATGCAAGGTTTTACGATTTTAAACCTAATCTAATAACCACCATCAACATTAAGTCCCCTGCTTAGCTCGGAACAGTGGCATTATTGCGGGGTAAGCATGAGATGGTGACAAACGAGGATAAAATCGAAAAAACAAGTCATGAAGAGATTGTCAAGAAGATTTTGCTAACCTTTATTAGGAGGCATGAAGAATCTGCGATCCTTGCATCGGCGGCTTCGCATAAATTTGGTTTTGCCATGGGGTGCTGGCCTCAGCACTGCGACTTTGGCTACTAATCAGAGGTGGTACTGCGACTTGGTCCGCGGAGCGATGAATGTTGCTAGCCGGCTAGGTTACGAAATGCATGGAGATGGCGCTGTCTTGAACGGCCAAGATGGTGCTTCCTTGACTGGTGGAGATGGCGTCGCTTTGAACGGCCAATATGGCGCTGCTTTGAACAGCTACGGAAAGGTGGATGGCGTGGCTAGCTTGGAAGGGCCGATGGCGAGGCTAGCTTGGAAGGGCCAATGGCATGACTAGCTTGGAAGGGCCTATGGCGTGGCTCGCTTGGAAAGGCCAATGGAGCGTTGGCTTGGGACGCGGAGAGGATGGCGCTGGTTAGGGCTCGGCTGCAACGTGGAGATGGCGTTGGCTAGGAGCGACTCTTGGGGCTTGAAAGCGGACTATTGGCGTTGGCGTGGAGCAGTAGAGATGGTCGTTTGGGAGCGAATTATTTGGCATTGTCTTGGCCGCGGACTGGTGGAGCCATGGAGCGTTGCCTTCGCGGGCCCGGTTGCCTTTTTCCGTGCATAGCTTAAACGAGAAACCTTCCTCCACTCTAATTCCAAAAGTGTTGTGCTTATAAAAGGAAACCTTCTTCCACCCAAACTCCAAAGTAATATGTATATAAAATGGGTCGCACATCTTTTTTTTTTTTTTTTAATATTAGCTTTGTTTTCACGTCTCCGCGTTAGCAGCAAAGCAGAGGAGTTGGCGAGCGTACTCCAGGTATGTGCTCCAACGTTTCTCCTCCGTTTCCTTTTTTTTTTGGTGTAAACCCTAGCCATAGACATATCCTCCATAAACCCGTATAAATACTTTTGTATGAATGATTCTTCTCTGCTAGCAGTATCGTAGTAATATTAGCTGTCACATTGATAGTAAAGAGGCCAATTATTATACAAAGTAGGCGCGCATGGATGGGTGGCTGCCATTAGTTCTTCTCCCGTGAAAACCTAGCTTTTATGGTTTCCTTTTCCTCTCGTGGCCGTGTGCATAATTTCCGTGGCCATGCGTGACTTGGTCGAGGTCATACTTTCCGCGGCTTCACATGTTCCCCACGGCATTGTCTAGTTTCGGCCAAGGGTGTACTTTCCGCGACGTCACGTTGTTTATGGGTGAAAACTACTCCTGCAGAATTTGGTAATTTGGGGTGTGGATGAGGAATGAATCTAAACCTTAAACAAATGCACTGCGCGGTGAGTGCTTGTAGATTCGAGAGATCAATCTATGCAAGTCCGGCCTAAACCAAGAAATGGCCGTTCCAGACTTGTTTCGGTCACAAAGTGAAGGAGATGGGGTTGATCTTAGGGAGGGAAGCGAAGAAGGTGTTGAGATTGTGAAGGTGTTGGCTTGCTTATGACTTGTAATGAAAGGTGAGCAGGCTTGTGATTGATGCAAGCAAGCTCGGGTGTTGGAATACGTTTTTGTATTAACACTTGGTTTTCTGTCTCGTCTGGACTTGTGTTGTTGTTTGAAATAGGGCGGAGAACCTATTTATACAAGTCATTGAGCCTTATTCACGTCTCTCGTGGGAAGTGGAGGAAGTGGAGTGATGGAGTAGTGGAGTTGTGCGTCGGCACGACATGACCAGTCTTGCCCACTTCTCCCTGTTCATCTCTAACCGTCCATGACTTCCTAACACGTTCTTGTGATGGCGCGTTGCACGCCGCACGCCGTAAACCGCCAGACCAATACCCCGTATGTATCCCCGGTTTGTGACATGATTGATGTCCGAAATGTGTGGATCGTGAATCCACGAAAGATAGCATGTAATCTTTGAATTGAATAATTGTGTTATTCAGAAGTCGATACTTGTGAAGTATCGTGTGTATTTTATGTGTATCGCATCATGGTGTGGTAAAGTGATGGGTAATGACGCCTCACTAACCAAATAACTCCCGACTGTGGTTGTATAACCAAGTCGGTGAAGTTGGAAAGATGAGATGATCTTTGAGACACTCATCTCGCGACCGTTAATGAATATTAGGGTTTTTGAAGAGGTGCGCAAGCATCACTCTTCACTTGGTCGAAACCAAGCATGGAAAGGGATTTGGAGAGGACCGAGGGGTATGTGTGTAGACAAAGCATGCCGGTGTGCACGTCCATACCTCACTGTCCCATGAAGGCGCGATCTAGGCCACTCAATTTGACCGGTAAAGTTGAGTGGTTGAGATCGGTTTGCGGCAGAAATCCATTGTCGCAAAGGAGTTGGAAACCGCGTGACATCCCTAGTTCGGGCACGCGTTTCAAGATGACCCATCTTGGTCGGTCTTGGTCGATCATACCAGCGTGTAGGTGGTAGGCTGGTGTTCACACCTATACCTGACTATCCCATGAAAACGTGATCCGAGCCATCCAAATCGTCCGGCGAAGTTGAGTGGTCGAGATCAGTTTGTGGTTTGGGAGGCGTGGCCATGCTAGTTTGGACGCATGTTTTGGATTAACCAGGCATGATATGCCTTGGCCGAACACATGAGGAGGTAGATGGGCCCACGGTGGTCATCCGGTATGACCGCCCTTGCTTAATCTAATCTGTGACCCTCCATTCGTGCAACCATGGTTGGGAGAAGATGGACGCGCGTGATGGCTTGAAACCCTAATTTTGGCTTTCAAAAGTCGTGCGCCATCTCTTGTTTGGGTGACAATTTTGTCACGACCAACCATGGTTGGTTTTGACCGATTGGTCAAATGTGTAGGCGAGCCCACGGTGATCGTGTTGACATGCTCATGGGCCCTTTGAGTCTACATCTACACCTCCATCTATACCTGCGAAGATGGATGGTTGAGATATGTTTTTGCGACACATGTAACCATTAACTTAAAAACATCAAAATAATACAAATTAACCCTAAATGAAGCAGCTGGCCCAGGCATCCCTCAAACATCCAAATACACCTTCTATTTATACATGAAAAATCCCCCAAAATATCAAACCCTAAATTTGCTTTAAAATAACAATTAAAGTCATACCCATTTACCCATGCTCTACGATTCGTCTCCTCTCTCTTGTCAATTCGGCTCGAGGTGATGCTTGCTCTCTTTGCTCGCGAAACCCTAACCCTAGTTCTCTCTGTCTCGATCTTAGCTTCTAGGGAAGAAGCTATGAACTAGGTAGAGAGAGACTGAGGGATAGTGCATCGTTTGCCGGTGAGCGTGGTGTCGGAAGAACGGCGAGAGGAGATGGTGGTGGTGATGGTGTTGCGAGAGATGGTCGGGGAAGAGGAGGTGGAGAGCAGAGCTCTGTCGGGTGGAGAGAGAGGAGAAGAGAAAAATTAGGTTTAGGTTTTGGCTAAGGAGCTTTATAGGTGTGTTCCATAGATGTTTGACTTCAATTCTTCGCTCTCTTAGCTCCTCGTTTTCTCCGGACTTTATTTATTACCTAAAAAAACACAAAATTAATATGCCGCAAACCCTAATTTTAGGTTTGCCAATAAAAGGTGTATCCATAATGCTTGGTATGAACGGTTTTCTTGTCCATAATGCTTGGTATGGCCAATGACCGACCATGCGGGGTCCGTGGGTATTCCATACCCGCTTGGGGGTGATGGATTTGATCCGGGGTCATCCAATCATGCTTATGGAGTTGGATGACTGCGATCGATCATATCCGGACCGATACTGGTCGGTCCGGGATGCTCAATCGGGCTAGTATAACACACCGAGAGGGGCTCAATCGGGCTAGTATAATACACCGAGAGTCACCAGACGGGTATTTCGTACATGGTTTCATTATAGTGCTTGGAGGTTCGTGTTACTCGTAAGAGTAACACTCGATCGTCATTCCACACCGATAATGAGTACTGGAAATACGAGGCCGATATGAAATTCATGGGTGAAGGGATTGTTGCTACATGCTCCAACCTGGAGGAATTTCATGTATTCACGTAATGGGATTATTACTACATGCTCCATTCTTGGTGAATTAAGTGAGGGAGTATCCAACACTTATAAATGGCTTTATCTTTTACAAGATGTCGCCGCATGATTTTTCCGCTGGGTTTTTACAAATTTAACCTTAAACGAAAATCCACCATCAACATTAAGTCCCCCGCCTAGCACATAATGGTTACACTATTGTGTGGTAGGCATGAGATGGTGACATACATATATACCGAAATGACCAAAGCTAAAGTAGATACATATTTACCGGATAGTCGCGTTGCCTCGGAACCGGTTGGTTCTCGATTAAGGATGCGAAGGAAGCAGGACTTGATCTCGGTGAGTCGCTTTGGTTCCTCTTGTACATATTCGAGCTCGGCCGCTTCTTCCTGTGTACTTCCTTCATCATACACGGCTTTCCTCAGGTATATCTGATAAGCCTCGTCGATTGTTATCCCGAATTAGCAGCCTTCATAGGTGGCAAGTAAAGACTTCTTTTTTCTTCTGGGATTCTGTCGACTTGTGAGATTATAAAGAGTCGTCTCACGTGGTCATTTATTCCATATCTCAGGTACTGCTCTGATTAACTGATCGATGGATTTGATGATCTCTTTTTTTTTTTTTTTGTGCTCATAACCTCCTCTCCTTTGCAGTTTATCATGGAAGCAGCTGACGATCATTCTGTTGCTTCCCAGAAAGAAGTTTCGAAGTTGACAAGCCCAAAACCGTGCACACGAAGATGTAATGGCTAAGATCGATCTTCCGCTTCGCGAAGTCGGCCGTGCTATACAGGGATGTCTATTTCACACCTTCGTATTGCAAGAGGACGTATCCGTGCACTTTCTCTTTGCGATTGACATGGAGGAGCGGTGGAGGCGCGAGGAAACGCGCAGACACTAGTAAGCGCAAGGGCGAGAGATTTGCAGCGAGGTTGAAGAGGCGGAGAGTTGAGCATGAACGACCTCCGAATGAAGGCAAGTGTGATTACCCGGTCCAGGACGGCGTGATAATTCTTGACTCCGACACAGAGGAACCTAAACATCGAAAGCAATTGGTACGACTCCTAATGTTGATGCGCTCTTTAATGCTCCCGCTGATGATGTTGGGATGGAGTGCGCTGCTGCAGAGATGCCTGATGCAGAAGTTGAGGTAGATTCGAAGGGAGGTGCATCAACAGGTGATGGAGAAGAACCCAACGGTAGTGCAGGCGAGGCTGGCTCTCTTGACAACTAAAACCTCTTTTATTTTATTTTTCTTTCCAAGTATATTTTGTACACTCGAACATCTTCCTTGTACTCAGTGGCGGCCGAGTTCAAGGTTTTCTTCCATTTGATTGTTTGAATAAAGTTTTCTTTTATAACTCTTTGTCAAGACTGCAACCGAACCTTCTCAGGCGCAAGGGTGTGCCTTCACACATAATTCTTAGTGATAAAAGAAACAATATAATAATGGAATATCCACGGACCTGTGCTCCTGATGCAAGATCTTCCTGGCTTTGCTGGGGCAGATGTCTCAAATCATTTTCCTTTTGTGCACACGTTCTATTTCCTTCTTTCCATGAGATGCTTGTTTAGGATTTCCTTTCTTGCTTAGTGTGTTGATTTAGGCCGACTCAGGGCTTTGTGTTTTTAGGGGTAGAGAGGTTCTCAGATGGAAATAATACTTCAATTAAATTGAGAATTGAAAGTTGGAACCCTAACTATGAATGCAAGTATTGCAATCATTTTCGGAGGAATTACAAGTATGACATGAAATCGTAAAAGGAAACACGCTGGAAAAATAGCACAGCGTTTTAAAGTGTGGAGGATCTTTGGAAAGTGGTAGCACAATATCTTTAGTTCGGAGGGTTTGAGCCATCGTGAGTGAATTGTTATGCCCTCTAGTTTATCGGCGTTGATGAGTTTGCATGAGCGCCTAGGATAACATCTCGCTACAGTGTACGGTTCATCTTCCCTTCGGTAGGTGAGTCGTGGAGTGGTCATCTTCACCGTCACGCTCCCAACATTGAACGTAGTCGCCTTCGTTACCAGGTCTCCGATTCCAAACGGGTTTGGTCGTGCAGATACTTGAACCTTGGCCTTATCGTCTTTGACCAAAACAGCTTCTACGCTCTTGATAAAACGCTTGAAAGGGCCGGCCTCCCATTCACATCTCTTAGCCGGGGTTGGTTTGTTGATTGGAGCCAGTCCCCAGGACTTGTTAGAATGAGGGGCGGTAGGTTGCAAAGAGAGTTGTGTGATGAGACTTACTTGACATCGGAACCTTTCAATGTATGCCAACAGGCTCTCCCCGGGAAGTTGTGTCACATCGGCAAGTTGCTGGTGCGGCAGCAAACAATCATGAGGAGGTCCAGAAGGCGTGTTTGAGATTCTTTCAGTGTACCGAAACCTAGTAGAGGACAGACTTCCAAGATGGCTTTGTTGTCTTGCATCCAAGAGCGTGCTAGGATCATGTCGTAGTTGGGATGATCTTTGACTATGTAGAACTTGGCTTGCGTCGAGGCATCACCCAATTTGACTTCAAGATCGATGTATCCATATGCATCTATGGGCTCTCTTGCTGAATCTTTAACCACGGTCGGGTGACGAGTAGCTTCCTGCTTCGAAATCTTTGCCGCTCTCAAGGTCTTGACGGTAATGATGTTAAATTCGGAAGCCGCATCAATCAGCGCATTATCAAACTCAATGCCTCTCAAACGAGTGACGGTTAGGAGTCCCCAGTTTTCATTGCTCACGTCCTTCAGGAAAGACTGGGGTTCCTGGACTGCTACTAGACACAAACGCCTACCTGACACAACGTGGTTGAGGGCCGCAAATATGTCTTGACGCTGTCCTTTGGATAAGTACAAGATTTCACATATGTGCTCCATCATAGATTGTACGGTCTTGCAAATGTAATCCCCGAGAAATCATGCGGTTCCCGATAGGTAGAGGGTCTCTATGAACACCTTCGTTTCCAAGCCGGAGTTCCCCCTGTCTCTACCTTTTCCCGAATATTTGTTTCAACCTCGTTGCAATCTTTGGTTGGATGATGGACGAACCCGTGGTAGCAACAATATCCGGGATCTCGCCATTTCTTCCTCGGTTGGAGGACGTCGATAGGGGGACTTTACGGCGTCATCTTGGATCCACGCTTCCAAGAGCTCTATCACTTCATTCATGGGAAAAGGAAAACCCGTGTCTTTAGTGTTTTGTGCAGGAGTTTTGTTCTGCTCCTTTTCAAGACGAAGTCTTGTGTGCCGGGATGTCCGCTTGGTTTGTTATTCCGTCACTGGAGCTTTCCTTTTCTCTCCTCCGCCCACTACACTCACAGAAGGACCGGTGTTGTATTGCTTGTTCGTGAGGCGCCTGCTCCCTCGACTTTCACGTGAATCTTCACTTCGAACGACTCTGGTTCTTTCTAGCAATGCTGGTGCAGTTGTTGCTGAATGTTTTGCAGCTTCGTGGAGTTCGGAGAACGTTTGAAAGCCCAGATTCTCCAACAGAGCGCGGTATATGGGTATCATCCCATTGATGCACAATTCCACCAATTGTCGTTCGGTGACGTTCGGGTCATGACAATCCAGCGCTTGAGTTCGAACCTTTTGACGAAGTCGTTAGGATGCTCGTTGTTCCGCTCGAAGGATTCTTCCTAGATCCGAGAAGGTGATTTGTTCAGACACGAAGAAATACTTCCTGTAGAAGGCACTAACCATCTCGCTCCAATTAGATATGCTGTTAGGCGCGATGTTGTTGTACCAGGTGTACTCCCTCCCCGTAAGTGATTTCGAGAATTCTTTCAGGCGCAGAACATGATTGTATTCATGTTCCCCAAGGATTCCAAGAATCGAGAGACATGTTCACGAGCATTACCAAAGACCGTCGTAGAGGGAGGCGGGAGAGGTGTAACCTCTTGGAAGAGGGATTCGTTGCATATCTTGAGGGTATGGAGGTTGGTGTTGGTGTGCATCCGTCGATTTCCTTTGCCTCGGCTTTGAAGGAGTCGTTCTAGATCCTCACGTGTGATGAAGTTGGGTGGCTGGTCCCTTTCTCTTGAACATTCGGGAGCAACACGAGCTTCGTCCGAGTGGAAACGCCCGCTCCGGTGAATTTAAGGCATCTCTTGTTGGCTCCAAAGATTGACGTGAATCTGCGGCAATCGTTCCAAGGTCTTGAGGAAAGTGAGTACCTCCTTCTGAGTTGCGGCCATATCTGTTTGAGTCTTAGCAAGAACTTCATGTTTCTCCATCAAGTCTGTAACGGTAATAGACGGTGGTCCTCCTCTTGTGCCTCCGGCTCCTCGTCCTGATGGGGGAGTGAAAGTTGTTGCTCTGGTGACCACTGGAGGTGTTACACTTGAGGAGATGCCGGGATTTGCGGCTACTCGGCTCGGTGATGGGGGCGTTACACCTACCGGGATGTCTCCCGCTCCGCTAGTGTTGGTGATAGAGGTAACGACTCCTCGAGATGTGTTGGCTACAGTAGCTCCACCGACTGTGTACTTCGACACCAGGATTGTTACCCACACTAGCCCCATCAGAGTTGATTGCTGATCCAGACCTTAATTCCACCATCTTGAAATGAATTTTTGATTGAATTGATTCTAAGATCTACCCTTTTGAAATTGATAAAATTGAATCGGATTTCGAAGAAATTGACTTTACAACCGAGAGATTAATCTCCCACCGTGGTCGCCAATTGTTTATGGGTGAAAACTACTCCTCAGAGAATTTGGTAATTTGGGGTGTGGATGAGGAATGAATCTAAACCTTAAACAAATGCATCGCGCGGTGAGTGCTTGTAGATTCGAGAGATCAATCAGTGCAAGTCCGGCCTAAACCAAGAAATGGCCGTTCAGACTTGTTTCTTGGCCACAAAGTGAAGGAGATGGGGTTGATCTTAGGGAGGGAAGCGAAGAAGGTGTTGAGATTGTGAAGGTGTTGGCTTGCTTATGACTTGTAAATGTAAAGGTGAGCAGGCTTGTGATTGATGCAAGCAAGCTCTGGGTGTTGGAATACGTTTTTGTATTAACACTTGGTTTTCTCGTCTCGTCCGGACTTGTGTTGTTGTTTGAAATAGGGCGGAGAACCTATTTATACAAGTCATTGAGCCTTATTCACGTCTCTCGTGGGAAGTGGAGGAAGTGGAGTGATGGAGTAGTGGAGTTGTGCGTCGGTGCGACGACATGACCAGCCTTGCCCACTTCTCCCGTTCATCTCTAACCGTCCATGACTTCCTAACACGTTCTTGTGATGGCGCGTTGCACGCCGCACGCCGTAAACCGCCAGACCAATACCCCAAAGTATGTATCCCCGATTTGTGACATGATTGATGTTCGAAATGTGTGGATTGTGAATCCACGAAAGATAGCATGTAATGTCAATTGAATAATCGTTATTCAGAAGTCGATACTTGTGAAGTATCGTGTGTATTTTATGTGTATCGCATCATGGTGTGGTAAAGTGATGGGTAATGACGCCTCACTAACCAAATAACTCCCGACTGTGGTTGTATAACCAAGCCGGTGAAGTTGGACGGATGAGATGATCTTTGAGACACTCATCTCGCGACCGTTAATGAATATTAGGGTTTTTGAAGAGGTGCGCAAGCATCACTCTTCAGCTTGGTCGAAACCAAGCATGGAAAGGGATTTGGAGAGGACCGATCGGGTATGTGTGTAGACAGCATGCCGGTGTGCACGTCCATACCTCACTGTCCCATGAAGGCGCGATCTAGGCCACTCAATTTGACCGGTAAAGTTGAGTGGTTGAGATCGGTTTGCGGTAAATCCATTGTCGCAAAGGAGTTGGAAACCGCGTGACATCCCTAGTTCGGGCACGCGTTTCAAGATGACCCATCTTGGTCGGTCTTGGTCGATCATACCAGCGTGTAGGTGCTAGGCTGGTGTTCACACCTATACCTGATTATCCCATGAAAACGTGATCCAAGCCATCCAAATCGTCCGGCGAAGTTGAGTGGTCGAGATCAGTTTGTGGTTTGGGAGGCGTGGCCATGCTAGTTTGGATGCACGTTTTGGATTAACCAGGCATGATATGCCTTGGCCGAACACATGAGGAGGTAGATGGGCCCACGGTGGTCATGCCGGTATGACCGGCCCTTGCTTAATCTAATCTCGCGTGACCCTCCATTCGTGCCGGGAGAAGATGGACGCGCGTGATGGCTTGAAACCCTAATTTTGGCTTTCAAAAGTCGTGCGCCATCTCTTGTTTGGGTGACAATTTTGTCACGACCAACCATGGTTGGTTTTGACCGATTGGTCAAATGTGTAGGCGGCCCACGGTGATCGTGTTGACATGCTCGGGGCCCTTTGAGTCTACATCTACACCCTCCATCTATACCGCGAAGATGGATGGTTGAGACTGTTTTGCGACACATGTAATATGCCGCAAACCCTAATTTAGGGTTTTCCGTCCATAATGCTTGGTATGAACGGTTTCTTGGCAAGCTAGGCCAATAACCGACCATGCGGGGTCGGGCCGTGGGTATTCCATACCGCTGGGGGTGATGGATTTGATCCGGGGTCATCCAATCATGCTTATGGAGTTGGATGACTGCGATCGGGATCATATCCGGACCGATACGGTCGGTCCGGGATGCTCAATCGGGCTAGTATAACACACCGAGAGGGGCTCAATCGGGCTAGTATAACACACCGAGAGTCACATGCGGGTATTTCGTACATGGTTTCATTATAGTGCTTGAGGTTCGTGTTACTCAGTAAGAGTAACACTACTCGTCATGCCACACCGATAATGAGTATCGGAAATACAAGGCCGATATGAAATTCACAGGAAGGGATTGTTGCTACATGCTCCAACCTGGAGGAATTTCATGTATTCACAGAATGGGATTATTGCTACATGCTCCATTCTTGGTGAATTAAGTGAGGGAGTATCCAACACTTATAAATGGCTTTATCTTTTACAAGATGTCAGCGCATGATTTTTCTGGTTTTTAAAAATTTAACCTTAAACGAAAATCCACCATCAACACACGTGTATCTCATTGAGTAGACATCAGTCCCCATTCCCTTTAGCCGTGAGTGCCATGACATGTGGCCAAAGGAGAAATTTCCGTAGCAAATGTGTTGTTGACTCTTGATTGTGGTAATTTTTGATAAAATCTTCATGTATGCTTTTCTTCAAAGTAGTAATTTTTTGCTTTGCTTTGTTGTAGTTACTTCAAAAGCATAAGGAATTTTGTTAAGATGTCACCTGAAAGTAGTTCCGCAACCGCGTTGAGAAGTGTCAACAACTCCAAACCGAACACAGATGATGAGTTATTTACGAAGTCTGCTACGATTACAAGGAGTCATCCCAAATTCGTGGCAACTCTTCTGACTGATTCAGAGAATGATGGAGAAGTTCAGTCGGTCACTCCAGGGCGCATAATGAGGTTTTGCCTTCAGAAGAAAGAGTATCCAGCTTCTCCCATAGATTTCAAAATTTGTCATAGTCCATTGCGCTCTTATGATAAGTGGATGAAATTTATGATGAGCTGCGACCACGTAAAGACCAACTTAACTGAGGCGCAAATCATGCATGTTGTCATGGCCTCTGCGGCACTTCAAATCAGTAAAGATGTTGCAGGCTTGATTACTTTCATCTACAGATGGTGCCCGGGAACTCACACGGCTATATGTAGATGGGGTGAGATGATTATTTCTTTGGAAAGCGTAGCCGTTCTGTTGAGTCTTCCAATAATTGGGAAACTTGATGTTGTCTTGTCTGAGGAAGAAGAAAAAATGCACGCCGCTTTGGTCACGAAAGCAGCGGAATATGTTCGAAAGAATGAGGAAATGTGTTTCTATAACTTGTTGGTGTCTGAGTGGTTCCCTGATGAGTCGGAGTCGGATCAAGTGATGGACACTCCATGTTGCTGTATTTTTAATTTTGTGGCTATCCAGAGATGTTTTCGATGATGGCTCTGGTAAGAAGGAGATAAGACAGAAGCTCGTCAAATTTGCTATCAAACTAGCGAAAGGAATTGCTCTTCCCATCGGCAGTTTGTTTCTTGGCTCTTTGTACACTCATCTGGATCACTTAGTAGCAGACATGTACATCTCTAATGGGTATATGAAAGTGGATTCGTATATCCACGTCGCCTTTCTTCAAGCGTGGTTGTGGGAGCATTTCAAAAATTACGCTCCTAACCCGAGAACCTTGTTTCCTGATGCATATGGCGGTTCTAGGATACTCCGTTGGTTGGAGAGGCGTCCAAGACCTGGCGCAAAGCTCATTGATTTTCTTGACAACTCGCATACAGTTAACTTTCGTCCTTGGGCCCCGACCCATGCCTCCATAGTTCAACCAGACACTTTTGCTTCCGCACCGAAAGTGATATTGCATTCCGCTGACGGGAATATGAGCATTGGAGAAACTGTGTTCTTGCGAAGATGCATATCTGGGTACATGCCATCTTTTTTCAGAGGATCTTGTGGAGTAGTCTCTTAAAACATTGACAGGGCTACTCGACATATGGGCTTTGACCAGGGAGTCCCATTCCGTCGCCCGCTGATAGCTCCATATGAATCGTTACCCGGTATTCTTGATTACAGCGTCTTTGCACCGGATAAAAGTCTTCCCTTATTGCTCCCAGAACGAAAACCTGTGAAGAATCCCAAATATAATATCTTCTGGCAAGCTGAGTTCCTCGCCATTCATCAGTTCATGCAGGGTGTTGTGACAAATGCGCGTGGTAAACCTTCCTCTGCGGTTCTAGCGAAGCATAAATTGTTGAAAGAGCTTCCTTCGGGCCAGCGAAAATCCTCTAGCTTGGATGTAGACAGTCTCCAGAAAAAGGAGCAAAGGTCGAAAAATCGTGCAGGTGGCTTCCAATCGGATTCGACAGCTCTTGTGACTTTCAGTTCTTTCAACACGCAGGTGTGTATGATTCCCTCACTGACTTGGCTGAATAAGTTTTCCATTTCGCAACTGACTCCTCTCTCTTTTTTTTTTCTTTGACTCAGGGGCTTGGTAACTCAAATATCTTTGCCAGACTTGCCCATGACCAAAAAATGGCGCTACTTAAGAAAGGAGGCAACGAGACTGAATCTCTTAAAGAATAATCCGAAGAGGAAGAAAGGTCGAGATCCGGTGATGAGAGGAGAACTTCTGAATATAACAGCGAGTCTTCTTCCAGTGGACCCACAAATGAGTTGGTGAGTTTTCCACACTTTTCTCTTGGATTATTTATTTATACCGGATAAATGATTAATTGGTGATATTTACAGGAAGAGGCTGGTTCCGAAAATAACACTGAGATGGAGATCCACGGCAATGAAGCTGTAACAGTGTCTCCAGTCATGGAAACCTTACTTGTTAGCAACCCGGATATGGAAACTGATCGTCGTGAAGACGCTGCTGTGCTTCAGATAATGGAAAACGCCCCCACGGCTGCGGGCGCGATTGTATCCAAAGAATCCTTACTGGTCGCGGAATCGATTGTAGGCGCCACTTTCGACCCTCCATTCTTGATTCCTCATGAAGATCACGTGTTGATTGGAGGCTTCAGTGTACCGGCTAAGCATGAGGAGTTGTATACCAGAATATGGGAGAGATATGGACACATCGCAACAGTCAAGAAGATCACTAGCCGGTTCGCGTTGGTTAAGCGGGTTGAAGAAATATTATCTTCAATTCGTGATATGTGCAAGACTGGTCACACCGTTTCTGGGGATGTAATCTCAAACTGGGAGTTCCACCGGGATATGTGTGTAAACTTTGAGTTTAACACTTCCTGGTTCTGTGAGGGATTTTCCGAGATCCAAAGGCTGCAGGCTGAAGCGGTTGATGGTCCTTCCGCAGATTTAATTAATCAATGGGAGGTAGAAGTCGAGAAGTTATCCCAAGAATTGAAGCAGGAAGCTCTTCAAAGTATGAAGGACGTTTTCTCCAAGAAGAACGAGCCGTTGTTAGGCAACTTTCCTTGAATACTTTTATTTTCTGAACTTCTTTTCTTAGGTTTTTTTTTTTTAAAGGCAAAAAAAACGCCTAGTTTATGGTATGGTTTTCTGGGTTTTGGATTGATAGATGATTGCTTTTTATAAGAGTTTTTGGATTATTTTTGGAGTAATGGCTTTTTGATCAATTGATATATGAAATCTTGGGATGATTGGGTCATCGGCTTCTTAAATGTGAAAATCCAAACAATAAGTCGTGTAAACATCATCTGGCAAACTTACTCGCTTTAGGGTCTTTCACCAGAACTGAGTCTTCAGGTAGTAAATCCGAGTCTTTACGTAACGCCCTTCTTGCCACGAGAAGTCCCCGGTCGTTCTTTATTGTCGGTGCAACATCTTTATGTCGATCCGTAGTAAGATGGAGAATCTCTAGTCCCCAGACGCAATTCTCCTGAAACCCCTCTTTTCTTGGACGATGCGCTTCAAAGTATGGCATTCGCTGGTAGTATGATGGGAACGAGAGTTCAATTCGTAACCGAGAGATTAATCTCCCACTGTGGTCGCCAATTGTTTGAGGGTGAAAACCGTTTCTGCTGATTTTGGTAATTTTGGGTGTGTGTAAGTGAGAAACGAATCTAAACCCTAAACAATGTACCGCACGGGTGTACTTTTGATTCAAGAGATCAATCTGTACAATCCTGGCCTAAACCAAGAAATGGTCGTTCCAGGCTTGCTTCGGTCACAAAGTGAAGGAGAAGGGTTGGTCTTAAGGAGGGAAGCGAAGAAAGTGTTGAGACCAGAATAGCTAATTCTGGAAGTGTGGGCGTTTTGTGACTTGTATCAGAGAGTTGAACTTGCTAGCTGGATGAAAAAGCTATCAGATGATTTCTGGATGTTGTATTGTTCTCCTGACCAAAACCTGTTGTTTGGTGGAAATAGGTGAGACCTATTTATACAAGTCATAGTGAAACGTACCTTGGTCTCGTAGGAAGTGGAAACGATTGAGTGGTGGAAGAAAAGAGTAATGTGTAACTGTTAGACGTTATGCTTCCATGATGAGGGGGTGAATTCGTGTAACCACCAGTCATTACGCTTCCATGATGAAGGAAATGAATTGTTTATACCGTTACTTTTCACCACCACTAATTATCCCACTTCATGACACTTTCTTGTAACGGGCGCATTGCACACCGCACACTGTAAATCGCCAGACCAATACCCTGATGAGCATCCCCCAGTTTATGACATATTTTGATGTCTTGAGTGTTTTCGTGGAAAACATGTAGCACTTTGCTACATGTGGCAAGTTAAAATCGAGAGGCTTGCCGCATGTAAATAGCATGTGATGCTAGGCTCGTTTTGGCTAGTCGCCTAAAACTTGTCGCGAGCTTACCGGTTTGGTGGGGAACTTCGATGGCCGAGATTGCATCTTATGAAAAGGGTAGCCGTTGATTGTGGCTACCTTGTGTTGTCGCCTGACAATGGCGCAGCGGCATTGCGACATGAGTCGCCTAAGAGTTTCCACAAGTCCATCAGTTCGGTAGCGAACTTGGATGGCTAGATTGCATCTCATGAAGAAGGATGGCCATTGATTATGGCCACATATTATTGTATAGCGAAGTGGCGTCAGCCACATGCTAATGGCATGCCAGTGGCGTAGCCATGGCATAGGGGCATGCCAATGGTGTAGCCGTGGCATAGCGGTATGCCGGTGATGTTGCGGTATGGCCAAAGCTAAAAATTAGCTCCGTGGCCAAAGTTGGGGTTTGGCGCCGTGGAATAATTCGTCGTGGAAGAATTAGCCGTGGAAGAATTAGGGCTTGGCGTGGCCAAGGTGCCGTGGAAGAATTAGGGCTTGGCATGGCCAAGGTGCCGTGGAAGAATGAGGGCTTGGCGTGGCCAAGGCTTGGTTGTGGCGTCGTGGAAGAATTAGGGCTTGGCATGGCCAAGGCTTGGTTTTAGCGCCGTGGAGTCGGACCCACATGTGGCGTGGCAACATTGGCCATGTTGCCATGCCAATCCCATTGCTCCGGGAAACGCTATTTGTCTTTGGTAGCAATTTGCCCGAATTAGGGTTTGACATGTCGAAACCCTAATTAGTGCACGTGGCATGCGGCTGCGGCATACCGCTACTTTTGTGAAAACGGCGCCATGGCTATGCCAAAGGAACTATGGCAAGGCCATAGTGTGGAAACGGCCATAAGAATAGGAATTGTCGTGTGTGGCAGGTTGCCACGAAGTGGCATGTTTGCGAGGTAGCATGTTGTGAAGTTGGCATGTTGCGAAGTTGTCGCGGTAGAGTGGCATGTTGGCATGCTAACGCGGTAGAGTGGCATGTTGGCATGTGTTGATGGTGGATTTTCATTTAAGGTTAAAATTGTAAAAAACCAGAAAACTATGCGCTGACATCTTGTAAAAGATAAAGCCATTTAATAAGTGTTGGATACTCCCTCACTTAATTCACCAAGAATGGAGCATGTGGCAACAATCCCATTCTGTGAATACATGAAATTCCTCCAGGTTGGAGCATGTGGCAACAATCCCTTCCTGTGAATTTCATATCAGCCTTGTATTTCCAAAGACTCATTATCGTGTGGCATGACGACCGAGTGTTACTCTTACAGAGGAACACGAACCTCCAAGCACTATAATGAAACCATGTACGAAATACCCCGCACAGCCGACTCTCGGTGTGTTATACTAGCCCGATTGAGCCCCTCTCGGTGTGTTATACTAGCCCGATTGAGCATCCGGACTGACCATATCAGTCCGGATATGATCTGATCGCAGTCATCCAACTCCAAAAGCATGATTGGATGACCCTTGATCAATTCCATCACCCCCAAGCAGGTATGGAATACCCACGGCCGACCCCGCATGGTCGGTCATTGGCCTAGCTTGCCAAGAAACCGTTCATACCAAGCATTATGGACGGAAAACCCTAAATTAGGGTTTGCGGCATATTACATGTGTCGCAAAAAACAGTCTCAACCATCCATCTTCGCAGGTATAGATGGAGGGTGTAGATGTAGACTCAAAGGGCCCAGAGCATGTCAACACGATTACCGTGGGCCCGCCTACACACTTGACCAATCGGTCAAGACCAACCATGCATGGTTGTAACAAATTCGTACGCCCAAACAAGGAGCGACGCGCGGCTTTGAAACCCAGAATTAGGGTTTTGAGCATCATGAGCGTCCATCTTCTCAAGCACGGATGGAGGGTCCGAGATTAGATTAAACAGTCCTGGCCATACCAAAGATGACCACCGTGGGCCCATCTATCTCTTCACGTGGTCGGCCAAGGCATACCATGCCTGGTTATCCCAAACCGTCCACCCAAACTTGCGTGGTTACACTTCCCAAATTGCAAACTGATCTCGACCACTCAACTTCACCGGACGATTTGAGTGGCTTAGATCACGTTTTCATGGGATAGTCAGGTATAGGTGTGAACACCAGCCTACCACCTACACACTGGTATGATCGACCAAGACCGACCAAGATGGGTAGTCTTGAAACGCGTGCCCAAACTAGGGATGTCACGCGGTTTCCAACTCCTTTGCGGCAATGGATTTCTGCCGCAAACCGATCTCAACCACTCAAATTTACCGGTCAAATTGAGTGGCCTAGATCGCGCCTTCATGGGACAGTGAGGTATGGACGTGCACACCGGCATGCTGTCTACACACATGCCCTGGTCGGCCCTCTCCAAATCCCTTTCCATGCTTGGTTTCGACCAAGTCGAAGAGTGATGCTTGCGCACCTCTTCAAAAACCCTAATATTCATTAACGGCCGCAGATGAGTGTCTCAAAGATCATCTCATCCGTCCAACTTCACCAGACTTGGTTATACAACCCCGGTCAAGAGTTATTTGCTTAGTGAGGCGTCATTACCCATCACTTTACCACACCATAATGCAATACCCGCATAAAATACACACGATACTTCACAAGTATCGACTTTCTGAATAACACAGTTATTCAATTCAGCATTACATGCTATCTTTCGTGGATCCACGATCCATACATTCCAGACATCAATCATGTCACAAACTGGGGGGATACATACTGGGGTATTGGTCTGGCGGTTTACAGCGTGCAACGTGCAACGCGCCATCACAAGAACGTGTTAGGAAGTCATGGACGGTTAGAGATGAACATGAGAATTGGGCAAGGCTGGTCGTGTATCACCAACGCACAACTCCACTACTCCATCACTCCACTTCCTCCACTTCCCACGAGAGACGTGAATAAGGCTCAATGACTTGTATAAATAGGTTCTCCGCCCTATTTCAAACAACAAGACAAGTCCAGACGAGACAGAAAACCAAGTGTTAATACAAAACGTATTCCAACGCCCAGAGCTTGCTTGCATCAATCACAAGCCTGCTCACCTTCTCTACAAGTCATAAGCAAGCCAACACCTTCACAATCTCAACACCTTCTTCGCTTCCCTCCCTAAGATCAACCCCATCTCCTTCACTTTGTGACCGAAACAAGTCCTGGAATGGCCATTTCTTGGTTTAGGCCGGACTTGCACAAATTGATCTCTCGAATCTACAAGCACTCACCGCGCAAAGATGCATTTGTTTAAGGTTTAAATTCATTCCTCATCCACACCCCAAATTACCAAATTCTGCAGGAATAGTTTTCACCCGTAAACAATTGGCGACCACAGTGGGAGGTTGATCTATCGGTTGCAAAAAATTGAATCCTCAATTTTTCGGTTTTCATCTCGCGATGTATCCTCACCAGGAGACCACAGGTGGTTCAGATATCATGGGAAGTGTAGCTAGAATGCTGGAGGATGTCTTGGCAAATCAAGCTGGTATCGCTAGAAGACAGAGCGAAACATTCCGCCTTTTGAATGATATAACAAAGACAATTACAAGAAGGGTCGGCATGCATCTACTCAGCAAAGGTAAGAAACGCTCGAATCCTTAGTCAGGAGTCACACCTTTACCAGTGGAAATGCAGAAAGAGCGCGTAATCACAGGGGACTCAGGAGAGGCGAACAACATGGTCCAGCTGACAATGAAGACTCGAGGCAACTCCACAGAGGAAAAGACTTGTCAGGGTACCACAACGTCTACCGGATAAAGAAATGGATCCTGCAGCTTACGGATCCCTGCTGGAAGATTTATATCTCAAGACCCTTGTCGAAGCTGTGAAGAAATGCTTGAGGAAGGAGAGATCAATCAAGGAACACGTGAGTACAGAGGATGGGAACGTTCAATTCGATCATTTAGCAGTGATATTACAACACCTCCCATCACCAGAGCCATAGCAGATGCAAATCTTGGCATCTCATCAAGTGTAACACCTCCGGTAATCACCAGAGCAACAACTTCCACTCCTTCATCAGGACGAGGAGCCGGAGGGGCGAGAGGAGGACCATCTCCCATTACCATTGCAGACTTGATGGAAAAGCAGGAAGTTCTTGCCAAGACTCAAAAGGATATGGCCGCAACTCAGAAAGAGGTACTCACTTTTCTTAAGACATTAACTGATCGATTTCCACATGACCCGCAACAGCCCCTGGAGCCAACAAGGAATGCATTCAACGCACCGGAAAAGATACTTCAACGTCACGGACCTACATGGACCTGATCAAATAAGAGACATCAGATATGAGTGGTCCTGTCATGGAGGCTCCTACACTGGGGACTGATCCTCACAACGATCTTCCTCAAGTCAATAGTTTCATTATGAACCAAAGGCCGGTGGATCTGGAAGCGGTTTCTCTAGTGGAAAGTATATGCAAACTTTCACACCTCTAAAAGAATCAGCGCGCGGAGACGTTTTGCTGCAATCAACCAGAGGAAGGTCACGACCGTGACCTACATGTTACCGCACACATCAAGGGTTCGGAGTTCAGAAGAGCCCTCATCGACACAGGAGCATCTTCGAATGTGATTACGCTCAAGACTCTCAGGACAGCCAAGGTTAGTCCATGCAAGATTGTACGGCAGCCCACCACAATGACAGACTTCGAAGGAAATCAGACCAGCACATACGGGTACGTCAATTTAAATTTATCAGTAGGACCCGTTCAGTCAAAGGTGAAATTTGAAGTCATAGAAAGGGAACCGGACTACCATATGATATTAGGGAGACCATGGCTTCACGACAATAAGGTCATCCCTTCAACATATCACCAGTGCCTGAAGACCATACTAAATGAGGAAGTCATCCGTATTCCTGCGTCATTGTCTTCGTATGCACCGATATGCGGAGTGGAACTATTTGAGAAGAAGCTCCGCAGAAAAGGGCAGGCAAAATCCTGTGCACCCCACTACCCACGTGGGCTTCAATCCAGGAGGAAGACCGACTTACACCACTAGAGGCCAAACACCACAACACACGTTCTGTAACGAGGCATCCATCTCTATCCGGTGAGACTTCAACTCATGCTCACACCAAAAGAGGACGCACTTTCGAGGCGAAACGTGATCAGAAGGAGAGAACAATATACCGGCGCCGCTGTTAGCAATTAGTAGGAGAGACTGGAACCCAGTCTCTCCGCCCAATTGAATGCTGCAAGAACGACGGAATACAAGAGGAGGTACCAGACGCCCCGCAGCAACTACAAGATGGAACCAATTCCACAACTGACGAGCTCGAGACTGTTAACATCGGGAATGAAGAATCTCCCCAGGCCGGTCTCTATCGGTTCGACTGGTCCCTGCACGAACGTACGAGTCTTGTTCAACTACTCAAGGAGTACCAAGATGTGTTCGCCTTGACATACGAGGAAATGCCTGGTCTGGATGAAAAATTGGTCACCCATCATCTACATGTCATACCTGGACCCAAGTCGGTTAAACGGTTGTAGTTCAGACACGAGGAAAATGGATAAATCAGGTGCTGCATAGACTTCAGAGACTTGAACAGGTGCTGCTCCAAAAACGATCCTCCTCTACTTAACATCGACATGTTAGTAGATGTAACCGGAGGACACGGCATGTTCTCCTCCATGGATGGATGTAGCGGCTACAACCAGATAAGGATGTACGAGCATGATGCAAGTAAGATTGCTTTTCGAACTCCTCTCAGAAATTTTTATTATACCATACTACCATTTGGTTTAAAGAGTGCCGGTGCAACGTATCAACGCTCTATGACAGTAATCTTCCACTGGAGCCGATACCTCAAGGGAGCAGCCTCAAGAAGATAACGATGTCCAACCGTCATATCGAGCAAGATCCGGGCGAATTACTCTATCAGACAAGTGGTCGAACAAGATCCGGGTGAGTCACTTTATCAGACAGCGGTACATGTCTATCACGCTATGTTGGAGAATCCGCGCTTTTGGTCATCCTCTGGAGCTGTTGAACGCTCATCTACAACAACATATGCCCTGATAGAAAGAACCAGGCCTGCCGGAAGAGCCTCATAATGTTTGTAGGGGCATGTATCTCACTAACAGGCGATACAACATTCAGCCTTCTGTAAGCAGTTCCTTGAAGCAGCAAGAGGAAAACCACCAAGATACAACATCATGCGCGTCCATCAACTGCAACTCTAGTACCACATGCACGAATCCCACAATGATGAAACAACGTCCAAGATATTCCATGCCTGGCTCGACAACAACCACTACGAACAAACCATGTAAACCACACTTGGGGACTGAGGCTTAGCATGAAGTTCCTTCACCGTCAGTCAAGGAATTCTTCAACATGAGAGATGTGGTCAGTCAAGAAGCATGGAATTCGCAAGGGTAAATCGAATCAAGAGGGAAACACTTCAACACTCCCTCTAGCGTAAGCCGCTTCAATGGTCTATTCAAGAGCCGCCTCAACGTTCTCTCCGGGACCACGTTCGCTTCAGAATCCTTGTTCAACACTCTCTCCAGGATCCACCTCCACCAGAAACCACTTTAACATCCTTATTATTCAACATACGTCTCATCCATCCTTCGTAAGAACCCAGTGGAGTATGGAAAATCTTGAAGTTGATAGGGTGTAGAATACATCCTATTTACTATTTATTGTTTATGCTTTCTTTGCTACTTTTCTTGTAAATTATGTATTTTACGCTTGTTTTGAGTTTTGTAGCTACTATGGAGTCGCACGAACGGGAAGAAGAAGAAATTACTCTAATTGAGCTAAAAAGGGCAAAATTGTCATTTCATGGGCGAACACTTTCTGGAGCCCAAACATGGTTAAGGGGCAGTTTCTTTTTTGGATAAGAACTAAAGACAACCAGCTGTTACTAAGGGGCGACCACCTGTGTTATAGGGCACTCAGTCTGGGGTGACCCTTATCTTATGTAGTGGGGTATCCCTATCATTTCCCTAGCTCTCATACCCCTACCCTAAATCGAGAAGATTTATTTCTCAATCATTTTTTTCCTGAAAGAGAGAAGAGGCGCAGCCATGAGTGACCCTGAAATTGAATCCAAGATTAGGGTTTCGCTGTTGTTCAATCGAATTAAGGAAAGGGGATCTGTGTTGAAGAATGGAGGTACAATCGTTATTGAAGACGAGAAATGAGAGAAACAGATCGAGAAATTTGAGTTAAGAAAGAGAGGCGTCTGCACTGTGAGTCCCAGATTGAGAAGAACACTCAAAAATGGTGGTCGATGTTCAACCAAGAGATGAAGAAGAAAGAGTTAATGGGTATGAGGTTGAGCTGGAAGATTGAGATCGAGAAGTGGAAGATTCGTAAGAAGACAACAAACCTGCTGCTGCTGCTGTTAATTTGAAGAAGAATGATGACGAATCAGTGATGGAAAAGGAAGGATTGGGTTTGAATCGGTGATGGGATTTGCTGGAATAGATGGATTCAAGAGGTACAATGAGACGGAGGAGATGGGTTTGTGGTAATTGCTAAAATTGAGCTCAAAAGTAGGGTTTTCTGAGGTTCTAGCTGAAGAATTAGAGTCTGGGTCTTTGGCTTGTGTTATACTGGGTTGGATGGAGTTGATAGTGATGATTTGTTTGGCAGAGACTGAAATGGTAGCTGTTAAAGGACTGAGAGGAGGTGCAGATGGATTTAGTAAGGGTTCTGAGCTGATGGTGGCTGGTTTTGATAACAATGTGAAGTAGCCAAATGCTGGCAGGTGAATGAGCTGAATGCTACAGGGGTCTAGGGTGATTCTGGTGAACTCAAATGGAGCTGCAAGTCTGCTGCTGGTGGAGTTGTTTGGGGAAACAGAGAATGGACTGAGCTGTGGATATGCTGGGTTAAGGCTCTGATGGTGTTATGGGATGGCAGTGAGGTGGAGTTGAAGCTGCAGCTACTGGCATTGGAGGATTTACAAAGTGGAGCTTGCAGATTGTGGATGTGAAGGTGGTGACTTGGTTTAATGGTGCTGAGAAGATGCTTGCTGCTGCAGTGAAGATTGTGTAGCTGCTGTACATTTGATGTACTGAGTTGCAGGAGGCTGTAGAAGGAAAGATATGGAGCTGTTATGTGAATAGAGAAGGAGGAAGATGTAGCTGAAGGTTGTTATTAAACAGGTCTGTTGGTGAGAGCTGTGAGCTGAACTGTATTGTGGTTGTGACTCAGTATGAGGCAGTGGTGAACAAAGCTGAGAAAAGAAGCAATGGGTTCTGAGTTGCTAATGAAGATAGTACTGCAGTGAAGAATGTGTTGGAATTGTATTAGATGTATGCTAGGATTGTTACAGTTGAGTGAAGAATGGCCTGAAGAACGGCCGGAATGCTATGAAACAGAGGAAACTCTGTCTGAATCTCCCCTATGATGAGTCGACTCAGTGACTCGATAAATAACTCGGTGAGTCAGTCGAGTGAGCCAACTCAGCCCTGAGTCAGACCAGCTGATTCACTTTCTCTGCCTTGACCTGCTGACTAACGGTTGACCCGTTTGACCGTTATCTCTAACGGTGGACTGACGGAATATTCCGTCGAATATACCAGTGACGGTGAAATTTTCGGGTGACCGGCGGTGACGGATTCCGGTCAAATTCCGGCCATAATACCAGTTTTCCGGCGAGCCAAAAAATCCAGAATTTTTTGTGGACTTCTCTCATGGGTGTGAAGACTTGGACTAGGAATTGGATGGAGAATTGGGCTCAAATTTGGAAAGAGAAGATGGAAGAGTTGAGAAAGGCTTGGATTTGGAAATTGAATTGCTAAAGGAAAAGGATTCTATTCCTTGGAAGATTTGGAGAATATTGAAGCCTATAAATAGAGAAGTTTTCTATATCTTTTACACACCTCTTTACACACACAACACTTGTGTTTTTGCTAGCTTTTGAAAATTCTTCTTTTTAGTTATTTGTGTGAACTTAGAAAATTCTCCCTTTAATTATTTTGTGTGAATTTCAAAAACATGAGTAGCTAATTTTATTATTGATTGAGGATGAATTCCTAGTTCTTAATATATGATTTAAGTTTTGTTTCAATTCTATCTTGAGGTTTTTCACATGATTATCGATTGTTTTTACTAATAGGAATGTTTATTCATTCATGATTGATTGATAGATTGTTTGGAGTGCACGCTAAATTGATTTGTTAATTTAATCTAAAGCTAGTGAAAGTTAGGAGATAAGTAATTGTTTCTTGACTCTTTACATAAGTAGCAAACACGAGACCTTGCGGAGGGATTCCGTGGAGCAATTGTGTGTGAAAACAACGTTAGCAAGTAAACCTTGATCTAAGAGTTTAACTACTAATATCAACCTAATAAGTTCATAAATCTTAATGCGTTTATTTAAATTACATCTTGAGTGTTCTACTTCTAGGTGGTTTGGTAAATAGAATCCGGTAGTCGAGAACTTCCGTGTCCGGTGATACAAGGGATTTAGGGGTTTAGCACTGATCTAGCTGCTTTACCTACGGTTGGTGATAATCTGTGACTAATAACATGTGGATAACTTGAATCATTGTTTTGCAACGAAGAAGGATTCCTTGATCTTGTCTCTCTTATTGATTTCAACTTTATCTTTTAATTGCTTTGTTTATTTTCTTTTGCTTTATACATCCCCCTTTTGTGACAATTTTTACAACTAGAATCTCTTGCTCCTCGTGGGAACGAACTTGACTTCCATTATATTATTTTTAATTGAGTGGAAATAAGATATTAATTTGATTGCACCTACGACACGCATCAAATTTTGGCGCCATTGCCGGGGAGCAGCGGACGATTTTAGTTGTTTTTATTTTTCTTTTGCTTTATTCTTGCTTTGTTAGATTCTTTACCGTATCTAACTTAGTTTTTGAGAATCTTGTTTCAGGTGTTATACCTTTGGTGAATGCTTACGAAGGGCAAACCGAGTCCAATACGTCTTCGATCCGGCACTCAACTAAATGATTTCATTCGAGCGGTTAACACTCCACTTCCTCCTTCTTCATCAAGTGATTTCACAGATTCGGACAAAGAGGAAGAAACGATGGCTGATCGTACACTCAAGGACCTAGCTTCTCACAGGCTTGATACACAACAATGGTGTATCCAAACTAACTCAACCTTCGAGATCAAGCCGGGGTTGATTAGAGAGTTACCAAAGTTCCATGGCATGGTGAATGAGGACCCAAACAAACATCTTATGGACTTCTATACCATAGTTATGGCTATGCTTCCACCGGAGACTAATGCGGATGGAGCAATGTTGAAAGCTTTCCCGTTTTCTTTGGCGGGCAATGCTAAGGAATGGTTATATTATTTGCCTTCCGGAAGTATCACAACATGGAATGGGATGAAGAAACTTTTCCTCGAGAGATATTTTCCCGCATCCAAAGCTACTCAAATTCGCAAGGAGATTTGTGGATTGAAACAACATGTGGGAGAGTCGTTGTATGAATGTTGGGAGCGATACAAGAGGTTGGTGGCAAGCTGTCCACACCATCAATTTAGTCAAGTTATGATACTCCAATACTTCTATGAAGCTCTCAACCCAAGTGATAGGTCTCTTCTTGACGCCGCGGGTGGTGGTGCACTAGTGAACAAGACGGTGACCCAAGCTACCGAGTTGATTGAAAGTATGGCTGCGAACTCGCAACAATTCTACACAAGAGATGAACCCATGGTTAGGCGAGTGCATGAAGTTAGTGATTCATCACACCTTGATCAAAGAATGGGTAACATGGAGATAATGATTCAAAGGATGGCCGCGGTAATTATTCCGGATGGTGAGACCGAACAAGTAAATGCTTTATATCCAAATCAAAGGCCAAGGTACGATCCATACTCCAATACCTATAATCCCGGTTGGAAGGATCATCCTAACTTTAGTTATGCAAACAAGCAAGCGGCGGCTCCTAATCCATATGCGCAACAAGGCGGTTTTCAACAATCACGTTTCCAACCTCAATCTCAATTTCAACCACAACAAGTCAAGGAGCGTGATACTTCGAATGATGACAAGCTCAATGCGTTAATGCAAGGCATGCAATGTCTTACTTCTATGTTACAACAAAGCCAACAAAAGACCGATTCGGCAATCAAGGATTTACAAACTCAAATGGGGCAATTGGCGACCGATGTGAACCTATTAAAATCTCAAGCATCCACAAAACTTCCTTCACAACCATTTGTGAATCCAAGAGAGAATGTTCATGCGGTTACTTTACGAAGTGGAAGACAAGTGGAGGGTCCAAGTCATCATGAAGAAGCTATTGAAGAGGTAGTCAAAGACAAGGAGGAAGCCGCACCAAAGGAGAATTCAACACCAACCGACCAATCCAAGGAACCGGTTCCTACTTTCACTACTCCACCTCCTTTTCCTAGTCGTTTTGCTAAATCCAAGAAAGAAGCTCAAGACAAGGCACTTATGGATATCTTCAAGAAGATTGAAATCAACATCCCATTCATTGAGGCCATCAAGACAATTCCAAGGTATGCCAAGTTCATGAAGGAATTATGGATCAAGAAGGATAGGTTGCTTGATAATGAAATTACTAAAGTTGGCGAGAGTGCGTCGGCTATGCTATTAAAGAAGATGCCTACAAAGTGTACGGATCCCGGTGGTTTCACGGTGCCAATTACTATTGGTAAGAAAAGGTTTGAACATGCTTTACTTGATTTGGGAGCTTCCATTAGTGTGATGTCGGCCGAAATATATGACTCCTTGAATCTTGGACCTTTGAAAGAGACAAGAGTTATTATCCAATTAGCGAACAAGTCTAACATATATCCAAAGGGGCTTGTAGAAGACGTGCTAGTGCAAGTAAATGAGCTTATTTTTCCGGTGGACTTCTTCGTGGTGGATATGGATAACAATGAGAACCGATCATCTACTTCTTTACTTCTTGGGAGGCCATTTATGAAGACCGCAAAGACGAAGATTGATGTTGATAAGGGTACACTCACTATGGAATTCGACAAGGAGATAATACACTTTAACATATTTGAAGCCATGCGCTACCCAAGTGATGTGCATTCCGTTTACTCCATTGATGTGGTTGATTCATTAGCGCAACAAATGGTGGAATTGAATCAAGAGGATGAACTTGATGTGGTGTTGCAAAAGAGCATTGAATTGGACATCCACGGCTTGTCTAACTTGGATGTTGAAATCTCCAAGGAATTGGTGGAGATGTGTGGGGCCTTGGCGACATTGCAAGAAGCTAAAAAGGGTAATGTTTCTTATATTTCTTTACCCGTGAATGATGAAATACTTGTACCATCTATTGTGGAGGCGCCCAAGCTAGAATTGAAGCCACTTAGGATCATTTGAAGTATGCTTTCTTGGGAGATGGAGATGAGCTTCCGGTGATTATTGCAAAGAACCTCACTGATGAGTGCCAAATAGTGCATATTTATACACCTTTTTATTGGCTTTTTACTCATCTTTTGCGCTTAGAAATCAGATATTATCCCAGATTCTGTGTTTTCTTTGTTTTCAAGAATAAATATTTGTATTAAGTAATTTTGTATTTTTAGGTAATAAATAAAGCTTGGAGAATCTGAGGAGCCAAAGGAGCAGAGAATTGGAGACGAGCGTCTATGGAGCAGAAAGCCAAAGCCCGCGCGCGCAACAGTTGCAACCCAACAAGTAGCAACTCATCTACAAGACATGGGCTTGAGCTAGACCTGACCCGCGACCCGGATCCGATCCCGCTCATCCCGAGCCGTTGAGATCTCGCCCAGATGCATCATACGGTCACTCCTTCGCTCACATCTATTTCTCGATGCTCCGCTCAACACCAGATCACTCCAAGTCCTCCTCATCCGTTCAGATCGTACCAGCTTCATCCTACGCTCGCTGCATCATTCCCATCATCCTTTGCTATGCCCGCCTCAACACTGAATCACCCATAACCCTATACCCTATTCGATCAACTCATTTCTCCTTCATTCTTTCTCTTTCTTCCTCTTCTCCCTCACCGCGACAGAGCAGAGCTCTGCTCTCCCATACCCCCTTCTCCATCTCCAGCCACCACTTCACCAACTCCATCATCACCTCTCCTGACACAACAACAACCCCAACGGCCGCATCATCTCTCTAGGTTTAGTTTTCTCTCACTTAGCTTCTACCCTAGAAGCTAACTTAGAGAAAACTAAAACTAGGGTTTCACCAACTGTGGAAGCATGGAGCGATTGACAGAAGAGAGAGTGGGTTGAGCGACGTGGGTGAGAATATTTTGATTTTAATTTCTATTTTAAAAGTAAATTAGGGTTTAAAGTTTTGGGTATTCTGGCATGTATAAATAGAGTTGTGAGGTTGTGTAAAAAGCATGCCTGGGCTAGCCAGTGCGTCAATTAGGATTTAATTTGTTTAATTTGTAGTTTAATTGTTCATATCATGTTTTAATTTAGTTAGTTAGGGTTTCAATGAAACCCTAATTCAATGTTGTGTTTAAACTCTGTTGAAGTTTTCTTGAGTGCTTAATGTATCAGATAACTTCAATTCTAATACCCAAAACTTTACTCTCACAATGGATACTTTAAATTATAGATCCATTGTAGTTAGACTACAATTGTGTTGTGGTATTGCAACTCAAGCCTTAGAACTAGATGCTAATTCCCTTGATCTGGTTGTGCTTAATTAGACAACCGGTTCGGGTTAGTTCCTTAGCTGAACATTGAAGTATCACTAGGAGAAACTCCTAAGATAGGTGGTGGAATTGACAAACTACCCTTGTCTGCCATAGGAACAAGAAGCTTCCAATTAGTTGACACATAACATGAGTTAGTGGTGAAATTGATAATCCCAGCACCCATTTATTTGCAATATTTGTATTTCATTTATTTTTCTTTGTCATAACATTCAATCACCGTATCGGCAAAACCATAATTGTATTATCTTCACTGGAATTCAGTTTAGCATAGCCGTAGATCAATCAGAGCACCACAAGTCTCTATGGTTCGACCCGTACTTGCCGCGTCTCCGATAGACGCCGTGCACTTGCGGTTTATCACTGTAGGTCATAATTTATACACATCCAAAGGCCTACCACTCACACCGGTACAAGAAGACCGTTTGCTTAGAGTCTTGAAAGAGCACAAAACGGCTATTGGGTGGACAATTGCGGACATCAAAGGTATTAGTCCATCCATGTGCATGCATAGGATTCTAATGGAAGAGAACTTGAAGCCGGTACGTGATGCTCAACGTCGGCTTAATCCTCCCATGATGGAGGTTGTGAAGAAAGAGATACTCAAATTGCTAAGTGTAGGGGTAATCTACCCAATTTCCGATAGCAAGTGGGTTAGTCCGGTACAAGTGGTACCAAAGAAGTCCGGAGTCACGGTTGTTCGAAATCAAGACGATGAACTTGTTCCTACAAGAGTTCAAACCGGTTGGAGAGTGTGCATTGACTATAGAAAGCTTAATTCCGCAACCCGAAAGGATCACTTTCCTTTACCTTTCATTGATCAAATGTTGGAGCGGTTAGCGGGGCATTCTTATTATTGTTTCTTGGATGGTTATTCGGGATACAACCAAATTGTTATTGCACCGGAGGACCAAGAGAAGACCACTTTCACTTGTCCGTTTGGAACGTTTGCATATAGACGGATGTCGTTTGGCCTTTGCAATGCGCCGGCTACTTTCCAAAGATGCATGGTGAGTATATTCTCGGATTATGTGGAGCGCATCATCGAGGTATTTATGGATGACTTTAGTGTTTATGGCAATTCTTTTGATGGTTGTTTAAACAACCTTGAACTAGTTCTTAAACGATGCATAGACACAAACCTTGTCCTTAATTGGGAGAAATGTCACTTTATGGTGAACCACGGCATAGTACTTGGTCACATTGTGTCCTCTCGAGGGCTCGAAGTGGACAAGTCAAAGATAGATTTAATAAGAAACTTACAATATCCCACTTCGGTGAGGGAGATACGTTCTTTTCTTGGCCATGCAGGTTTCTATAGGCGGTTTATCAAGGATTTCTCCAAAATCTCCATGCCGATGTGCAAGTTATTATAAAAGGAGGTACCTTTTAACTTCAACAAGGAATGCAAGGATGCTTTTGACAAATTGAAGGAAATGTTGACAAGTGCGCCGATTATCAAATCACCGGATTGGAATCTTCCATTTGAATTAATGTGTGATGCTAGTGATTATGCGGTTGGAGCCGTTTTGGGTCAAAGAGTGGACAAGTTGTCCCATGTTATCTATTATGCATCTAGGACCCTTAATGATGCACAAATCAATTATTCTACCACGGAAAAGGAGTTATTGGCTATAGTTTTTGTATTGGAAAAATTTCGATCATACTTGGTGGGTACAAAGGTTATTGTGTATTCCGATCATGCCGCACTAAGACACTTAATAAAGAAGAAAGAAGCTAAGCCAAGATTAATCCGGTGGATCCTATTGCTACAAGAGTTCGACATAGAAATTCGTGATAAGAGGGGTGTGGAGAATACCGTTTCGGATCATCTTAGTAGACTTGTTATGTCTCAAGAGGAACTTCCATTACATGACCGCTTTCCGGACGAACAACTTTTCTCCATGGAAGAATCAACACCTTGGTATGCGGATATAGTGAATTACTTGGTGACAAGGAAAGTACCTAATACGATGTCCAACTTCCAAAAGATGAAACTTAAGAAGGTAGCTAAGCAATATGTGTGGGATGAACCATACTTATGGAAATATGGTGTTGATCAAATAATGCGAAGGTGCGTGCCTAATTCCGAATTTCAATCCATCCTATCCTTTTGCCACACTTTTGCTTGTGGTGGCCACTTTGGTTCTAAACGCACCGCTCTCAAAGTTCTCGAGAGTGGATTTTATTGGCCCACCTTGTTTGAAGATTCATATGTTTTTTGTAAATCGTGTGATAGATGTCAACGAACGGGCAATCTAGGTGCTCGAAATCAAATGCCACTCACACCAATTCTCGCCGTTGAGATTTTTGATGTGTGGGGTATTGATTTTATGGGCCCTTTTGTCAATTCGAATGGGAACTTTTATATACTTCTTGCCGTAGATTATGTTTCGAAATGGGTGGAAGCTAGAGCCACCAAAACTAATGACTCTCAAGTTGTTTGTGATTTTGTAAGGGAAAACATATTCAATAGGCATGGTACACCAAGAGTGGTGATAAGCGATGGAGGCTCACATTTCAAGAAGGCTTTCCACGCTCTCCTCAAGAAGTACAACATAACACACAAAATTGGTACGCCTTACCATCCACAAACTAGTGGACAAGCGGAAATTTCAAATCGTGAGATCAAGTCCATTCTTAAGAAAACGGTGAATACCACAAGGAAAGATTGGAGCTTTAAGCTCAACGATGCACTTTGGGCGTATAGAACGGCGTATAAGACACCGATTGGTATGTCTCCATATCGGTTGGTTTATGGCAAGGCTTGTCATCTTCCGGTTGAACTTGAACATAAGGCTTATTGGGCGATAAAGAAATTCAACATGGAGTATGATAAAGCGGGGAAACAAAGGAAGTTACAACTAAATGAGCTAGAGGAGATACGTAATGATGCTTACGAGAGTGCCCGTATTTACAAGGAAAAGACCAAGCTTTTTCATGACAAAATGATTTCTCGTAAAAGCTTCATCGTGGGACAAAAAGTCCTTTTATATCATTCTCACCTTAAACTATTTCCTGGAAAGTTAAGGTCCCGATGGATTGGACCATATGTTGTTACTAATGTTTTTCCTCATGGTGCAGTTGAAATTACTAGTCTTAGAGACAATTCGGTTTCCAAAGTCAACGGCCATAGATTGAAGCCATACTATGAGAACATCGCTTATGTGAATGTGGATGAACTTTCATTTGGAGATGCACTCCCTCTGGAGGAGTAATGTGCAGCAAAAGCTAAGTCGGGCCGTCGACTTTAAAACAAGCGCTTAATGGGAGGCAACCCATAGGTTTTGTATTTCTTATCCTTTTGCTTTTTGTTATTTGTTTTTCTTGTTTCTTATCATGTTAAAATTTCCCACCTTGACTTTACTAGGAGGATTCAATTACATTGAGGACAATGTAAGGTTTAAGTGTGGGGGAGTGGTTAAGCATGTATTTAAAAAAAAAATACAAAAAAATTTTAAAAAGTTAAAAAAAAAAAAAAAGTTTTACATAAAACTTCAACTTTTAGAGATTTTAGAGTCCCTAGCATACTTCTAGGTATGTTTACATAGAGATTTTGGTCGACATAATTGAACTTGGAAGTGTTAGGGAACTACATTCAGATTTCTTGCTTGTTAGAGTGTTAAATAATGGATCTAATCATGCCGGTGATGCGAATTTGGTGCAGGGAGAAATGCAATTATTAGAGTTGTTGATCAATCATTAGTGGAGACTACCCGTATTCATATCATGTGAGGCACCGACCAGAAATTTTCCATCTACTAAAGAGCTTTCTTTTGAGTGTGTGTCACCATACGTTAATTCCGGGTAGAATGGTGAGCTACCCAACCTCCCACCAATAGAAGCACTACTCTTTAATCTCTTGAGTGCTAATTTTGTCAATCATAAGGGTGACGTCTATAGATGAAAGCCTCCTTCTTGTAGTTCGATTTGCAGTTAGCATCATTCTCTCTCGACAACAACGGGTCCATAGAAACACATTCATCATCAACAAAGAGCGACATCAAAATTTACAAGGGAAGTTGGAAAAGTTCAAGGTTTACAAGCAACGGAACGAGAAAAAGAGCAAATTTCAAATACAAGTAAAGCAACATACAAAGAGCAGATTTTTACATATATGTTGAAGACTTACAATACAATGAGGTAATTTTATATCCAAGTATGAAGACTTATTCATAAAAGCGAAGAAAATCAAAAGGTGAGAATTTTTGAAGTTTATGATTTCAAGACGATACAAGTTGTGAAGAATCGAGCGGTAAAATACTTCTCCCACGGCCATGGTTTATTTTTTGTATTTTATTTCTCTTGTAGTCGGAAAAAAAAAAAAAAATTTGAAAATTTCATAAAAAAAAAAAAAAACAAGAGAAATATTTGTTTTGTTTTTATTTATTTAATAAGCCGTGGGGAAGGAAAATATATAAGGAAGTTTCAAGCGACAAGGATTTAAGGTAAAAAGGTTACAAATTGTCAAGGATTTATGAAATTCGAAAGTTTATCATCAAAAGTTGAAACCGAAGACGAAGACCAAGAAGATAAAGATGAGGAGCGGAAGACGTTTCTATTGGATGCCGTGAGAGTGGTGTTATCATAATTGGCGATCGGACGTGAAGGTGAGTAAGTAATCTCATCCTCAATAATAATGGTTGATTTCCTTTCGTAGAGATCGTCAAAAAAATGGTTTTTCAAAATGTTAAAAGATGTGGGTTTTTAAAAATATTTCGGAAGTTGTCCTTCCCACCATTCAACGTGTTGCAGGAATTCTCTCTTCATTCCTACCTGCACACATGTGTGACCCATAAAAAAGCCGTCTTTTTGAGTGCAATTATCATAAAATCCTTTTTGGTGAGGCAGAAGTCGAGGCGAAATGCTTATTGATCGTTTCTCAAACACGCGTTCTCTCATTATGGTGTGGTTATTTCTCACTCAACATTTAAGAACGAGAATATGTTCTTTAGTATTTCTAACTTCTTATTACTAGCATGCAGAAACTCTATGTCCTCATAACTCTTTGGATGCTTGGGACGCTTGAACGCTTTGAAGTTGTGAGTTTTCAGTTCGATTTGCTCGAGGACTAGCAAAGTCTAAGTGTGGGGGAATTTGATAGGGTGTAGAATACATCCTATTTACTATCTATTGTTTATGCTTTCTTTGCTACTTTTCTTGTAAATTATGTATTTTACGCTTGTTTTGAGTTTTGTAGCTACTATGGAGTCGCACGAACGAGAAGAAGAAGAAATTACTCTAATTGAGCTAAAAAGGGCAAAATTGTCATTTCATGGGCGAACACTTTCTGGAGCCCAAACATGGTTAAGGGGCAGTTTCTTTTTTGGATAAGAACTAAAGACAACCAGCTGTTACTAAGGGGCGACCACCTGTGTTATAGGGCACTCAGTCTGGGGTGACCCTTATCTTATGTAGTGGGGTATCCCTATCATTTCCCTAGCTCTCATACCCCTACCCTAAATCGAGAAGATTTATTTCTCAATCATTTTTTGACTGAAAGAGAGAAGAGGCGCAGCCATGAGTGACCCTGAAATTGAATCCAAGATTAGGGTTTCGATGTTGTTCAATCGAATCAAGGAAAGGGGATCTGTGTTGAAGAATGGAGGTACAATCGTTATTGAAGACGAGAAATGAGAGAAACAGATCGATAAATTGGAGTTAAGAAAGAGAGGCGTCTGCACTGTGAGTCCCAGATTGAGAAGAACACTCAAAAATGGTGGTCGATGTTCAACCAAGAGATGAAGAAGAAAGAGTTAATGGGTATGAGGTTGAGCTGGAAGATTGAGATCGAGAAGTGGAAGATTCGTAAGAAGATAACAAACCTGCTGCTGCTGCTGTTAATTTGAAGAAGAATGATGACGAATCAGTGATGGAAAAGGAAGGATTGGGTTTGAATCGGTGATGGGATTTGCTGGAATAGATGGATTCAAGAGGTACAATGAGACGGAGGAGATGGGTTTGTGGTAATTGCTAAAATTGAGCTCAAAAGTAGGGGTTTCTGAGGTTCTAGCTGAAGAATTAGAGTCTGGGTCTTTGGCTTGTGTTATACTGGGTTGGATGGAGTTGATAGTGATGATTTGTTTGGCGTAGACCGAAATGGTAGTCATAAAGGACCGAGAGGAGGTGCGAGATGGATTTAGTAAGGGTTCGAGCTGATGGTGGCTGGTTTTGATAACAATGTGAAGTAGCCAAATCTTTGGCGGAGTGAATGAGTCGAATGCTACGGGGGTCTAGGGTGATTCTGGTGAACTCAAATGGAGCTGCAAGTCTGCTGCTGGTGGAGTTGTTTGGGGCAACAGAGAATGGACTGAGCTGTGGATATGCTGGGTTAAGGCTATGATGGTGTTATGGGATGGCAGTGAGGTGGAGTTGAAGCTGCAGCTACTGGCATTGGAGGATTTACAAAGTGGAGCTTGCAGATTGTGGATGTGAAGGTGGTGACTTGGTTTAATGGTGCTGAGAAGATGCTTGCTGCTGCGCAGTGAAGATTGTGTAGCTCTTTGTACATTTGATGTACTGAGTTGCAGGAGGCTGTAGAAGGAAAGATATGGAGCTGTTATGTGAATAGAGAAGGAGGAAGATGTAGCTGAAGGTTGTTATTAAACAGGTCTGTTGGTGAGAGCTGTGAGCTGAACTGTATTGTGGTTGTGACTCAGTATAAGGCAGTGGTGAACAAAGCTGAGAAAAGAAGCAATGGGTTCTGAGTTGCTAATGAAGATAGTACTGCAGTGAAGAATGTGTTGGAATTGTATTAGATGTATGCTAGGATTGTTACAGGGGAGTGAAGAATGGCCTGAAGAACGGCCGGAAATGCTATGAAAGAGAGGAAACTCTGTCTGAATCTCCCCTATGATGAGTCGACTCAGTGACTCGATAAATAACTCGGTGAGTCAGTCGAGTGAGCCAACTCAGCCCTGAGTCAGACCAGCTGATTCACTTTCTCTGCCTTGACCTGTTGACTAACGGTTGACCCGTTTGACCGTTATCTCTAACGGTGGACTGACGGAATATTCCGTCGAATATACCAGTGACGGTGAAATTTTCGGGTGGCCGGCGGTGACGGATTCGGTCAAATTCCGGCCATAATACCAGTTTTTCCATGAGCCAAAAATTCCAGAATTTTCTGTGGACTTCTCTCATGGGTGTGAAGACTTGGACTAGGAATTGGATGGAGAATTGGGCTCAAATTTGGAAAGAGAAGATGGAAGAGTTGAGAAAGGCTTGGATTTGGAAATTGAATTGCTAAAGGAAAAGGATTCTATTCCTTGGAAGATTTGGAGAATATTGAAGCCTAAATAGAGAAGTTTTCTATATCTTTTACACACCTCTTTACACACACAACACTTGTGTTTTTGCTAGATTTTGAAAATTCTTCTTTTTAGTTATTTGTGTGAACTTAGAAAATTCTCCCTTTAATTATTTTGTGTGAATTTCAAAAACATGAGTAGGTAATTTTATTATTGATTGAGGATGAATTCCTAGTTCTTAATATATGATTTGAGTTTTGTTTCAATTCTATCTTGAGGTTTTTCACATGATTATCGATTGTTTTTACTAATAGGAATGTTTATTCATTCATGATTGATTGATAGATTGTTTGGAGTGCACGCTAAATTGATTTGTTAATTTAATCTAAAGCTAGTGAAAGTTAGGAGATAAGTAATCGTTTCTTGACTCTTTACATAAGTAGCAAACACGAGACCTTGCGGAGGGATTCCGTGGAGCAATTGTGTGTGAAAACAACGTTAGCAAGTAAACCTTGATCTAAGAGTTTAACTACTAATATCAACCTAATAAGTTCATAAATCTTAATGCGTTTATTTAAATTACATCTTGAGTGATCTACTTCTAGGTGGTTTGGTAAATAGAATCCGGTAGTCGAGAACTTCCGTGTCCGGTGATACAAGGGATTTAGGGGTTTAGCACTGATCTAGCTGCTTTACCTACGGTTGGTGATAATCTGTGACTAATAACATGTGGATGAAAAACATAACTTGAATCATTGTTTTGCAACGAAGAAGGATTCCTTGATCTTGTCTCTCTTATTGATTTCAACTTTATCTTTTAATTGCTTTGTTTATTTTCTTTTGCTTTATACATCCCCCCTTTTGTGACAATTTTTACAACTAGAATCTCTTGCTCCTCGTGGGAACGAACTTGACTTCCATTATACTATTTTGAATTGAGTGGAAATAAGATATTAATTTGATTGCACCTACGACACGCATCAGAAGTCAATAGGAGAAGGCGGATATTCGTTTCTCCGGAGACAAAATCTCATCATAAGTGCTGAAGAAGAAAATGGATCAGCTTCCATATTTTCTGAATCGGAAAGCAGGACTATCTTATGAGAAGGATGTTTTCTAATGTTTGGAAAAGCGAGGTGAACAACTCATCATCAATGTTCGGCATATCTTTGAAGCTGTCAACACTTCCTGACTTGGCACCAACATTATCTCCAGAAGACATCTCAACAGGAGTTCTTTTCTTCATTCCACAATGAAAATAGGAGTTAGAACTTGTATGAAAAACACATGAGGCGTGTAGTCACACATGACAAGATACAACCCACGTTGAAATACACAAAAGTTGGGATTGGGTCCAAACACCAGTATCACTCAAGTTTCAAGTCTGGTACAAGTTTCAAGTCTGGTACAAGTTTCAAGTCTGGTATTGGTTTCAAGTCCGGTACAAGTTTCAAGTCCGGTATAAGTTTCAAGTCCGGTACAAGTTTCAAGTCCGGTATTGCTCAAGTTTAAAGTCTGGTGTTGGTCAAGGGCACAAGACTGGTATTGCTCAAGTTACAAGGCTGGTGTTAATCAGGACATAAGGCCGGTATAATAGGCGCATACAGCAGGGCCGATTTCAGTCGAAGCACAGGGCCGACGTTTGAAACATGTACATAGTGGACCCACGTTCAACCGAAGCAGACACAACAAGCCCACGTTCGATCAAGCAGGCGCAGTAGCCCCACGAACGAAGCAGGCGCAACAGTCAGTCGATTAGGCACAATCCCACGATCGAACGAAGCAGGCGCAATAACCCCTCGGCCTAATCAGGCATAGCAAGGTCGATCTGGCAAGACCGACATTCAAACGGAGCAAGCACGGAGCGGGCCCTCGACTGAAGCAGGCATAACAAGGTCGATCGAAGCAGGCAAGACCGATATCATGCTAGGGGAATACTCTCCTGGACGCCTCTTGAACGCTCGCATGCTCCGAGGACATGATGACCCGTCTCTCCTGGTAACATCTAACTTTGTCTCATAAGTTTTATCTTTAACTGTCACCATTTTATGCCTACCACACAATAGCGTAACCATTGTGTGCTAGGCAGGGGACTTAATGTTGATGGTGGATTTTCATTTAAGGTTAAAATTGTAAAAAACCAGAAAACTATGTTGACATCTTGTAAAAGATAAAGCCATTTAATAAGTGTTGGATACTCCCTCACTTAATTCACCAAGAATGGAGCATGTGGAAACAATCCCATTACGTGAATACATGAAATTCCTCAGGTTGGAGCATGTGGCAACAATCCCTTCCTATGAATTTCATATCGGCCTTGTATTTCCAAAGTACTCATTATCGGTGTGGCATGACGGCGAGTGTTACTCTTACTGAGAGGAACACGAACCTCCAAGCACTATAATGAAACCATGTACGAAATACCCGTACAGGCTGACTCTCGGTGTGTTATACTAGCCCGATTGAGCCCCTCTCGGTGTGTTATACTAGCCCGATTGAGCATCCGGACTGACCATATCGTCCGGATATGATTCGATCGTGAGTCATCCAACTCCATAAGCATGATTGGATGACCCCAGATCAATTCCATCACCCCCAAGCAGGTATGGAATACCCACGGCCGACCCCGCATGGTCGGTCATTGGCCTAGCTTGCCAAGAAACCGTTCATACCAAGCATTATGGACGGAAAACCCTAAATTAGGGTTTGCGGCATATTACATGTGTCGCAAAAGCAGTCTCAACCATCCATCTTCGCAGGTATAGATGGAGGGTGTAGATGTAGACTCAAAGGGCCCCGAGCATGTCAACACGATTCGTGTGGGCCGCCTACACACTTGACCAATCGGTCAAGACCAACCACGCATGGTTGTAACAAATTCGTACGCCCAAACAAGGAGTGACGCGCGGCTTTGAAACCCAGAATTAGGGTTTTGAGCATCATGAGCGTCCATCTTCTCCGGCACGGATGGAGGGTCCGAGATTAGATTAAACAGGTCCGGTCATACCAGCATGACCACCGTGGGCCCATCTATCTCTTCACGTGGTCGGCCAAGGCATACCATGCCTGGTTATCCCAAACCGTCCACCCAAACTTGCGTGGTTACACTTCCCAAATTGCAACCGATCTCGACCACTCAACTTCATAGGACGATTTGAGTGGCTTAGATCACGTTTTCATGGGATAGTCGGTATAGGTGTGAACACCAGCCTACCACCTACACGCTGGTATGATCGACCAAGACCGACCAAGATGGGTAGTCTTGAAACGCGTGCCCAAACTAGGGATGTCACGCGGTTTCCAACTCCTTTGCGGCAATGGATTTCTGCGCATGAAGCCGATCTCGACCACTCAACTTTACCGGTCAAATTGAGTGGCCTAGATCGCGCCTTCATGGGACAGTGAGGTATGGACGTGCACACTGGCATCTTTGTCTACACACAAGCCCGGTCGGTCCTCTCCAAATCCCTTTCCATGCTTGGTTTCGACCAAGCTGAAGAGTGATGCTTGCGCACCTCTTCAAAAAACCCTAATATTCATTAACGGTCGCAGATGAGTGTCTCAAAGATCATCTCATCCGTCCAACTTCACCAGCTTGGTTATACAACCCTGGTCAAGAGTTATTTGGTTAGTGAGGCGTCATTACCCATCACTTTACCACACTATAATGCAATACCTGCATAAAATACACACGATACTTCACAAGTATCGACTTCCGAATAACACAATTATTCAATTCAAAGATTACATGCTATCTTTCGTGGATCCACGATCCACACATTCAGGACATCAATCATGTCACAAACCGGGGATACATACTTGGGTATTGGTCTGGCGGTTTACGGCGTGCAACGCGCCATCACAAGAACGTGTTAGGAAGTCATGGACGGTTAGAGATGAACGAGGAGAAGTGGGCAAGGCTGGTCGTGTATCACCAACGCACAACTCCACTACTCCATCACTCCACTTCCTCCACTTCCCACAAGAGACGTGAATAAGGCTCAATGACTTGTATAAATAGGTTCTCCGCCCTATTTCAAACAACAAGACAAGTCCAGACGAGACAGAAAACCAAGTGTTAATACAAAACGTATTCCAACGCCCAGAGCTTGCTTGCATCAATCACAAGCCTGCTCACCTTTCTGTTACAAGTCATAAGCAAGCCAACACCTTCACAATCTCAACACCTTCTTCGCTTCCCTCCCTAAGATCAACCCCATCTCCTTCACTTTGTGACCGAAACAAGTCCGGGAACGGCCATTTCTTGGTTTAGGCCGGACTTGCATGATTGATCTCTCGAATATACAAGCACTCACCGCGCAGTGCATTTGTTTAAGGTTTAAATTCATTCCTCATCCACACCCCAAATTACCAAATTCTGCAGGAATAGTTTTCACCCATAAACAGCATGCTAACGCGGTAGAGTGGCATGTTGGCATGCCGACCAATATGTTGTTGTGGTAGGGCGCGTTTGGCTTGTCAGTTTAGCAAGGTGGCGCGGCAGGGTGTGTTTGGCCTTTAACGTATGGTGGCAAGTTTAGATCAACTTGATTAGCCACAAAAGGGGGCCGACCAAACACAAGGCGTGAACACACTTCTGGTGAGAGTGTGGCGGCTTTGGCGCGTTCTGATTGGTCGATTAGAAGTGGGGCCGGCAAGCTTGGGCGAGGTTAAAGAGACCCGATTGGTCGAGAGAAATAGGGTCGGGGCGTGGCTAATGGCGCTAGCTGGCATAAGGCATAACCACGCCTTGCTGCTGCGGCTCCCTGTTTTCTTATTCTGGGCGAGGTTCTGCACCTGCTAATCCATGGCGGATTAATTACTTAGGCTTAATTTTGACAAGCAAGGTCTGGTACATTGCGCGAGGCGCGAAACACTAACTTCTGTAAGTTAGTCAGGACAATTGATTGAGTTCTATGTGTTGACACAGAGTTCTTTTAAGTTCATTGCCAGAGATGCTTTTCTGATTCGAATAACTTATGCAAAGACCTTAACCTTGATACTTGGAGATTCGTGCTACTCTGCTGCGAGTGAACACAAATCGTCATGCCATATCAACATTAAAGGTTCAACCGGAGAACATAGCATAGAAGGCATTCAGAGGAACTTATATTAAGTGAATATACGCGAGGCGCCGAAATTCACAGAATATCTGGGATGGTTGCTATATTCGCCAGTCTGGATAAATTTCATGTAAGTGTATTGAGCGGCTCAATAAGTATGCCAGTGGAGAGCTTAGCACACGTGGCTCTGTTTCATTGCATAGTGACGTCACATCAGATGCAAGGTTTTACGATTTTAACCCTAATCTAAAAACCACCATCAACAGAGACCAGGGTATGTTTCAATATGACTTGTATAAATAGGATTCACCTATTTTCACCAAACAACAAGTTTTGGTCGGCAACAATACAGTATCTAGAAATCACCTGGTAGCTTTCCATTCTACTAACCAGTTCTACTTCCGATACAAGTCATAAAACAAACCACACCTTCAGAATCAACGATTCTGGTCTCAACACTCTCTTCGCTTCCCTCCCTAAGACCAACCCTTCTCCTTCACTTTGTGACCGAAGAAAGCCTGGAATGTCCATTTCTTGGTTTAGGCCAGGATTGTACAGATTGATCTCTCGAATCAAAAGTACTCCCATGCAGTACATTGTTTAGGGTTTAGATTCGTTTCTCACTCACACACCCGAAATTACCAAAATCATCAGAAACGGTTTTCACCCACAAACAATAAGATATCAGTTCAATTCACAAAAAGTAAAGGACACATATATCTCATAAGATTTTGCAATACATAAAAACAATAATGATTAAATACTACAAGTTCATCTTCCGAAAACTTTAGAATTTAAATAAATAAACCTAAAAACATGAAAGATGAAAATCGTTGGAAATAGCTTGTGTTCTCACAATATATGCTATACCAAACCCTAGTTATCCTTCTTGAACACAAGAATAAACTCTCACAAAGAAGTTTTCTAGTATATAGACGAAAATCTTCATTATAACTTTAAGTTTCATTTATTTCTTCGTACATTTCCAAAACTCCACCATAAAACCTATCACTGATGTCCTTAATTCGCTGAACTGTTGAGAGGCCATGCTCGTGGGTTAGGACACCAACCTTCCGATTGACAATACGAGCAAGTTGTCTAGCTTTAGTGCACTCAGATATCAACTTTTTTTGGTTCTGTATCATGATTTTTAGTTTTTCAAGGACTTTGGTTTGACCATCAATGAGATGATTTAATTGCAATTGTAGATTTGCAATTTCAACCTTTGAGTCATTATGAGAATGATTTAGATCCTGATGGGCTCAGCAACCCAGGAGTTGTGTTCTTTTCTTACATCCTTCTTTTTATAAAGAGACCCTTGAAACGAACTTCTTTCTTCTTTGACATCTTCATAATCAAGATCAATAGTTTCAAGGGTGAAGGATGAAAGATTCAACTATTTATTCGGACACCACAAGGGTTTTCGAACGAATAGGAGTCCCTTTTCCTTATTTATAGATGGCATACTCTTAGCCCTAATTAGATACTGAACTAGTATGCAAACCATAGTTCGTGAGCCAAAGGGATAATTATGAAGAGTTTTCAACACACATGATTTTTACTTAAATAGCATTCAATCTCTTTAAGTGTCAATAATGAATTCTGAGCTCAATAAAAATGACTTTCAAAAGAGATACATCTTTAGAGCACCGAAACCATTAACATTTATTTTCCCATAGGGTAATGACAAAAGATCAATAAAACATTAAGGAGCAAGGCTCGACTAAAATATGATATGTTACTTTTGTAGAAAGAGATGTAAATCTAACTACTTAAGACTCAAGCAACCTCATCATCTATACCAATACTGATACGAGTGCAGTCCTTATAACTCTCAGGTTAGTTTCAAGTACCAAATATATACTGTTAGGTAACATAGTGAGACACAGTCTCACTAGATGTATCACAAGGTGTTACATTGAGATTTTTTTTGTGATGATTTCTTCTTTTTCCCTCCTTTCTTCTAGTTCGTTTCCTCATAGAAGATTTTAATCTTATTTCCTTTGTTAAAAGGATATTTGATGAGCTCTCCTGTTTCCTAAAACTGATCAATGGCACTTGAAAACTCTTACCAGAAGAGTTTCTCAAGGAAAAGTCTAGGGCCTCTTGAAATTCGTTTCAAGAAATTGGAATTATTGGGAACCCAAATATTAGAGGTGGAACTTTCGGACATACCCTCTTTATCAGTAGGATGTCCGATACTAGGATTGTTGTTAGGTACTACATAGTTAGGGTATCTGGACTTATGTAAATTCCGAGAGCATTTCTTTTCATAAGTCTTCATATTTTCTACGGAGTTAAGATCTATTGAAGTTGCTGAAAGATTTTTTACTTCTTCAATTGCAAAGGTAAGCAATTTTTTAAGGTTTGTAATCTGTTTCTTCCTATAAAGCATTTCAATGCAAGATGACCTCCTCTACCACAGTGTGAACAAACATGTGGTTTATCATAAAACATTACCGGTTCATGATCTCTACCCAAAGTACTCTTCGTTACTGGTTTTTTACGCAATCGTTTCTTACCAGCTTCCTCATCTAAGATCGGATTCTCAATATTAGGAAATACCTTTGAAGATTCAAAGACAACATCATGTTTTGAGAATTTTTCACTTATAAGAACTGAATTATTCTGCTTAAAGAATTTAAACTGTTCTCGAGTTAAGAGGAGATCATATTCGACTTTTTTTTCCTTCAAATGGAGTTTATTCATCTCTGATGAGTGAGTCTCAGTTAGATGTTTCTCTCATATCAGGTCTTCTTGACAGTATCCTCAAGACTGCTAACCTTTTCTCGGTACATGTTAGTTTCTTGAATGAGTCTTTTGATATCGTCGGTGAAAAAATTGATCATGTCAAAGAGATCACGCTCTCTATCTAGAGAATGTTGAAGTTCATTAGTATACTAAGCCTTTTCTTTTTCAAGATTTATGATTTTAGAGGCTTGAAAATCAATAATCTCAGCAACCTTTGTTAAACTTCTGGTAAGCTCCAACTCAGATTATGACATGGAACCATTTATGTGCTTGGGAGTTGTATCATCAGAGTCTGACAACATAAGCTTATCTCCTATATTTTCGGAAGAATAAACATAGGAGTTATCCTTTTAGGTAAGTTCCAAACACTTGGCATAATCAAAATCATTAGGAGACATGTTGGTACATGAATACAGATGCCTACATCTCCGAGAGTTACAACTTAATGAATCTCAATCAGGAATTATATTAAAATTTATATCTCTTTCTCTCACAATCAATATGTAAACAGAGACAAGTCTGTGAAACTGATTATACCGTGAGAGTACTTGGACGATTCCAAAGATCAATATCCAAGATCAATCAAGTTGTATCCAACAATTATGATGGACGTATCTACTTTGATTGATTTACGTAAAGCCTGTGGTATTTCAATTATAAAGATAAACAATATAATGCGGAAACATAAATAACACAGACTCTAGAAATTTCATTAACGAGGAAACCACAAATGCAGAAAAACCCTAGGACCTTATCCAGATTTGAATACCAAACTGTATTAAGCCGCTACAGACTCCAGCCTACCATCAAAACTTCAAACTGGAATTTAGTTGAGACCGAATCCAGCGTCACGGTAATTCAGTTACAGTCGCGTTCCTTGTGCCTCTTGAATATTGCAAGACACCGCGCAATTAATTCCCTTACCTGACGTCCTTTACAGCCTATGAGTTTTTTCAACTCAATTTAAGACTTTAAACCAATTTGCCTCCCACAGATAAGCATGTATGTGATTTCTATTTTGATCATAGATCAAGGGTGAGATAGGAAATCGTTTGCAATAGACAAAGTCTAGTAAACCTCAAAATCCGGTACTTACGACTCCCGAAAAGCAGCCTAGATTATTATTCACCTCACAAGTAATACCTACTCCGATTTCAACAAAGAATCATTATAGAGGAATATGAAAATATGGGGGTCTAACAATCACACTGTAATTGCAGGAAATCCTACAATACATCCCTCACAAGAATTCATAATATTCAACACATCTTTAAGATCAACAATCAATCTTTTTATTAATTGAATTAGAAATTTTACAAGAAGGAAGTGAAATCAAGAATATAATTGCTACTCTAGACTTTCTCTCTCCTCAAAACTTTCTCTCCACTCTAAAAAGATCTCTCTCCTTTCTTAAGCTTGTTCGGTTCTTTATATAGGACATTACATAGTGGATGACTTTTTGTTATTGTTATGGAGGTTTTTTTAAACTAAGTTTCTGTCCTTTATTTTCGGATCTGACTTGCGACACTCTCGCAAGTATTCAAATGTTAAATCTCGCAACACTCCTAAATTTCGCTAGGTCTTCACATCTTTCTCATGTTCAGGCTGTCGTCATCCGTTGCGTCATTTTTATTACCAATCTGCGATATCTTCGCAGTGTGTTGTTCAAGGATATTCTGATCCTACATCTTGCCTATTCTCATGTCTTCTCTGCGAAGGGGAGAATGTCATGAGAACTAGTACTTTCAAAATGCCGCAGTTGTTCATCTTTTCATATTTTTCTGCATTGACATGATTCTGTACTTTTACGCAGAATTTATTACACGTATCTCTTCCTCCATCCATTTCTTGACACGTCTTTTTCAACTGCTATTTCTCAGCCGTTCATGTATACTCTTCGCATTAAATGTGTTTATCTTTTCGAGAATCCTTCTCTCTATATATATTTTTCTTATTCCTCTCTTATTCTTTTTTACTTTCTTTCTTATTTTATCTGCAATTTTTCTTCAACATCTCTCTGTAACTTCCACTTCTACTGCTGTAAATCCTCTTCTTTCTACTCCTTTTAATCTTCGATTTTATCTTTATTCCCATACTCTGAAAATGCCTTCAGTTGGTCGTAAATATGAAACTTCTCTGGACAAAGTTCAGAAAGATTTCGAAGAGAAAGGTTTCATATTAACCACCATTCCCAATCAAGAATCTAAATCCATTCTTTCTGCCAAACTATTTTCTGATCATCATTGTGATGATCAGGAAATCATAATTTCGCTAGGTCAGATTCTCGCTGGCCTTCCCATTCCTCTCTATGACCCTAATCTTCCCTTATTTTATGAAATTCTTGCTCATGCGAAATTCTCGCGAGCCATCTACCAATTGAGTGGGGATTGTATCCGCTTAATGCTTGAGTTCGCCAACCGTGGTGCTGGTAAGGGGTCTCTTTATCCCAAAGAAGTCATGGATCCTAAATTTGAGGACTTAGAGATATTCGCTGAAAAGTATACAGTAGAGAGCTTCTTCGAAAACTATGAAGTAATAAACATGAAGAATGATAGAACTCATTTGGGGTGCTCGCTTGAAGAGGAAAGAAAATGTTGCAGTGATAAAATACTTATGCAAGACATCAAGCGGCATTCGGGCAAGAACAATATTCCTCGTCACTCTAAAGACGACAGGTGGTGCGTCTTTCCGCTAGTTTTGAAAGGACCTTATATTTCAGGTTCAAATGTGCTCCCTGCGAATCTCGCCAATTATCAACCTTGGGTTTTTAACTGGCCTAAGAAAGCAAAAGAGGTATACTTCCTAAATTTCGCTCAGTTTATAATCTTCACTCCTTTTTATCCCTATTAATCTTGCGAAATTTTCAGATTAGCAAGTTGAGAAAAAGCTACAGAAGAACTGCTAAGGCAAGTACCCTAGCGGCGCTCCGTTCGATCACGGATGAAGTAAGAAATACTTTTCTTTATTATTTTTAACAATATTGTTGCCTCTGTTTCTTATCTTCATTCGTGTGTGAAGGTTGGTGTTGAAGTTGTTGAAGAAGAAGAAAGTTCTAAGGTTGCGAAGACCAAAGGCAAGGGTAAAGGTTCTCTTCGCAGGGAGAAATCCACTGCCCCACCTTCAAAGAAATGAAAGGTTCACTCTCCCTCTCCTTCTAATCTTCAGTCCAGTGAAAGCTCTGATGATGAAGATAATGATGATGTTGATACTTCTTTCGCAAAGGAGGATTTTCGAACTGAATCTTCTATGGCACAACTGTCCAGCATCTTCTCTGACTCCATGCAAGGGATTGGAGATGATCGTCTCTCTAGTACATGCAAAGCTCTCGCGAGTATCTGCGATGCTCCTTTACTAGAGGGTGATGATTCACTTCATGGGGTCTCCGGATCGGTGACTCCGGCTTTCTAAATTCGCTTGGTGTCTTGGTATGTCTTTGTTCCCCTATTTCTTCATAATTTTGATTTTAAGTTATATCTTGATAATTTCTTCACTTTCCTTGATAGACCGGGAGAGCCTCCTTCGCTGTTGCCTCAAATCTTGAGAAAAGGCGCGGTATTCTTGAAAAGAAGAATCTTCAACTTCGCAAGAGAAATGAAGAACTGGAAGCTGAAGCTGCTACTCTTCGCGAGAAGACTAAGCAATTAGAAGTTGATTCTTCCACTCAAAAAAATAAGATATCTAGTCTTCAAAGTGCCAATCAACAACTTTATGGTATGAGACTTTTATCTTTTCCTTTGTTTTGTTCTCTCATTATCTTCCCTCATCTGACTTACCATTTTCGCAGATGTCTATAACCTTTCTGATGAAGCCATTCTTCTTCACTCATTCCCTGACCCTATGGATAACAATGCTCTTCTTAATCACCTCAACAATTCTTTGAACAGTTTTTCAAATGACAAGATTAAATCTCTTCCTCTAAATGAACTTCAATCCAAATTTCGCCTCTTAGAAATTGATCATAGGTCTAGTTTAGGCTTAGCCAACCAATTTAAGCGTCTCTATCTTAATTCTAAAGAAAAAATTAATACTTTAAGAACCAAAATCAGTGATCTCATAGATGATAAAGATCCCATCGCTAGACAAGGTGCTCAAGCATTAGCGAAATTCCAAAAGATTCTTCTTGAAGTTCAAATTGAACGAGATGAATCTAACCGCAAAAATGTTATACTTAGCGAAAGAGAGAATCAAATTCGCTCCCTTATTCTCATAAATAATGACGATGAATTCGCTTGGGATGCGAAAGTTCTAGATGATGCCAGAAATAATTTAGGTGTTAATGTTAGTCTTCAAGCCGAGCATACGGCCTTGGTTAGGGATATGATTTCTGACAGAGAAGGTTGTTAATTGTTCTTCTTTATTTAACTGTTTGTCTTTCATGAAATTGTCGTTGAGTTGCTGATTCATTGTCACATATTCGCAGAAGCTGAAGAGAGATTTCGTAAAAGAATTGAAGAACTTGAGTCTGAGAAAGAGCAACTCGCAAAGAACCTTTCTTCTCGAGATGATAAATATTCTAGATTGAAGAGGCAACTACAGATTACTGTTGCGAATTTTAAGAATGATGCTACTCTTTTTCGTAATCAGACTATTAAGATGGTCCGCGACGACAATAGTATCCCTCATTCCGCATATCCTTTCCTTCTTGAAGAAATCCCCAAGAATGTGCCTTCTCTGAATATCTCTGACAGCGATGCTAGCGAAGAAGAGGAATCTGATGGAGATGAAGAAGTAGAAGGATCTGATGAAGATGATGAAGAAGAAGAATCAAACGAGAAATAGTTCTATTTTCTTCCTTCTCTTTTTGTAATATTTGTACATTCATTCTTTTAATCTTCTATTTTTGTAATCTTTTGCCGCGAATTTCTTGAATCTTTAAATATAATTTCTACTTTTCTTGTTCCTTTCTGCACATGTTAAAAGAGCAATTCTTTTTTGCAATATAATTAATCAATATATTATCAACCTTTCATTTTATGAGTGCGTAAATCTATCATATGAAGACAAATAACATGTTTTTATTCTATACATTCCCATACTTGCCTCTCGTTATTTGCATTCAAATGAAAGATTGAGCAAGTTACTTTCGAATAGTGATATGTATTCATGCCTCAATCTCGCATTTTATTCTTTGCTGAATTTTCACAAGTAAGTATTTCTTGGTTTCTTCAAAGATTTCATTTTTTTCTTTTTCTCTTATGTGGTCTTATTTTGCCTTCCTAGTTAAAGGTCTTATTATGCCACCTCTTGTCATTGCGACAAAATCGCAGGACGTCTTTACACTTTCATGTAATGACCCATTGATCTTGTCTTATCATTTCTCTAATATTGTTGCCTCTGCAGGATATTTTTGTTGTGACAATATGACAGGCCTAAAAATTCTTGCGAACATAAAGCCCCATGACATTGTCGTCTTGCGACGAAATCGCAGGACGTCTTTACACTTGCATGTAATGACCCATTGATCTCGTCTTATCTTCTCTTTTGTACTATTGCCTCTTCAGGATTGTTACACAAATATGACAAGCCTTGATACTCCCGTGAGTAAAAAGCCTCAGGACATTTGCGTCTTAAGACACTTATCAGCTCCCTAATGGAGGGTGCCGCCCTTATCTTCCCCCTGGTTGCCCCTTCAAGGAGGCGTACTTCTGCCATACAAGGATAGCTCCTCACATCCGGTCTTAACAACAACCAGTTGTTTTCGCAGCCTCTTATCCCTTTTGCCTATAGCGCTTATGGTTACGAGACTGCACCCTAAGTGGAGTTTTCTTCGGGCCGAGTGCAGCATGCGTCAATACTTGCCAAGAATGGCCGAGATACTTCAAATGCCCCAGGCACTCTTGGCTCAACCGTGTACCTCGGCGCCTTGATCAAATGCTGACTCCTTAGAAGAGACCCTCGGTCGTCCAATCTAAGTCATAAGCTTAGATTGAAAATCCAAGGTACCTCTCACGGATGGGCTTTATTGACCCCAATTCTCCATGACTCGGGTTCCGGGGCGGTGTAACCTTTTCCCTGAGCCATGCAATAGGTACCCCCTTCTATGACGCACTTTAGGTCTTACATTTGCCTCTTGCGAAATTTTGATTTCGCGAACTAGGGTGTACGCCATAGTTGGTTCGCCTCTGTCTGATTATTTTGTCGATTCTTCTGCATATAAGCTCTTTTGTAATTTCGCAATCTCATCTTTATCATTCATAAAGTATATTTGCTTCTTCTGCATATCAGCTCTTTCACAATCTCATCTTTGTTATTCATAACATTTTTTATTTTATTTTTTTTAAGACAAATCAACCATACATTTTTTTTTCTCCTCCCGATTTTTACTTTGGCAGTCAACAATAGGGCTGTTCATGGTCGGTTTTGGTTCGGTTTCTAGACAAACCAAAACCGAAACCAATATTATCGGTTTCTAAAAATATAAACCAAACCAATCTATTAACCATTGGTTCGGTTTCCAAATGGTTCCATCCGGTTTCGGTTTGTCCCAGTGGTTTTTGGTTAACCAATAATTATGTCAAACAAAAAAAAAATTACAGACAAAAAAATCTTAGATGTTGATAGTATATTGGTGTTGATGGTGGTTTTTAAACAAGGGGTAAAATCGTAAAACCCCATGACCTAGTGTTACCCGCAACACATTAACTAAGAGCATTTAACTCAGGTGTAAATAATTAATAGGGGTATTTTTCAAAATATGCATTAGGGTTTTCGACACAGAAGCCTAATTCCAAAACCAAGCCGCACACTGCGCACCATGGCAACAATGCCAAACCAAGCCGCACACTGCGCACCATGGCAACAATGCCAAACCAAGCCGCACACTGCGCACCATGGCAACAATGCCAAACCAAGCCGCACACTGCGCACCATGGCAACAATGCCAAACCAAGCCGCACACTGCGCACCATGGCAACAATGCCAAACCAAGCCGCACGCTGCGCACCATGGCAACAATGCCGAACCAAGCCGCACACTGCGCATCGTGGCAATAACGCCAAAACCAAGCCGCACACTGCACACCATGGCAGCGATGCCAAAACCAAACTACATATCGCACTCATTGGCAACCATGCCAAACTAAGCCGCTATGCCATTGGCACATGCCAAATATAGCGCCCTAGGCTTGCAAAACGTGCAACTAGGTGAACATGGCCGTACGTGCCATTGGCACATGCCAACACGTACCACAAGCCATATTTCCAAGTCGCTATGCCATTGGCACATGCCAAATATAGCGCCCTAGGCTTGCAAAACGTGCAACTAGGTCAACATGGCCGTACGTGCCATTGGCACATGCCAACACGTACCACAAGCCATATTTCCAAGTCGCTATGCCATTGGCACATGCCAAATATAGCGCCCTAGGCTTGCAAAACGTGCAACTAGGTCAACATGGCCGTACGTGCCATTGGCACATGCCAACACGTACCACAAGCCATATTTCCAAGCCGTTATGCCATTGGCACATGCCAAATATAGCGCCCTAGGCTTGCAAAACGTGCAACTAGGTCAACATGGCCGTACGTGCCATTGGCACATGCCAACACGTACCACAAGCCATATTTCCAAGCCGCTATGCCATTGGCACATGCCAAATATAGCGCCCTAGGCTTGCAAAACGTGCAACTAGGTCAACATGGCCGTACGTGCCATTGGCACATGCCAACACGTACCACAAGCCATATTTCCAAGCCGCTATGACATTGGCGCATGCCAAATATAGCGCCCTAGGCTTACAAACCATGCAACCTAGGCCAAGTCGGCCACGCATGCCATTGGCACATGCCAACATGCTCGCTGGTAGCTTCTCCTACCAAGGCCACGGCCCTAACGGCCACGCATGCCATTGGCAAATGCCAACATGCTCGTTGGTAGCTTTTCCTACCAAGGCCGGCCCCCTAACGGCCACGCATGCCATTGGCACATGCCAACATGCTCGCTGGTAGCTTTTCCTACCAAGGCCACCGCCCTAACGGCCACGCATGCCATTGGCACATGCCAACATGCTCGCTGGTAGCTTTTCTTACCAAGGCCACGGCCCTAACGGCCACGCATGCCATTGGCACATGCCAACATGCTCGCTGGTAGCTTTTCCTACCAAGGCCACGGCCCTAACGGCCACGCATGCCATTGGCACATGCCAACATGCTCGCTAGTAGCTTTTCTACCAAGGCCACGACCCTAACGGCCACGCATGCCATTGGCACATGCCAACATGCTCGCTGGTAGCCTAACTTGCAAACCGTGCAACCTACCACCGAGGCATTCCGCACATGCCATTGGCACATGCCAAACACACACGCTGGTAGCCTAACTTGCAAACCGTGCAACCTACCACCAAGGCATTCCACTCATGTCATTGGCACATGCCACATGCGCCCCTAGCAGCACCACTTGCACTCAAGATGCAACCAACACTCGAGACATCAACACAAGGCGGGGATGCTTTCCGGGGTTTTGGTTTGGCGGTCTGACTTGCGCGTACACTATGCTCATATTAAGAAAGCGTGAAAAGGAATAAAGCGGTCAAATAAATGAGGAAATAATGGTGAAAACGTTTTCACCCATTAACACCATGCGGTTACCACCTCCTCTCATTATTTCACCCTTTACTCTCTTCCTTCATGAGACCAGGGTACGTTTCAATCTCGACTTGTATAAATAGGTCTTACCTATTTCCACCAGACAACAGGTCTCGGTCAGGAGAAAAATACTACACTCTCAGAAAAGGCAACTTTGCAAGCTCTCCCAAAAGCTTTCATCTCTTGCAAGCTTCCCAAGCTTTTACTTTACGATACAAGTCGAGATACTACTCTCCTGGTATTCTGGTCTCAACACCTTTCTTTGCTTCCCTCCCCAAATCAACCCTTCTCCTCCACTTTGTGACCGAAGCAAGTCTGGAACGGCCATTTCTTGGTTTAGGCCGGACTTGTACAGATTGATCTCTCGAATCTATAAAGTGTTCACGTGCATCACATTTGTTTAGGGTTTGAACCAGTTTCTCACTCACCTACCGAATTTACCGAAATCGGCAGAAACGATTTTTACCCATAAACAATTGGTTTACACAAATTTACAGACAAAAAAAAAATAAGAAAAATATTAAGAATAGTTAAAGCTTACTCTAAATCTAGAGATCAAAAGAAGATATATAATATATCTTAATTTAGTTATTGACAAAAAAAAAGGAAGACGGAAAGAAGAAAGTCGAGTAGCAGCAGTGGCTGCTGTAGTTGGGGGTGGAGAAGGGAGGCGACTGAGAGAAGGAGAAAGAAAAAGAGGGAGAGTATCATAATGAAATATTAGATTTAGGGTTTCTATTTATCCTCCAAATCAATGGGTGAAATCTAATACTTGTAAATCAACGGTAGAAATTAAGTTTAAAAATTAATCGGTTTTCCAATGGTTTTTGGTTCGGTTTTAGAGGTCAAACCAAACCAAAACCAACACTATCGGTTTTCCACTTTCTACACCATAACCAATCCATTAGTAAATGGTTCGGTTTGGTTTCTTCCTAATTGGTCTGGTTTGGTCCGGTTATATCGAAAAACCGTAACCATGTTCAGCCCTAGTCAACAAGTATATTCATTCTTTAAGTATCTTATTTCTGCTACTTTCTGCCTCTGCATTTTTGATTTTTTCTGTCATTTTCATGTTTGTTGCGATATTTTCGCTGCTTCTTATCTTTGATATGCCTTGGCTTCGCAGTGTTTCTTCTTCTCTCTGTTCTATTGCATCTACCATCAACCTTTCACTCTTTTTTTTTTCTTTGATGTTTTGTTTCCAATTCTTCTTCTTCGCAGCTCTTTCTTCGCAAGATTCTATATCAATTACATAACACTTCTTTCCTTCAATCCAATCTCTTTTTATGATGCCAATACCACTAGGATGAGGGAACTTGATACATTGATGAAAAGTCGATGCCACACCTAGAATCTCATGTAACCAAGGTCGTCCAATCAATGCGTTGTATGGTGATTCCACATCGACTACACAGAATAAAATTTCAGAGGACAATCCTTTCAGTGGAATTCGCATATGAGCTTCTCCTTTAGGCTTATTTGCAGTACCATTAAAACCATATATTTTGTAAGTTGAAGGTATTAGATCTTCATCTTTCCCTCCCATGGTTTTGTAAGTATGATAAAAAAGGATATTCACGGAACTTCCAAAAGATCGATCAAAATTGAAAAAGTTCAAAATATTTGAAAAATATGACTGTGGGCGAGATTTGATCTTCGTTGATTGCCCATGAATTCTCTTCCTTTATTTCCTTCAACAATTTTCCCTCTTTTCTTCATCATCTTCATCCTCGCTAGGTTTTGGGTTAATCTCCAATATTACCACTAATGGGTTGTCGTGCATTTATCCACCCTCGGGTACTTCTTATTTCCGCGGTAAAAGAGATAGTCTCGCTTTTGCCATTCTTCCAGCTCTTGTTACCTTCTCTCGAGACATTCTCTGGCGATGTCTTCGCAATGTTCATTATTTCTCTATTATCAGCATCTCTTGCGAAAACCCTACTGAGAGTGTTATCATCAAAATCTTCAATTGTCTTGTACGAATGTACGGTAGAGTTACAAAACAGATTCTTTGCCTTTGCTCCAACTTCTATTACAAATGTTTCTCCTCCTTTTGTTGTATTTACCCTGCGAATTTCTGGCGGTGGTGGTAATGGTTGAGACTGAGATTGGTTTTTTAGAAAATGATTTAGTTTCATTTGGTCTATCATTCTGAGGATGATTCTTTTTATATTTCTGCAATCATTTGTTGAGTGTCCATGAAAATGGTGATAAGAACAAAATTCATGACTTCTGTCGCTCGGAGGTGGTTCACTTCCCATGTTCCATGGCGCGGGTATGTTTTCCATCAAAATTATAGCTTCCCATATTTTCTCCACACTAGCATTCAGTGGTGGCATCTTGATTTCTTCCCATATTATCCTGTGATTTCGCTGTCCTCTATGATAGTTTTGCCTCTGACCTTCATAAGTTTCTTGTGGCTTATTAAGTATTTGAATTTTTTTATTTCCACCACGGCTATAGAAGTTTATTTCTCTCTCGAATTCTTCTTGATCCCGACTTCCCATAGATACTAGTTTCTGCTGACTATCTCCCATTATCCTTTCTTGTTGTCCTTGCGAAGTGCTCGCCACTGTACTTATCAGCTTAGGTAACAAGCTTGCATTCGCTGCTTTTGAACTTGTGTTCGCAACTGGGTATGATTCCATCTCATTTTGCTTTTCCTCAAGAGCAATATATTCCTCCTGAAGTTCTCGCAACTCAGTCATTGTGATCGTATTCTTGATTCTGAAAATTTGAATGTATAACATATTGGTTGCGAACATAGCGTTAATGAATGACATAATGAGATATCTTTCGTCCACACGACCAGCCATATCACTACACATTGTCTTCCACCTCACGGTTAGATGCTTCAAGCTTTCGCCAACCCTTTGCTTTAACCCAAATACATCTTCAATGCCAGGTCGCGAGGAATTATTACTTATATACGCCCCTAAAAATATATCCTGCAAATGGTTGAAAGATGTTATAGTATTCTTTGGCAAACCTTCAAACCACTTTAAGGCCTCTCCTGTTAAACTTGATGCAAAATATTTGCACAATATAGCATCATGGTTCTCCCATTGTAGCATACATCTCACATAAGCTTTTATGTGTTGTACTGCACAAGTTGTTCCATCAAAAATGCTGGTTAACGCAGGTAAATTGTACTTTGGGGGTATTCCTCCTAATTGTACTTCTTGTGTGAATGGGGTTTTCGAAGCTTCTTCTATGGCTTCATCCAGTTGTCTCTTACCTCCTTCTTTTTTATTATTTAACATTCCTCTCATTTCCGCTAGCTCTCTCAAAATTTGTTCATTTACACCAGAATTTGGATCCATTGGTCTTTTTAACTCCGCTTCTCTCCTTTCGCGAGAATGGATACGTGTTCATATCTGTTTTGACTTTCTTGTTCATCATTTTTTCTCGTCTTTCTCTGCGATCTTCTCTTTCATTTCTTTCATGAATTCGCACACCGTTATATCTCTCATTTTCTCTTCTTTGCCGCCATCATGGTTCTCCCATTACGTTTCTCTTGAGAAAGAGTTCGATTCTCATACGATAAATACATCTCACATAAGCTTTTATGTGTTTCCGTTTGATATATCTCCATTATTCGTTTCTGGTTTAATACAAGTTGTTCCATCAAAAATCTTTGAGAAATTTTGATTTTTTGAGTTAACTTGGAGATCATCCTTGACTTATTAACCTCTTGTAAATTGTACTTTGGGGTATTCCTCCTAATTGTACTTCTTGTGTGAATGGGGTTTTCGGGAGAAGGTATAAGCTTCTTCTATGGCTTCATCCGAAGATTTGCGAGCGGGAGATGAAGGTGTGAATGAAGGAAATTGTCTCTTACCTCCTTCTTTTTATTATTTAACATTCCTCTCATTTCCACGGTAAACTAGCTCTCTCAAAATTTGTTCATTTACATTAGTAGGGAATATTTGGATCCATTGGTCGATGAAGAAGATGAAAAGGAAAAGGAAAATTTTTCACAAAGGGATTTTCGGCTCTCCTTTGTACTCTATCATATTCTTCATTGATATTACCATTGTTGCGATTTTGTTCACGCCTTCTTTCTCGATTATCATGATTGTTCTGGCGAATTGCCTCTTGTAGCTCCTGTTCTTCAGCTTCTGCTCTCAGTCTTTCCCTCTCGCAAGCTAGACGATCTTGTTTAGTGTAGTTTCTTTCAATTTCATCTTGAATTTCTCGTTGCTTTCTCTGTGCTTCTCTCCCATGCAATATTCTCCTTCCTTCTTCCTGATTTTCTTCGCCCTCTTGATTATTTCGCCCCTGACGTTGCCTATTTCCCTGATTTTCTATCGTTTTGCCCATTTTGAAGAGTTTCAGCACGTTGGATATAACGATCTTCCATTATTTCCCTTCTTTCGCGACGTTCTTCGCCTGGATTTTGTACTTCTTCTCGAGTTTCTTCATTAGCATTTTCTACAGGTAAATTTTGTCTCATTTCTTCTCTAATTGATCTTGAACTTGACCTTGTAGTGCTTCTTGACCTTCTATTTTGTAACCTCATGTTTTCCATCCTCAACTCATGATTTTGCCTTATCAGATTCGCACGTTCTTCTGCTTCTAACCTCCTTTCTTCATGTATTGTTTGCCTCAATGCCTCTAACGCTGCAATCTCTTCATTTCCATGAATTATTCCTCCAATTACTTCTTGGTCTCTCTCCTCTTGTCCATTGCCTCCTAATTGCTGCTCTTCTCCTATTTCGTCTACAGAATCTGATCGCCAAGTATGTACACTCACTCTGTCATAATCCACAGTTCTATTTTGTATTGGTGTACGTTGAATTGGCGGTTGAACTCGATTTTCTCCATTGTTCCTTGTGTTCATTCTTGAAGATTCCTCCATTTCGTCTCTCCCTTCTCCAGCAAGTCTCCTACTCCTTCTAACAGTTGTTGGTTGTTTTGATGCACGTCTTCTTCTAGCCATTTTTCAATCTTAGTGAATTGTTGAAAATTATATGAAATTCCTTTCCTATTACTCCAAATTCTTTCAAATCACAATATCAATCTTCAATCAATCCCTGTTTCTAGCGCCATATGTAATTGCAGGAAATCCTACAATACATCCCTCACAAGAATTCATAATATTCAACACATCCTTAAGATCAACAATCAATCTTTTTATTAATTGAATTAGAAATTTTACAAGAAGGAAGTGAAATCAAGAATATAATTGCTACTCTAGACTTTCTCTCTCCTCAAAACTTTCTCCCCACTCTAAAAAGATCTCTCTCCTTTCTTAAGCCTGTTCGGCTCTTTATATAGGACATTACATAGTGGATGACAACTAAGCTATCCTTTATTTTCGGATCTGACTTGCGACACTCCTGCAAGTATTCAAATGTTAAATCTCGCAACACTCCTAAATTTCGCTAGGTCTTCACATCTTTCTCGTGTTCAGGCTGTCGTCATCCGTTGCGTCATTTTTATTACCAATCTGCGATATCTTCGCAGTGTGTTGTTCAAGGATTTCGCAAGGATATTAATGTTGCGATATTCTGATCCTACACACACCCAACAATTCGTTTGGCAATCTGAGAGGACTTACTCCAATATACTTTCTAGAGAATCAACTAGACAATCAGACTCAATCTATAAAAAAGTATATCAAAGAGTTTAATATCTCTAACTCTTAGTTCAATCCGCAATCAGCAAATAGAAATCTGCGAGCCTGGTTGAATATAAGAGGAGTAACTTGAACGGTACCAAAGACCAATGTTCAAGTGTTAATCAATTTAAATCAACAACCCAAGGTCGGATATTCTAATTGATTAAACTTAACGCGCAACCTGTGATATTTCAATTATATAACAAAATATAATACGGAAAAGAAATAACACAGACACCAGAATTTTGTTAACGAGGAAAACGACAAATACAGAAAAACCTCGGGACCTAGTCCGGTTTGAACACCACACAGTATTAAGCCGCTACAGACTCTAGCCTACTACCAATTAACTTCGGACTGGACTGTAGTTGAGCCCTAATCAATCTCACACTGATTCAAGGTACAGTTGCGTTCCTTACGTCTCTGATCCCAACAGGATACTACGTACTTGATTCCCTTAATTGATCTCACCCACAACCAAGAGTTGATACGACCCAAAGTCGAAGACTTAATAAACAAATCTGTCTCACACAGAAAAGTCTATAGATTGAATAAATCTGTCTCCCACAGATATACCCAAGAGTTTTTGTTCCGTATTTTGATAAATCAAGGTGAATAGGAACCAATTGATAAACCAGACTTATATTCCCGAAGAACAGCCTAGTATTATCAATCACCTCACAATAATCTTAATCGACTAGTGAAACAAGATATTGTGGAATCACAAATGATGAGACGAAGATGTTTGTGATTACTTTTATCTTGCCTATCGGAGAAATTAATCCTGAGTCAATTATTTCAATTGTACTCAATACGATAGAATCAGCCAAGATCATAACACGCAACTATAAAGAAAATAGTTGGGTCTGGCTTCACAATCCCAATGAAGTCTTTCAAGTCGTTAACTTACAGGGTCTCGATAGAAACCTAAGGTTAAAGGAGAATCGACTCTAGTTTATGCAACTAGTAACACATAGGAGGTGTGGGGATTATTTTTCCCAGTTGCTAGAGTTCTCCTATATATAGTTTCAAATCAGGGTTTGCAATCCAAGTTACCTTGGTAACAAAGCATTCAATATTCACCGTTAGATGAAAAACCTGATTCAACCAAGCTAATATCTTTCAACCGTTAGATCGAACTTAGCTTGTTACACACAAATGAAATGTACCCTCATTTAGGTTTATGTCACCGTACCCAAACGTGTACATCATGTTGGTTAACAAATAGTTAACCGAGGTTAGCCATATGATTACTCTCATATCAACCTTATTCATCTTAACCATAACTAGTTCAAATGACTGAAATGAAACTAGTTAAAGAGTTGTTCAATTGCTATATTCTCATAGAATTATACAAGAACACAATTGAAGCAAAATCGGTTTGATTCACTCGAATCAATCATGAACATTATAGCCACGGTTTGCAAAGATTGCATTCCTTATTATATAAATGTTTATGTTCATTTTCATGTTCATAACCGATTTTAGAACTTTAACCTTCAAGTATGCAAACGGGTACGCATACTTGAAATACCCGGACCAAGATTGGGTTTCGCCAGTACGCAAACGGATAGGCGAACTTTCAATCCCAGCAGAAATTCTCGGAAATGAACCTGTACACCAGTACGCAAACGGGTACGCATACTTAGGTTCCCGGATTTCTCAAACCAACAGGTACGCAAACGGGTGCGCATACTATGGTTCCCGGACATGGATTACACATGTGCAAGAGTGCACAACATGACATATCCAATAATGGTTAAGTGTTCTAAACTCTTATTTCAATCATTGAAACTTTCTTAGAGGTTGACAATAGCCGTTTTCACACACTATTAGCATCAAAGCAATTTTCAAGATATTGAAATAATCATTACGAAACATTCCAAGACTACACCAAATGATTGTATCACACAAACCATGTAAGATGTTACTCGTCAATTTTCACATAATATAAGATGAACTTGGTCGAAGCGAAAGCTTGCCAACACATATTTCGAGAAATTTGTAAGTGAGATAAACGCAGCTCGAAATCTCAAATGTGTATATAGAAAACTATATCGTAATACGACTTATGTCTCAATATAGGAGATAAAGTAGAAATAGACTTTCCAAGTGATAGATGAGTTTCAGTCTCCACATACCTTTTGTCGATGAAGTTCCACAAGCTCCCCTTAGTAGTTCTTTGTCTTCAAATGATGAACGCCGTGGAGTCTAAGCTCAACTACACAATCTATGTTCTAGTCCGAGATATCTATAAATAGGCTAGAAATCAAGACTTATAGTTTTGATCACTAACATTGACAAACATGCTTGAGATAGCAACGCATGCGAGTTCAATGGAGTAGTGCTCTAACAGAATATACTTGTAGAATCAAAAAGTTTGAGACGAAGAAACTTTGTGATTTCTATTTATCTTGCCTGATCGGAGTGAGACTCAACAAACAATAGAAAGATCAAGATACACAAACTATCAAGATAAAGATAGTTGAACTTGGCTTCACGAATCCCTAAGTGAAGTCTTTTTAGTCGCCAAACCTAAAAAGGTTTAAAGGTGAATACGACTCTAGTTTACAACTAGGACACACAAGAATAGTATCGGGGATTCAAAGATACCAGTTGCTTGAGGTTCTCCTTATATGGACTTTCAAGATCAAGGTTGTTTTAGATTTAAGCTAAGGTAGCTTTGGAATCAAGCAATCAATATTCATCGTTAGATGAAAACTTGAATTGAGATTAACATAACATAATATACACTCTGGTTATGATGAACCGTAACTGAACCGTATACAATGACTTGTTCATGAAAGGTAAGCCAAAACTAGCCAGACGAACTATAAGCTTAACCATTTTCATACAAAACTTTAATACTTTAATCTTGAGTCACAACCATAGGTTATAATGTGATCAAATATGTCTTAAATGTGTTTTTAGAAAGTTGTTAAAATGCTGATTATCTCATAGAAATAATTCCGATGCATCTAAAAATATTCGACTGGGTAAGTACGTGTACTTACTTTCCAGATCGTGATTTATTTTGTCATGGTACGTGTACCGGTTTGTATACCCTTAAGACAAAACAAGTTCATGAGTCCACATCATTTTTTCGGTATGCATACTAGGTATGTGTACCATCCTGAGTTCACGAGTCAACAGACCTTTTTAGGTTTACATACTTGGTATGTGTACAAAAAGTCGTCGCTGAAATATAGCTACGTCGGTACGTGTACAGGGTACATGTACTACGGCTCCGGACGTATAAAAGTTGTGCCAGTATGTAAGCTGCTACGTGTATAGTCATGTAAGGTGGTACGTGTATAGTCCATTTTAAGATTCCTAAAATTCCTAAATTATGCAATTAGTGTAAGGTGGTTGGACATATGGTTTCTGAGTGTAGGCTTAAGAGAAGAGAAGCAGCAACACAAGAGGGTATTCATGATTTGCAACAAGTTGTTCGTATGAGAAAATGGACTTATAAACCTAAAATGAATCAGGGGACAACTAAACAAGGTTTTGATATTTGCTTTGCTACTAATGAGAATTTAGTTCCTGAAAATGCTTATATTGTTGAATATGTGGATGATGATGATTTGGTGAAGGAAATTGTTTCTCCTATTATACAAAATGAAAAAGTTGATGCAGTGGTTATGGACAAATCTTTTACTGGTGCATTAGATTCTCATGGGGAATTTCCAACTCTTTCTGTGAATAAACTTTTGGAGGTGAGTATTAGTAGCCCAACTCTCACTAAAAGAATATCTATGGAGTCTCTTATTTTGAGGGATACTGGTACTAATAATAATGAAGTATGGACAAACATTCCCTTTAAGTCATTTAATGTGTCCAAGAATGGGGGTAACTGTTCTTCAACATCTCAAGCTGGTGCTTTACAGATTATTTCTTCTCCTAGTAAATTTGATGTTCTGAATGAAATGGCTGAATATAGTAACATGGTGGATAAAGCTGTGACCAATAAACTGATTACTTCTGAGGTCTCAAACTCTTTAAAACTTGTGGATAAACCACCTAAAGTAAAAAAGTAATAAGGGGGCTCCAAATGTTACAACAAGAAAACATGCATATTATTTAGTTAAAACAGTAAAATGTGTGGGAGGTTCTATAACTTCTCAACCTTCCTCTTCTAAATGAGAGTTCAATATTGGAATGTCAGAGGCTTGAAGAGAATTCAAGCTAAAGACAAACTTAGACATTTAGTTAAACAATTTAATCCTTCTTTACTTTTCGTAGCAGAACCTAAAGTGAAAGTTTCTGGTAATTATTATAAGAATTTTAGACTTCCTGGAATGAGCAACATGTTGATTCACAATTCTAGTGATTCTAGAAAAGGTAATATATGGCTTTTTTGGCATTCCTCTTTATCTAAACCTTTTGTGGTGTCAATAGCTAAACAAGCAATTACAGTACAACTTGGAGATATTTTGGTGATATGAGTTCATGCTGATTGTCTTACAATTGATAAAAGATCCTTATGGGAGGAATTAGTGGAAGTGAGTGCTTTGAATTTGCCTTGGTTGGTTATAGGGGACTTTAATGTTGTTTTGAGTAGTGAAGAGAAGTTGAGTGGTAGAAGGCCATTAAGAATATCCATTCAAGAATTCAGAGATTGTTTAAATGCTTGTCATCTTATGCAAGCACCTAAATCTGGAATAATATTTTCTTGGTGTAATAATAGAGTTGGTGTTAAGAGAATTCTTTTTGATCTTGATAAGGTTGTTTTTAATTTGAAATGGTTGGATAAATTTGAAGGTTGGAACTACAAGGTTGGTGTCAGAGGTACTTCAGATCATGGGCCATTGTTTGGATCAGTTTTGGATATTCCCAAACCTCAAAATGTTCCTTTTAAATTTCAGCCTGTTTGGACTTCTCATCCTGGTTTCTTGAAACTTCTTATGGACTCATGGGAGGAGCCTTGTGAAGGTAATCCTGCTTTTAAATTTATGAGCAAACTAAAAAGATTTAAGATTTGTGTCAAGAAATGGAATTGGGAGATTTTTGGGGATCTAAGGGTGAAACTGAAACAAGTTGAAGATGATGTTTTGAGTGCTTCCTCATTATCAGATGCTCAGCCAGAGAATGTAGAATTGTTGGATAAGTTGGTTACAGCTAGAGGCAAATATAAGTTGGTGGCTCAACAAAGTAATGAATTATTAAGGGCAAAATCAAGAGTTAAGTGGATCAAAGAGGGTGGTACCAACTCTGCTTTTTCCCATTCTAATATAAAAATTAGAAAAGATATGAATGTTATTTCTAAAATTGAGAACTCTGAAGGTAATTTGATATCCAACCAAAATGAGATGGCTGATGTATTAGTCTCTCATTACAAGAAGAAATTTGAATTTCAAGAAGTTAATTTTTCTGAAGGTATTTTTGATGCTATCCCAAAAGTTTTAACAGATGAAGACAATCTTGTGTTGGATGCCATTCCAACTGAAGAGGAAATTAAAAATACAGTATTTACTATGGATGCAAATAGCTCTCCAGGTCCAGATGGGTTTCCTGGGAGTTTCTACAGATATGCATGGGAAGTAATTGGGCATGATTTGGTTGTGGATTTATAGTACTGTTGGAGGTGCAAATTCATTCCCAAAGGTTTTAACTCCAACTTTTTATTCTTACTTCCTAAGGTAATGGGGGGCTAAATCTGTTGACCAATTTAGGCCTATTGGATTGGCAAACTTCAACTTCAAAATTATTACAAGAATCATCACTACAAGACTTAACTTTCTGATTGATAAAATGGTATCTACTCAACAATGAGCTTTCATAAAAGGAAGGAATATTCAAGAAAAGATTGTTTTGGCTTCTGAATTGGTGAATGAGATGAGTATAAAGAGAAGAGGTGGTAATGTAGGTCTTAAACTGGATATCACTCAAGCATATGACTCTCTCAGTCGGGAGTTTCTTTTTGAAGTGCTTAGACATTTTGGTTTCTCAGATGAAGGAATTGACTGGCTTAAGAAAATCTTTGAATCTGCTAGAATATCAGTGCTTGTGAATGGTGGACCTTGTGGCTTCTTTAGTGTAGGAAGGGGATTGAGACAAGGTGATCCCTCACTACACCATTTTTAGCGTTTAGTAACAGCCTGCTTCAGTTGCAAAGAGCGGTTGCAACAGTTTCAATCTGTCATGAAAGTCGATGTTGCAATTTTTCGCAACGGCACCTAAGCCGTTGCGAAATTTTAGTTGCAACAGTTTTAAACTGTTGCAACCGAAAAATGACGCAATAGTTTGAAACAGTTGCGAAATTTTATGGTCGCAATAGTTTGGACCAGTTGCGAAATTGACACGTAGCAACAGTTTCAATCAGTTACGAAATATGGAACCAGTTTTTGTAAAGAACGGACAATTTTATCCGAACCGGCTATAATAGTTCTGGTACAAATTTTGCAATAGAATTTAGCAGTTGCGAAATTTTTGTAACATCAAAAAATAGTGCCAGGTCTATTTTGGCCTGGTCAAAATTAGTTTTCCGCAAAACAAGATATATCTTGTCTAAACAGAGTTTCTTTGCAGGTTTCTCAATAAAACACATCATTCAAGTAAAAGTTTCTACACCACACCACTTCTGTATATTGAACATAGAGAGGAGAACTTAGATAAGCAAGCATACAAGGGTTTGCTCTGCAGTTTATAAAGAATGAGAAAGGATGTAACTAAGCAAACATAAAGTCATTTCCTAAGTTATTTTACTTTCAACTAATGACAAGTAACATCGAAAAAGCAGAACATGTAAGTACCATTAACAGTGCTCTTCTCATATTCTACATCCTCAACTTTATCCAAAAGATCTAACTCAAAATATGTGATACCCAAGAGAACCTGCACAATGAATATCCCATTTATGAGATACGATCCATGACACAACCAACATTACAAAGAAAAAAAGTTCAAAATATGACATACCAGTGAGCAGTGAGTTTTTCCTGGTTCATTCTCGGACCTTGGGCCACTGTATAAACATCAAAAGTAAGACATAAGTTCTTCAGTAGAGATACAGATATGTTGGATGAGATTAACATTGATAATTCAATAACAAAGATCAAGAGATGAATTGAGTCACACCCAAAAAGTTATAATTTCATAATAACCAAATACAAAGAAACAAGTAATATTACAAGGTAAAAGATGATGTCACAACAAATTGAAGCTAAGTTGTGAATGGTTAAACCAAGAACATGTATAATTTAGATACGAAACATCAGCTTTTGAGATAAAGAGGAAGTTAAGGTTCAGTTCACATCTCCATCAACAATGAACTTGGTTGATGAGAAAAGACTATCCAAAGAAAAATAGGAAACTCAGATACGCTAAGGAATGAAACCCTACTATTGTATCAAGTGGAATAAGATGAAAAAAAAAAAAAAAAAAAAAAAAAATCATAAGACATAAAACTTTGATTAAAATCATTCGAAATATGAATCTATATTTGATATGAAAAACTTGTTCTCTTGCATTCATTAATGTTATTGATTGATTTCTACCATGCTAATATTGTCAAATTGAATCATTAATTCTTAATCTATTTGCTAGTTTAGATTCAATTCGTAATTGTCTAGAGAAGATAAAAAGTACAATATATAGGTATTGATGAAGTGAGTTTTCTTTGTTCATTCTCGGACCTTGGGCCCTTAAGATGAAATCAAAAAAAAAAAAAAATCATAAGACATACCAAGAGAAGTGAGTTTTTCTTTTGTTTAAACATCAAAATGAAAGACATAAGTTCTTGGTAGAGATAAGGAGTTGTGTTTAATGACCCCTAAAAGCAATTTGAGAATGGTAAAGAAGAATTATACCTGTACAAGTTGATCTTTGATCCCCACAGTACACTTCTCACTCAAAGCAAAAATCAACATTCAGCACAATACCTCGCAAGTAGATAGAAGATCAGATTCCATAAACATAAACTTAATAATATAAGTGCAAGCAAGTGGAGTACTTACCAGGGATTGATATTTCCCTTGGTGGCTACTAGTGCTTCAATTGACTTTAAATGAAGCCACCTGCAGAATCACATACAATAGAAAGACCACCCACATATACATATATACAACAAATATAAACAAGGCAATAAAAAGTAAATGTAATTCATAAGCCGTTTTTGTTCACATACATATATCAAAAAGATCAGTTATTTTTAGGTGTAGTTAAATACTTCTTATGCGCAACTGCATATAAGTCTTCCTTAAGCACAATAGGATAAGACTCTTCCTCATGCACAAATGCATAAGAGTATGCATATTAGTGAGTTCAGCATACATACAAAAGTGTGAACAGAAGCAAAAAAACAAAAAAAAAAAGACTAAAGCCATGTGTTAGCTAGACATTTATATAAGTGATGCAAGATGGCTGATATATCCATGAAGAACTTCATAGCTTATCTCCAAAAAAGTAGTGAAGTCTGTCTTAATCATATGCGACGATGAACTTCTTTGGATGAAGCACAAAACCACCAATTCCAACATCTCCAAAGGTCGGTGCGAACGTGTTAGCTTTCACGGTTTTTTCATGTGGCAGGAGAATGTCGTCAAGCAACACCTTCAAATGAGTAGCAGGTACAGGTGAGCCATGAGCCATAAGTGCTGAAATACTAGTACAAACTTTACCAGTTGCAATTATATCATCCTCTATGTTCAGCAATGAACACTGCTGCTGCTGCATATCACCAACTGCTGATCGAGCTGGTGATATGTCATGACTAGGTGAACTTGTGTGAGTATCTGGTGGTATGACATGACTAGGTGAGCTTGTGTGAGCAACTGAACCTGATTGAGGTGAACCATCATGACCTTGTTCACAGTTCTGACCACGTGAAGTGCTACACATGTTCGAGCCAACAACTGATGGCATTGCAGCTTGAATATCCTTCACTGTGTATCATAATGTTTTAAAGCCTTCAATAAGAAATCCCATCTTGCAACCTAAGTCTTCCACCTTGTTGGTAAGAACTCCATCTTTAGACTTCAGTTCAGCTAATTTAGCAAGGGCAGGAGCAGAGAGTTCAACTTGCATACGAGAAACATGACCTACAGCACGAACACGTCCTCTTGAATCTTTCCCAAACAACTTAGTCACTGCACAAGTTTCTTCTACCGGAGTACCTGCATTGAATTTTTCCTTGATGCTTTCTAGCACCTCAGTAAGTTGTTCTTGTAGTATTGAGCATATATAATAATCACTTGCCTATAATACTAATCACTAAATAGTATACATATAGTTAAAAAAGACTACATATAACCGAAATTAATCTGACTCACATAGTATGGTTGTGCACTAGGTAAAATTACCCCACCGTCCTGCGAATGAGCTTTAATCCACACATCAGAGGTAGTGATTTGTACTTCACGGTTCGCAGCCACATGCATTTACAAATACAATGAGTATGAATCAATCATTTCCCACAACAGTTTCAGGTATGAGGTAAGTTGCATCATTGAAATGAAAGACCTACCAGTTCATATCTCACCAAACAATGAGGCTTATGGCCGGAGGTATGAGAGTAGTCATATAGTTCTCTTTTCCTCTTATTAGCAGCTCTTTTTCGTTGGACTGAGTCATCGTTCTCATGTTCACATAATTTTATCCAATCCTCTGATTTGACACCTGGAGGAGTATTCGTAATCGCAATCCTTTCTTCATGAGAATACTTTTTATTCAAATTCCAAGTAACTCAAATTGATGATCTCTTTAATGAATCCATAATAGGTAATTTCAGCTTCTTTGTAATTTTTGTCCGTTGACTTAGCTCTATGACTGTGGATGTGGAAAAATGGTTCGCCGGTTTTTTGGGAAGTGGAGAGACGAGCGTGTTGTCGAGACTCCTCGATCGGGCAAAATGTTAATCCTCACACAGATACACCGCTGCAAAGGGGGTGCTTAGATTCGGGAAATCAATCTGTATGACTCCGGCCTAAACCAAGTCAATGGCCGTTCCAGAGTCAATTCGGCCGCAAAGAGGGAGATGGGTTGATCTGTAGGAGGGAAGCTGAGGATTGTGTGGGATCAGTGATGATCAAGGATTGTAGGTGTGTTGAAGGTTTCTGCAATATTGCCGAACTGCTGAAGTTGAGTTCGGTGAATAAGTTTGTATCGAGTTGTTGACGGATAATGATAATGCTGATGATCCTATTGTCCTCGATTTAGACTTATTTATATTGCAAAAATGATGAACCACTGATCCCTGTAAGTGTGACGGTTTCTTGAGTGAAAGAGAGGGAAAGCGGGGAATCGTGGTAAAATTAGTTCCATGTCATGTGAAGACTTGACTGATCGTGCACCCACTACTTTGCTAACTCCTTCAACCGTTGACACAACTTACGCACATTTCTCATCGTGGATGAATCCACGTGATGTAGGCCGCCAGACCAAAACCCTAGTTGTTATCCCCCAATTTGACGTGATTGATGTCTCACGAATCGTGGAGTCTGCATGACAGACGTGTATTTAGTTTGTCAGTAGTTGAAGGATTAGGCAATGATCCTAGGTTTTGCTGAATCGAGCATGTTTGACAAATGCCCAGTGATTCATGAACATTAATGTTGCTTGTCTGAGCAAATGTTGTAAATTCAACGAGTTGTTGAATATTGATGAGCTAGTGAATATATATGGATTATTCGAGCAACTGAGCAAGTATTGCTCGATTCGACGAAATACTGATAAATTACTGATAGTTTGGATCATTATTCGAGCAATTGAGCAAGGATTGCTCAATTCGACGAATTACTGAATATTGAGAATTTGACGTGCAATTGAGCAAGTATTTCTCAATTCGACGAATTACTGATGAATTACTGAATATTGATAGTTGTAGGATCATAATATCGCAACATCAACACCTCTGCGAAATCCATAAATGTTACATAGCGAAGGCGTCGCCGACGAGTAAAATAAGTGACACAATGGATGACGATAGCCAGAACACGAGAAAGGTGTGAAGACCTAGCGAGAACTAGGAGTGTCGCGAGATTATGCATTTGTAAACTTGCGACACTTCGCAAGTCATTCCCGAAAATAAAAGACAGCTTAGCAGTCATCCATTATGTAATACCCTATATAAAGAGTCGAACAGGCCTATTGGGAGGGAGAGATCTTTTTCGAGTGTTGAGCAAGTCATTAAGAAAGAGAAAGTTTATAGAGATTGTAATTTCTTTAGCTCATTTCCATTTTATCTTGTAAACATTCAAGAAATTAATCAACAAAAATTATAATTGTTCATCTTCAATGGTTTAATTGTGTGGATTCTTGTGAGGGGTGTAGTGTAGGATTTCCTGCAACTACATATTGGCGCTAGAAACAGGGGGAGAATGAAGATTGACATCGTGATTTGAAAGAATTTGGAGTCATAGGGAAGGAATTTCATATAATTTTAGAAATGGCTAGAAGAAGATATGCATCAGAACAACCAACAACTGTTAGAAGAAGTAGGAAACTTGCTGGAGAAGGGAGAAATGAAATGGGGGAATCTTCAAGAATGAATACAAGAAATAATGAAGAAAATCAAATTCAATCACCAATTCAACCAGTACCTAATAGAACTGTGGATTATGATAGAGTAAGCGTGCATACTTGGAGATCAGACTCTGTGGACAAAAGGGAAGAAGAACAGCAATTGATAAACAATGGACAAGAGGAGAGAGACCGAGAAGTGATTAGAGAAATAATTCATGGAAATGAAGAGGTCGCAGCATTAGAGACATTAAGACAAACAATACATGAAGAAAGGCGATTAGAAGCAGAGGAACATGCAAATTTGACAAGGCAAAATCAAGAGTTGAGGATGGAAAATATGAGATTACAAAGCAGAAGGTCGAGAAGCACTACAAGGTCAAGCTCAAGATCAGTTAGAGAGGAAAGAAGGAGAACTTTACCTATAGAAAATGCTAATGAAGAAAATCGAGAGGAAGTGCAAAATCCAGGCGAAGAACGTTGTGAAAGAAGAGAAATAATGGAAGATCGTTATATCCCACGTCCCGAGACTCTTCAAAATGGGCAAAATGATGGAAATCAAGGAAATAGGCAGCGTCAAGGGCGGAATAATCCAGGTGATGAGGAAAATCAGGAAGAAGGAAGAAGAATATTGCATGGGAGAGAAACACAGAGGAAGCAAAAAGAAATTGAAGATGAAATTGAAAGACACTATGTTGAGTAAGCACGTCTAGCTTGCGAAAGGGAAAGATTGAGAACAGAAATGGAAGAACAGGAGTTACAAGAGGCAATTCGCCAGAATAATCATGATAATAGAGAAAGAAGGAGAGAACAAAATCGCAACAATGGTAATATCAATGAGGAGTATGAAAGAGTACAAAGGAGAACCGAAAGGCAGCAAAGAAGAGAAAATGATAGATATAACGGTGTGCGAATTCATGAGAGGAATGAAAGATAAGATCGCAGAGAAAGACGAGAAGAGAATGATGAACAAGAAAGTCAAAACAGACATGAACGCAGAAGAAGAGAGGCGGAGTTAAAAAGACCAATGGAGCCAAACTCTGGTGTAAATGAACAAATTCTGAGAGAATTGGCGAAATAAGAGGAATGTTAAATAATAAAAGGGGAGGAGGTAAGAGACAATTGGATGAAGCCATAGAAGAAGCTGCGAAGACTCCATTCACACAAGAAGTACAATTAGGAGAAATACCCCCAAAGTGCAATTTACCTACGTTAACCAGCATTTTCGATGGAACAACTTGTGCGATACAACATATCAAAGCTTATGTGAGATGTATGTTACAGTGGGAGAACCATGATGCTATATTGTGCAAATATTTTGCATCAAGTTTTGACAGAGAAGCTTTGAAATGGTTTGAAGGATTACCGAGGAATACAATAACATCTTTCAATCATTTGCAGGCTATATTTTTAGGGGCATACATAAGTAATAACTCCTCGCGACCTGGTATTGAAGATGTATTTGGGTTAAAACAAAGGGTTGGTGAAAGTTTGAAGCATCTAACAGTGAGATGGAAGACAATGTGCGGTGATATGGCTGGTCATGTGGATGAGAGATATCTCATTCTATCATTCATTAACGCTATGTTCGCAACCAATCTGCTATATATTCAAATTTTTAGAATCAAGAATACAATCACAATGACTGAGTTGCGAGAACTTCAAGAGGAGTACATTGCTCTAGAGGAAAAGCAAAATGAGATGGAATCATACCCAGTTGCGAACACAAGTTCAAAAGATGCAAATGCAAGCTTGTTACCTAAACTAATAAACACAGTGGCGAGCACCTCGCAGGGTCAACAAGAAATGATAACGGATGATGGTCAGCGAAAGTTAGTAGCCATGGGGAGTCGTGATCAGGAGGAATTTGAGAGAGAGAGAAACTTCTATAACTGTGGAGGAAATAACAAAATTCAAAGACTTGATCAGCCACAAGAAACTTATGGAAGTCAGAGGCAGAGTTATCATAGAGGACAGCGAAGTCACAGGGTAGTCTGGGAAGAAATCAAGATGCCTCCACTGAATACTAGTGTGGAGAAAATATGGGAAGCTATAATCTTGATGGAAAATATACCTGCACCATGGAACATGGGAAATGAACCGCCTCCAGGTGACAGAAGTCACGAATTTTGTTCTTATCATCATTTCCATGGACACTCAACAAACGATTGCAGAAATATAAAAAGAATCATCCTCAGAATGATAGATCAAGGGAAACTAAATCAATTTCTAAAAAATCAACCTCAATCTCAACCATTACCACCACCGCCAGAAATTCACAGTGCAAACACAACAAAAGGAGGAGAAACGTTTGTGGTAGAAGTTGGAGCGAAAGCCAAGAATTTGTCTTGCAACTCTATTGTACATTCGTATAGGGACAAGTAGAAGATTTTCATGATAGTGTTATCAGTAGGGTTTTCGCAAGAGATGCTGATAATAGAGAAATAATGAACATCGCGAAGACATCGCCACTAAAGGAATGGCAAAAGCAGATTATTTCTTTTACCGCAGAAGAAGTACCTGAGGGTGGAGAGATGCATGACAACCCATTAGTGGTAAGATTGGAGATTAACCCAAAACCCGTTGATGATGAAGATGATGAGGCAGAAAATTCATGGGCAATCAATAGAATCTTAATCGATACTGGAAGCTCTGTAAATATCCTTTTTTATCATACTTAGAAGACTATGGGAGGGAAGGACGAAGATCTAATACCTTCAACTTATAAGATCTATGGTTTCAACGGTACTGCCAACAAGCCTAAAGGAGAAGCTCATATACGAATACCACTGAAAGGATTATCAACTGAAATTTTGTTCTGCATAATCGATGTGGAATCTCCCTATAACGCATTGATTGGGAGACCTTGGTTACATGAGATTTTGGGTGTAGCATCGACTTATCACCAGTGCATCAAATTTCCTCATCCCACTGGTGTCGGAGTCATAAAAGGAGATTGGGTTGAGGGACAGAAGTGTTATGAAGTTGATGTGGAATCTTGCGAGGAAAGAGCTGCTCAGAAGAAAAACTGGAAGCAAAACATCAAAAATGAACAAATAAGGGAAAGACTAATGGTGGACGCAATAGAGGTGAGAGAAGAAAATACGTTGCGAAAACAATGCCTGAAGAAAGTTGGAAATTGCGATGATTTCGCAAAAGGGAAGGCAGTATTAGGAAATTTGAATAATGAAGAAGCAGAGAGCAACATAAGTAAGAGGCGAAAGGAGTGAATAGTTGATTCTAGACTTGCGAAGGTTGTATAAAAAAAAAAAAAAAATCTTTTAACTTTTGAGTGATAAAGACAGGTTGAAGATGCAAAGACTGTGATAATCGAAAAAAGAATACGCGAAGCTTTCGCATGAATTTGAATGATAAAGACAAGCTGAAGATACAAAGACTATGATAATCGAAAAAAGAATACGCGAAATTCTCGCAAAAATGATGACAAGAAACAATCTAAAATCAATGAAATATCGGAATGGGACGAACCTTTATGGCGTACACCCTAGTTCGCGAATAAAATTTCGCAAGAGGCAAATATAAGACCTAAAGTGCGTCATATAAGGGGGTATCTCTTTACATGGCTCAGGGAAAAGGTTACACCGCCCCTGGAACCTGAGTCATGGAGATTTGGGGTCAATAAAGCCTATCCAGGAGAGATACCTTGGATTTCCAACTATATATATAAGGTTATACCCTGGTTGGACGACCGAGGGTCTTTTCTAAGGAGTCAGCGTATGATCAAGGCGCCGAGGTACACGGTTGAGCCAAGAGTGCCTGGGGCATTTTGAAGTGTCTCGGCCATTCTTGGCAAGTCTTGGCATATGTTGCACTCGGCACGAAGAAAACTCCACTTAGGGTGCAGTCTCGTAACCATAAGCCATATAGGTAAAAGGGATAAGAGGCTGTGAAAACAACTGGTTGTTGTTAAGACCGGATGGGAGGAGATAGTCTTGTATGGCCGATGTACGCCTCCTTGAAGGGGCAACCAGGGAGATGATAAGGGCGGCACCCTACATTAGGGAGCTGATAAGTGTCTTAAGACGCAAATGTCATGAGGCTTTATTTTCGCAAGAAAATTTAGGCTTGTCATATTTGTGCGATGATCCTGAAGAGGAAATAATACAAAAGACAAAGATAAGACGAGATCAATGGGTCAGTACATGAAAGTGTAAGGACGTCCTGCGATTTCGTCGCAAGACGGCAATGTCATGGGGCTTTATTTTCGCAAGAAAATCTAGGCTTGTCATATTGTCGCAATAAAATTATCCTGCAGAGGCAACAATACTAAGAAATGATAAGGCAAAATCAATGGGTCTTTACATGAAAGTGTAAAGACGTCCTGCGATTTTATCGCAATGACAAGAGGTGGCGCAATAAGACCTTAACTAGGAAGGCAAAATAAGACCACACAAAACAAAAAGAAAAAATGAGATCTTGAAAACAACCAAGAAACAATCTCTCACGAGAATTCAGCAGCAACAGTTGCGAGACTGAGGCATGTTACCATCTAAAGGCTATTTGCTTAATCATTCATTTGAAAACAAATAACAGAGGCAAGTATGGGAATGAATAGATTGAGAACATGTTATTTATTTTCATATGATAGATTTACACACTCATTATATTGATTAATCATATTGCAAAAAAGAGTTGCTTTTTTAACATGTGCAGAAAGGGACAACAAAAGTAGAATTTATATTTGAAGATCCAAGAAATTTACAATAAGAGATTATAAAAATGGAAGATTAAAAGGATAAATATACAGATGTTACAAAAAGAGAAAGAAGAAAATGGAGCTATTTCTTGTTTGATTCTTCTTCTTCATCAGATCCTTCTACTTCATTATCTTCATCAGATTCTCCTTCGCTAGCATCGCTATCAGAGATATCCAAAGAAGGCATGTTCTCAGGGATTTCGTCAAGAAGACAAGGGTATGAAGAATGAGGAATACCGTTGTCATCACAGACTGTCTTAATAGTTTGATTGCGAAAAAGAACAACATCATTTTTGAAATTCGCCACAGTAATTTGCAGTTGCTTCTTCAACTTGGAATACTTATCATTGCGAAGAGAGAAGTCCTTTGCAAGTTGTTCTTTTTTGGATTCAAGTTCTTCAATTCTTTTCTGAAATCTCTTCTCAGCCTCTGCGAATGTAGAACAATGAATCAGCAACTTAGTGACAGCTTCATATATAGTAAACAATTAAGTAAAGAAGAACGATCAACAACCTTCTCTATCAGAAATCATATCCCTAATCAAGGTTGTGTGCTCAACTTGAAGACTAACATTAACACCTAAATTATTTCTGGCGTCATCTAGAACTTTCGCAGCCCAAGCGAACTCATCGTCACTTTTATGAGAAGAAGGAACGAAGTTGATTCTCTCTTTTCGCTAAGAATAGTATTTTGGCGAATGGATTCATCCCGCTCAATTTGAACTTCAAGAAGAGTTTTTTGAAATTTTGCTAATGCATGGGCACCTTGATTAGCAATGCGGTCTTTGTCATCTATAAGATCACTAACCTTCTTCCTTAAAGTATTAATTTTCTCTTGGGAACTAAGATGTAGGTGTTTAAGTTGGTTAGCTAAACTCAAACTAGATCTATGATCAGCTTCTAAAAGGCGGAATCTGGATTAAAGTTCATTTAGAGAAAGAAGTTTGATTTTGTTATTTGAAAAGCTATTTAAAGAATCATTGAGATGGGCGAGAAGAGCATCGTTATCCATAGGCTCAGGAAATGAGTGAAGAAGAATGGCTTCATCATAAAGGTTATAAACGTCTGCGAAAATGATAAGTCAGATAAAGAAAAACAAATGATGAGCAAAAGCAAGGAAAAGAGAAGAATTTTATACCATAAAGTTGTTGATTAGCATTTTGAAGGCTAGATATCTTGTCCTTCTGAGAAGAGGACTCAACTTCCAATTGTTTGGTCTTTTCACGAAGAGTAGCAGTTTCATTTTCAAGTTCTTTATCTCTCTTGCGAAGAGAAACTTGACTTGACTTCCAATTCTTCATTCTTCTTGTTAAGTTGAAGATTTTTCTTTTCAAGACTGTTGCGCTTTTTCTCGAGATCTGAGGCAACAACAAAGGAAGCTCTCCCAGACTATAAAGGAAAATAAAGAAATCGTCAAGATGAGGTTTATAATTGAAATCATGCAGAAATAAGGAAATATAGACATACCAAGGCACCAAGTGCGTTTAGGAAACTGGGAGTCACTGCTCTGGAAACTCCGCGAAAAGAATCATCATCCTCTAGTAAGGGAGCATCGTATATATTTGTGAGAGCTTCGCATGTGGTAGAAAAATGATCATCTCCAATTCCTTGCATAGAGTCAGAGAAGACACTAGATAGTTGCGCCATAGGAGATTCAATTGGATGATTCTCCTTTGCAAGAGAGGTGTCAACATCATCATTATCTTCATCAGAGCTCTCGCTGGATTGAGGACTGGAATGAGAAGAAGAATGGATTTTCCGTTTTTTAGAAGGTGGAGCAGCAGATTTCTTCCGGCGAAGAGGAATTTTACTCTTGCCTTTAGCTTTCGCAGCTTCAGAAATATCCTCTTCTTTAACAACTTCAACGCCAACCTTCGCACACGAATGAAGATAAGAAACAGAGGCAACAATATTGTTAAAAATAATGAAGAAAAGTATTTCTTACTTCATCCGTGATCGACTGGAGAATTGCCAGAGTACTCGCCTTAGGATTTCTCTCGTAACTTTTTCTCAATTTAACAATCTGAAAATTTCGCAAGATTAGTAGATGTAAAAAGAAGTAATAATTACAAACTGAGCGAAATTCGAGAAGCACACCTCTTTAGCTTTCTCAGGCCAGTTAAATACCCAAGGTTGATAGTTGGCGAGGTTCGCAGGGAGTACATTCGAACCTGAAATATAAGGTCCATTCAAAAATAGCGGAAAGACACACCATTTTTCGTCTTTAAAATGGCGAGGAACATTGTTCTTGCCAGAATGCCAATCGATATCCTGCATAAGTACTTTGTTCTGGGGATATTTTCTCTTCTTTTCAAACGTGCACCCCAAATGAGTTCTATCGTTCTTCATGTTTATTACTTCATAATTCTCAAAGAAACTCTCTATTGAATACTTCTCAGCGAATATCTCTAAATCTACAAATTTAGGATCTCTGACTGCATTAGAATATAGAGACCCCTTACCAGCGCCACGGTTGGCGAACTCAAGCATTAAGCGGATACAATCTCCACTTAATTGGTAAAAGCTCGCGAGAATTTCTCATGAGCAAGAATTTCATAAAACAAAGGAAGTTCAGGGTTGTAGAGAGGAATGGGAAGGTGGCGAGAATCGACCTAGCGAGATTATGATCTTTTGATTATCACAACAATGATCAAGTAAATAATTTGGCGGAGAGAATAGATGAAGATTCTTGATGGGGAATAGTGGATAATGTGAAACCTTTCTCTTGTAAATCCTTTTGAGCCTCTCCCAAGAGAACTTCATATCTACGACAGGTGGAGCCATTTTGAGTATGGGAATGATTAAGGAGTTGAAGATCAAAGGAAAAAAGAAAATTTCTGAAGAGAAGCGGAAGTTACGGAGGAGAATTGAAGAAAAATTGCAGAGAGAAAGTAAAAAGAAGAAGAGGAGGATGAGAAAACTATATATAGAGAAGAATTCTTGAGAAGATAAACGCATTTAATGCGAGAAGAGACGTGAATGGTTGAGAAGTAACGGTTGAAAGGGACGTGTCAAAAAATGGGTGGAAGAAGAGACACGTATTATAGATTTTGTGTAAAAGTATGAAGTCAAATCGCCAAACAGATAAGGATGAACAGTTGCGGCAGTTTGAAAATAATAATTCTCATGACATTCTCTCCTTCGCAGAGAAGACATGAGAAGAGGCAAGATGTAGGATCAGAATATCGCAACATCAACACCTCTGCGAAATCCATAAATGTTACATAGCGAAGGCGTCGCAGACGAGTAAAATAAGTGACACAATGGATGACGATAGCCAGAACACGAGAAAGGTGTGAAGACCTAGCGAGAACTAGGAGTGTCGCGAGATTATGCATTTGTACACTTGCGACACTTCACAAGTCATTCCCGAAAATAAAGGACAGCTTAGCTGTCATCCATTATGTAATACCCTATATAAAGAGTCGAACAGGCCTATTGGGAGGGAGAGATCTTTTTCGAGTGTTGAGCAAGTCATTAAGAAAGAGAAAGTTTATAGAGATTGTAATTTCTTTAGCTCCTTTCCATTTTATCTTGTAAACATTCAAGAAATTAATCAACACAAATTATAATTGTTCATCTTCAATGGTTTAATTGTGTGGATTCTTGTGAGGGGTGTAGTGTAGGATTTCCTAATTCAAGTTGGGTCAATATTCGAGTAACTGGGAAAAGTTGCTCAATTCAACGAAATATTTATTGGTGACGTGACCCAATAAAATATATACAAATATTGGTAGATTACCAGATATTATATGATTAATCCCCGTGGATCAATGAATTTATTTGGTGTTTGAACTTGCTCAGAATAATGATTTGTTGAGCGTTTGTTCGAAAACCCTAATTCTGATGAATTGCTCATTATTAGATGAATTGTTGAAAATAGGTCATGAGCAAAGGATGGACCGACCTCATGGGATCATGGATGTCCATGTGATGCCAAATTGCCCAAGTGAGCGTGTACCATGGTTCTCAGTTGGAGAATTGGTGAAGGAATGATGATAGTGCCAGTTTCATCATTTATTGAATTACTGCTGGGTTCAACATTAGGCAAAACCTAAGTATGAGAGATAAGGGACCGACCAAGAGAGCATGGGACCGGCTCTTGGTGGTCATGTGACCAATTGTTGGCCGTTTAAGCAATCCCCAGGTTGGTTGGAGAGAGTATGGGCCCAATATGAGCGATTGTGCAAATTAGGTCAAAAGTGTGAAGATGTGTGGGACCAGCTTTGTGTAAGCCCTAAAAATAACCCTGGTCGGTCATTCAGGCGTGCACATGTTTCCATGGTGTCCGTGTCTCCGTCATCGAGAGTTTCAGAGTATTTTTTGACGTGCGTTCGAGCAACATTGTGAATTTTCAGAAGAGTTCGTCTTGACTGAAATTCTTGATTTTCGTTGGAATGAGCATGTATGCTCAATTGATCAATATTTTGTAAATATTATAATAAGAATATTTTAACATCTAAAATTGCCGTGAGAGGCTAGCCGGTCACGTGACCATGTTGGCTCTTGAACTTTCATGATTTGAGCAAAATTTGAGAAATTATGAAGAAATCATGATTTTTGCTCAAACCAAGGAGTTTCATGAATTCGAGGAAAACAATAATTATAAAAGACTAGGGATTGCAGGGTGTGGGACTGGCCACGGCTAGGGTATGGCCGGCCGGCCATGTCGCCCGGTCCCGCACACTTTTCCTTATTTTATAATATTATTTCATGGATCCGTGAAGTTATGGAGAATTCGTGAGTTTTGTTGAAACGGAGGAGTTTCATGAGTTTAGGGAATAATAATTATAAAAGCTAGGGATTGTGAGGTGTGGGACCGGCCACGGATTGGGCATGGCCGGCCGGCTATGTCGCCCGGTCCCGCACACCTTTCCTTATTTTATAATATTAATTTATGGAGAATCCATGAATTTTGTTGAAACCAAGGAGTTTCATGAAATTGGGGAATGATTATCATAATAGGCTAAGGATTGTAAGGTGTGGGACTGGTCATGGCTTAGGCATGGCCGGCCGGCTAGGTGCACACCTTTCCTTATTTTATAATATTATTAGTTTACATGAATCCATGAAGTTTATGGAGAATTCATGAATTTTGCAAAAACAAGGAAAGTTGCTAAAATCAAGGAGTTTTTCATAAGTTCATGAAAAATAACAAAATAGGGCAAAATAATGAAGGAAGCTTGGGAACCGTCCACGGCTAGGGTATGGCCGGAAGGCCCTGGGCCCTCCTTATTATTTTATTAATATTTGTTGTATTCTCCTGTTCTTGCGTAGGATTCCTCATCTATTCATGTTTTTGGATGTTCGTTCGTGCATCTGGGTGCTCAGTCGTGCATCATTGTTGAATACACTTACACCATTTTTGTGGGGCTTACTCAGGGATGGTCCAGATGCCCGATGGTTGAATATTTATTGCTAATTCACGAAATTCAGTGTAGAATAATTCATGAAACGGAACAATAAAATAAGTAGTTATTTATTATCAATTCATAGGATCAGCCATGGACCATGAACTCGGAATAATAAAACAAGCATTACCATTCCATGGGATCGTGGATTCGACCATAGAATCAGAGTAATAAAGTTATCTATTACCATTTCATGAGATTAGCAGTGAATTCGATCATGAAATCGGAGTAATCAGAGAAATTGTTGTTGCCATTCCATGGGATCAAGCTGTGGATTCGACCATGGAATCGGAGCAATTGTTATTGCCATTCCATGGGATCAGGCCGTGGATTCGACCATGGAATAGGAGCAATTGTTATTGCCATTCCATGGGATCAGGCCGTGGATTCGACCATGGAATAGGAGCAATTGTTATTGCCATTCCATGGGATCAGGCCGTGGATTCGACCATGGAATAGGAGCAATAATAGATTATTCTGGGAATTCGGTGGTGAATGTCACGACAGAATTAATCTATGTGCATAGTCAGGAGACGGCAAATCCTGAGGGTGCTCTCCGACACTACGAAAAACACCCGAGTCTATACATGGTAGCTCTACATAGTCAGGATCAGTGAGTGTCACTGTCCTGAAGGCGTTGTTGTTCTCAATCTGACGGAGAACCGCCCAATCGTTCTTCTATGTAGAGGGTAATTTCTCTCATGTAGTCAGGGAACAGTGAGTATCACCTGATAGGTGTAGAATACACCGTATTTACTATCTAGAGTTTATGCTTTCTTTGCTATTTTTCTTGTAAATTGTGTATTTTATGCGTGTTTTTGAGTTATTAGGTACTCTGGAGTCGCACGGAGAAAAAGGAAGAAGAAATTAGCCATTTGGAGCGTAAAGGAGCAAAAAGGTCAATTCACATGCGAGATATACTTGGAGTGGGCTAAGTTGCACGAAAAAGAGTGAAGAATGAGCAGTCAGTTCTGTGAAACTGACAGGCAAACATTAGCTGGGCAGCCCCTATCCATTCTAGTGGTGCCACTATCCAATCCGTACGGGTAGACCTCATATTCTTGAGTTGTTTCTCAGACAACTCGATATTTTTCATCCCTCATTAATACATCTCATCTGAGATTGAGAAAAAAAGAGAGAAAAGCAGCCATGACTGCTGTTGAAATCAGGTCGAGAGATTCAAGGAAAGGAAATGGAAGAGATTTAATGGGTGTTGAGTGCAAATCGATTTGAGTCTGGTTGTGGGTGATTTGATGAAGAAATTGATGAGATAAATTTGGAGTTAGGGTTTGGTTGCAGATGCATAAAATGGAGATTCAATGGTTCGATTCGTCTGAAATTGGCAGCAAGAAGTAGCGAATTTGTATGAGGTTTGAACAAATTTTCAGACAAGAAAAAAAGGGGATCTTATGGAGAAGAAGGAACTGGAAATGGGTTTGAGTTGGTTCTATTTAGCAAGGAAGAATCCATACAGGGTTCGAAACTCTGATGCAAGAATTGAATGTTTGAGCGAACGGAACTGAAATTGAGAATATGAGATTGAAGAAGATAGAACTACAGTCGTCGAATGAAGCACTGAATGGAAAATGGGTTCTGAGCAGAATTTTAGATGGGTTGAATGTTGTCCTGAGGAGGTGCTATGAGCCATGTTGAAGATTGCAGGAATGGCAGGGTGTACGAAGGATTGCAGGAAGTATGAAGAGCTCGAAAGAACGATCAATGGGTGATGCTGGAGTTTCTAAACTAATGGTTGCAGTGAGACCTGAGAAGAGCAAATCGGTCTTGAAGCAGATGGAGAAAATGGGATTGGTTGGCTGTGCTGTGAAGTAATATCATGCAGGTGTAGCGGTTGCTGGTGAAGCTGTTTCCATGGAATAAGAGGATGCAGGAGTAGATGAACTTAGATGTATATTAGGGTTGGTTGTATGAAATGCTGCTATGACTGGTGGAATGGATTGTGATAAAGTTACAGGTGGTTGAAGTTGGTAGAGATTTGAATTATAGCAATGCCACGGAGTTGGTGTTGCGGAACAGCTGAGGTTCTTGAGTTGGTAGGTGGTTTGCAGCTGAGTTGAAGAACCAGTGGCAGATGGTGCTAATGGTGGTCACATAGAAGGGGTTAATGAAGCTGTGTTTGTACACAGAGACTGGCAAGAACAGCTGCAGTTGCAGGTGAAACTGAAATTGGTGGTATGGCTCAGACTGAGATGAATATGAATCTGGTGGTGTTAGTCTGCAGGGAACTGCAGTGGCTATAGTTGCAGGTGACCTTGAGCTGACAAGGGAATGGATAGTGGTGATTGAAATTGAATATGGGTGTTGGCTGACACCGCGTATGAATGAGTGCATTGCTTGAGAAACTGAGGTGGTGCTTGTGAAATGGCTCAATGGATTGATGTTGTGTATTGTTTAACTGGGGCTGGTGAAGAGTGAAGCTGCAGTGGTGAATGTATGGCTATGGATGAATGATGCAGCCGGTGTTGTTTCTTTGTCATTCTTTGGAGTTAAATTGAGCTGTAAGTGGTGGCACTTGTTGCTGGAGTTGGATTGCAAGAGTGGTAATGAGTTGCAGGTTTGAATGGGAAGTTGAAGTTGGCGGTGATGGTCTCGGTGGAGTAAGTGGTACAAGGAGATAGTAGTGGCAGTTATTCTTGGTGGTAATGGAATTGCGGGTGCCAAGAAGTGCGGTGATAAGCACTTGGAGCTGAAAAAAAAGTGCAGAATGGCAGGTGTTGTGGTGATGTTTGTGTTGCAGCTACAAAACATAGTCAATTTATTGAGGCTGCAGATGGTTGAGTTGAGGCAGAATGATGGTGCTTCTGGTGATGTTGGTCACGTAATTCAGGGGGAGCATTTCGGGGTTGAAATTTGAACTCACAAGAGTTACAATTGAAGTTGTCGTAGGATGAAACGCGGTGAGAATGTGGTGTTGTGTGTGTTATTGCAAATGCAATTGAGTTTGAAGGTTACGGAGGCGGGATAGATGGTGCAATGCGGGGCCATCATGTTTTGGAAGCACAAGGATTGTGCATCACAAGCTTAGGCTAGTGCAATGGGCTCATGCCAAGCTCGGTGGACCGGACTACACCGACTACATCCGACTCCACCCCGACTCGGAGTCCGACTCGAGTTGAGTCATCTGACAGCTGACTCGGTGCTTGACCGAGTTGACCCGCCGAGTTGGATCGTTGACCGTTTTGACCTGGTTGACCGGGAGGACTTTGCCGGTCACCTGAGCTATTTTCCGGCGACCCTTCCGGGCACAATACCAGATTTCCGGCGACCACTTTTGGGACATATTTTCTACATGGGTTTCTCTTACTTATGGGCTTGGTAGATTTTCATCTAATGGACTTTGAAGACTAGACCTAATTTTAGAAGTTGGAGAAAAGCTATAAAAGGGAAAGTCTTCTACAACTTAAAGGATATCTTATTCTTGGAATTTTGGAGAGCCGTTTTGTTTACGCTTCTAGGGTTTGCTTTTGTTCATATTCTTCTTCTTTTCAATTAATATTATTATGATGAACTCCATAGCTATGAGTAGCTAAACATATTATTGGTTATGGGATAAAAGTTGATTTCTCAACATGTTTTTGAATCTATGAATTAGTTTTGTCTCAGTAATTTATTGTTTGTGATTCACAATTAATAGTGTTATAAGATTTAAATACTTGTTAGGTTGAGTCCGGAATCAATCCGATTTGCATTCATCTCTAGAGCTATATTAGGGTTTTCAATACGAAAAAGTTGTTTATCCCTGATTCTAAGTAGCATAATTGTGGGTAGTGCTTGTAGTGATATATCCTACTAGTCACAAGTGAATCATAACTTTTGTTAAAACGTTTAGTGATTTTACACATTCGTTTGCATTGATTAGTCTTATTCCATAAAACTTAATGCTTGTAGGGAGTTAAACTTAATTGTGCTTTTACACTTTAGGTTGCTTTCTACGAAGAATTCACATATGCATCTTTTAATGTGGTTGTGATGAAATCAGGGAATTAACGGGTTATACTTGCGATCAAGGTATCCTAGGACTTTTAGTAAATACGAGATTAAAATACCAATTCTAATCATTGATGATAATACATGTTTGTGAATGATACTATCCCGTGACCAATATCTTCTCCTTATTGATTATTCCAACTATTTGCTTTGCTCTATTTTGTTTTTACTTTAATATTTCGCTTAAACAACAAACATCCCCCCTTGGTTACCTTAGAAACTGAAAATTGCATAACAACAATTGCCTCTCTGTGGATACGAACTCTTCCTTACCTTGTGCTTCATTTAAATTTAGTTAGTAAGAAAGTGAAATTATTTTTGACGGATTGACGACCGATCATCACCGACGTCCTGAAGGCGTTAAGCCCCCTCAACAAATAATTATGTAGGAGGACCGCCCAATTCTATTATTCTACATAGAGTGCACGATGAAATGTCAGGGATCGAACGCTCAGCTAGTGGAGGCTTTTCGAAAGACATATTCATCATGGCTTCGTAAAATATGAATCGTCACATGCCTGAAGCCGTATCAGAAACATGAAGTATCATGATTTTACGGATTTGACCCTTGTTGAAAATCCACCATCAACAATGACTTGTAATAGCTTTCATCGACACACCACTGTTTTGTGATACCCGCTTCACATCGTAATCTTGTGGGGAGAAAGTAAAGCCATTGACTTGGTATTTTGCATATGATTGTGCTTAGAAGAGAGGTCCTTGCACGAGTCGCCAAAGAACTGAATCAGTTTCATTGGCTTCTAACAACTGTAAAAGATCATGTTCAAGTTAGTTGCATAACCAAAACAACAATTGATACAAACCAATCGTGAAAACCTAACACATTACCTCGTCGCGCAACCATAAATGAAAAGTCTTTGTGGTTTGGCTGGACGAATGATTTCTCTGACTATGAGACTTGGCGTGGTCAACATAGGAATCATACTTCCTACAATAATATAACAATTCAAGCAGTATTAGATCAATAACCTCAATTATCAACATCAACTCATCATGTAAAACTAATACTTTTACCTTTGCCAGTCATCGATTCCTACATACTTAGAAAGTATCCATCTGCGAGCTTGTTCAAACTGCACTTGATTTATAATAATATCCTTAGCATTACTTAAAGGCATCTCATCAACAAACTTGCCAGCATCATCCAGAAAGGCCTGTCGAGTACGTTTATGAGTACCATCACCATCTTTTGATATGTCCTCCATATAGTATAAGCTAGCTTCTCGCAGCGTATAGCCTCTTGCAATGCACCCGTCAATGTATCTTTTATTGCGCACCAATCCTTTGAAACCTTTCATTAACCTGCAGAAATCAGTGACAAAATTTTAATTAGCTCCTGTAATGCATTTCAGTAACTCCAACTGAACAAGTTATAAATCAGAAAGCCTGATCATGTTTGGCTCATAAAATTCTAAATCAGCAAAGTGTTTCTCACTACAAGTTATATATATATATATATATATGTAAAACTTGAAAAGTCATTTACAATATCAAAGTTAGTCTCTTATATGGTCCTCGGTACAAGTTTAAATGGGACATCTTTCACTGAATATCAATGCACATCGAATGTGGCAGTACCGAAATACTTGGCAACCTAGCATGTATTGATTCTATTCATTATTCAAAATCTACATAGATTATGTATTTTTGCGCATGTCAATGCTAGCTATGCTCTTAGCTTATGTATTCACAACAGAACATGGACTACCCCTACAATAACAAAAGAAAACGACAAGAAAATAGGCATGGATGTTTTGACAGAAAAACATGATATTTCTAACTAAAGTAAGTTGTGGTAGTTACCTCTCAAAGGGGTACATCCACATAAATCTGACAGGACCACAGATTAGTGCTTCATCCGCTAGATGCACAATCAGGTGAATGCTAATTACAAAAAAATGATGGAGGAAAATGTTTTTCCAGTACACACATTGCTTCCACTAGACTTGCCTTTGCTTTTAAAAGATGTTCTCTGTTAATGACCTTCACGCACAGGACTTTGAAGAAGATACTTATCCGGTGAAGTGCAACTCGCAGATCTTTAGGTAGGGAAGTCGCGACATGAACCAGCAAAGGAAATAGATGTTGTATTAGAACATGGTAATCATGAGACTTGAGGTTCTTTATCTCCGGAGGATTGATGTTGACGTTGTTTCGAAGATTGGAGGAGAAATTTGAAGGGACCTTTAAGTTCTTCAAGATAGTACAAAAAGTAACTTTCTCATTTTTCGTCATCGCAAAACTACCCTCTGCCATTGATGTTTTACCAGTCACTTCATCTGTGTGCAGCCATAACTTCTTTTTAATCCCCATAGCCTCCAAATCTTTACGAGCATTAGCACTATCTTTTGAATTACTACTCCCCATTACAGTGCTTATAATATGTTCAGTTATATTCTTCTCTGTGTGCATAACATCTGTGCAATTCCTAATAGAGTTTTAACCCCAATTCGGTAAATCATTTAGGATTGATCTTCTTGAAAACAACTGGTGGTCAGATACCTCTTCTTCTTCATCAGCACCATGTTCACATCCTCTTTTACGTTTCTTTGCTGGTTGTTTTCCTTTCCCTTGTTTGCATTTTAGATTACGTACCATCTCTTGAACCTGCAACCCTGTCAGTGGCCATGGAGCTGCACCGCGTTCTACCCCACCAGCGAAATTCAATCTATCATCTCTATACTTGTGTTTTGCTGGCAGCCATCTACGGTGTCCCATGTAACAGATATTCTTACTGAAAGGCAGCCAATGAGCAACTGTCTTGTCTCCACAAGTCGAACACGCATAATACCCATGAGTCACGCATCCAGATAAAGTACCCAAAGCTGGAAAATCATGGATAGACCATAACAGCCGCGCTTTCATCAAAAATTCAGTCTTAGTGGAGGAGTCGTATGTTATTACACCTTCATTCCATAAAAGTTTCAGTTCATCTATCAGTGGCTTTAAATACACATCAATATATTTACCCGGTGCTCTTGGGCCTGATATCAACAGTGCCAACATTGAGAATTCCCGCAACATACAGTAAGAAGGATCAAGGTTGTAAGGCTGGAGAATTACCGGCCAACAACTGTAATTCAGACCGAAACATACATTAGGGTTGAAGCCATCCGTTGCTATCCAAAGTGTAACATTCTGTGGCTCCTTAGCGAACTCTGGAGAAAATTTATCCGCACACCGCCAAGCTGCAGAATCAACTGGATGTCGCATCACATTCATATATGACTGCGCTTTAGAATGCCAATACATTGCCTATGCTATCCATGGAATATTGTAAAACCTTCTCAGCCTTTCAACAATTGGAAAATGCCTTAAAGTCTTTTGCGCAACTTGGGTCAGTTTCCTCTCATCATTGAAAACTTTTATATATCTAGGTTCTTCACAAATAAGACACTTCAACAATTAACTTTTATCCTTCCAATACAAGACACAATCATTTACACACGCATCATATGTTATATAATCCATCCCTAGTTCTTGAATCATTTTTTTAACTTTAGCAAACTTACACGGCAAAGTATTTCCTTCAGGGAGCAACTCTTTCATCAATTCCAAGACTACAATAGCACCGTTATCTGAAATTCCATACCGTGTCTTTATGTTAGTCGGCATCATAGCAACATAAAGGGATGTTTTTCCTTCAGGATATTGATTGTACAAAGGTTGTATTGCACGCTCATGTAGATATTATCTCCTCTTACTCCTGCTAGTTCCAGCATTCTCATCAACTCTATCTCCAGCATTCACATCTACACCTTCTCCAACATTTGATTTGCACCTTCTGTTGCAGCATTAACTGAAGGGCCAACAACAGGGTCCACTGAAGGATCAACTACATGTTCAAAATTGTCAGCTGCATCTCCTACATTAGCATTTACACCTTCTGTTAAATTATTACCCCTATGTGCTTGTGATAGACACATTTTTTTGTCTAATTTGTCTCGCTTCTTTATATTGATAGTGCTCATTTTTGTACTTATTATGGTGTTTTATGTGTGTGTAGGTATTTTTGGCCAATAAACATTTTCGGAAAAAAAATCGGCTCGAAAAGTTGTCAAAAGCACCCCGGAGAGCATTTGCTAAATGGACCCCCAGTTTGGATAAGGGGCAACCTAGGGGGAATCCCCAAAGACACCTGCTATTCGCACCCCCACTCTGGATAGGGGGAGACCACCTTTCTTCCCAAATTCAAATATCAAATTGGAGGGAAAACTTGTGCAGACGGGAAGCAGATTAGGGTTCGCATTTTTGGGAGGATTTAAGGAGATTCAATCACGGGATTTTGGTGGACTGGACCTGTTAGAGCCTAACAGGCCTGGTATAGTCGTTTGTTTGAATTCAAATTGGCTAGAACTCGAGTTAGAGCAAAACAGGGAGGTGAAATTTTCACGGGATTTTGTTTGATTATATTTGGCAGTTACGGGAGATTTGAGGTAAGATAACCTTTCCTGAGATTCATATCAATCTAATAGAGGGACTGGAATGACCTGTACGGCTCAGAAACGCGTAGAGAAGAGTTTGGAAAGTGGAAAATTCCGAGACTTTCTGCCGAAGAAAAGAGGAGATTTAATCGAGATTTAGGGTTGTTGTTATGTATAAATAGCCTGGGTATGAGTCATAGAGGGGTTACGGATACTTTGGGAAGTTTAGAGAAGAACAGAGAACGAAATCAAGAGTTGCAGGAAATTGTTTCTGTTGGTGCACAAGGAAGAACACGAAGAACAAAAGGCCATTGAAGACAGTCGTTTTGGGGTCTTAAAATCAGCGACAAAGCAACAGTGTTTACAATGATTTTAAACAGTTCCATTGTAACAGCTGTTTTGTAACGCCGATACACCGTTGCAAACAGTCTGTGTTATTACTTTTCATCATTTTAATCATCTTTTGAGCCATAAACACATATTTTGAGATCATGATTAATATGAGGAGCTAAACCCCATTGCTGAGGCGATAGAGGAAGCTATTTTTCCAACAAAAAGTGGTATATTCTATTTTATCTATTTATTTGCAATTATTATATGATTATTTGCCTTGATTGAAAATTGTTTGAATGATTTTTGTTAAGCAATTGTTATTTCTTTTGATAGAGCATGCTTGGAACTAGGTTTTTAATGTTCTATGCTTCGGATTTACACTTGTTATTTTGAGAATCTACTTGTTGCAATAGTTAGAATCAAATTGAACAAGAAAATTTCATGAATATAAATATTGGGATTAAATCACTTTGAACTTGGAAAATAGTGGAATCTTAGCCTCAATGTTTTTTAATATTGATAACATCTTTGTCTGAGTTTGTTATAATTTTTAGTGAGTTTTCTAGTTTAGTTTTGAAGTTAAGTCTAAAAAAAATCCTTCACAAGTTCGAGAATCAAAACTCTTTTTACCACTATCACAACCACATCAATTTTTGGCGCCGCCGACGCGGACTTGTTTTTAAGGTTTTAGATTTATTTTTATTTTTTGTATTTATTTTTTTTTCCTATTATTTTTGTTCTTTTTTACGTTCTTGGGTATTTATCTTTTGTCTACGGGTTCTGGATCATAAAGAAAATTGAGCCAAGGAGTTTGGTGATTTCGTAAAGACTTGGAGCTAAAGATTAAAGCGAAAAGAACGGAAAAGAAGACAATTTTATTTTAGTTATTTTATTTTTAGGGTTTGTTTATTTTTAGAAAAAAAAGAAAAAAAAAAATTGTATTAGGGTTTATTATCTTTGTAATTTTTCTTTTCTTGTTGGACTTTGGACTTTTGGACTTGGGACATTATTTTTATTTTTACCCTACGGAAGGGTACTTTAAATATAAACTATTTGCAGAGAAGGAGGACAATTACGATATTGTCTCTGCACCTTGGGTTCATACACTGACATAGGAGTCAGTGGACTGAGTCGACTACAACCGATTCATCCCCCGTCTGGAACGCGAGGTAAGATTCTGAACACTCGCGAATCCCCTGTCAGCGAGTTACGTCTTCCTTCGTTTGCATATATGCTGAGGACTTGAATACGGCTGCTTTAATTTTAATGTAAAGGGCAAGGCCTGGCCATACAAGATAAGGGTTTGGATTTCATCATCGTTCTCTTCTTGCCCGCCTTAGGAACACGTAACCTACGCGAACCTAAGCCTTAAAATTTTGACTAGAACGAGACCAATAAGGTAACGAGCTTAATTGGAAAGTCATTCGAAATTGGTTACTCTTTTAAGCATACTTCGAAGTTCATGATGGTTTCTGTGAGTTGAATGCGTGACTGCGTCGCCTTGTAATTCCGGTGAGGCCTTGGGTATCAAAGCTCCACCGAGCTTCTCTCGCCTCTATTCAACTTACTTTGACTCGGATTGATTCCAGAGGGGTTTGCTTAAATTGTAACGAATTCCCTTTCGAAGGATTAGAAGTTGGTCTAGAAACAATCTAAGTGGAGCCATCATGCTTTTTGTTTGCTAGAGATCAATAGGTTTGATTTGGTTGAGTCAGCCTTGTTTTGTGATTGCATAGAATCCCCTTCCTTATTCTTTTGCATGCCGAAACGTAAAAGAGACGCCCTAGGTAGATTTGTTAAAGAGAAACCTAGTAGTTTTAAGCGTCTCGATTACCTCAATTTAGAAAACCCGATTTTTGAAGAGTCCGTTTTTGAACGTCCATTCAAGGAGACAATCCCTAATATTCCGATAGAGCCAGAAATGGCAACTTTAAAAGCTTTGTTGAACCCGACTAGGACTACTCGTCCCTCATGCATCAGGTTAGCTGAAACGGAAGCAAATTATGAACTTAAACCTGGGACCTTACAGCTGCTCCCAATCTTCTTAGGGAAAGAAAATGAAAAACCCTATTTCCATGTTAGGGACTTTGAGGAAATTTGTAGTACCCTAAAGATTATAAACCTTGATGATAATGCTTTGAAACTCAGGTTATTCCCTTTTTCCTTGAAAGATAATGCCAAATCGTGGCTATATAGTTTGGCTTCTGGTTCAATTGAAACATATGAACAACTTACATCTACCTTTTTGAACAAGTTTTTCCCTAGGCACAAAACATCGTCTATTAGGACGCAAATCTGCACGTGTTCTCAACACGAGGGAGAATCTTTGTATAGGTATTTGTAAAGGTTCAATGATCTATTAGCCCAATGTCCTCATCATGGTCTAGAAAAGGTTAGGTTAGTTCAGATCCTTTATGAGGGTTTAGATTATTCCACTACAACCACAGTAGAATCTATGTGTACAGGTGGGTTTGAAAACCAAACAGTTGATGAGGCGATGACATATTTGCATGAAATCGCCGAAAAGACCCAACAATGGGAAAATAATAGGGAATCCTAGAAAACAATTCTTCTAGGCAGATGAAACGTTAATAGGGTAGAAGGAGGCTTTGAATCAGATGCCAAAATTGCTGCAATAGCGAAAAGGTTAGAAGCTTTAGAAGTGGGTCACACTAGTGGTAGATTGGAGCCTTTTTGGGAAGGCCAGAATAATGAGAGCAAGCCAATTCTCTCTATAATAACACTAGATTTGATAACCGTCAAAAGTTTGACCCATATTCAGAAACCTATAATCCTGGTTGGAGAAACCATCCGAATTTTTCGTGGTCTAAGGGCCAAAGTCAAGGTCAGTTTAGTAATTCTAATGCTCCCCCAGGTTTTGGTTACACTAAGAATTCTTCATGCCCAGAAAATAAAACGACTAGCTTAGAGGAATCTATTAAGATGTTAGCAAAAACTCAAGAAATGTTAGCACAGAGCCATGTTAGTTTTCAACAGGAAACCAAGCAGAACTTTCAAACTAATGCTCAGACTCTTGCTAAGTTAGAACTTCAAGTCGGCCAAATAGCTAAGACCTTAAGTGAGAGAGATAATGGAAAGTTCCCTAGTTAGACTAATCTCAATCCTAGAGGAGTTCATGAAGTAGGTGCAAAAACATCGAATCAGTTGAATGCTATTGGAACCCTTAGGAGTGGTAGAGTAGTAGACAATCAGGTAACCATGCCCGATAGTGAACATACTGTAGTTCACCCCGTTTATGGGTAAAAACTATTCCTGTCGGATTTGGTAATTTGGGGTGTGTGGAAGAGGAATGAATCTAAACCCTAAACAAATGCACTACGCGGTGAGTGCTTGTGATTCGAGAAATCAATCTGTACAACTCTGGCCTAAACCAAGAAATAGTCGTTCCAGACTTGCTTCGGTCACAAAGTGAAGGAGATGGGGTTGATCTTAGGGAGGGAAGCGAAGAAGGTGTTGATATTGTGAAGATGTAGGCTTGTTTATGACTTGTAACAGAAAGGTGAGCAGGCTTACGATTGATGCAAGCAGGCTTTGAGTGTTTGAATACGTTTTGTATTAACACTTGGTTTCTGTCTTGTCTTGACTTGTTCTTTCTTGTTGTTGTTGGAAATAGGGAGGAGAACCTATTTATACAAGTCATTTGAGCCTTATTCACGTCTCTCGTGGGAAGTGGAGTGATGGAGTAGTGGAGTTGTGTGTTCGTGTTACACGACCAGTCTTGCCCACTTCTCCTGTCATCTCTAACCATCCATGACTTCCTGACACGTTCTTGTGATGGCGCGTTGCATGCTGCACGCTGTAAACCGCCAGACCAATACCCCAGTATGTATCCCCCAGTTTGTGACATGATTGATGTCTCAAGTGTGTAGATCGTGGGACCCACACAAGTTGCATGTAATGCTAGATTAAATAACTAAGTTATTTAGGAAGTCGATACTTGTGAAGTATCGTGTGTATTCTATGCATCGAGTATACCGCATCATGGTGTGGTAGAGTGACGGGTGGTGATCACCATGACGCCTCAATGACCAATTAACTCCCGAGTGGTGGGGGTTGTATAACCAATCCGGTGAAGTTAGACGGACGAGATGATCTTTGAGACACTCATCTGCGACCGTTGATGGAATTAGGGTTTTGAAGAGGTGCGCAGGCAGCACTCTTCATGCTTGGTCGAAACCAAGCATGGGAGGTGTTTTGGAAAGGACCGACCTAGGTCATGCGTGTAGACAAGCATGCCGGTGTACACGTCCGTACCTCACTGTCCCATGAAGGTGCGATCTAGGCCACTCAATTTGACCAGAAGCAAAGAGGAGCGGTTGAGATCGATTTGCAACAGAAATCTGGTGCCGCAAAAGCCGCGCATCATGCCCACTTCGGGCGCGCGTTCCAAGATGACCAATCTTGGTCGGTCTTGGCCGATCGGTCTGGCGTGTAGGTGGTAGGCTGGTGTTCACGCCTATACCGACTGTCCCATGAAAACGTGATCTAAGCCACTCAAATCGTCCGGCGAAGTTGAGTGGTCGAGATTAGTTTGCAATCGGGAAGTGTGACCACGCTAGTTTGGGGCGGACGATTTGGGATAACCGGGCATGGTATGCCTTGACCGATTAGGTGAGGGGATATATGGTCCACGGTGGTCATGTTGGTATGACCGGACTGCTTAATCTAATCTCGGACCCTCCATTCGTGCGGAGAAGATGGACGCTCGTGATGCTCAAAAACCCTAATTTTGGGTTTCACGGCCGTGCGTCATGCTCTATTCGGGCGTATTTAATCGATATGACCAACCATGGTTGAACCTGACTGATCGGTCAGGTATGTAGGCTGGCCCACGGTGATTGTGTTGACATGCTCTGGGCCCTTTGAATCTACATCTACACCCTCCATCTATACCTGCGAAGATGGATGGTTGAGACTGTTTGCGGCACATGTAATGTGCCGCAAACCCTAATTTAGGTTTTCCGTCCATCTTGCTCTGGTTTGGACGTTTTGGCAAGCTATGCCAATCTTTTGGGGAGGCCGACCATGCGGGGCCCGCGTTGGTTCGACAACGAATATTCCATACACGCTTGGGGGTTATGGAATTGATCCGGGGCCATCCAATCATCTTTGGTGAAGTTGGATGATCGTGATCATTTCCGGACTGATACGGACAGTTTGGATGCTCAATCGGGCTAGTATAACACACCGAGAGTTGCTCAATCTGGCTAGTATAACACACCGAGAGTTGCAGCTTGTACGGGTATTTCGTACATGCTTTCATTATAATGCTTGGAGATTCGTGTTGCTCTGCTGAGAGTAACAATCAGTCCTCATGCCGCACTGATAATGAGTACAGGAAATACAAGGCTGGTTACGCATTAATTAATAATGCTGTAAATTCACAGGGTATCTGGGATTGTTGCTACATGCTCCAACCTGGATGAATTTCGTGTATTTAATTCACAGAATGGGATTGTTGTCACATGCTCCATTCTAGGTGAATTAGTAAAGTGAAGAAGTATCCAACACTTATTAATGGCTTTATCTTTTACAAGATGTTAGCGCATAATTTTGGCTTTTACAATTTTAACCTTAAATGAAAATCCACCATCAACATTAAGTCCCCTGCCTAGCACATAATGGTTACACTATTGTGGGGTAGGCATGAGATGGTGACACACATATGTGAGAAAGACAGGATAAAGGAAGTTTACCCAGAAGAGTATTGACCGACCGCTAGTTGTCCATGCCGTTGTGCTTGTATGGAATCCTTTGGTGGGACCGGTTTCCTTCTTTGGGTATTTGAATCAAAAGAGGAATCCAAACAAAAGAGGAATCCTTGTTCTATTGGGATTTTTCTAATTTTTGTCTATAAAAGAGACTAACCCCTTTTCTTTTTCTCACGATTTTTTTTTTGTTTGGCAGCTCCCGTCCGCGACTACCACTCTTTGCTCTATGCCGACGCCATCACTTTATTCTTGCCGCCGGAGTTGCCGCCGTCGCCCGCTGTCGTCCGTCCGCGCCAAGGTTAGTTTCGGTTTCTCTCTTCTTCTTCTTCTTTTTTTTTCTAGGAAAAACCCTAATTTCTTAGGTAAAAACGTTTTGTAAGATACATCATGCTTAGCTTTCCCATCAAGATTGATAGTAAAAAACGCCCATATTTGCTAGGATGGTTTAGTTCTGCGACTCCGTGAATATGTCGTTTTTGCTTCTTCTTCCGTTGTTGCATGCAAAACTAGCTTCTTAGGTTATAGCTTGGAAAGAGACTTTGGCTTAAATTTCGTAAACACAATTCTCATGAACATAAGAAAAACCGTGTTATAATACGTGCACATGAATGCGGTCCCACCATGTGCATTTGATCCGAACGTGGGTCTCACCCACATATGCTTGACTGAAAGTCGACCTTATACTAGCCTTGTGCTCTGAACCAACACCGGACTTGAAATTTGAGTAATACCAGACTTGAAACCAATACCGGACTTGAAACTTGAGTGATACCAGACTTGAAACCAATACCGGACTTGAAACTTGAGCCGGTGTTTGGACCCAATCCCAGCTCTGTGCATTCCAACATGAATGCAGTTCGCACACGTATCGTGTGTTTTTTATACAGGTACTGACTCATGTCTTTATTGTAGAATGAAGAAACAAACTCATGTTGATATGTCTTCTGGAGATAATGCTGGTGCCAAGTCGGGAAGTGTTGACAGCTTCAAAGATATGCCGAACATTGATGATGAGTTGTTCACCTTGTCTTTTCCAAACATTAGGAAACATCCCTCTCACAGGATAGTCCTGCTTTCCGATTCAGAAAATATAGAAGTTGATCCATCTTCTTCTTCGGCACTTGTGATGAGGTTCTGTCTTCGAAGAAATGAATATCCGCCTTCTCCTATCGACTTCAAGACTTGTCATACTCCGCTGGCTTCTTATGAAGGATGGATGAGACGCATGTTGAATAATAAGGACGTTAAAGACAATTTGACCAAAGCACAAATCCTCAATGCAGTCATGGCATCTGCTACTCTTGAAATTAAGAAAGATGCTGCAGGCTTGATTACTTTCATTTCTCGGTGGCGCCCTTCTACTCATACAGCTATATCTAGATGGGGAGAGATGACTATTACTCTAGAAAGCATAGCTGCATTGATGAACCTGCCTGTCGCTGGGAATCTTTATTATGAGCTTTTGGACACGGAATAACGTGATTATGACACTATACTCCAAAAGGTGGCAGAATTCGACGATCTGGACAAGGAGGAGAAAAAAGATACAAGATGCTTTTACACCTGGTGGGTATCGGAGTGGTCTCCTGTAGACCCAGAGCCGGATCAGGAGTTGGAAAACGAGCTCAGCGTGATTGCATACCTGTCTTTGTGGCTATCCAGAGATATATATGACGACGGTTCTGGAAAGAAAACCATAAGGGGTGTTCCGGTTAAGATTGCTATAAAGCTAGCAAAAGGCTAAGTTCTTCCCTTAGGTGCCTTGTTCCTTGGATGGTTGTATTCTCATCTGGACGCCTTATCAATGGATATGCATGTCTCCAACGGGTACAAGAAGGTGGAGTCGTATGTCCACTTCGCTTTTCTTCAGGCATTCTTGTGGGAACATTTCAAAAGTTATGCTCATGTTCCTGCAACTTCGCTCGGAAATTTGTATGGTGGCTCGAGAATACTTCGTTGGAGAGGACGCGTCCCAGTAACCGGTGCGAAACTCGTGGATATCTTTGATAATGTGTCTTCAGTAAATTTCCGTCCATGGGGGCCGATCCACTCTTCCATTGCTCAGCCGAAGACTTTTGCTATTGCTTCGACAGGTCCGATGTTGCGTTGCATCGATGCCAACACTATGAAATTTGGAGAACTTATTTATCTGGCACAGCTGCATTCCGGGATATATCCCGTCTTTATTCAACGAAGCTCTTACTGTGACTCCGTACAACATTGACAGGGCTGCTCGCCAAATGGGATTTGACCAGGGTGTTCCATTTATCCGTCCGTCGGAGGCTCCAAAAGAACTCCTCCCGGGTATCTTTGATGCTGACGTGTTCTTGGCATCGCAGAGTCTTCCTTTCTGGCCTATTGGGAGAAACTCAATGGTAACCGACAAGTATAAGGAATTTGGGGGAAGCAACTGTTGGCTTTCCAAGAATTCTCGGAGGATGTTGTGACAGATTCCCGTGGTGAGCCATCTTCTGACGTCCTGAAGAAGCATTTCCGGTTGAAGCCACTTCCAGCCAAATGGACCAGAGCTGAGGATTGCAGTCCCCAAGCAGGAGAGAGATCTAAGAGGCAGGCATGTGGTTCGGTGATCCTTAATTCCTCCAATATGCAAGTATTTAAATCTCTTTATGTTGATTCCTTCATTTCTCCAGAGTAAATTCTTCTAAGAGTGATCCTTGCTTGAAATCAGGGAATTCCGAAAGAGAATGTCTTCACAAGGTTGGCGCGCATTCAGAACGAGAAGTCTGGTAATATTGGCCTTCATGTTGAGAAGTCTGGCGGTACTGATCCTCAGAAGTCTGGTAACACTGATCTTTATGCTGAGAAGTCTGGCGAAACCGCTCCTTTTCCAGACCATGACAGAGATGATGCAAGCTCGGTTGGACAAGGTGCCTTCCTAAGTGATTTTGTTGATGGGTCCGTGATGGAAATTAGCACCCAGAGAGAAGTAGATATCGGGAGGAATGTAAGAGAGGCAACATCCGCTATTGTTGAGGTGGTTCCCCTTGAAGAACGTTCTGAGCAGGTTCCAATCAATAAAGCTATCATGGTGACTTCTTCTGAAAGACCTCCTGCGACTAACAAGGCTCCTGTGACTGGTGAAGTATTGGTAGCACAGCCTGGAGCTTTGTTCGATCCTCTTTTCATTGTCCCTTATCCAGGTCATGTGTTGGTTGGAGGATTCAGTGTGCCAGCTCAGTTCGAAAGGTTATACACGGCGATATGGGAGAAGCACGGCCACATTGCTACCACTACGAAGCTCAAAAGTCGTCTTGCATTGGTCAACCGCGTTCAGGAAGATTTATTTTCTATCCAAGGGATGAGCGTCACGACTGGTCGAACAGTTTATAAAGAGATGATTGAAGATTGGAAGTGTCATCGAGATGTGTTTGTGTAGTACGACTTCAATGCTCCTTGGTTCTTCAAAGGGTTCTCCGAGATTCAGGAGCTCCATAAATTACAAGATGAAGTCCCTTCTGCAGATTGTGTTACTCGCCAGGAAGAAGAGGTTGAAAAGTTGTCTAAGGAGTTGAAGCTGAAGCAGGCTGTACTTCAAAGGATGAAAGTCGCTCTTGCCCAGAAGGACGAGTTGCTGCTGAAGGACTTTCCTTGAAGGATTCGTGTCATATACTTGTCTCTTCTTTTAGATGTTTTCTTTTTGAGTGATAGTGAGGATTTCCTTACATAATTTGACTTCCGGTTTTGAATTAATAGGTAATTGAATTGGTTTATTTTGAGATAGTTTTATGAATAACTTTTCTGAAAGAGGTTATTTTAAATGGAATTTTCATCTTGGTCGTGAATGATTGCACATGTCATATGAAATTGCAAATGTCGCATAAAAGGGAAGTATGAATGAAAACAAACATGGCATTTGATCATTGAGCCTCTTTCTCTATGTGCGGGATGCCAAGTCCCCACTGAATTCTAAAACTATCTTTCTTGTAAAATTGTTGAGTAGAACTTACTTGCTTTTGAAGCCTTACTTGTATCAAACCGAAGTAGCCTCTCTAAGGAAATCGTCCGCATTAATCTCCCAGATAGGGAAAGCTATTCCTCTGAATTAAGCTTCTTTTGAACAATACGTTTCAAAGCGTTGCATTCACTGGTAGGGTGGTAAAGGAACCGGTGGAAATGACAATACCTCGGGTCCATTACTTCTTGATCAGTTAGTGGACGCCATACAGGAGGTAGCTCCACCTCTCTGTTTTGTACCCACGCCTCCAGCAACTCCAAAATCTTTTCCATTGGGAACGGAAAGTGTAGGTACTTCGAGTCTAGCTCTTCCTGCGTTCGTGGGCGTTGTGGTGTCTCTACATGGTTTTGATGTGGAGCACGTTTCGGAGATGAAGTTGGAAGACTTGTGGGTGCCATCATATCCGCAGATCGCTTGCCCTGGTGACGGGGTGTGGAAGGTATCGTAATATCACTGCTGAGTGATCGAATTGAACGCTACCATCCTATGTACTCACGTGTTTCCTAATTGATCTCTCCTTCCTCAAGCATTTTTTCGCTTGGTTGAAAGGTCGATGCGGATTGGACAGTCTTCCGGGCTTCAACAAGAGTTTTGAGATATAAATCTTCTAGCAGGGCTCCGTAGGCTGCAGGCTCCCTTTCTTTATCTGGCAGACGTTGTAGTACTCCGGACAAGTCCTTTCCTCTGTGGATTTGCCTCGAGTCTTCATTGTTGGCTGGACTATGTTGTTCATCTTTCCTGAGTCTCTTGCGATTACGCGCTCTTTTTGCTTCTCCACTGGTAAAGGTGTGACCCCTGGCTAAGGATCCAGCGTTTCTTGCACTGTCTGAGTAGATGTCTGTCGACCCTCCTTGTAATTGTGTTGTTATATCATTCAAAAGGCGGAATGTTTCGCTCTGCCTTCTAGCGATACCACCTTGATTTGCCAAGACATCCTCCAGCATTCTAGCTATACTTCCTATGGTATCTGAACCACCTATGGTTTCCTGGTGAGGATACATCGCGAGATGAAAACCGAAAATTGAGGATTCAAAAAAAAAAAAAATTGTAACCGAGAGATCAACCTCCCATTGTGGTCGCCAATTGTTTATCGGTGAAAACTATTCCTGCCGGATTTGGTAATTTGGGGTGTGTGGATGAGGAATGAATCTAAACCTTAAACAAATGCACTGCGCGGTGAGTGCTTGTGATTCGAGAAATCAATCTGTACAACTCTGGCCTAAACCAAGAAATGGCCGTTCTAGACTTGCTTCGGTCACAAAGTGAAGGAGATGGGGTTGATCTTAGGGAAGGAAGCGAAGAAGATGTTGAGATTGTGAAGGTGTAGGCTTGTTTATGACTTGTAACAGAAAGGTGAGCAGGCTTACGATTGATGCAAGCAGGCTTTGAGTGTTTGAATACGTTTTGTGTTAACACTTGGTTTCTGTCTTGTCTTGACTTGTTCTTTCTTGTTGTTGTTGGAAATAGGGAGGAGAACCTATTTATACAAGTCATTTGAGCCTTATTCACGTCTCTCGTGGAAAGTGGAGTGATGGAGTAGTGGAGTTGTGTGTTCGTGTTACACGACCAGTCTTGCCCACTTCTCATGTCATCTCTAACCGTCCATGACTTCCTGACACGTTCTTGTGATGGCGTGTTGCACGCCGCACGCCGTAAACCGCTGGACCAATACCCAAAGTATGTATCCCCAGTTTGTGACATGATTGATGCCTCGAGTGTGTGGATCGTGGGACCCACGAAGTTGCATGTAATGCTAGATTAAATAACTAAGTTATTTATGAAGTCGATACTTGTGAAGTATCGTGTGTATTCTATGCTGTGTCGAGTATATTTCGCATCATGGTGTGGTAGAGTGACGGGTGGTGATCACCATGACGCCTCAATGACCAATTAACTCCTGACCAGGGTTGTATAACCAAGCCGGTGAAGTTGGACGGACGAGATGATATTTGAGACACTCATCTGCGACCGTTGATGGAATTAGGGTTTTGAAGAGGTGCGCAGGCATCACTCTTCATGCTTGGTCGAAACCAAGCTTGGGACGTGTTTTGGAAAGGACCGACCGGGCATGCGTGTAGACAGTATGCCGGTGTACACGTCCGTACCTCACTGTCCCATGAAGGTGCGATCTAGGCCACTCAATTTGACCGGCAAAGAGGAGCGGTTGAGATCGATTTGCAACAGAAATCTGGTGCCGCAAAAGCCGCGCATCATGCCCACTTCGGGCGCGCGTTCCAAGATGACCAATCTTGTCGGTCTTGGCCGATCAGTCTGGCGTGTAGGTGGTAGGCTGGTGTTCACGCCTATACCTGACTATCCCATGAAAACGTGATCTAAGCCACTCAAATCGTCCGGCGAAGTTGAGTGGTCGAGATTAGTTTGCAATCGGGAAGTGTGACCACGCTAGTCTGGGCGGACGATTTGGGATAACCAGGCATGGTATGCCTTGACCGATTAGGTGAGGGGATATATGGTCCACGGTGGTCATGTTGGTATGACCGGACCTGCTTAATCTAATCTCGGACCCTTCATTCGTGCCGGAGAAGATGGACGCTCGTGATGCTCAAAAACCCTAATTTTGGGTTTCACGGCCGTGCGTCATGCTCTATTCGGGCGTACGAATCGAGATGACCAACCATGGTTGGTCCTGACTGATCGGTCAGGTATGTAGGCGGGTCCATGGTGATTGTGTTGACATGCTCTGGGCCCTTTGAATCTACATCTACACCCTCCATCTATACCTGCGAAGATGGATGGTTGAGACTGTTTTGCGACACATGTAATGTGCCGCAAACTGGTAGGCCTCGAAAGTGTATGAAAATTATGACCTACATGTAATACCGCAAGTGCACGGCGTCTATTGGAGACGCGGCAAGTACGGGTCGATACCACAAGGACTTGTGGTGCTCTGATGGTGATCTAATGGCTTTCTCAGCTGAGTTTCAAGTGAAAATGTGTAGTGACAAGGTAACAACAGGGGGGTTTTGCCGATACGGCTAGGATGTAATGAAGTGAACCTAAACTAAGGTATAAAACAGTGATAAAAAGGCTTGCTAGGTCTTCAAATCCACCTCTGAATTCCTACTATGTGCTCAACTAGTTTGAGTTCTTGTTCTTATACCAGACAAGTGAAGCTTGTCACTAGCTACCACTTATCTAAGAGTTTCTCCAAGTGATAACTTAAATAGCAGCTAAGGCACTAACCCTAAGTACTAGTTGTCTAATTTAGCACAACTAGTCAGGGGAATTAGTATTAAAATTAGAAGCAAGAGCTGAATCACTCTCAACTCAGTATTAACCTAACTACAGTGCATCCATGGCTTTGGTATGCACTGTGAGAGAAAAGAGTTGAAGTGATAAAATTTGAAGCTATCTAATACATTAAGCTCTCAAGAACATTCAACACAGTTCAAACACAATTGGGAATTAGGGTTTCAGTGAAACCCTAGCAATTAAATTAAAACATGATAGAATAACAAAATACACAAAATTAAAGCTAAATGACTGCACTGGCTAATCCAGGCGTAACTTCTACATCCATAGAACACTCCTATTTATACATGCAAAGTTTCCCCCAAAATACCTAACCCTAATTCAATTAAAATAAAAATTAAATGAAAATACATCAAACCCATACTCTGAATCGCTTCTCCCTTCTGTCTAATCGCTCTGCAACTCCATGCGTGGTTGTTGTGGAAACCCTAGCTTCTAGTTATCTTTGAATTAGCTTCTAGGGTTGGTAGAGGCTAAGAAAGAGATAACTCGAAGTAGAGAGGGGTAGCAGTACTCTTTGGAGTTGTTGTCGTTGGCAAGGTGATGATGAAGGTGGCGGTTGCGTGGTGGAAGAGCGAGCTCTGCTCTGTCGTGGGTAAGGGAGGAGAAGAAGTTGCAGAGAGGTATGGGGGAGAAGAAAGAGAAGAAGAAAAGAAAATGGGTAAAGCTCGATAGGGTATAGGGTATGGGGGCTTCGGTGTTGAGCAGGTGCATCAGGGGAATGATGAGGGCGGGCCTAGCGAAGCGTAGGATGAAGGCGGTGCGATCCGAACGGCTCAGGGAGGTAAGCGGTTTTGGCTTGATCTAGTGTTGCACGGGAGCAGCGATCTATGATGCACGTGGAGGCAGCGACCATTGGATGTGGAAGATAGAGATCTCAACGGCTTGGAGTGTACGGGCTCGGATCCGGGTCGCGGGTCGGGTCTAGCTCAAACCCATGTCTTGAGATGAGTTGCTACTTGTTGGGTTGCAACTGACGCGCGCATGAGCTTTGGCTATCTACTCCATAGATGCTCGACTCCAATTCTTCGCTCTTTTGGCTCCTCGATTCTCCGAGCTTTATTTAGTACCTAAAAACACAAAATTAATTAATACAAATATTTATTCTTGAAAACAAAGAAAACACGAGAATGGGATAATATCTCGATTTCTAAGCGCAAAAGATGAGTAAAATGCCAATAAAAGGTGTATAAATATGCACTATTTGGCACTCATCAAATACCCCCAAACCTGAATTTTACTTGTCCTCAAGTGAAACAGAAAATAAGAAATCCTAACTATACCCCGTCGCAGTCTCTCGAATGCATTTAGCGTATGCACTAAGCCTTTAAACCCCTAGGTGTCCCTAGTGGACGAGTTGTAGTCTCGTGAGGGTTTACCAGAGGTGTACCCACAAAACCTTCTCCAACTTCGAGTGTAAAAGAGTCTCAAGCCTCCAAGAAGCTATGAGGACATAGAGTTTACGCATGCTAGTAACATGAAGTTAGAACTACCAAAGAACGCATTCTCATCCTTAAGTGTTGAGCGAGAAGTAACCATACCATATGAAAGAATTCGGATTCGATTGTGATCATAAGTCTCAACTTCGCCTCTCCATTAGGGTTTTATGATAATTGCACTCAAAAAGATCGCTTTTTAGTCTCTCATGTGTGCAGGCAGGAGTAAAGAGAGAAATCCCGCACACGTTGTAGGTAAGAAGGATAACCTTCCGAAATAAAATCTGGAGACTCCACGAAGTGTGGACAAAAGAATCTTTTCTCGATGATCTCTAAGAAAGGAAATCAACCATTAGCAAGGGTGGGAGTACTCACTCACTTCTCACCCGATCGGCAATTAATATCACTCTCTCATAAGAAACCATAGAAACGTCTTCAATCTTCGGTCTTCGGTCTTCAATTGTTGATGACGAACTTCTAAACTTCACAAACTTGACAATTTTTAACTTTTCTACTCAAATTCCTTGTTGTTTGGATTTTTCTTTTTAAATTCTTCTTTACCATGGTGGTAGCAAAAATAAACTACAATTTTTTTTTATTTTTTTATTTTTATTTTTTTTTATTTTTTTAACACATTACAATAAGTGAAAATAAAAATACAAATAATGAAACAACTAACTCCATGGACAAAGGACTTTATCACTCAATTTTTCCACAACTTGTATTGTCTTGATTTTATAAATTTTATTAATTCTCATCCTATTTTCTTTTCTTTGTTGCACATAAACCTTGGACTATATCAATTTTTCTTTCAATATTCTGATGATGCTCCGTTTGTTGACGATGATGTGTTTCTATGGGTCTTGCTGATTGAGAGAGAGAGTGATGCTAACGGCAAATCGGTATTTAGAAGGAGTTTTCATCTTTAGACGTCACCCTCATGATTGACAAAAACTAGCACTCAAGAGATCAAAAGTAGTCTTTGAAATTGGTGCGAAGTTGGGTAGCTCACCATTCCTACCCGGAATTTACGTACGGTGACACACACTCTAACAAGCTTTTCTAGAAAGTTGCAAAAAAATGAAGGTTGGTGCCTCACTTGATGTAAATTGGGTAGTCTCCACTATGGGTGATCACAATTCTACTACCGAATATCTAAACAGCACCTAATTCGCCCTCCGGTATGGTTAAATCCAACTTTAACGCTCTAATCAACTAAGGAACCCGATTGTGTTCTCCGCTAACTTCTAACTTTTGCTATTTCGGTCAGATTCTCTATGTAAACATAGCTAGAAGCATGCTAGTGACTCTAAAATCTCTAAAAGTTGGAGGTTTTTACAAAAAGAGTTTTGAATTTTTTTTTTTTTTTTTTTTTTTTTTTTTTGGAATAAAAGATAAAATAAAAGACTAAAAACTCTAAATGCAAATGCACCCCCAAACCTAAATCAAACATTGTCCTCAATGTGTCGACATATAGAAAAATTTTAAACAGTCACATACCGAGAGAACTATGCTGATAAGAGAAAAGGGAAGAGATTACCGGATGTCGGCGGAGCAAGGTTAGAGCTTCATTCATCAAGGCTAGAATCCAATATTCTCAACGGAGATCATATCGGATTAGCATAATATATGTGCAAGAAGACTCAACCGAATCAAGAAAAGAAAAATTTAACAAGTCCTACTGGATATATACAATGAAAATTCACCATAAACCAACAGTCTAAAGAGTTGAGGATCAACCCAATAGAAAATATGTACATACATTAACAGCCTTACACAAATATAATATGATAGTGCAAGTAAGACTGTGTATGTGAAAGAGTTTCCCCCAAACCTAAACTTGTGAACGGGTGTGTTTGGGAGCACAAAATCTTGCAATTTTAAAGGTACATCATGCAAAAGGTCTAACTCAAAATGAGTTTTGCTAATATGACATGACATACACATTCCAACTGTGGCTCCTTAAGAGTGTTATACTTTGATGCAAAATAGTCCAAGAGGACTTGGGAAGCACAAAGCTCTAGGCCTAAGTTAGGCATTTTTAGAAAAGTTGGTTTTGCAATTTTGTTACAAACTACACCTAGGTTTGGTGGAGGAGTTTCAATTTGTGACTCAGGAGAGAGGTTAGGTACATCTAAGTTGTTTTCATTTTTAAAATCATTTGTACCATCACACACTTTCCTAAAGTCAAAAGAGGGTAAATCATGTTCACTTTCACAGGATAATTGCATAGATTCCACATCAATATCACATGCATGAATATCAGAGGAAGCATCATTCATAGGGTTCACAGAAGAGGCACTTAATGTCTCTGAACCTAAAGATTCTACTACATTTTCAAAATACACATGCTCTTCATATTCATCATCATCATCATCATAGCACGAATTCATCTCTCCATTCAAAATTGTAGTATTTTTAGTGTACTCATTTACCTCTAGATTAGGTTCATATTCAACGTTATTTGTATGAGTAAGACTAGAAACACTATTTTCAATCCTATCATTTTGTAATTCAATCGGTGAAGAATCATTTTGAGTTTTTCTATTGAAGGAGAGTCTTCACTAGTGGGTATGCATTCCTCATATGGGTATTCATTGTATGGTTGTGCATGAGGTTCACTAGAGAAGGGAAATTCGGACATGTTGCTATATGGATGGTCATGCATTGCATTCATTTCAAGCCTAGCATTTTGCTCCATGAGTGTTTCCATTATTGATTGCAAACTAGGAGTTGGGGAGTATAAAATTGTTCATCTCCCCCACTGTGGTGAATGATGCATGTGTGCAAGTTGATTATGGTCCCAATAGTCACTTCTAGACACTTCGTATATTGGATTATCATGGTTTTCCCTAGACATTGTCTAAATTCATGCAAAATATAAAAGTACTCAGCGGGGTGGTCTAAGCCACCACATAAGGTGCAAGCATGCATTTCATATTGCCTAGAAAAATTAGATTCGACAGATTGCCTTTCTAAAGCAGATAGTCTATCTAAAGCAGATAGTCGAGCTTCTAATTGATCTAAAAGTGATATTTGGGTATGAGAAAATTGTTCATTTTCAACCTGTGGTGGATGATGTATGTGATCATAATGATTAGGGTATGTGAGGTCAGGGCCCTGAGAAGGCCCATAAAATTCCCTAAAATCACTATGGTATATGGGGGGTTCATCCTGTGAAGCGTGCCCGTAAGCAAGCTCTCTAATGGATTTGGTTCCATCCCCAGATGCAGACCAAAATCCTGACATGATTTATCAACTCAAATTGGACTCAAAGCCCAGTTGAAGTGGACTAAGTTTGGTTTTGGTGGGATTGATTTGGTTTATTGGGTTTCATTTGGTTTGTTGGTTTTTTTGTTTGGTTTTTGTGGGAAGCCCAGTAGTTGTGTGCACGCCTAAGTGTTGTAGAAACACAGCCCAAAGGTTATGAGAAGTGGTCTTAGTTGTGTGTATTGCCCCAACAGGATGTGGGCTTAGTTTAGTTTAAGCCCAGACAGAGTGCAAAGCCCAGGTTGTGTTGGCCCAGGTGAACTGGGTTTCAGTTTGGTTGCAGTGAGCCCAGCGGTGTGTGGTCAGTCAGCCCAGCTATGATTGTGGGCTCGGTTGTGCGAGTGCAAGCCCAGATTGATGGCCCAGTATGTGGGTTATGTTGAGGGTTTGTGTGAAAGCTTAGGTTATGTGAGCTTCTAGTTGATGCAAAGCTTCAGTGAGACACAGTTTTCAACAAAAATTACACACAATTCCTAAGCACTCAGGGGTGCTTGCACATCACAGCTTAGGATGGCAAAGAGCAACACAGCACAGTCACAGAACTAGTGCAGCTCAGCTTATGCACAGGGAGACAGAACTCATAGAGACACAAACTCTCAAAATTGACACAGCACAGGCCTAAGCTGACCTTCACAGCACGGGCCTAAGTGCAATGCAGCTTATGCACTGGCCAGGCTAAGTACAGGTTGAAAATTGGCAGGTACCAAGGCTAGTAAGATGCACAAATGCACAAAAATTTTAGGGTATGTGACTTAGATAACTTTCATTCATGCACGGATGCACAGATTTAGCAAGTGCAATTGGTCTATCAGTGCAAGCAATCGAGGTGGTGACCTAGTATGGAGGCTAATCGTCATGCGAAGCAATAGATGTTCCAACTGATGTCACAGGGTCATGCTCAGGTTGCTCAGGCTAAGGCAGCAGAGTAGCTAGCACAAGCTCATGCACAGGGGCTGGAGTTTAAGCTCAAACTTACAGCTTCAGGGGCTAGCAAGTGAGCAGGGTCTGGCATTCAGCACAGTGGTCAAACAAGCAAGCAAGTATCATGCAAAGTTTGGGATTATGCTCAGGGCTTTGGCTATCTAAGTTCACTTTCAAATCGCAGCTACAGGGCAGATGGCTCTATGGTCACAGAACACACAACAGGGCATTACACAGAATGGAGATTGTAGGTGGAGTCACCAACTGTGCGACCAAGATGGGTATCTGCTTGGAGCTATGCCAGATTCTTTGTTCTTTCTTTGTGCAGCCAAGATGGTCGTCTTCTTGCTGCAGCTATGCTCATTCTTCGTTCTTGGGACTGACTGAATTCGATAAGTTGCAGGGGCTGCTCTTGCTCTTGTCTTTCTTGGGTTGGCTTGCACAGCAGCACAGCAAGCACAGCCAGCACCTGTTGGCTCAACAAAGAGATTAGTTCTCTATAATGCACAGCTCAAGACACAACATAAAAAATTGCACAACCGCACAACAGACCACCGACAGATGTACAAATTCACAGCCTGCACTCACAAATGCACAATTTGCACTCGCAAATGCACTTTTTGACCGATGAGATGCACATGACTCAACCTGACAAGCTTGGGGTGCAATGTATATGAAAGATGGCAGGATTGAAAGTAATTAAACTAAGCTAAATGTAATAACAGATGCAGAAATGCAAAGATGTAAAGATGTAGAGGTTAAGCTAAGTTATGCAGGAATGCACTATGAGGGATGATATGCACAGGATGGATGGAAGTAATGTAATACAAAAGAAAATAAGCTAAGTTACACTAGTAAAGATTAAACAACAATGCAGGCGAATATGTACAGGGGTGAAACTCAGTGAATTATTAGCCAAAAATCAGCAAGGCACTCGCCAAGTCCCCGACAACGGCGCCAAAAACTTGGTAGGCCTCGAAAGTGTATGAAAATTATGACCTACATGTAATACCGCAAGTGCACGGCGTCTATTGGAGACGCGGCAAGTACGGGTCGATCCCACAAGGACTTGTGGTGCTCTGATGGTGATCTAATGGCTTTCTCAGCTGAGTTTCAAGTGAAAATGTGTAGTGACAAGGTAACGAGGGGGTTTTGCCGATACGGCTAGGATGTAATGAAGTGAACCTAAACTAAGGTATAAAACAGTGATAAAAAGGCTTGCTAGGTCTTCAAATCCACCTCACGAATTCCTACTATGTGCTCAACTAGTTTGAGTTCTTGTTCTTATACCGAGACAAGTGAAGCTTGTCACTAGCTACCACTTATCTAAGAGTTTCTCCAAGTGATAACTTAAATAGCAGCTAAGGCACTAACCCTAAGTACTAGTTGTCTAATTTAGCACAACTAGTCGGGGAATTAGTATTAAAATTAGAAGCAAGAATTTGAATCACTCTCAACTCGGTATTAACCTAACTACGGTGCATCCATGGCTTTGGTATGCCTTTGTGAGAGAAAAGAGTTGAAGTGATAAAATTTGAAGCTATCTAATACATTAAGCTCTCAAGAACATTCAACACGGTTCAAACACAATTGGGAATTAGGGTTTGGTGAAACCCTAGCAATTAAATTAAAACATGATAGAATAACAAAATACACAAAATTAAAGCTAAATGACCGCACTGGCTAATCCAGGCGTAACTTCTACATCCATAGAACACTCCTATTTATACATGCAAAGTTTCCCCCAAAATACCTAACCCTAATTCAATTAAAATAAAAATTAAATGAAAATACATCAAACCCATACTCTGAATCGCTTCTCCCTTCTGTCTAATCGCTCTGCAACTCCATGCGTGGTTGTTGTGGAAACCCTAGCTTCTAGTTATCTTTGAATTAGCTTCTAGGGTTGGTAGAGGCTAAGAAAGAGATAACTCGAAGTAGAGAGGGGTAGCAGGTACTCTTTGGAGTTGTTGTCGCCGGCAAGGTGATGATGAAGGTGGCGGTTGCGTGGTGGAAGAGCGAGCTCCGCTCTCCTGTCGTGGGTAAGGGAGGAGAAGAAGTTGCAGAGAGGTATGGGGGAGAAGAAAGAGAAGAAGAAAAGAAAATGGGTAAAGCTCGATAGGGTATAGGGTATGGGGGCTTCGGTGTTGAGCAGGTGCATCAGGGGAATGATGAGACTGGCTTAGCGAGCGTAGGATGAAGTCGGTGCGATCCGAACAGCTCGGGGAGGTAAGCGGTTTTGGCTTGATCTAGTGTTGCACGGGAGCAGCGATCTATGATGCACGTGGAGGCAGCGACCATTGGATGTGGAAGATAGAGATCTCAACGGCTTGGAGTGTACGGGCTCGGATCCGGGTCGCGGGTCGGGTCTAGCTCAAACCCATGTCTTGAGATGAGTTGCTACTTGTTGGGTTGCAACTGTTTCGCGCGCGCAGGCTTTGGCTATCTACTCCATAGATGCTCGACTCCAATTCTTCGCTCTTTTGGCTCCTCAGATTCTCCGAGCTTTATTTAGTACCTAAAAACACAAAATTAATTAATACAAATATTTATTCTTGAAAACAAAGAAAACACAGAATCTGGGATAATATCTGATTTCTAAGCGCAAAAGATGAGTAAAATGCCAATAAAAAGGTGTATAAATATGCACTATTTGGCACTCATCACAAACCCTAATTTAGGGTTTTCCGTCCATACTGCTCTGGTTTGGACGTTTTGGCAAGCTATGCCAATCTTTTGGGGAGGCCGACCATGCGGGGGCCCGCGTTGGTTCGGCAGCGAATATTCCATACCTGCTTGGGGGTTATGGAATTGATCTGGGCCATCCAATCATGCTGGTGAAGTTGGATGATCGTGATCATTTCCAGACTGATACGGACAGTTCGGATGCTCAATCGGGCTAGTATAACACACCGAGAGTTGCTCAATCGGGCTAGTATAACACACCGAGAGTTGCGGCTGTACGGGTATTTCGTACATGCTTTCATTATAATGCTTGGAGATTCGTGTTGCTCCTTTGAGAGTAACACTCGTCGTCATGCCGCATTGATAATGAGTACGGAAATACAAGGTGGTTACGCATTAATTAATAATGTCAGTAAATTCACGGGGTATATGGGATTGTTGCTACATGCTCCAACCTGGATGAATTTCGTGTATTTAATTCACAGAATGGGATTGTTGTCACATGCTCCATTCTAGGTGAATTAGTAAAGTGAAGAAGTATCCAACACTTATTAATGGCTTTATCTTTTACAAGATGTTAGCGCATAATTTTGGCTTTTACAATTTTAACCTTAAATGAAAATCCACCATCAACACACCCCTAAGGATCTCACCCCTCAGGACCACCACTAGCTGAGGGGACTGATAAAATTTCTGATGATGCCAATTCGGTTCCTGAGAGGTCTGATTCTGTGCCTAAAGCCCCGTTTCCCCAACTATTAGTACCAACAAAGAAGGAATCAAACTTTAATGACATATTGAAGGTTTTTAAGCAAGTTTCCATAAACCTTCCTTTATTAGATGCAATTAGGCAAATTCCTGCTTATGCCAAGTTCCTTAAGGATATGTGTACGCGAAAGTGAAAACTTAGCGTCCATAAGAAAGCCTTTTTAGCTAGTCATGTAAGTTCAATCATTCAGAACACCACAACTCCAAAGTACAAAGACCCAGGTTCCCCTACCATTGATTGTACAATAGGTAAACATCGGGTAGAAAAAGCTTTACTTGACTTAGGAGCCAGTTTGAACTTATTGCCGTACCATGTGTACTTACAGCTAGGACTTGGTGAAATGAAACCTACTCAGATGACATTGCAGTTAGCTGATAGGTCTGTTAAAATTCCTCGAGGTGTTATTGAGGATGTTCTTATTGAGGTCGACAAGTTTATTTATCCAGTGGATTTCGCGGTCCTATATACCCAACCTATCCCCGACCCAGAGAACCAGATACCTGTGATTTTAGGTCGCCCATTTTTAGCTACGTCTAATGCGATCATTAACTGTCGAAATGGTGTGATGAATTTATCTTTTGGTAATATGACTATGGAGATGAACATTTTTAATGTCAGTAAGCTACCCTATGAGCTAGATGAAACATGTGTTGAAGAGGTGAACATGATAGAAGCCTTAGTTCAGGAGTCATTACCAAACATCTTGTCTGAGGACCCATTAGAAAGTTGTCTATCCTATTTTGGTTTATATTTTGACGACGATAGCACTATTGAACAAGTGAATGCTCTATTAGATTATACCCCTGTGTTAGACACTGATAGATGGAAAGCTAGGTTCGAACCATTACCAGTTTCTGAGACTACCTTAATTCCTTCTTTAGAAGAGCCTCCTAAGTTGGACCTAAAACCACTACCCGACACTCTAAAGTATGTGTTTTTAAGCCCATCTGAGACTTTACCTGTGATTGTAGCTTCCAATTTGGATAGTGATCAGGAAAGTAGGCTAGTAAAAGTACTTCAAGACAATAAGGAAGCTTTAGGGTGGACTATAGCAGACATTAAGGGTATAAGTCCTACTGTGTGTATGCATCAGATTCATTTAGAAGAAGACTCCAAACCTTCTAGGGAGATGCAATGTCGACTAAACCCTAACATGAAAGAGGTAGTTCGAAAAGAGGTGCTTAAGTTGTTAGATGCAGGTATTATCTACCCAATTTCAGACAGTAAGTGGGTCAACCCCGTTCGAGGTTGTCCCCAAGAAATCGAGTATCCGTAGTCCGAATGATAATAATGAGTTAATCCCAACCCGAGTGACCACGGGATGGCGTGTCTGTATCGACTATAGGAAATTGAACAAGGTCACAAGGAAGGATCACTTTCCCCTTCCTGTTATCGACCAAATGCTAGAGAGATTAGCTGGACATAGTCATTATTGCTTCTTAGATGGCTACTCCGGTTATAATCAGATCGTTATTGCCCCAGAAGACCAAGAGAAAACCACTTTTACCTATCCCTTTGGTACCTTTGCGTATATACGCATGCCTTTCGGGCTATGTAATGCCCCTGCGACTTTTCAGCGTTGTATGATGAGCATATTTTCCGATATGGTATAACGGTTTCTAGAGGTCTTTATGGATGATTTTTCAGTGTTTGGTTCATCATTTGATGAGTGCTTGCATCATTTGACATTAGTGTTGACTAGGTGTAAGGAAAAGAATTTAGTGCTTAATTGGGAACCATTTCATGGTTAAATCAGGAATTGTGTTAGGGCACATCGTTTCTTCAAAGGGTATAGAGGTAGATAAAGCCAAATTTGACCTTATTAAGACTTTACAGGTCCCAAAAACCGTAAAAGATATTAGGTCATTCCTAGGGCATGCAGGTTTTTACCGTCGATTCATTAAGGATTTTAGCTTGATTTCTAGACCTCTTTGCAATTTGCTTGCAAAAGATGTTAAGTTTGTCTTTGATGATGCTTGTTTAGAGGCTTTTGAGAAGCTTAAGAATTTACTAACTATTGCCCCGATAGTCCAGGCACCTAACTGGAACCTACCCTTTGAAATTACGTTTGATGCTTCAGATTATGCTATAGGTGTTGTGCTAGGTCAGCGAGAAAACAAATTACTTCATGTGATTTACTATGCTAGCAAAACTCTGAATGATGCCCAAATGAACTATACAACTACCGAGAAGTAATCGTTAGCCATCGTGTTTGCCTTGGATAAGTTTAGATCCTACCTATTAGGTTCTAAGATCGTAATCTATCCGATCATCTTGCTTTGAAATACCTTTTGTCTAAGAAGGATACCAAACCTAGATTGATTAGGTGGATCCTTTTGTTACAAGAATTTTGTCCAGGACATTAGAGACAAAAAGGGTGCCGAAAATGTAGTAGCAGAGACCACTTGTCTAGGCTAGTTGTTAGTTCCCCTAATGATTCCCTTCCTATAAGCGATAGCTTTCCGATGAACAATTGTTATCTGTTTCCCAATCACCTTGGTATGCGAATATAGTGAATTATCTTGTTACTGGTCGAATGCCTCAACATTGGGGTAAGCAAGATCGTTCTAGGTTTTTAGCCGAGGTTAAGCATTTTTTTTTGGGACGATCCTTATCTGTTTAAGTATTGTCCAGACAGTTATTAGGAGATGTGTACCCGAGAGTGACCAGTCCAAAGATTATCTCCTTTTGTCATGAACATGCATGTGGGGGTCATTTTAGTGCTAAGAAGACTGCTGCTAAGATATTGCAGTGTGGTTTTTACTGGCCTTAGTTGTTTAAGGACTCCCATAGTTGTTTACTGGCCTAGGTTTTTGATGTTCTATGCTTTGGATTTACACTTGTTATTTTGAGAATCTACTTGTTGCAATAGTTAGAATCAAATTGAACAAGAAAATTGCATGAATATAAATATTGGGATTAAATCACTTTGAACTTGGAAAATAGTGGAATCTTAGCCTCAGTGTTTTTTAATATTGATAACATCTTTGTCTGAGTTTGTTATAATTTTTAGTGAGTTTTCTAGTTTAGTTTTGAAGTTAAATCTAAAAAAAATCCTTCACAAGTTCGAGAATCGAAACTCTTTTTACCACTATCACAACCACATCAGCTTGCTGCGCTTCAACTCCAGAACTTTCACCATAAAAACGCCACATTTTATATGATGATACAATCCCATGTTTGAGCAAATGGTACGAAATCTCATCAAGTGGCAGTGAGCCTTTACCGTTGTTACAGCGTTTACAAGGACATGAACATAGTACTCTGACCACCATTATTCTTGACAAACTCTATAAATGACCTTACTCCTTGTATATACTCTTCAGACTTATGAGGACAATCCATCCACCTCTTGTCAATATTAGACGACATATTACCCTTCAAAATACAAACTTTACAAGATTAAATGAAGAAGTCCTAGTGGTACAGGGGTGCCGAAGCCCTGTCAGTTAACGATACTACTCCCATCTTAAAGAAGAGAGTATAAGCTACAAGTAAGTAGCCTATGTAAAACCACTAGGACTATAAAACCACCATATACTTAGTTATTGACTACAAGATAGCAAGGATACACTTAACTGAACCATTAAAGCATATGGTAAATGTACAGAACTGAAGTTAACAAAGAGATACAGAGAGAGAGGGTTCTTTCAGTTTCCAAAATCTTCTTCTTTTTTAGTTTCTATGTGATTTTTTTATATTGAAAATAATTCAAAATCCAAAATAAACAAACACCCAAATCTTAAAAACCTTAACATAGAACATTCATTTCATATCTAATTTTAGTTACCTAATACTTCACATAATACTATCAGCAATACTCTTCCTTAGTATACTATCATCATGGTTATTTCACAAGCACTTCTATCATAACCTTACAAAGCAATTAAAGATATGATTTTATATTACAATTAACAGCACCACACTAAAGAAAGATACATGACTATCTTGGTATCCTAGTTTTATGTGATTTTTTTTATTTTGAAAAAAATTCAAAATTGAAAATAAACAAATACCCAGATTAAAGTAGCTTAACATTAAACCAAAACCATCATTTAACCTCTGATTTCATTTATCAAACCCTCAAATCTAACAGACAAAGCAACTGACCTAATATTAATATCAGAAACCCTAAATTTCAATTTTGCAGATGACAAGAAACAAAAAGAAGAAACCTTACCTAGGATTATCACGATTAATTGCAATTGAAGATTAATTATTCTAACTACAGCAGTACAAGTGAAATAAGTTAGACCTAACAATCGAAAAATAAAGATTAAAATCAGACCTAACAATTACAGATGAAGTTATTTCGGTTGATGTACTTACACGGTGAGTTTGGTGAGACTTGATTGATGTATTAAGGTTGAGTTTTCTTCTCACTTAATTTCTAGATCTAGTTCACAGAGAGAGGAAAGAGAGGGCGAGAGAGAGACATAGATAAAGAGAAAAGAAGTGGTGGAGAATGCGTCGTACAAAGAAAAGAGGGGGAAACTTAGTAAATATCCCGCCCAACTGGGGTATGAACATCGAAAGGCAATTTCTATTTGGGTGGAAATTTTTTGGAAGTGTAGGATGGCACGGTGATGACTCACATGCGTACAACTCAAAACTGTTGTGAATCGTAACTAATTCAAACAGTTGCGAGTTTTGTAACTGGAGTGAACTGTTGCAAAATTTTCGCAACTAAACTTCGCAACAGAAGCAATGCAGTTGCGAATTCTAGTTACTAATCCTTGAATTAGGTGTAGTGCCTTATCACCAATCCTGTTTGTACTAGCTGAGAAAGTGCTAAGTTGAAATATTACTAAACTGGTACTTGATGGTGCAATACAACCAATGGTAATAGAGGGGGATGTCAACCATCTCATTTGCTGTTTGCAGATGATATTTTGACATTTTGTAATGGAAATAAAACGTCTTTGGAGAATTTGATGAAACTTCTGATGCAATATCAAGAATCTTCAGGTCAAATTGTAAATAGAAGGAAAAGTAAGTGCTTTGTGATGAGTGCCAAATAGTGCATATTTATACACCTTTTTATTGGCATTTTACTCATCTTTTGCGCTTAGAAATCAGATATTATCCCAGATTCTGTGTTTTCTTTGTTTTCAAGAATAAATATTTGTATTAATTAATTTTGTGTTTTTAGGTAATAAATAAAGCTCGGAGAATCTGAGGAGCCAAGAGCAGAAGAATTGGAGACGAGCATCTATGGAGCAGATAGCCAAAGCCCACGCGCGAATCAGTTGCAACCCAACAAGGAAGACATGGGCTAGAGCTACCCACGACCCGGATCCGAACCCGCTCATCCCGAGCCGTTAAGATCTTCACTCGCCACATCCTACGCTCGCTCCGACTTCCTCATCATCTCTTGATGTCTCCGCTCAACACCAAAACAACTCAACTCTCCCTGAGCCGTTCAGATCTTCTCCAGCTAAATCCAACGCTCGCTACAGCATTTCCATCATCCGTCGCTACACCTGCTTCACAGCAAAACTACCCATAACCCTATACCCTATTCGATCACTTCATTTCTCTTCTCCATCTTCTCTTTCTTCTCTGCAAATCCCTTACCCTCACCTTCTCCTCCCTTACCCGATTCAGAGACCATCATCACCACCTCCTGACACTAGCCGCACCACCACTCCATCTCTGTCAGCCGCAACAGCTTCTCTATCAGTTCCGCACCACCTCTCTAGGTCTAGGTTTTCTCTCTCTTAGCTTCTCCAACCCTAGAAGCTAACTTAGAGAAAACTAGAACTAGGGTTTTTTCCACAACAACCAAAGCAGAGCCGCACAAGCAGAGAGGGGATGATTCAGAGAGTATGGGTGAGAGATTTTCAATTAATTTCAATTTTTAAAGAACTAGGGTTTTGGGGTATGTTTGCATGTATAAATAGAAGAACTGTGGGTGTGTAGAAACTCATGCCTGGATTAGCCAGAGAACCATTGTAGATTTAATTTCTGTTATTTGTTGTTTTTAATGTTCTAAATTAGTTTGCTAGGGTTTCAGTGAAACCTGTTGATGGGTGAAAACTACTCCTGCAGAATTTGGTAATTTGGGGTGTGGATGAGGAATGAATCTAAACCTTCAACAAATGCACTGCGCGGTGAGTGCTTGTAGATTCGAGAGATCAATCCGTGCAAGTCCGGCCTAAACCAAGAAATGGCCGTTCCGGACTTGTTTCGGTCACAAAGTGAAGGAGATGGGGTTGATCTTAGGGAGGGAAGCGAAGAAGGTGTTGAGATTGTGAAGGTGTTGGCTTGCTTATGACTTGTAACAGAAAGATGAGCAAGCTTACGGTTGATGCAAGCAGGCTCTGAGTGTTTGAATACGGTTTTTTGTATTAACGCTTGGTTTCTGTCGTCTGAACTTGTGTTGTTCTCTTTTTTTGAAATAGGGCGGAGAACCTATTTATACAAGTCATTGAGCCTCATTCACGTTTCTCGTGGGAAGTGGAGGTAGTGGAATGATGGAGTAGTGGAGTTGTGTGTCGGTGATACACGACCAGTCTTGCCCACTTCTCCTGTTCATCTCTAACCGCCCATGACTTCCTAACACGTTCTTGTGATGGCGCGTTGCACGCTGCACGCTGTAAACCGCCAGACCAATACCCCAGTATGTATCCCCAGTTTGTGACATGATTGATGTCTGGAATGTGGATCGTGGATCCATGAAAGATAGCATGTAATCTTTGAATTGAATAACTGCGTTATTCGAGAAAGTCGATACTTGTGAAGTATCGTGTGTATTTCATGCGAGTCTTTGCATTGTGGTGTGGTAAGGTGATGGGTAATGACGCCTTCGACCAATTGACTCGACCGGGTTGTATAACCAAGCTGGTGAAGTTGGACGGATGAGATGAGCCTTGAGACACTCATCTGCGACCGTTAATGAATATTAGGGTTTTTGAAGAGGTGCGCAAGCATCACTCTCCAGCTTGGTCGAAACCAAGCATGGGAAGGATTTTGGAGAGGACCGACCATACATGCGTGTTGACGGCATGATGGTGTAGGTGCCTGTATTTCGTTCCCTCATGAAAGCGCGATCTAGGCCACTCAATTTGACCGTCAAAGAGGAGTGGTCGAGATTGATTTTGCGATAGAAGTTTGATACCGCAAGAAGCCGCGCGCCACACTCTTTTCCGGCGCGTTTTCCAAGACGACCTAACTTGGTCGGTCTTGGCCGGCTGGTTTGACGTGAAGATGGTAGGCTGATGTTCACGCCTATACCTGACTATCCCATGAAAACGTGATCTAAGCCACTCGTTCGTCCGGTGAAGTTGAGCGGTCGAGATCAATTTGCAATTTGGGAAGTGTAACCACGCATGTTTTGGGCGGGCGTTTTGGATTAGCCGGGCATGATATGCCTTGGCCGATTACATGAGGGGGTAGATGGGCCCACGGTGGTCATCTTTGGTATGACCGGACCTGCTCGATTTGATCTGTGACCCTCCATTCGTGCCGGAGAAGATGGACGCGCGTGATGGCTTGAACCCTAATTTTGGCTTTCAAAGCCGTGCGACCATGCTCTTTCAGGCGGACGAATGTGTTGTAACCAATCATGGTTGGTTTTGACCGATTGGTCAAGTGTGTAGGCGGTCACATGGTGATTGTGTCGACATGCTCCGGGCCCTTTGAGTCTACATCTACACCCTCCATCTATACCTGCGAAGATGGATGGTTGAGACTGTTTTGCGGCACATGTAATATGCCGCAAACCCTAATTTAGGGTTTTCCGTCCATAATGCTTGGTATGGACGGTTTCTTGGCAAGCAAAGGCCAATAGTCGGCCATGCGGGGTCGGCCGTGTGTATTCCATACACGCTTGGGGGTGATGGAATTGACACGGGGTCATCCAATCATGCTTGTGGAGTTGGATGACTGCGATCGAGATCATATCCGGACTGATATGGTCGGTCTTGGGATGCTCAATCGGGCTAGTATAACACACCGAGAGGGGCTCAATCGGGCTAGTATAACACACCGAGAGGGCTCGGGCTAGTATAACACACCGAGAATCAACACATGTACGGGTATTTCGTACATGGTTTCATTATAGTGCTTGGAGGTTCGTGTTACTCTGTAAGAGTAACACTCGGTCGTCATGCCACACTGATAATGAGTACTGGAAATACAAGGCTGATATGAAATTCACAGGAAGGGATTGTTGCTACATGCTCCAACCTGGAGGAATTTCATGTATTCACAGAATGGGATTGTTGCTACATGCTCCATTCTTGGTGAATAAAGTGAGGGAGTATCCAACACTTTATAAATGGCTTTATCTTTTACAAGATGTCAGCGCATGAGTTTTCTGGTTATTTACAAATTTAACCTTAAACGAAAATCCACCATCAATATTAAGTCCCCTGCCTAGCACATAATGGTTACACTATTGTGTGGTAGGCATGAGATGGTGACATACAGAAATGACCAAGCTAGAGTGAATACATATTTACCGGATAGTTTCACATTGTCGGGCGTTTCCGGAACTGGTTGGTCTTGATTAAGGATGCGACAGACAGGACTTGATCCGGTGAGTCGCTTTGGTTCCTCTTTTACATGTATGAGCTCGACCGCCCCTTCGGGTGTTTGAGCCGGGGATAGGATTCTTCTTCTACCGGATTCCGGGCGCGGGTGCTTGCACATTGCCGATTGAATCGTTGTGTCAGATGCTCTTAGGTTCTTGATTAGGGCCCAAAAGAAATCCTGACTTGGTCGGCGTTGAATCCTCATATATCGGGCGCCATAATCGTTTTAGGGTTTCCTCAGCATTTATGCAGGTGAAGAGATTTTTTGATCCGTTTTTACAGTAGAGCTTCCTTGCAAAAACTCTATTTCCCCATCATGTCTAACAACAGTGGATCATCTTCTTCATACCATCCAGGGATCTTCCGTTAAACGTGCACGACTGCGTCGAGCTTCATGATCAATCCCCTGTTCGTATTCTTCGAGTCAAGAAGATCATACCGGTTTGTCTCTTCCCCCTTTTCTGAAACATTGTTTGTTCTTCATAACAGTCGGGTGAATAATCCCTTCATTCTTGCAGAGATGCCCTACCGGAACATGTGTGACGGTTATCGATGATGATGACTTGACCATTCCTCTTCCTTCAAACTCAAACACGCCTACCCCTGTGAACCTCGAAGACGCTGACCTGGGTGTCTCATCTTATGAATATCCAAATGCAGGTCTTTCATTCGATGTTCGCATGAAATGCTTATCCTCCAGCTACCAGGATGTCGGTGGATTCTTGGTGCGGAAGGAGTTTGTGGGTTTGTACACCAAGTTGTGGAGGAAGTACGGTCATATCGCAACCAGGAATGTGGTCCGACATTGTTCCTCTGCTTTGGTTACCGCGGTAAACTGCCTTCTTCCCATGATTGCGGAGATGGAGAGTATCTCTATTCGCAACGTTGCTGAATCAAATCTCGAAAAGTGGGAGAATATGGTATCTACCTGTGAATCCATGAAGTTCAACGTGGGCTGGTTGTGGCAACGTCTTGATGTCATCAAGGTTGATCGAGTTGGTATCCTCGCAAATGTTGTTCCTGCTACGAAAGCTATCTTGGAAGAGGAGAAAGCTCGGCCGCGAGAATCGAGAAGGTGGAGCGGGTCGTGCGGGACTTGAAGAAAAGAACGGAGAGATATCAAGCTAGACTGAGATGATGCTCTCAAGGAATTATAATCTTCTAGATGGCCTCTTCTAAGATGTACTCCCTTATTGTTAATGACATTTATGTCAAGAGTTTTTGAACATCTTTGCGGAATAAATTGCATTGGTTTTGATTGGTGAGACGGGTTTTCATTGACACATCTCTGAATATAATTGATGATTCAAACATGTAATGAAAATAGATGCATGTATTGTTGACACTGTGAGATAATGGTCGGGCGTGATATGCCTTGAGCCACTTTCCATTGATGACTGCTTCCAGGCTTGCCTCCGTCTACCTTAACGATCTTGTAGTAGCCGGTATTGTAAGCCTTGGTGATTGCGTAGGGACCTTCCCATTTTGGTGAGAATTTTGGTGCAGACATGTCTTGTTGGATGTGTTTGGCTGTTTTCAAAACCCAATCTCCCACCTTGAAAACGCGTGGTTTCACAATTTTGTTGTATGCTCTGGAAATTCGATTCTGTACACACGAGCGTTCTTCGCTTTATTCCTTCTAAAATCCAGTGTCTAACTCTGCGATTCTAGAGTCGAGACTTCGGCCTCGTTCAGTGGATCCCGTTCTTCTTGCGCAATCCGGGATGATGGGATTTCGATCTCTGCCGGGAGAATTGCATCCGCTCCGTAGACGAGTGAGTACGGCGAAACCCCAATGGAGCTTACGGGTGACGTACGGTATGCCCATAGTGCCATTGGTAACCGATCATGCCATTCCACTCGGGATTGTCGTGTACCGTTCGACTGATGATCCGGATCAATGTCTTGTTGGTACTCTCAGCTTGCCCATTCCCTTGAGGATAGTAGACGGTGGAGAAGACCTGTTTGATGCCGTATTCCTCAAGTAACTCCCGTACCTGCTTGTTGGCGAAGGGAGTGCCATTATCTGTGATGATATGCTTGGGCACGCCGAAACGACAAATGATGTATTCTTTAATGAAAGCCGCAATTGTTGCTCCTGTAGTTCCTCGTAGGGGAATGGCCTCTACCCATTTGGTGAAGTATTACATTGCGGTTATGATGTACTCGTCTTTGCTTCGATGACGGTGGATTGATCTTCCCGATAATGTCCAGTCCCAGCAGTAGAATGGCCATGGGCTGCTTATAGAATGCGAGAGGGTAGAAGGCGCATGAACAAGGTTCCCATGAATTTGGCATGTGTGACGACTTTGAACGAAAATGGCTGCATCATCCTCCATGGTCGGCCAATAGTATCTCTCGTGTATTTGGAGAAAAAGTTTCTTCTTCCCTTGATGTTCTCCTTCGTGTGTCTGCTTCAGCATGACTGGGATTTCTTCTCCAGCCAGGCAGCGTAGCATATCACCTCCGAAGCTCTTGCGGTATAGGATCCCTTCATGGAATATGAACCGCTTGGCTCTCTGCTTCATCTTAATAGCGTCCTTTTGACCGGCAGGAATTATCCCATCACGGAGATAGCTAATGTAGGGCTCTCTCCGGGCCCAGTGCGGTTCACATTAAAAATCTCCAATTGGTGTGGTGGTGTCTGGCAATTCGAGCAGGACTTCTGAAGCAGTCTGGATTGAGCCTCCATTTCTGGCCAGTAATAACCCAGGCGTTGAAGTCGCCGGTAAAGCGTTACCACCAATGATTGTCCACAAATTTCATTGTGAATACGATCCAGCTGTAGTTGTGCTTCGTCACCTCCCAGACATCTTGACAGGGAGCCATCCGGATTCCGATAATCTGAGATACCATGAAGCATGAAGAAGTTTTGCAGGGTTTTGAGACTGACCTTTCCTTGGGAGAGTGAGCTGTTGAGCTCTCGAATGATCGGAGTTCGCCAATCGTCGGTCTTGGTGTCTTTGTGTTGCGGTAGCCATGTCGATTCTATGGTTCTCCTTTTTTTGTCAAAGTTTCTTAGCCCCCTCGAACTTCGGTTTGGAAGCCAATGTTGCTAGACAATCGGCATGTTTGTTGTTCTTTGCGACCAGACATGGGTTATGGTTGCATCGGCAAAGTAGTTTAGTAACCTATGTGCTTCGATCGGTACGGGGCTAGTGTTACTTCTTTTAATGCATATACTCCGTTCATTTGATTCACCAAAGTAACTTGGAGTCACCTCTTATCTCCGGACGTGTGACTCTGCTTGTTTAGCTATTGAAAGCCCTATGAGGAAAGCTTCATATTCTGCGAGTTTTGGTGCATTCGAAGTCTAACTTGAAGGAATGTGAAAATACTTCTCAGGTTGGAGAGACCAACACCACGCCCTGCTCCTCCGGTATTGCTTGCTAGGGGTAGCGGAGCCGTCAAAATACAAAAGCCACGCCTCTTCTTCCCGAGTAGAGACGTCGGGAATTCTCCGGGGAGTTCTTCATGTAGTCCCGTAGTACCTTCTCCAGGAAATCTTTGCGGTAAGTCTGCAACCGCTTGGCCCTTGATAGCTCTAGGCGATGCACACGTTATGTCTAGTTCGACATTTGGAGAAGCCATTTGCCTGTCCTCCCAGTCGGGACCGGCTTTGAAAGCAAAAACTTTGCGAGGATCGGATTTAGACACGAGTATCACCCTATTAGATAGCAAGTAATGCCTAAACTTCGAATGGAATGGATTAAAGCTAAACACGCCTTTTCCGCTCCGGGATATCGGAGTTCGGCATTTCTCAATATTCTATTTGAAATAGTATATGGGATGTTCAATTCCCTTGTCGTCTTCTGAGCGAGTAAAGCCCCTACGGCGGTGTCACTTTGAAGGCGGTGTAGAGGACCAATGGTTTCCCTTGTACAGGAGATTTCATGACGGTTGGAGATGATAGTATTCGTTGAACTTTCCGAAAAGCTTCTGTTGGGTTGCGGTCCAAACAAAGTTGGCTCCTTTCTTGACAAGAAGGGGGTGAATGATGCGGTAAGTTGGGCCAAACCGGGTATGAAGCGTCGGATGTAGTTTACCTTGCCCATGAAACTCGGAGCTCTTTCACGGTTCGGGGAGGCGGCATTGTGAGGATAGCCCGAGTCTTGGACGGGTCTACTTTTATTCCTTCTGCGAGTCACTTGGAATCCTAGAAATTTGCCTGAGGAGACACCGAAAGCGCATTTCAAAGGATTCATCTTTAACTTGTATTCCCGACACCTCTCAAATACTCGCCGTAAGACGTTGGTGTGATCAGCTCGAGCCTTTGACTTGACCACAATATCATCCACATAGTCTTCTACTTGTTTATGCATCATGTCGTGGAAGATTGCCGTCATAGCACGTTGGTATGTTGCGCCGGCATTCTTTAAACCGAATGGCATAACAGTATAGTAAAAATTGCCAAGAGGGGTTCGGAAAGCTGTCTTACTTGCGTCATGCTCATACATCCTTATTTGATTGTAGCCGCTGTAGCCATCCATAAAGGAAAACATGCCGTGTCCGCTAGTGGCGTCTACTAACATGTCGATGTTAGGCAAGGGAAAGTCGTCCTTGGGGCAACACCTGTTCAAGTCTCTCGAAATCCACGCAACATCGAACTCCGTCCGCTTTTCTTTTTACCGGGACCACATTGGCTAACCAGGTCGGGTGATGAATAGGTCTGATGAAGCCAGTAGCCAGTAACTTCAGAATCTCATTCTTGATTTGTTCTTCCACCTCATGTCTGAATTGCCTCGGAGATTGCTTGATTGGCTTGGATCCAGGCATGACGTGTAGGTGATGGGTGACCAATTTTTCGTCCCGGCCCGGGCATTTCCTCGTACGTCCGGGCGAACACATCTTGGTATTCCTTGAGTAGTTGAACAAGACTCGTTCGTTCGTCCGCGGATAGAGTCGAACCGATAGAGACCGGCACGGGAGATTCATCGGTCCGATGTTAACAATCTCGAGCTCGTCGGTCGTAGAATTGGTTCCGTCTTGTAGCTGTCGCGGGCGTCCAATACCTCCTCTTGTATTCCGTCGTTCTTGCAACATCCAATTGGGCGGAGAGGCGGGTGGTCTCTCCACGCTAATTGCTAACAGCTGTGGCGGTATATTGTCTTCCCCTTCGATCACGGCTTGCCTCGAAAGAGCGCTCCCTTTTGGCGTGAGGATGGGCTGAAGTTTCACCGGTTGGAGACGGACGTCTCGTCGGAGAGAGCGTGTCGTGGTGTTTGGCCCCAGCCCGATGCAAGTCGGTCTTCCTCCGGATTGAAGCCCACGTGGGTAATGGAGTGCACGAGGTTTTGTCGGACTTTCCTGCGGAGCATCTTTCGACTCGAACAGCTCCACTCCACATATTGGTGCGTACGGAGACAATGATGCGGGAATACGGATGACTTTCTCATTTAGCACAGTCTTGAGCACCGGTGATACGTCGAAGGAATGACCTTGTTGTGGTGAAGCCACGGTCTCCCAAGTATCATGTGGTAGTCCCGGCTCCTTTTCTATGACTTCAAACTTTGCTCGTGATCTGAACAGGTCCTACCGACAAATTCAAATTGACATACCCGTATGTGCTTTGGTTTGATTCCCTTCGAAGTCCGTCATCGTGGTGGGCTGTCGTACAATCTTGCATGGGCTGACCTTGGCTGTCTTGAGAGTCTTGAGAGTAATTACGTTCGAAGATGCTCTGTGTCGACGAGGGCCCTCCGAACTCGAACCCTTGATGTGTGCGGTAACATGTAGGGCTCGGTTGTGACCTTCCTCTGCCATCATGTCATCTTCCGTGAATGTAACATTATTTATAGATGTTTCCGATGCAGTTGAGACTCCTGGACGAGAAGGAGCAAGGTGTGCGTCCAGAGCTATTTTATTGACTGCAGCAAACGTCTCTGCCCGTTGATCCTTTGAGAGGTGCAAGAGTTCACACAAATCTTCCACTAGAGACACAGACTTACGATCTACCGGCCTTTGGTTCGTAGTAAACTGTTGATCCGAGGGGAACTAGTCCCGGTGTAAAGGTCTCTGGCACGCTCATTTCCGATGTCATCTTGATGAGGAGGTCAAGTATGCCGTTTACCGCTTCTTTGATCAGCTCCATGTTCCTCATCTGAGTCTCAAGTATCCGAGCCAACTCGCTCATAGTTGGGATTTCTCCTGTTGCGCCAGCAGATACGCCGTTGGGAAGAGGGGTATCCTCGTTGGAGGAACTTCGACCGGGATTTGAATTTGTTGAGGAAGTCCTAAGACCAACCATCTCGGAACTTAGCCAAACAGGATTGGGTATTGAAGAAATTGATTTTACAACCGAGAGATTAATCTCCCACTGTGGTCGCCAATTGTTGATGGGTGAAAACTACTCCTGCAGAATTTGGTAATTTGGGGTGTGGATGAGGAATGAATCTAAACCTTCAACAAATGCACTGCGCGGTGAGTGCTTGTAGATTCGAAAGATCAATCTGTGCAAGTCCGGCCTAAACCAAGAAATGGCCGTTCCAGACTTGTTTCGGTCACAAAGTGAAGGAGATGGGGTTGATCTTAGGGAGGGAAGCGAAGAAGGTGTTGAGATTGTAAAGGTGTTGGCTTGCTTATGACTTGTAACAGAAAGATGAGCAAGCTTACGGTTGATGCAAGCAGGCTCTGAGTGTTTGAATACGGTTTTTTGTATTAACACTTGGTTTCTGTCGTCTGAACTTGTGTTGTTCTGTCTTTTTTTTTGAAATAGGGCGGAGAACCTATTTATACAAGTCATTGAGCCTCATTCACGTTTCTCGTGGGAAGTGGAGGTAGTGGAATGATGGAGTAGTGGAGTTGTGTGTCGGTGATACACGACCAGTCTTGCCCACTTCTCCTGTTCATCTCTAACCGCCCATGACTTCCTAACACGTTCTTGTGATGGCGCGTTGCACGCTGCACGCTGTAAACCGCCAGACCAATACCCCAGTATGTATCCCCCAGTTTGTGACATGATTGATGTCTGGAATGTGGATCGTGGATCCATGAAAGATAGCATGTAATTCTGAATTGAATAACTGCGTTATTCAGAAAGTCGATACTTGTGAAGTATCGTGTGTATTTCATGCAGGTACTGCATTGTGGTGTGGTAAGGTGATGGGTAATGACGCCTTACTGACCAATTGACTCCTGACCAGGGTTGTATAACCAAGCTGGTGAAGTTGGACGGATGAGATGAGCCTTGAGACACTCATCTGCGACCGTTAATGAATATTAGGGTTTTTGAAGAGGTGCGCAAGCATCACTCTCCAGCTTGGTCGAAACCAAGCATGGGAAGGATTTTGGAGAGGACCGACCATACATGCGTGTTGACGGCATGATGGTGTAGGTGCCTGTATTTCGTTCCCTCATGAAAGCGCGATCTGGGCCACTCAATTTGACCGTCAAAGAGGAGTGGTCGAGATTGATTTTGCGATAGAAGTTTGATACCGCAAGAAGCCGCGCGCCACACTCTTTTCCGGCGCGTTTTCCAAGACGACCTAACTTGGTCGGTCTTGGCCGGCTGGTTTGACGTGAAGATGGTAGGCTGATGTTCACGCCTATACCTGACTATCCCATGAAAACGTGATCTAAGCCACTCAATTCGTCCGGTGAAGTTGAGCGGTCGAGATCAATTTGCAATTTGGGAAGTGTAACCACGCATGTTTTGGGCGGGCGTTTTGGATTAGCCAGGCATGATATGCCTTGGCCGATTACATGAGGGGGTAGATGGGCCCACGGTGGTCATGCTGGTATGACCGGACCTGCTCGATTTGATTTGTGACCCTCCATTCGTGCCGGAGAAGATGGACGCGCGTGATGGCTTGAACCCTAATTTTGGCTTTCAAAGCCGTGCGACCATGCTCTTTCAGGCGGACGAATGTGTTGTAACCAATCATGGTTGGTTTTGACCGATTGGTCAAGTGTGTAGGCGGTCACATGGTGATTGTGTCGACATGCTCCGGGCCCTTTGAGTCTACATCTACACCCTCCATCTATACCTGCGAAGATGGATGGTTGAGACTGTTTTGCGGCACATGTAATATGCCGCAAACCCTAATTTAGGGTTTTCCGTCCATAATGCTTGGTATGGACGGTTTCTTGGCAAGCAAAGGCCAATAGTCGACCATGCGGGGTCGGCCGTGTGTATTCCATACCTGCTTGGGGGTGATGGAATTGACCCGGGGTCATCCAATCATGCTTGTGGAGTTGGATGACTGCGATCAGATCATATCCGGACCGATATGGTCAGTGCCGGATGCTCAATCGGGCTAGTATAACACACCGAGAGGGGCTCAATCGGGCTAGTATAACACACCGAGAGGGCTCGGGCTAGTATAACACACCGAGAATCAACTTTGTACGGGTATTTCGTACATGGTTTCATTATAGTGCTTGGAGGTTCGTGTTACTGTAAGAGTAACACTCGGTCGTCATGCCACACCGATAATGAGTACCGGAAATACAAGGTGATATGAAATTCACGGGAAGGGATTGTTGCTACATGCTCCAACCTTGGAGGAATTTCATGTATTCACAGAATGGGATTGTTGCTACATGCTCCATTCTTTGTGAATAAAGTGAGGGAGTATCCAACACTTTATAAATGGCTTTATCTTTTACAAGATGTCAGCGCATGAGTTTTCTGGTTATTTACAAATTTAACCTTAAACGAAAATCCACCATCAACAAAACCCTAATGCACTGTTGTGATTTCAACTTTGCTTGAATGTTCTTGAGAGCATAATTTACAAGATAATCTCAATTCTAGCTTCCCATTGCTTTACTCTCACAATGCATGCCAAGTATACATTGTAGTTAGGCTAAAACTGCATTGGCTAGGCTTCATCTCAAACCTTAGACCCAAATGCTAATTCCCTTGACTAGTTGTGCTTAATTAGACAACTAGTGCTCCGGGTTAGTTCCTTAGATGATAATTGAGTTATCATTAGGTGAAATTCCTTAGATAGGAGGTAAAATTGACACTTTATCTGTATCTATCACAGGGACAAGAAACTCAATCTAGTTGAACACACAATAGGAGTTAGTGGTGGAAACTGATAACCCTAGTACCCATTTTACCTTACTATTTGTATTTCAGTCTCATTTCATTGTTCCAACATTCAAACTAGTCGCTTCGACAACTACAATTGTGTTACCACTTCACTAGAAACTCAGTTTAGGAAGCCTTGATCAACATATCAGAGCACCACAAGTCTCTGTGGTTCGACCCGTACTTGCCACGTCTCCGATAGACGCCGTGCACTTGCGGTTATTACTCGTAGGCTAAACATAAACCCTTTTCCAGGCCTACCAAGTTTTTGGCGCCGTTGCCGGGGACTTGGCGTGTGCCCTGTGATTGCTGGCCTATCTTCACTGTTTTTCACTCACCCTTGTACATACTTGTTGTGTAATATTACTTGTAGCCCTGTTTTACTATAACTTAGCTAAAATTTTTCTTTTTCTTTTCCTTGCATCCTTGCATCTGTATTGCATCTTAGCAAGCATACTTTTCTTGTTTCCATGCCATTTTAGCTATAGCTTAGCTTCACTTTGCATATCTCTGCATCTTTTGTATTTTCTTATAAGCATCATTATCTTGTAGCTTCTTTCATTTGCAGTCTCTCTCATTTGTAACTCATTTGCATATGCTCTGCACTTGTTTTCTTGCATCTCAGTTCATTTGCACTTTGGAATTGATACTGTTTCAGTTAAGCTCTCTTGTTCCCTGTCAGTCCAAAATATTCTCACTTTGGTGATAGCCGCACCGATTTCCACTTTCTTTGCTTTAACTTGTACATTGCAGAGTACTAAAACTCTTGAGCCAAAGGGTACCTATTATGCTATCTTTGCTATCTTCTTTGTGCTGTGGGCGCTGAGCCAACCCAAGGCAGACCACAGTACTGCAGACTTGAGGTACTTGCTATGCTTGTTGTGAGGCTGTGCTACTGAGCCAACCCAAGGAAGGCAAGGAAAAGCTCAAGTTTGAGCTTAACCTGTGAATGCACTGTAATTGAACCTTGCATTGCCCTGTGAGTGAGGTAAGCATTACTAAACTTCCCCTGTAAACCCTGAGTGTGTCTTCACCTGTGCTAGGTAGTGTTCATGCCCTGAAACCTTTGTTCTTGTGTGAGCTGAGCATAACATGTGCCATTACCTTGCTTGAGCATAGCTTGTATCACTCTTGGCCTGAATGTATGAAAACGAGATGCCTTGAGCCAAGCTCCAGCCCCTGCAGCTGTTGAGCTTGAGCTACAAATTGGATAACCAGCTTAGCTACAAACCCAGCTGAAGTCAACTGAGATAGTTGACATCAGCCAAACCTGCCAGCTTGTGCTATGAATTGGCATTCTGTGACACCCTGAATTGTGTGCTCTAGGTTTACTTTCCATTGAGTGTTCCGTGTGTTAATCTGTGCTGTAGCCCTTAGCTAATTTCATTTGCCCTGTGCCCCAACTCCAGCCCTTGAAGCTGTGAGTTGAGCTGCACCTTGGAGAGCCATTTAAGCTGCAACCCCGAGCATACCTCGAGTTTGTGCTCAAATCCACTGCACCTGTTGAATGACCTGTGCATAACCCCGTGGAGTGAGATGTGTGCATAATTCTATTGGTTTGAAACCCGAGTGGTCGAAAGCTCAAGTGACATCAACTGAGTGAGTTGATGCCACACACCCTGAACTCTTTTGCATGCTTAATCTTGTTTCGAACCTTGTATGAGTCTTCACCTGCCATCAATTGAGCTTGTAGAGCTGTGTTGAGAGTTGCTGGCCTGCACTTAGAGAGTTGCTGGCCTGTGCTGTGAATTACAGGGGTTGTGCTGTTGCTTAAGCTTCCCTGTACAACTTGCCCCATTGTTATTGTTCTTGTGCTTGGCCGACCTGTGGCTGCACATAACTTACAGCTGTGCACACGGCCCGGTGCATAAGCTTGCCAATCTCATCTGTTGGCATTTTACCGTTGTGCTCATATTCTTGTGCTCATATTCTTGTGCTTGTTCTGCTCATAATCACTGCTAATCTGAAGCCCACATAAGCCTGTGCACCTGGGCTGCAGCCAAACTAAACCCACATAAACCAAATTATAAACTGGGCTGTGCATAAAACTTCCAGCCCACATCTGAGCTGCTGGGCTGTGCACTGTACTGAAGCCCACAACCTGGGCTGATCACAAACCGAAACCCAGTTCCACTGGGCTAACTGAATCTGGGCCGCACACAACCTAGGCTTTGCACAACCACAGAAGCCCACCAAAAACCAAATCAGAAGCCCAAATACTGGGCTGTGCATCTGGGCTGCTCACAATCAAACCACTAAGCTGTGCCTTTTTACGGGGCTGCACATATCTGGGCCTTGCACAACAATTAGGTTTTGCACATAACCTGGGCTTAAACCAACCGAGCCCCTGAGTCCCATTTGGGTTGTACATTCCCAACAAACCAAAGCCCATTTAAACCAAATGAAACCCAATAAACCAAATTAAGTCCACTACAACTGGGCTTGAGTTCAATTTGAGTGCTAAATCATGTCAGGATTTTGGTCTGCAACTGGGGATACAAACAAATCCATTAGAGAGCTTGCTTACGGGCATGCTTCACAATATGAACTCCCCACATACCATAGTGATTTTAGGGAATTTTATGAGCCTTCTCAGGGCCCTGACCTCACATACCCTAATCATTATGAGCACATGCATCATCCACCACAGGTTGAAAATGAACACTTTTCTCATACCCAGTCATCACTTTAGATCAATTAGAAGCTCAAGTATCTGCTTTAGAAAGGCAATTACATGAGCAATCTGTCGAATCTAATTTCCCTAGGCAATATGAAATTTATGCATGTACCTTATGTGGTAGCTTAAACCACCCTGCTGAGAACTGCTATATTTTGCATGATTTTAGACAGTCTAAGGAAAACCATGATAATCCAATGTACGAATTGTCTAGAAGTGACTATGCTGGTAATCATTGGGACCATAATCAACATGAACACATGCATCATTCACCACAGTGGGGAGATGAACAATTTTATACTCCCCCAACCCCTAGTTTGCAATCAATAATGGAAACACTCATGGAGCAAAATGCTAGGCTTGAAATGAATGCAATGCATGACCATCCACATAGCAACATGTCTGAATTTCCCTTCTCTAGTGAACCTCATGCACAACCATACAGTGAATATCCATATGAGGAATGCATACCCACTAGTGAAGACTCTCCTTCAATAGAACAACTCACTATGATTCTTCAAAGGAACCTGATTGAGTTACAAAATGATAGGATTGAAAATAGTGTTTCTAGTCTTACTCATGCAACTAACACTGAATATGAACCCAATCTAGAGGTAGATGAGTACACTAAAAATACTACAATTTTGAATGGAGAGATGAATTCTTGCTATGATGATGATGATGATGAATATGAAGAGCATGCGTATTTCGAAAATGTAGTAGAATCTTTTGGTTCAGAGACGTTAGGCGTCTCTTCTGTGAACCCTATGAATGATGCCTCTTCTAATATTCATACATGTGATATTAACTCTGAGCTTGGTTTTGTGAAATTCTTCAGTGAATGTGAGCATGCTTCACAACTTATTTGTGACTTAGGAAAGGATGAATCTTCTGTTGACACTAATGTTCTTTTGGATCATGATATTATTGTTGTGTCTGATTCCCTTCCCATATCACAATATGTTGCCTGCTCTGATGATCATGACATGGTGATAGATGAATTGTTCTATGCAGGTGAACATGATTTACCTTCTTCTGACTTTAGGAAAGTGTGTGATGGTGCAAATGATTTTATACATGAAAACAACTTAGATGTACCTAACCTATCTCCTGAGTCACAAATTGAGACTCCTCCACCAAACCTAGGTGTAGTTTGTAACAAAATTGCAAAACCAACTTTTCTGAAAATGCCTAATTTAGGCCTAGAACTTTGTGCCTCCCAAGTCCTCTCGGACTACTTTGCATCAAAGTATAACACTTTTAAGGAACCCCAGTTGGAATATGTATATCTGCCTGTTCTTAGCAAAACTCATTTTGAGTTAGACCTTTTGCATGATGTGCCTTTAAAATTGCAAGATTTTGTGCTCAAAAACACACCTGTTGACAAGTTTAGGTTTGGGGGAAAATCCTTCTCACTTGCACTATCATGTTATATTTGTGTAAGGCTGTTGTTGTTTGTATATATTTTCTATTGGGTTGATCCTCAACTCTTTAGATTGTTAGTGTATGGTGAATTCTCATTGTATATAATCCAGTAGGACTTGTTAAAATTTTCTTTTCTTGATTCGTTTGAGTCTTCTTGCGCATATATGATGCTAATCCGATATGATATGTTGGATTCTAGCCTTAACGAATGAAGCTCTAACCGTGCTCCGCCGACATCCGGTAATCTCTTCCCTTTTCTCTTATCAGCATAGTTCTCTCGGTATGTAACTGTTTAAATTTTTTCTATTTGTCGACACATTGAGGACAATGTTTGATTTAGGTTTGGGGGTGCATTTGCATTTGCATATAGAGTTTTTAGTCTTTTTAATATTTTATTCAAAAAAAAAAAAAAAAAAAAAAAAAAACTCTTTTTGTAAAAAACCTCCAACTTTTAGAGATTTTAGAGTCACTAGCATGCTTCTAGCTATGTTTACATAGAGAATCTGACCGAAATAACAGAAGTTAGAAGTACCGGAGAACACAATCGGGTTTCTTAGTTGATTAGAGCGTTAAAGTTGGATCTAACCATACCGGAGGGCGAATTAGGTGTTGTTTAGATATTCGGTAGTAGAATTGTGATCACCCATAGTGGAGACTACCCATTTTACATCAAGTGAGGCACCAACCTTCAATTTTTTGCAACTTTCTAGAAAAGCTGTTAGAGTGTGTGTCACCGTACGTCAATTCCGGGTAGGATTGGTGAGCTACCCAACTTCGCACCAATTTCAGCACTACTTTTGATCTCTTGAGTGCTAGTTTTTGTCAATCATGAGGGTGACGTTTAAAGAAGAAAACTCCTTCTAAATATCGATTTGCAGTTAGCATCACTCTCTCTCTCAATCAACAGACCCATAGAAACACATCATCGTCAGCAAGCGGAGCATCATCAGAATATTGAAAGAAAAGTTGATATAGTCCAAGGTTTACAAGCAACAAAGAAAAGAAAAGAAAATAGGATGAGAATTAATGAAGTTTGTGAAAAATTGAGTTTTATTGTTTTATTATTTATGTTAATTCTAAAAAAAAAAAAAAAAAAAAAAAAAAAAAAAAAAAAAGTTGTCAAGTTTTTGTAAAGTTCAGAAGTTCGTCATCTACAGTTGAAGACCGAAGATTGAAGACGTTTCTATGGTCTTATGAGAGAGTGATATTAATTGCCGATCGGGTGAGAAGGTAAGTGAGTACTCCCATCCTTGCTAATGGTTGATTTCCTTTCTTAGAGATCATCAGAAAAGATTCTTTTTGTCCACACCTCTGTGGAGTCTCCAGATTTTATTTCGGAAGGTTATCCTTCTTACCTACAACGTGTGCGGGATTTCTCTCTTTATTCCCACCGCACACATGAGAGACTAAAAAGCGATCTTTTTGAGTGCAATTATCATAAAACCCTAATGGTGAGGCGAAGTCGAGGCTTATGATCACAATCGAATCCGAATTCTTTCATATGGTATGGTTACTTCTCGCTCAGCACTTAAGGATGAGAATGCGTTCTTTAGTAGTTCTAACTTCGTGTTACTAGCATGCAGAAACTCTATGTCCTCATAGCTTCTTGGAGGCTTGAGACTCTTTTACACTCGAAGTTGGAGAAGGTTTTGTGGGTACACCTCTGGTAAACCCTCACGAGACTACAACTCGTCCACTAGGGACACCTAGGGGTTTAAAGGCTTAGTGCATACGCTAAATGCATTCGAGAGACTGCGACAGGGGTATAGTTAGGATTTCTTCATTTTGTTTCACTTGATGACAAGTAAAATTCAGGTTTGGGGTTATTTGATGAGTGCCAAATAGTGCATATTTATACACCTTTTTATTGGCATTTTACTCATCTTTTGCGCTTAGAAATCAGATATTATCCCAGATTCTGTGTTTTCTTTGTTTTCAAGAATAAATATTTGTATTAATTAATTTTGTGTTTTTAGGTAATAAATAAAGCTCGGAGAATCTGAGGAGCCAAGAGCAGAAGAATTGGAGACGAGCATCTATGGAGCAGATAGCCAAAGCCCACGCGCGAATCAGTTGCAACCCAACAAGGAAGACATGGGCTAGAGCTACCCACGACCCGGATCCGAACCCGCTCATCCCGAGCCGTTAAGATCTTCACTCTTCACATCCTACGCTCGCTCCGACTTCCTCATCATCTCTTGATGTCTCCGCTCAACACCAAAACAACTCAACTCTCCCTGAGCCGTTCAGATCTTCTACAGCTAAATCCAACGCTCGCTACAGCATTTCCATCATCCGTCGCTACACCTGCTTCACAGCAAAACTACCCATAACCCTATACCCTATTCGATCACTTCATTTCTCTTCTCCATCTTCTCTTTCTTCTCTGCAAATCCCTTACCATCACCTTCTCCTCCCTTACCCGATTCAGAGACCATCATCACCACCTCCATCACCTCCTGACACTAGCCGCACCACCACTCCATCTCTGTCGCCGGCCGCAACAGCCTTCTCTATCGGTTCCGCACCACCTCTCTAGGTCTAGGTTTCTCTCTCTTAGCTTATCCAACCCTAGAAGCTAACTTAGAGAAAACTAGAACTAGGGTTTTTTCCACAACAACCAAAGCGAGCCGCACAAGCGAGAGAGGGGATGATTCGGAGAGTATGGGTGAGAGATTTTCAATTAATTTCAATTTTTAAAGAACTAGGGTTTTGGGGTATGTTTGCATGTATAAATAGAAGAACTGTGGGTGTGTAGAAACTCATGCCTGGATTAGCCAGAGCACCATTGTAGATTTAATTTTTGTTATTTGTTGTTTTTAATGTTCTAAATTAGTTTGCTAGGGTTTCAGTGAAACCCTAATGCACTGTTGTGATTTCAACTTTGCTTGAATGTTCTTGAGAGCATAATTTACAAGATAATCTCAATTCTAGCTTCCCATTGCTTTACTCTCACAATGCATGCCAAGTATACATTGTAGTTAGGCTAAAACGCATTGGCTAGGCTTGACTCAAACCTTAGACCCAAATGCTAATTCCCTTGACTAGTTGTGCTTAATTAGACAACTAGTGCTCCGGGTTAGTTCCTTAGCTGATAATTGAGTTATCATTAGGTGAAATTCCTTAGATAGGAGGTAAAATTGACACTTTATCTGTATCTATCACGGGGACAAGAAACTCAATCTAGTTGAACACACAATAGGAGTTAGTGGTGGAAACTGATAACCCTAGTACCCATTTTACCTTACTATTTGTATTTCAGTCTCATTTCATTGTTCCAACATTCAAACTAGTCGCTTCGACAACTACAATTGTGTTACCACTTCACTAGAAACTCAGTTTAGGAAGCCTTGATCAACATATCAGAGCACCACAAGTCTCTGTGGTTCGACTTGTACTTGCCACGTCTCCGATAGACGCCGTGCACTTGCGGTTATTACTCGTAGGCTAAACATAAACCCTTTTCCAGGCCTACCACTTTGTGGGAGGAGTTTCTTAGTTTAGAAGAAGAGAAATAGCTGACAGAGTGCAGATGGATTTATATGAGTTTCCTGACAAATATCTGGGTATAATTCTTAATCCTGAAAGAGTTAAAACTTTCCAAGTATGGGGTATGGTGGAACTGTTACAACAGTTCCTGGCAAGTTGGATGGGGAAATTATTATCATTTGCAGAAAGGATTGTTTTAGTCAAATCAGTGTTGTGTAGCATTCCCATTTACAATATGAGTGTTTATAAGTGGCCAAAAGTTGATCAAAGAGTGTGAGAAAATAATTAGAAACTTCTTATGGTCAGGTGATCCAGCAGTGAAGAAATTGATCACAGTAAAATGGGATGAAGTATGTACACCATTTAAGGAGGGTGGATTGGGTTTCAGAAGATTGGAAGTTATCAATAAAGCACTCTTAATGAAACTTCTTTGGAAAATAGAGAATGAGCATGAGGAATGGACTGATTTCATGAGAGCTAAGTATAAAAATAAAAACGGTGAATGGATCACTTCTTATAGACAATCATCCATTTGGCCTGGTCTTAAATGGGTCATACATTATGTAAATGAGGGTAGTAGATGGTTAGTAGGTGATGGCAGGGACATATCAAAGATAAATGGGTTAAAGAATCTGCACTCATTGAAGGACATGAAGATGATCCCTTTATTCTGCAACATATTGACTGGAAGGTGGAAAAAATGATAGTGAATGGTGAATGGCATATCCCAGATGTTATGCAGCAATACTTCAATCTTAATGAATTACCATCTTTAGGGATTGGAAAGGATAGAAAGGTGTGGGAAGCTGACTTAAATGGTGTCTGTTCTGTAGCCAATGTTGTGCAGATGATTAGAAGAAAATATCATGTGGTGTCTTGGGCTAAACATATATGGAATTCCACCATTCACCCCAAAATTTCATCTAATTTATGGAAAATTATGAGAGGTGCTTGTGCAACTGAAGATGCAGTTAGAAAGAAAGGTTTTAGTACTGTCTCCAAATGTTATATGTGTGGCAATGGTAGTGATACTCTGGAACATATTCTTTGGCAATGCACTTTTAGTATCAGGTTATGGCAGTGGTTATGTGGCATTTTTCAATTTCACACACCTGAAAAATTTGATGATGCGCTAAATTTGGTTAAGAGCAAGAGTGCAGCAATCAAAGAACTATGGTTTATTAGTTCTTTTACTTTGTTAGTGGAGTTAATTTTCAACAGAAATAATGCTAAATATGAAGAGGAAACTCCAGGCTATGAGGTAATTAAGCACAAGATCTTCCATTTTACAAAAGAATGCAGCATTAGAATGAAAGGGAGAATGTGGGGATGTATGTATGATTTCAAAATTGTTAAGAACTTTGAATTACAGGGGGTGAAAGTGGTCACAGTAGTAGTCAAGCTGTGTTTCTTTAAACTCCCTATTTTGAACCAGACATTGATGTGTTGTGATGGTGCCTCTAGAGGGAATCCAAGGCAAGCTGGTTATGGATTTATTGCAAGAAATTCTTATGTAGGGTGTATTGGTGCTGCAGCTGGTGGATTAGGGATTGCCACAAACTATATTGCTGAGATAATGGGCCTTGTTTGTGCTGGTGAATGGGAATCTCAAAAATAAAAATGGAATGTGTGTTTTAGTCTTGATTCACAGGATGTTCTGATGGTTTTCACAACTGGCAAAATTCCTTGGATTGTGCAGAACAGATGACAGAAAATCAAAGATACTTTGGTTGTTATTGCTTTTAAACACAACTACAGGGGAGTGAATTCTTCTACTGACACAATGGCAAAGAAAGGTGCTCAGCTTGCCAAGGGGAGTGTATCTTTTATAACATGAAGCCTTCTTTTTTGGGTGACCTGGAAAGTGAAGAGAAGATGTATTTCAGATTTTGCTAAAAATAGCAATATGGTTGTGTGTGTTATTTTGTTTTTATATTCCTTTTCGATTCCGGGCTTCTGTCCTAATTTTTGTGTACTAGGAGGACTTTTGTCTTGGTTCTTTTTGTAAAACTTTGGTTTCTCTTTGGTAATAAAATATACGATTTAGAAAGAAAAAAAAACGTGTATAGTCATGTATCCAGATTTACAGTAGTTCTATATCTCTCTAATAATCAGTTTGAAACATTTCCGAATAACATCAATGACACATATCACTGTTCCAGCTATTCTTAAATGATTAACTTGAATCAAGATTTAGGTCATAAATAATAAATTGTTCTTAACCAGATTCATCAAGTATGAACAAATGTACTTAAACTTAGTCAACATATTTCGAGAATATTAACAAGATAAACTTGTCTCGAAATTTGTGTTGTGCATATAAAGTTCAATTTTGTCATGTGAAACTTGAGTAATACGTGGTTCAGTCTTCACTACCTTTTGTTGATGAAGTTCTCCAAAAGCTTCGGTTGTTCTTCGCTGTATAACGGTAGAATGCAGTGATGTCTGGTACTCAACTACACACTTTTATCCCAATCCGAGACTTGACTAAATGTGAACTAGAAATCATGATATAGTTTTGATCAACTAATTTGACAACAAGCTTGAGATAACAACACTTATGAGTTCGACCGAGCAATAATCTGGACAAGGTCCCCGGATTTTTCAACAGGTGCAGTTTTTCTCGTTAACTAAATTTTTGTGTCTTGCTTTACTTTTTACTTCCGCATTATATTTGTCTTTGATATAATTAAATTAAAAGCAAGTGAATCGATAAACAACCTAGCCAGTTTTTAACTAAAACTGTATAAAACCTTTATGACTTGTTCTTAAGAATTTGTATCTTGAAATATAGATTAGAAAACTTGTTTTTGTTGGAATTCGGTTCGTGTACTGTTCTGGCACATACTAGGTTGATCTTGGATATTGATTTTTGAGATCGTCTAAGAGTTCTTATACACAATCGGATTCTCAGATCTTTGATCTATAAACTACTGATTGTACAAGAAAGATAAACCGTATATACATATTGTTCAAGGATCATTAAGTTGGTCTACTTGCAATTGTATTAGGTTTTGTCTTATAGGTCCAAACAAAAAGTTGGTGGTGCACCTGGTACGCGCTCCTTTCACGAACCCTCTCATTAAACTAGTATGCAAAGGTTGACATTTAGCAAAATACTTAGATTTAATAATACTGACCCACAAATCATTGGGATGGTAGCTAATCTCCAATCCATTTTTGTTGATAAAGTCAAATTAAACTTGTAAAGATTGTTAAAACCTAGTCTTATAAATCTTTTTCCGGCAAGCACAGACTATTCCAAGCCGTAGGATTAAATCCCTTCCATTTGGATGGTGTCCTTGCCAATATTTTCTTTGTATATTATTCAATTGTTTAACAATAGAAGTTGGTAAAGGGAAACAAGACATTTGATACACCACAACAGAAGTCCACTTCGGATTTCTGGCCTCCAAATTGAAATTTCAAATTCGTTTAGGGTCATGTAACACTTCTTAGCCGAATTTCAATCTTGTTGTCTGAATTTCGAATTAAAATTTCAAAATCGACTAGGTAAGATCATTTTACTAGGCGATATTTTGGCGCAAAATTTTAACTAGCTTGGCAAAGAAATATCTGACCCAAACAGATATATTTTTGTTTCACACAAATTTTTAGATCAGCTATGTGTTCTCCATACTTCGTAGACGATTTTGGTCCACATATATACTTCCAAACGGAAATGACCCAACAATCTTAGCCAAATATTAAGTGTCCTTGGTCTATAAATAGTTGATTTTGCATTTCTTGCATTTCATTCGTGTTGTTTCTGGTGGAGCCGACTATACAGAGAGGAAAGTACCGTTAGTGGGAAACTCTATGAGTACCGTTAGTTTAAAGACTTCTGTTAGGAAAAATCTCTTATGTTCGCTCGTTTAAAGACTTTTGTGGGATCAAGAAGCTCTATGAGTACCGTTAGTAGGAAACTAAATAATAGCGTTGTTGGGAAACTAGATAATTGCATTGTTATTTTAAAGTAGCAACACCAACTGCTAGCACATTCATAGCTAGGATTCTAGTTGCAGATTCAGTATTAAAAAGAAAATTAATCAAATGATAATTCAGTAAAAGCTCAGAAACAAAGACATAGCTAACAATATTAAATAAGCCTTCTACTGGTTTAGGAGGATGATTCATACAAATGACCCAACAGTCCAGCCAAATATTAGTTTTAGTGTCGCACCTAATAGCCCCAAAAGTATTAGTATTTTTAACAATTTTTTAATCTAATAACACAAAAGCTTAGTGTAAGGATTCATGTTCTCTTTTCATGTCAAAATTTCCAACTTTTAGTTTTAATTTAATAGTAAATTATCTCAAGTAGATTCAATATAGTTAGAGTAAGCATACATAACAACAGAACCACAACGTGTGTGATTTCTTATGAGAAGAGTGTGTTGTTTTAATCCCGAGGACAACATGGTCGACTTTATTTTTATTCCTGCAAATAAGCTCCCAAGAAAATTGTCTAATGTAAGTAATGGAACAGCCGATGAATATGAGATTCTCACATAGATTAAAAAGTAAGAGCATCTCCAATGGTGTATGGATATTTATCCCATGTGGAGACCTAAAAAAGAGGTATTTAACAATATAGGATCAAATATTTTTTTTTGGTTTTGATAAGCATATCCAGTGGTAGTTGTATTCATACCTATTTTGAAACACTTGTCACTTATTTGTAGAAAGTTAATCCACAAAATCTAACAAAATAAATAAAATAAAAACAAATAGTGATGACGTGGGTATGTATGAGAGTCTCTAAAAACCCATACTCTCTTCCAAACTCAAACTTCCACGTCAGATTAAATTTTTAATATCCAATCACCACTGGAGAGGTTTTTTTTGTTTAGAGTTTCTAAAATCCTAGGTGGCTTCAATATTTTTAGAGACTCATATTCCATTGGAGATGCTCTAAGGAAGGTATAAAAAGATAACATAAATACCAAACAGAAAGCAAACTAAGTGGAAAATTATGACATCAATTAATGTCTGTAAATGGCATGACACGGGGGAAATCATCTTTAGTATCAGAAGAGTAAGGAGTATAACATTCACTTAAACATGGAGGTGGTATTACCATAACTTCTTCTACTGGTTTAATGAGATCAACATTGAAGAAAATTCTGAATCCCCTGGATCTGGTGGTACATTCATCGAGATTTCACTCTTGGCTATAACTCAGATTGCCACAAACACAGACTTATTAGGTTTAAAGGTATTTGCATGCTCTGATACTAATTGAAAATGAGAGGGTACTAAGCACACCACCAACTTTTTCGTTCGGCAACCTGTATAGACAAAACCTAATACAATTACAAGTAGACCAACTTATTGATACTTAACAATATGTATATAGAGTTTATATCTCTATCTCTTTTCAATCAGAAAATCTAGACAATGAAGTTCGTAAACCTAATTGTTAAGATGAGTATTTGGATGATCCCAAAAATCAATATACAAGATCAATCTAGTCGTATCCAAATAATTCAATTGGAATTCTGCCAAGTGTGAAACTTGTTATTTATCTTTCAAGATGTGAATTCTACAAGAACGAGTCCCATAATCAATCACAGTTAATATGAATGTTTCTACTAAGATTGAATATGTACTACTTGTGTAAATCCTATTATAAAGATAAAAAATATAATACTGTAAAGGAAAAACACAAGACACCATAAGTTTTATCAACGGGGAAACCGCAATAGCAGAACCCAGGACCTCGTCCAGATTTAAACACCAAACTGTATTAAGCCATTACAGACACTAGCATACTATCAGACTTCGTACTGGAATATATTTTAGACCAATTCCACCCTCCAAGCGATTCACAACCGCGCTCTTTACATCTCTTAAACCTCGCAAGGCTCTACGTAATTGATTCCCTTAGTTGACGTCCTTTACAGCCTAAGAGTTGCTTCAGCCTAAGTGAAGACTTTTGATACTAATATGCCTCTAACAGATAACCCTATTTGATTTCCCGTTAGATCAAAGATCAAAGCTTAGAAATATGTTTACAATAGATAAATCTAGCAAACCTCACAATCCGGAACACTTACACTCAGTTAGCTGAGATGCTTGAATATTTAACCACCTCTCAAGAACAATCTTGAACTAATCAATTAAGAATAGCTTTCAAATATCTATCTTGAGGAATCACAAATTTGAGACGAAGAGAACTTTGTGATTTCTATATATCTTTCCTGAAAGAGATTATGAAAACCTCGATAACAGAGCAGCAAGATACACAAACTATCAAGGTAAAGATATTCGGACCTGGCTTCACGAATCCCCAATTGAATTATTTAAGTTGTAGACCCAATTATGTTTCTCGGAGGAAAGCTAGGTCAATAGAGGACGACTCTAGCTATCAACTGGGACGCAAAGTGTCAATGATTGATTTTCCCAGTTGAAAGAACATCTCTATTTATAGATTTTCAAGAGTGAGGGTTGCTTAGAATTAGATTTATTTTTTTAGATGACATTCTAATTAGGATTTCAAGTAAGCATGTGAAAACTAATCTTGAAATCATATAAAAGAATATACACAATGGTCCGGTTACGGAACCATGTATAATGACCGTTCTGGCAATACTGTATGAACTAATAAACAATTTGATATTCATTTAAACAGTTAAGAATTTAATCATGATCTAAGTACACAAGTGTATTTTAGTGATCAATGATGTCTTAAAGGTGTTTATGAGAGTAAACGTATTTAAAAACTAAGCCTTTGAGTATCTGCTAAAGTTTTACCTGGTGAAACAATTCGTGAACAGTATAGGCAGTTCACGATTCAGGGTGCAACGGTTCGTGAACCAGGTTCGCCAACCTTACTGCGAATCGTGAACTCGGATGACAACAAATTGTGAACTGGGTTCACCAATTGTTAGCCTTTTTCACTAGTATAAAAAATACATATCACCAAGGTTCGTGAACTGTCCCGTTCTGAATTTGCGGTTTGCGAACTGGTTCTCTAACCTTCTTGTATTCCGAAAACTCAGTTATCTATGGTTTGCGAGATGGTTCGCCAACCTACCATGAGTTGAAATAACAAAAGATCTGAATTTCTCTCTTTGATGTTTTGAAACATTCCCATGTGAAAAAGTCGTTGCTTAGGCAATTTTCAAATGATTCATAAAATAAATTCTTGAACAATAAATTGTTTCAAACTAATATTGTTAAGGTCCTTTGAACATCCAATGCTTAAATCATATTTCGAGATGTTTAACAAGACAAGCTTGACTCAAAATTTCTTCTTTCCAGTAAATCTACTGAAGTCATATGACATAGTAGAATGGTAAAGCTTGTGAGTAAATAGAACGGTCCAGTCTTGACATACCTTGTTGATGAAGTTCTCCAACTATATTCGTAGATTTTTAGTGTTCGAGGGTGATGTATGATACTCAACTTCCAATTTTTATACCTGGTCCGAGACTTGACTTAGTAGACTAGAAATCAAGATATAATTTTGATCAACTAACATTGACAACAAGCTTGAGATGTGAGTTCAACCGAGAAGTGTTCAAACAATAGGCATGACTTTCACAATGTTCTTTATACTTCCACTCTTTCAGTGTCCACTTCTTATGATTAGTGTGAGCTCAATTACTATAATCAGGTCATCGGTCAACCATTTGAAATGACAGAAACACGGAGGAACTAGAACTTAGAGTATTATTCTTCTACTAAGACTCTGATCTCATCACTTCTCCTGCTTTACTACTCAAGCATTGCTTGAACAGTCATTTACTTAATTTAAGCGAGCGGTGTTCGATTTGATCTTTCGAAATCATTGTTTCAACTTTACCCCTCATTTCTTCATTATTATTTTTACCCTAAAACACTTTCTCATAAGTTAAGTAAGTTAAGTATTCCAAGGAGGAAATAACTTGTACCATATTTATGAGAATAAATTTGTTTCTACCGATTAAGTAACAACCACAATCCTGAGACTAGGTGCGGTCCTGTAAAGATTAGTTATCAAGACTGCGAGGATTGACTTTGATACCTTGTGAGACTTAATTGTGAAAAAGAGGGGGTATAACAACCACACTCAATAATTCCTTCAGCAATCTGTATGGACTAAACTCCAATATAATTCCGAGAGCACCAACTTAAAAGCGAGCTCCATCAAGAGATATATCAAAGATCTTTATCTCTATTTCTCAATGCAATCAGCAAATCGAACAGATAGAAATCTGTGAGCCTGATTGATATGAGAAATAACTTGTATGGTACCAAAGACCAATGCCCAAGTGTTAATCAAGTTATATCCAACAAACAAGGTCAGATTTACTAACTGATTGAACTACGAATAACATGTGATATTTCAATTATATAAACAAATATAATGCGAAAAAGAAATAACACAGACACCATAATTTTTGTTAACGAGGAAACCACAAATGCAGAAAAACCCTCGGACCTAGTCCAGCTTTGAACACCACACTGTATTAAGCCACTACAGACACTAGCCTACTACAAGTTAACTTCGAACTGGAATGTAGTTGAGCCCTAACCAAGTCTCACATCGATTAAGGTATAGTCACGTTCCTTACGCCTCTAGAACCACGCCGGATTCTGCGTACTTGATTCCCTTAGCTGATCTTACCCACAACTAAGAGTTACTACGACCCAAAGTCGAAGACTTATAAACAAATCTGTCTCCCACATATATGTCTATTCTTTATTCGGTTTTTGTTCCGTCTTTTGATAAATCGAGGTGAACAGGAACCAATTGATAATCCGGTCTTATACTCCCGAAGAGCAGCCTAGAAATATCAATCACCTCACAATAACCAAACTGATTAACAGAAAAAGTTATGGCATAATCACAAGAGTCTGAGACGAATAACTATTGTGATTACTTTTTATATCTTACCTATCGGAGAAAAATCTCGAGCAAATCTTAGAGAAGATAGTACTCAACATGATAGAACAAGTAAGATCAGAATACGCAACTACAGAGAAAATAGTTGGATCTGGCTTCAGGTGAACTCTTCAAGTCGTTAACCTATAATGGTTTTGGGAAAACCTAGGTTAAAGGAGAATCGACTCTAGTTTGCAACTAGGACACGGGTAAGTGTCGGGATTAGGTTTTATAGTTGCTAGAGTTATCCCTTATATAGTCTTTCAAATCAGGGTTGCTTACAATCAAAGCTAAGATAGCTTAGTAACAAAGCATTCAATATTCACTGTTAGATGAAATCCTGATTTAAGATTCAAGCTAAGTCTGCTTAGAATTTAAGCAATTAATCTCCACCGTTAGATGGTCTTAGCTTGTTACACACAAATGAAATATAACTTCATTTAGATATGGGTAATTGTACCTAAATGTGTATATTGAGTTGGCTCAATAACAGTTAACCGAAGTTAGCCATATGAACACTTTTATCTTAACCATATTCATCTGACACTTCTAGATCAAATATGATGATCAATCAATCATGAAAATTAACCAAATGAATCTAATTCTGTTTCACATAGAGTTCTTCAATTGTTCACTATCTCATAAAAATATATATGAACAAATAGAAACAAAATCAGATTGATTCGTAAGCATACAAAGTACTTATACAAGAATCAATTCATGAACATTAAGCCACGGTTTGCAAAGATTGCATTCCTTAATTCATACATGTTTTAGTTCATGAGTATGAGAATCATACTTAACTGATTTTAGAACTTAACCATTGTGTTCGCAAACCAGGTGCGCGAACAAGGTTCCCGGACCTTCACAGGTAAAACCGTACGCATACTAGGTACGCAAACAAGGTTCCCGGACCTTCACAGGTAAAACCGTTCGCATACTAGGTACGCAAACAAGGTTTCCGGACCTGAATTATAACAATACAGTTCGCATACTAGGTATGCATACCGTGGTGTATCCATACATGGTTAATTGTTCTAAACTCCCATTTCAATCATTGAAACATCCTTAGAAGACGACAATGGCTGTATCACACAAACCATTAGCTTCAAGTAATTTTCAAGTGATCGAATGATCAATACGAAACTTTCTAAGTCAACATCAAATGATTGTATCACACAAATCATGTAAGCTGTTTCAAGGCAATTTCCACATGATCATCGTTTGACTTAATATTTAGTTTCCAGCAAATAAACTGTCTCCAACTAAACTCGTCAAGAATATGATAAACATAGCTAAAGAAAAAAACTGCCAACACATATTTCGAGAAATAGATAAGCGAGATAAACTCGGCTCGTAATATCAAATGTGTATAATATAAAAGTCTATATAGTTATACGAATTAATATCATTAGAAGATAAAATATAATAGACTTTTGAGTGATAGATAAGTTTTAATCTCCACATACCTTTTGTTTATGAAGTTCTTCCAAGATGTCCTCAGTAGATCTTCGTCTTCAATTAGTGAACATCATGAAGTCTAAAGCTCAACTACATATTCTATCCTAATACGAGACATAACTATAAGTAGACTATAAATCAATTATATAGTTTTGATCAACTAAACTTGACAAACAAGCTCGAGATAGCAACGCTTGCGAGTTCGACCGAGCAGTGCTCTAACAGATTGATCCAGTTAACCAATATTTTATACAAGGTACGTAGTATAGTGTACAGTAACTCTCAAAGTGTTTTCTTCAGTATATCATATAGACCTTAGTGCAATTATCAGGGAATCTAGTAAATCTATAATATACTTAAATAAATCTCAAATTAAGGAGCTCTATTCTTAAGTATCAAGCATAAGAGCCTTGAATTTCCATTCTCAATCAAACACACAAACTGTGGAAGATTTGAGTATCCCAGAGGCTTTTCATGTACTTGGTAAAATTTATGAAAGTTATTTTAGTCGTTCGATAGGAGGCCCTGTAATCGACGGATTGGAGCAATCCCTATACACTGACCGACTTAATGACAAGGGGATTCAAGTGTGTAGATCGAAAAGATTTGAGGTGCAGGAACACTGTTGTACCGAGGTAACTGGTTTGTTGGTCCGACTCGGTTCACTTGGAAGGGAAAAATTTAATAATAGTCGAGTTACAACTTTTTAATATGGTAAGTGCGTATTCTGAACTAGGTCATGTGATTTTTCTACATGTTGGTATTTGATTTCTTGTTAACAAAATCTCTGTGTGCAATTTTATTTTTTGTTCCTCATTGTATCGTTTTTGCCTTTATAATAATTTAAAGAGCAGTTAAATATTTAACGTCCCTATCTATTCAAAAATCTCCCTTTTCTTCATAAGATCGCTCAAGGATAGTCTCTGTAGGTTATATACAAAAAGTTGGTGGTGTACTTGGTACTCTCGCTTTTTCAGTTTGTATCAGAGCATGCAAACGCATAAAAGATCTAACAATATTTGTACCTATTATTTTTTAATGTGGCACCTTCAATGATTTTGTTAAATGCCTAAGAATGAATCTCAAAGAAGTTTCCTCGTCAAAATCATTGTCTGAAAGTTTTCTTGAAAATACCTTTAATGAGTCTACTAGATAATATGAGCTTGTTAATGATGTATAGTTTAATAACAAGTTGAGAATAAATGATATACATGAATGATGATTCTGACTCATAGCTTGTAGTTGGCAATCAGAAGCAGAAGTTTCAGAAGTTAGAAGCAAAAGAACACTGCTTCACAAAAGGATTATTTTTTTGCTTGTAGAAGTCATTTTGAGTTTCAGTCCACAAATTAACTTTTGATGATTTGATTGGTTATAAGTTACTTCTTAAGGTGTATCCAAACGCCTGTAAAAATATGTTGCTTCTTGCTTCTAATACTTTACCTCATTTAGTTTTACATAATTTAGTTTTAGTTTTTTTTTTTATTTTTGCGGTTACAATTGGGTTACTGATTTTTTTTATTTTTTTTTTTCATATCTGGGTCTTGTGATTGTTTATGTAATGGTGTTAGTCAGTTTGGGCCTAGATTTGATCAACGTTTGCTTCATGATCGGTGATAATCATCTCCAACATGTTCAAGAGCTCTGACATCTATTTCGACGAGTTATTTGTTTACCAGCTGATGATTTTGATCACTTTTGGTCTTTTAGCATTTCTTTAAGCATGTTTCTCTCTGGAGAAAAATCACCTAAACAACAGCAAAAATATCAACAGTCCAAGTTGCGGAAACAAAGTCAGAAACAAGAACAACACTAATCCAAGAAATGGAATGAAAGACACACACAACCAGATTAAGATCATCTTCTATAATTGTTACCATATCTTCAAAGCCGAGACTGCCCGATCCGTTTCGATTCAGATACTTAAAAACTGATTCAGATTAGCACTGCTACTTGAGACACTTAGGATATTACTAATATTTTAGACACTTCGGATACTATTGTTGCTACTTGGGTCACTACTATCCTCATTGCTTTAGGCTAACTAAACTTAAAAACTCAACTTCATCCATAATACAAAACATAAGGGTTTTTTGAGCTTTGGACGGTCGGATAACATTTTGAGAGACAAACGTTGCATCCGACCATCCCAGTCTCATCTTAGTGAAAGACATCTGACGGATGCAAGAGTTGTAACCTATAATTATTATGAATATACATTAATTGGGTTATGACATAATTAATTAGGTCGGATCATTATGATTATAAAATGATTAAGACTTTTGGCTTTAATTATGTCATAATTCTATTTTTTCATTGTATTCTCCATCTACAGATAAATAAATAACCAAATAATTCTCAAAATTAACAATAGAAAATTTCAATTAAATACACAAAATTAAATGAAAACTAAGTTATTAACCGGCCACTGAAGGATTGTGCATAAAAAACCAATTATAGAGAAAATCCATGATCACAAGTTTTTTTTTTTTTTTTTTTTTTTTTGTTAAATCATGCATCAAAAAGAAAATTAATTTACAAATCATTTATAAATAACAAAATCCTATAGCATACCTAGAAACAAGGAAACAAATCAAAGCACAAAATTGTTTGTAAATGACCTTGGTGATATGAAGATGTTTGTGCAAAGAATCACAACCAACATTTACATTCCTATGAATCAAACCCTTCAATTAATAAACATGTACTAAGGATCATAGTTACGTAACGAGTTTTACATGTTTTCTCCTCGACCACGTACACACCGCAAATCTGATATATGAAATCACTAAATCGCTCTTTTCAAATAATTTAGTAGATATAAGATGGAAAATCAAAGAATGGATTTAAAATCCGTTCAGTTGATCTGCATCACCTGAGAATTTGAAGGGTTTCACTAACTTATCTGAAGTGAAAACCAAAGACGTAACGGAGATCGATGAATATTTAAGGGAAGTTATTAGTTTTGAGAAGGTCAGTATTTTTAGGAGACAAAAAATATATACTTTCTCTTATATTTTGGGCTGAAATATCATTTTTAATACCTTCTGTGCAGACCTTTTTTTCTTCTTTTAATTTTTCACATTTTTAATAGGGAAAGCGGAAGGATATATAGGTAATTGTATATACATGTACAGACCATCCTAATTAATCCTAAAAAATATATCATAAAATACTGCTACGAAATGTGTGAGATTCAGCCTAACCAGATTTTGAGGATATATCAGAGGCCAACTATATTTTTCACTAGAAGCAATAATTAAATTAGATAAACCATTTTTTTAATTTTTTTTATCGAACATTAACACCATATTATAGGTAATTTAGTTAGGTTCAGAGTTCATCATGATAGAAGATAAATGTTACAACGCGTGCCATTACGGCACAGGTTATTTCTAGTGTTATTTACATGTATAGAGGAACTTTGGGTTTGATTTGATCCAATCGTTGCCTTGTGCTTTCATACATATTGGCTTTGTTTTCAAAATCAGTTTAGCCCCAAATGTTTGGTCCTCTCCATTGCGAGAGAAAAAAAGGTCCTCTGAAACTGCTTTTGGCTATGAAAGGATAGATTTGATAGGCAAGAATTGGTGGGGTTATTACAGCTTGTATGAAATTTTTATGAACTTAGAGAAATCTCAAGGTTTCCGATTTCCTAAATCTATGCTCAGATGCTGCAAGTAAACTCTCTTCTTCAATTCTATAACCCTTATGTGGATGTGAAGTGTCCTTTATGTCATGACAAGGAAGAAACTGTTGTGCATTTATTTTTTAAATGTCCGATTGCTGCTCATATATGGTTTGGGGTCTCTCTGCAACATTTAATTACTACTGATTTGGAGTGGATTGATGATATTTTCCTGTTCTGGCATGACACTGCTCTTGGTTTATCTCCCTTTAATGTTAATTAGCCGAGTATTGGTGCAATTGTTATGTGGTGCATTTGGAAGTTAAGGTGTGATGTTAGTTTCAGAAATACTAATATTGTTGATATAAATAAAGCTGTTATGGAGACTAAAAGAATGATCAACACTTATATTGCTCCTCCGTTAATGACTAGACTAGAAGAGTTAGTAGGGATATTAAAGATTATAATATGGATTTGGGTATTATTTGGTGTGATATTGCAGGATGAATAAGAAGAACGCGATCGTACTTTGGGTTTATTTCAGATGCAGTTGGTGCTGAAGCGGCTGCTCTAATTTTGGCTATCTCTTGGGAACAAGAGATGAACCTATCCAAAGTCATTTTTGTTAGTGATTGTCTCCAATTGGTGGATTTTGTGAATGGAGCCAGTACTAACTGAAAAAGCGGGGGTCTAACAACCACACCCAACAATTCGATTAGCAATCTGTATGGACAAACTCCAATATACTTTCTAGAGAATCAACTATACAGTCAGACTCAATCTAGATAAAAAGTATATCAAAGAGTTTATATCTCAATCTCTCGATTTGATCTTTACTCAAGCAAATAGAAATCTGCGAGTGTTTATTAAAGAGAGATAACTTGGACGGTACCAAAGACCAATATCCAAGTGTCAATCTATTTAAACCAACAACCCAAAAGGTCGGATATTCTAATTGATTGAACAACGCACAACCTGTGATATTTCAATTATATAAACAAATATAATGAGGAATAGAAATAACACAGACACCAGAATTTTGTTAACGAGGAAACCGCAAATGCAGAAAAACCCCGGGACCTAGTCCAGATTGAACACACACTGTATTAAGCCGCTACAGATTCTAGCCTACTCCAAATTAACTTCGATCTGGACTGTAGTCGAACCCTAATCAATATCACACTGATCCAAGGTACAGTTATGCTCCTACGCTTCTGATCCCAGCAGGATGATACGTACTTGATTCCCTTAGCTGATCTCACCCACAACTAAGAGTTGCTACGACCCAAAGTCGAAGACTTTAAAAAACAAATCTGTATCACACAGAAAAGTATACAGAATATATAAATCAGTCTACCACGAATAAACCTATGAGTTTTGTTCTGTCTTTTGATAAATCAAGGTGAACATGAACCAATCAATAACCCAGACTTATATTCCCGAAGAACAACCTAGTATTATTGATCACCTCACAATAATCTTAATCGACGCAGCGAAAAAAGATATTGCGGAATCACAAGCGATGAGACGAAGTGTTTGTGATTTCTTTTCTATCTTGCCTATCGGAGATATAAATCTCAAGCCAATTATTTCAATTGTACTCGTATGATAGAAACAGCAAGATCAGATCACACAACTACAAGAAAAGTAGTATCGGTCTGGCTTCACAATCCCAATGAAGTCTTTAAGTCGTTAACCTGGTTTTAGAAAAAGAAAATCAAAGGTTAAAGGAGAATCGACTCTAGCTTAGCAAACTAGTATCACACGTAAAGTGTGGGGATTAGGTTTCCCAGTTGCTAGAGTTCTCCCTTATATAGTCTTTCAAATCAGGGTTTGCAATCAATGTTAGCTTAGTAACAAAGCATTCAATATTCACCGTTAGATGAAAAACTGATTAGATTCAAGCTAATATTTCTCAACCGTTGGATCGAAAACTTAGCTTGTTACACACAAAAGAAATGTTCAATTTTGGGTTTATGAACCATACCCAAACATTAACATTTGTTGGTTCAACAATAGTCAACCAAATGGTTAGCCATATGATCACTCTCATATCAACCATATTCTTCTTCACCATAACTAGTTCAAATGACTCAAATGAACTAGTTAGAGAGTTGTTCAATTGCTTAGATCTTATATAACTACACAAGACACAATCGAAGCAAAAACGGTTTGATTCACTCGAATCGGTTCATGAACTTTATAGCCACGGTTTGCAAAAGCATTCCTTAGTTTATATAAACATTAGTTTAAGAACAACCGGTTTTAGATATAACCTACTCAAGTTCGCAGACTGGGTTCGCGGACTTAAGCTCATGGAAGGAGTACGCAAACTCCAGCAGAAATTCTCGGGTGAGAACTTCCGCCAGTTCGTGGACTTGGCTTGCGCCTCTCTTGATCAACAAAGTTCGCAAACTTTGGTTCAAGGAATAAGGACTTATACATATATGTGTTTCCACAACAATTCTTATATCCTACAAATGGTTATGTAATCTAAACTCTCATTTCAATCATTGAAACATTCTCAGAGAACGTTATATAGCCGTTATTCACAGACCATTTTTCGTCAGAGCAATTTCCAATGTGATTGAAACATATCATGACTTTCGTCACTAGGTAAAGATGAATTCGGTTAAAGCGAAAGCTTACCAACACATATTTCGAGAATTAGATAGGCGAGTTAAACTCGGCTCGAAATAGCAAATGTGTATAATGAATGTCTATACATCTAAACGACTTTTGTCTCAAGAGTAGGAGATAGAGTAAATAGACTTTTAAGTGACAGATAAGTTCAAGTCTCCACATACCTTTTAGTCGATGAAGTTCCACCGGTTCCTCGAGTAGTCCTTCCTCTTGTATGATGATTTCCATGGAGTTCTTGAGCTCAACTACACTTTTTATCCTAGTCCGAGACCTTTAGCTACATAGGCTAGAAATCAAGACTTATAGTTTTGATCACTAACATTGACAAACATGCTTGAGATAGCAACGCATGCGAGTTCGACCGAGCAATTCTCTAACAATCTCCGCCTTTGTAAATTTTAGTGGCAAAACTATTAATACATATGGAATACAAAAAATAAATAAATTAACTTTTGTAGCTCCTATTCCACGTGTCCAATCTTCAACATTACTCGAAATCTTCGTCACTTCCAAGTACTCCAATGATCCCAAAGGTTGTAAGTTTAGTATCATCGTTGTTGAAAATCCGTAGCTATAACAATAAGAAAACAAGAGTTCTCAATCATTGATATACAGTGTCATAGTATCATTACACAGCGTCAAAGTCCAATTGTATCACAACTTCAACAACAATACTATGGTGATATGTATCACTCCCCCCTTAGTCAATACTCAATCTCACATGGAAACCACCCCCCCTTACATAATGATCCAAAAACCACATGTATTTGTAGTGTGAACTACATATTAATTGTCCCCCTTTTTGTCAATAAAATTGGCAAAGGTACAAGAACGGGATCCTAATGAAATTTCCGAAAGAGACATTTCATGACCAAAAGAAAGAAACACACATCATCTTATGTAGATGCAATCATAAAGCCGAAGCTAAATGTATTCATCAAGGAGTTTAAAGATACAAGATAACCCCAATAATATTCCACGGGTAGGTAGGATAATTTGGTTTTATCCGTCACCCTAGCCGCACTCCCCACAAAGATATGGCAATTAAGCACAAGTTCAAAAAGAACTCTCCCCCATAATATGTCATTCCCGAAAGAACAACAAGAGCGACCTTAATTTCGAAGGAAAAGAAGGATTTATTTGGACATAACAAATCACATACAAGTATGAATTTGAATCCAAAATACTCAATTAAATTAACCACAAGAGAACCCATGATTAATTTAATCGAAATACACAATCAAACTCACATAAGAGAGTAATCAATTTAATTGGCCACATAAGAGAATCTATGGAGCAATGACTAAGTTAATCATGAAAATAACCAACCCAATCAAAAGTGCTCAAACATAAGAAAACTTATGGAGTCATAACTAAATGACCAAACAAGATGATTAATTTAGTTCAATATGCTCGACATAAAGTACCTTATGGAACAACAACAAAGCTAACCATGAAAATAATCAACTTTGATTGTTTTAGTGCTCAACATAAGACACATTACGGAGCCTCAAAGTAATACACAAAAAATATGGATCATGGAAGGTCAATTACTTCGGAATACACAAGGATTCATTCTATTTTCCATCACAATTTGCACCATGATATACAATAGACATAATCCTTGAAAAACAAAAGATTTTAACCTATCTTCCATCAATAATTGACAATATAGGCTTAACTTTTGTATTTGTCAAAAGTCCATTCATTCCTTTATCAATATAAGAATATCGACTTACGAAAGACTTTACTTTTGACAAGATATGGGACAATCATAGTTCACGGATGCAAATACGCATATCCCATAAATAATTGCAATATATAAAACCATAAAGATTAATACTGCAAAAATCATCTTCCAAACAAGTTTAGAATTTAAACCAATAAATCTAAAAACATGAAGATGAAAACGTTGTACATAGCTATGTGTAATCACAATAATGGCTATTCCAAACTCTAGTTATTCTTCTAAAAAACAGAAAAATATAAGATTTACTAGACAAAAACTAAATCAGAAAAGACTTTTATGCCAATGCCGAACACAAACTGAAGTCATATGGACGGTTCTGGATCCTCATGAGTCTTGAGATTTTCAAACTTGTGAACGACAACATCCTCTTCAACTTTGGGAAGAACATTCTTATTGGGAAGTTCTTTAACACGGGTCTATATGAGAACAAGGTCAGAATTAACCTTTTTCAACTCAGTTCTTACCACATCAAGACACTTCATAATATCAATAAGTTGTTGCTTTGCATTCTCAAAGTTCTTAAGGAAGTCAAGAACCACATCGGATGAAATCTCTTCAACCTCCTCAATATCCGAACAGGAATCAGGAGATTGAGGAAAGGATCCTTCAACTTGAACAAAAGTTCCATTCTCTTTATCGAACTCGAAGTATATACCATTGTCAACGAAGTCTTCAGACAAATCCCAAGAGCAAGAAGAAGATGCCATTGATAATAAGAAACCTAGAGTGAGATATCTTAACTCAATAGGAAGGGTATATAAATATATTCGAGAGATTTAGGGTTTACAGGATTGGTTTATGAGAGAAACCCAAAACCGTACGTGTACCCGTAAGAGGATGATTCAAAAGCCCGTAACATGCTTTTAGTTTTTCAAAAACCAAGTTTGAAACCAAAGAAAAATATCTAAAAATAAAAAAATACTCATTTAAAAGTATATGACTAATTATCCATCTAAGAACGATAAGAAATTAGCTAGATAATCAGGGCCACTTTGTAAAGAGTATACCTATTCAATTCTTCACACAACTAGGGTTTATGTTGGGTGAGATATTAACCTTGTGATTAATTTACACAAGTATGAGCGTTTAGCTCATTAAATGACTATAGTTTTTGTTTATCCTTATTTCTTAGATCGGTACTCAACTCAGAGACGTAAGGCATAGATATATCAGCATATCTATCAGAAGATGTTCTCCGAGGACTAAATCTAGGACCTCTTGCAACAGGTTCAAGAGGATTATGATAGAAGGGAATCCATTTTCTAGACTTAGATTTACCGAAGAATGACCTTATAAACACGAGGAACGTTTTTATCAGCAACGCTGGAAAGCCTTTGAGCCCTGTGATGATTTCTAGAAAAGAGATCATTTTTATAAGGTTTCTGGTTTTCTGTGGGTTCACTGCAGTAGTCGATGGACTATTTATTCCATTGACAGTGGAAAAAAGCAAATTATGAAGTTTAGAAATCTGTTTCCTTCTGGCAGAACAATGGATAGCATAGTGATTCTTTTTACCACAGAATGTACAGGTTCGTGGAGGAGAAGCAATAATCACATGTTTTAACTTCATAGCCATATGAGAAGATTGTAAGTTATATAAACTTTTCTTGACACATTCTTCTTCTGGAGAGCATCTCGTAATGCAATGTGATTCGTGAGAATTACTTTGTACAGAGGAGTTTCTCCTGAAGACGGAGTTTTCCTTTTCCAAGGATCTGCACTGTTCATGGGCTAGACTCAAAGATGCTTCTAGTTTCTCTTTCTCGACAGGAAGTTTGTTAAGATCTGATGAATGAGTCTCGATCAATCGTTTCTCTCTAATTGACTCTTCCTTAACAATATCTTCAAGAACACTAATCTTTTCACGCTGTAGAGTAGTTTCTTGGAGAAGTTTTTCAATATTCTTAGAGAAAGACTCAATGATGCTGTAGAGTTCATGTTCTCGATCAAGAGACTTTTCAAATTCATCAATCAGCTGATCATGATCCTGTAAATCAATAATCTCAGCAGAGTTTTTTGAGATTCTGGTGAGCTCCATTTCAGCTTTTGCCATCGTGCCCAATGTCTCATCGGAAAGAGATATGTTGACACAAGGTAGAACAATCTTCTTACCTCGGGATTCGGAAGAATCATCTAAGGAGTAATTCTTTGAGGTATTCCCAAGACATTTGGCATAGTTAAAAGCTGTTGAAGACATCTTGGTATGCGTAGAAGAGATATTGTCCTCAGACTCAGATTGCCACAAACACAGACTTGTAAGGTCTTAAACGTGTTTGCCTGCTCTGATACCAATTGAAAAAGCGGGGTCTAACAACCACACCCAACAATTCGATTAGCAATCTGTATGGACAAACTCCAATATACTTTCTAGAGAATCAACTAGACAATCAGACTCAATCTAGATAAAAAGTATGTCAAAGAGTTTATATCTCAATCTCTCGATTTGATCTTTACTCAAGCAAATAGAAATCTGCGAGTCTTTATCAAAGAGAGATAACTTGGATGGTACCAAAGACCAATATTCAAGTGTCAATCAATTTAAATCAACAACCCAAAAGGTCGGATATTCTAATTGATTGAACAACGCACAACCTGTGATATTTCAATTATATAAACAAATATAATGCGGAATAGAAATAACACAGACACCAGAATTTTGTTAACAAGGAAACCGCAAATGCAGAAAAACCCCGGGACCTAGTCCAGATTAAATACACACTGTATTAAGCCGCTACAGACTCTAGCCTACTCCAAATTAACTTCGGTCTGGACTGTAGTTGAACCCCAATCAATCTCACACTGATCCAAGGTACATTTATGCTCATACGCCTCTGATACCAGCAGGATGCTACGTACTTGATTCCCTTAGATGATCTCACCCACACCTAAGAGTTGCTACGACCCAAAGTCGAAGACTTTAATAAACAAATCTGTATCACACATAAAAGCCTACAGAATAGATAAATCCGTCTCCCACGAATAAACCTATGATTTTTGTTCCGTCTTTTGATAAATCAAGGTGAACAGGAACCAATCAATAACCCGGACTTATATTCCCGAAGAACAACCTAGTATTATTGATCACCTCACAATAATCTTAATCGACGCAGCGAAAAAAGATATTGCGGAATCACAAACGATGAGACGAAGTGTTTGTGATTTCTTTTCTATCTTGCCTATCGGAGATATAAATCTCAAGCCAATTATTTCAATTGTACTCGTAAGATAGAAACAACAAGATCAGATCACACAACTACAAGAAAAGTAGTATCGGCCTGGCTTCACAATCCCAATGAAGTCTTTAAGTCGTTAACCTGGTTTTAGAAGAAGAAAACCAAAAGTTAAAAGAGAATCGACTCTAGCTTAGCAAACTAGTATCACACGTAAAGTGTGGGGATTAGGTTTCCCAGTTGCTAGAGTTCTCCCTTATATAGTCTTTCAAATCAGGGTTTGCAATCAATGTTAGCTTAGTAACAAAGCATTCAATATTCACCATTAGATGAAAACCTGATTAGATTCAAGCTAATATTTCTCAACCGTTGGATCGAAAACTTAGCTTGTTACACACAAAAGAAATGTTCAATTTTGGGTTTATGAACCGTACCCAAACATTAACTATAGTCAACCAAATGGTTAGCCATATGATCACTCTCATATCAACCGTATTCTTCTTCACCATAACTAGTTCAAATGACTCAAATGAACTAGTTAGAGATTTGTTCAATTGCTTAGATCTTATGTAACTACACAAGACACAATCGAAGTAAAAACGGTTTGATTCACTCGAATCGGTTCATGAACTTTATAGCCACGGTTTGCAAAAGCATTCCTTAGTTTATATAAACATTAGTTCAAGAAAAACCGGTTTTAGATATAACCTACTCAAATTCACGGACTAGGTTCGCGGACTTAAGCTCATGGAAGGAGTACACAAACTCCAGCATAAATTCTCGGGTGAGAACTTCCGCCAGTTTGCGGACTGAGCTTGCGCCACTTCCGTTTCTGTTGATCAACAAAGTTCGCAAACTTTGGTTCAAGGAATAAGAACTTATACATATATGTGTTTCCACAACAATGCTTATATCCTACCAATGGTTATGTAATCTAAACTCTCATTTCAATCATTGAAACATTCTCAGAGAACGTTATATAGTCGTTATTCACATACCATTTTTCGTCAGAGCAATTTCCAAAGTGATTGAAACATATCATGACTTTCGTCACTAGGTAAAGATGAATTCGGTTAAAGCGAAAGCTTACCAAAACATATTTTGAGAAATATATAGGCGAGTTAAACTCGGCTCGAAATAACAAATGTGTATAATGAAAGTCTATATATCAAAACGACTTTTGTCTCAAGAATAGGAGATAGAGTAAATAGACTTTTGAGTGACAGATAAGTTCAAGTCTCCACGTACCTTTTAGTCGATGAAGTTCCACCGGTTCCTCGAGTAGTCCTTCGTCTTGTATGATGATTTCCATGGAGTTCTTGAGCTCAACTACACTTTCTATCCTAGTCTGAGACCTATAACTACATAGGCTAGAAATCAAGACTTATAGTTTTGATCACTAACATTGACAAACATGCTTGAGATAGCAACACATGCGAGTTCGACCGAGCAATGCTCTAATACTATCATATCTTGGAGAAGCAATGACCTTCTTAAAGACTGTCGGAGTTTATTTTCTAGTCTTTGCTCTTTTAAACTTGTATATATTAAGCGTGTGAAAAATAATCTACCAGACCGGATTGCACCTCGGGCTAAGAAATTCAGCGTCAAAGATATTTGGGTCTCATTTCATTCTTTTTTGGAAGCTCTTGTTAGAAAGGAGACCTTAACTGATGTTGGTAACTCTGTGCTTTGTTAATCCCATGGTGTGTTTCTAAGCAAAAAAAAAAATCGGCTATAGGCCAGTTCCTATGGGAATGGTAAACATTCAAGTTTGCCTTTTTTGCACCCACTATGGAGCTGGCAAACTGGCCTGGATAAATGGAAAATTTGCCACTTAGCCAGGCCAGGTCAAGTTTCTACCGAGCGGCTCGACCGCTCGGTCAAGGCTACACCGTTAGCGGCTTTTGTAAGACCGGTCGGTCTAGACTACACCGCTACGTAGAATCTGATCCAACATCCATAAATCTTCCCCCTATAAATACCAAATTCCTCTTCCATTTTAACTCACACCTTCTCTTCTCTACTCTTCACATTTGTTAATCTAAAACAAATTTTATCATCCAACTCTTTCATCCACTCATATTGTATAATTTCTTTAATATGTCTCAATCTAATAAAAATAAGAAGATTAGGGGTGCAAAATGTACCGTAGCCGAAGATGAAAGCATTTGCAGAAACTATGTGTTCTTTACACAAGATAGTGTCAATGGTGCCCATCAACAATCTACCAAGTTGTGGGATAACATATTTGCTAAATTTCGTGAAGAAACTATGAACATCACGATCGTGATGCAAATGGATTGTCCGGTCGCTTCGTTATAATCAACGCCCAAGTTGTCTTGTATGTCGCTGCTCTAATGCAAGCTGCTCGTGCTTGAGCGAGCGGTCTTGTCGATGTTGATGTCGAACGAAAGTGTCGAACTGATTGGCACCATAAGCATGGGAAAATTTTTGCTTATGAAAGTTGTTATCATATTTTGAAAGTGTTACCTAAATATAATCCAGAAGTTTTAGCAAACATGCAGAATATACCTGCAAGTTCACCATACACTTCTTCTCCTTCAACGCCAGGTTCACAACCATCTCAATCATCTCACCCCCATTTGGAGAATCCATTTTCTTCACCAGAAACCATAACAAACAACAATTCCAACTTGAATGTCAATGCTGCGATCAAGAGAAAATTATTAGGAAGAAACACTGCAAGAGCAGCGAGAAAAGATGCCCAAGAAGGAGAAGTAAGTGAAGGTGTTTTGGATACTTTGATAGAGCATCAGAAGACCGTCGAAAAACGAAGAGCTGTAGACCGACAGTTCTTGACTAGGGAGATGAAAAAACATCGACAAACTCAAGAGAAATTTGTTTCAGACTATGACAAGAATAAGATTCTAAATGCAAACACCTCAATAATGAATACCATGCAATCGATGGTATGGGAGATGGAGATGGACAGGGTAGCAGAGGAGTTGGAAGAAAAAAGAAACAAGAGAAACATGGAAAAACAATTTGGAGTTCAAGATGAAGATGAGGATGATGAAGACCACGATGAAGTAGTGCCACTTAATTAATTAATGTATCAGCTTTAATTTTAATGAAGATATAGTAGTTTGGTTATGGTGAATGAAATTGTTCTAGTTTTTTCATTACAAATTGTTCTAGTTTTTTCATTACATTAAAACTTAAACTTGACAACATCCATGAAAACTAAACTTAAGCCTAACATCCTATACGAGTTATTAGAAACTCTTTAAGAATTTGGTAATGCGCTTCGTATTCGAATTTTTTTCCTTTCCATCTTCGCCACTTGTTTATTTTTTTAACAAAAATGATAAGATTTTTAATTGTCGTAGTAGTAATTAAGATTCGAACTCTAAGACTTGTGAAGATTAAATTTAAAGATTTAGTAATAAAGGGAGAGTTACTGGGTCTAGGATTCCATCGAATTCATATCATAAGGCTCAATTATTTATTCTCAACAATTATCGCTCAATAAATAAAATAACATCGACTCTCATTTTGCCAAAGTAGATTCTCAAAAGATTGGTTGTAAATCCTAAGCATGATGTATCAAAACATTAAGCTAAGCATACTTCATCAAATTAAATGACAACCAATTAATTCAAATCATAATTCTATTTTAATTAGTGCAAAAGTCAAATATAAAATAAATTAAATTCACCCATGTATGAAATTCGGCTTCCTCCGTCGACCCAGTGTAGGGGTCTAGTTTCTCATGATAAAAACACACTCAAAAATATAATTCATAGCTCAAATGGTGTTTTTATTAAAGAAAACTAATAATTCTCCCCAAACTCTCGATACCTTCTCCTATGACTTCCAGCGATTATTTATAGCCCAACATCCACTCCAAATCTCCCAGTAAATGCGAATATCTTTGATTTATTCCCCATGCAAGTTACGGGAATTTTCTTACCAGATTTATCTCCTCACACGTTTTCTTCTCGAAAAAAACACTCTAGCACGACGGTAATAATTCTCTGATGGAGTAAAACTTGCAGAAGTCACACGTCTAAAACCAAAAATATATCAATAATATCCCGATAACTCTTTTTTCTCGTGTTTGCCTATTCATCCCCTTCTTTTTCGAATTAATCCACGTAGCTTTCCTGTTTTAGGGAAACAGGATAATTAAGCATTTAATTACGACAAAACACTCCAACAAAATCTTCTCCAAATTCAAAACAGAATATCCAGTCTTTATCACTTTCCTTGTTGGTGAAAACTTCCTTATTTTTTTTCCAAACCACTGGAGTTATTAGCCATGTTTTATAAAGATCGTGAATATTTCGAATTTATGCACCTTACCAATCTTGTTATTTGACAACTGATTTCTAACCAAAACAGGCGAGAAAATCTCAAAGAATATCACCTCAATCAAAGAAAATATTTTACAAAATTCTTTGCAGCCGTGAGAATATTTTCTCCCCTGTTTAACCCAAATCTTCTTTATTTACGTGATGAAGTAATTACCACCCCTGTTTAGGTAAGACAGGATCTTTCCAATTATAATCCACCAGAAAATCTCGTGAAATTTCCACCAATTCTATTCCATAGTGTTACGCAGATTGAAAGAAATATTTTCCCGCCAAACACTTCTTCAAACCGTGAGGAAGAAGGTCAGCCCTTATCCAAGCAAGCTATACATGGATTGGCAGGGGGGTGCGAATATCAAGTGAGTGCCCCTTAACCAAAGTGAGAGTCCGAATAACATGTGTCCTCCGGTGCCAAAATCGGCTTTTCGAGCCAATTCTCCACAAGAGCTTATTCTTCCAAAAACAAGTAAACAAGTTTAAGTAGAAGCAGTAAGATGTGGGCCAAGAAACAATAGAGGTCTATTAGTTAAAGGAATGTACAGAAGCAATGCAAGCAGTTCCACTTAAAAGGGCTTCAAAAAACCCATCTCCTTAATAAAAATGATTTATTACCTTATGTGAATTACTTGGACAAGGTCACTGTGAGCTAAGTAAATCAGATTTATACATACTTTGGTCATTGTTGAAAGCTGTGGCATAGTGGAAGGATTTAGACCTCTGTTCAAGTACATTCATCTAGATAACAAGCAATGTGGAGAACCAAGAAAAGAAAAGTTCAAACAAGAGAAAATACAAACATTAGAATCATAAATTCATGAAATCAGTAAGAATAACTTATAGTTTAAGTACTAACCACTAGATTTGCTTTAGAGAGTCGAGAATCAAAAGTAGAGACCATGGTAAAACAATAATTCCAACACAATAAATATCCACTGTAAATCCCAGCAGCACCCCAAGATGTCTCTTCTGTATACACCAAGAGACCATCAGCAGTATTGATTGATTCTTCTCCCTCTCATTCTCCCAATATCCTTGGCTTGATTGTCACACGCTTCGCATGAAGGGAAACAAGTTGGTATTATCAAACAAAAACAATTAGTATAAGTATATTTTATCTTGCTTAATTTCACTAAATCAATTTAAAATCATTCAAAACAGTTTAAAAAACCTATACATTGAAGTCCTGGGCAATTTCACGTAACAATTCTCTGGAAAAGTTTCATGAACAGCATTCAGTACTTTTATGGTACTTATGAATTCCATTGTTATTAACACAATCAAAATTATAATGAAGGTAGAAGGAACTAACCGAAGAGCAAAAGTTCCAGACAGTATGGGTGTGGCTTTAAGTCAGTAGTTGGTGCAGAGTTAAGTCTTGTTTATAATCAAGATCAAATTAATTGGCATTTAAAATCAAACTCCATGAAATATATTGAAGGTGTGACTTCAATAAACTTGATGAAGATTTAATTAAATTAGAATTTCAACAATCAACATACCTTCATCAGTTGTAAACAGAACCTCTTGAGTAACTCCACTTGCAACATTAGTAACTTCTCCTTTTAGAAAACAAAACAAAAACCAAATTTAGCAACACCTAATCAAAGATTATATAACTAAAAGCAAAAATCACCGAAGATTACAGAGAGGGTTTGAATGAATTACCTTTTTGAAAGGTTTGTAGACAGAAGTAAGTTTATGAGCAAACACCAAGTGCTTCAAGAGCAATCCAAGCATTTGAGAAAAGAATAAGGGCAGCACCAGTGACTCTCAGCTCATTTGCTCTCTCCAACACTAAACTTGACTCCAACTCTCTTTAGTGCTAATGTTGCTGCTAATCCTTAACTCCATCCAACAATCACTACTTCTTCAAGTGTTGAACAGTAATCTGAAGACGAAACCAAAATTAGACCTAATTAAAAGCAAAATCAAACCCAGTTGGGGAAATTTGGGAGAGTATGCTACCTGCAATTTAGCAGTCTCAGCCCTGCTGTTCTTACACAGCAACGACAACAAACCTTCTTCTCTTTAATCTTGAGTGTTCTTCATAAACTCGATTCCCAAATCTCCCTGTCAATTTGAATCACATCAAACCCTAATTCGTTTCTGTAATCTTTCTCCTCATCATCTCTTCGATTTCTTCTCTCTTCTCAGAAAAGCTTAGCTACTCCTAATCGATCCAATAAAGTTTCTACTTACCAGTGTGATGGATTTCAAGAACTTAAATTTCATATGTGGACAATTTATGTTAGAGAAAATTTCAATATTTCACCATGAATGCTTTCAACTATCATTTGAACGACTTATAGATATATCATCATTCATCAAGCCAAAAACAAACCAAAAGGACTACAAAGACAGGGCTCATATGAAAAAAATCCAAAAAATATTAATAAATTTAGACATTGTTACTATATAAAAATCCAAAAATGTATAAGAAAGAAGCCAAAAATTTTCGATAATTCGTGTGTTTCTTTGTGCTTTTGTGCCAGGTCCGCTTTTGAACACTTCACGAAGTAATTTCTAGTCATACATGTCATGAAGTTCTTCCAGTTCACAAATACATCATCATTGATAAATTATTTGACAACGAAAGATAAATATGAGCTCAATGTCGAAAATCTCAAAGAATATTTCACCTCAATCGATAAATATGAAAAGAAAATATAGAAACTATGAAATTTCCACCAATTCTATTCCATGAAATAAACCATATTTTATGTTACGCATGTTGGTGTAGTTTTTTTAAAAAATTGAAAGAAATATTTTCCCGCCAAACACTTCTTCAAACCGTGAGGAAGAAGGTCAGCCCTTATCAATTTGATAGTTGGTTAAGTCTACCAACAGATTTTTTTAGTGAGCATGAAGAGTCACAAAAAATATATACCTTCTAAGGTGCGAATATCAAGTGGGTGCCCCTTAACCAAAGTGAGAGTTGTCAAGAATAACATGTGTCCTCCCGCTTAGGTGCCAAAATCACTATTTTTTCTTATCAAAAAGAGCCAAATGAGAAGAAGGTCTCATCCACAAGAGCTTATTCTTCCAAAAACAACTAAAACAAGTTTATTAGTGATAAAAATGAGTCACAACTAATGTATTTATGGGTGAAAATACGTCACACTTGCGTGTTCATGATAGGTGTAGAATACACCGTATTTATTATCTAGTAGTTACGCTTTCTTTGCTATTTTTCTTGTGAATTAGGTATTTTATGAGTGTTTTTGAGTTATTAGGTACTCTGGAGTCGCACGGAGGAAAAGAAGAAGAAAATTACTCTATCGAGCCAAAAGGGCAAAATAGTCATTTCATGGGCGAACATTATCTGGAGCCCAGTCATGGTTAAGGGGGTTGATAGTAGGGTGCCCCTTATCACCTACCAGTGGGTGCATTCATCTGTGGGGTGTAACCATCCAACCCAAGCCACACAAACCTGGATCGAAGGCTATCTTTATCTCCCAAATCATTTTCACTTTCCCCAGAAATCAACAGAGAAGCGGCTGCTGCTATTGAATTTGTCCGAGAGATTTATAGATGAACGTGGAGGGTGAAATCGATAGAGAAAGAAGATTAAACTCGAGCTGCAGCTGGTGGAAACGGAAGATGAAGAAGAATTGATAGAGTTGCTGAGTAACGATGGGTGTTTGAATCTGAGGATTGAAGAAGAGTCGCCACAGATCGATGCTGGGTTCTTGAAGATGAGATCGATGATGCTGAGAACAAGCTGCAGCAGTCTGAGATATTAATGGAAGATTGAGATCAAGAAATTGGAGGAAATCAGTGAGTTTGGATAAATGAAAACTCGATTGAAGTTGGGGTTTTGTGTAGCGGCTACTGGTGAAGGATGAGGTTGATTCAATGGAGGTGCTGCTAAGTTCAGGGCTGTGTTGAGTTGAGAGAGGAATTCATGGAGAAATTCAGAGTGAAATTGAAGCACTGAGTTAGGGCTTCTGAGATGGGTTAAACAGAAAACGTGAAGCTGAGCTCGATTTCAAGATGGGGAATCAGATTATTCCAGAGAAGAATGATGAATACGCTGTGATTCGATTGGAATGAGAAAGAGAGGAAGAACAAGGCAATAGTTGAATTCGGAGATGATGGGTCTTAGTGAAAGAAATTGGTGGTTATTGGCTAGTGCTTGGACTTTGGTGTTGGAATGAAAGTATCGGGCGAGAGAATGGAGCATCTGGAGCTGAGGAAGAATGGGTATGGCTTCTGATGATGAATGGAATGGAGACAAGGAATGAGAGAGATTGGCAATTTGAGCTTGAGATGGAGTTGAAGCTCAGTTGGAGGTCTTAAGTGCAGTGTGGGTTGCGTTGCAGAGTTGGAGTTGTATAAAAGTCTTGTATGTTACAAGTAATTGCAGGCCTGGTGCTGCAACTGGTATAGTGAGCTGGTTTTGCAGTGAAGGCAAGGGAATTAAGGCCAGTAGCTATGACAGTGGGATGCGGGTTGAGCTGTGTTGTTGCAGTTCATGGCTCAGGTGGTTGAATGGGTATACTTTGGTGCTGTGTGTGGTGGTTTTGCAGGTGCAGGCAAAGGATGAAATGCCACTTAGATGATGTATGAACTTTGAGTTACAGGTTTGAGCTTGAACTTGAACTGAGATTGTGAAGCATGAAATGCTGAGAATGGAGACTGTGAGCTGCAAGAATGGAGCAGCTGAGAGTATTGAATGAACAAGGAGTTTCAGTGGTGCATAGAATGGATGGGCTTCAATGATGGAGTTTGGCTGTTGTTGAGCTCAATGAGCTGTTGCTTGAATAGAGATTGTGTTGTTAAGGGGTTATGCAGGTTTGCAAGTCTGATGCAGGGGTTGTGCAGTGTGTAGAATTGAGACTATGAGGTGCAGTTTAGCAGTTGGAGATAGGCCTGATGTTGCAGCTGCAGTTCAAGAGTGGCAAGGAATGAATAGATGTAGTCTTGAAGCTCAGGGAATGGAGCATAGTTGATGGAGCTTGAAGCAGCTGAAGATGGCAACTGGATGATTAACAGAGATTGCAGGTAATGGCAGATTTGATATGGCCTGGTAATGGATGGGTCTGAGCTGAACAGATGCAAGCTGGTGATGATGATGGCTAGCAGGGAAGTAATGAAGACAATGATGGTGCATCAGTGGCTTGGCCTGGCAAATGGCCTGCAAAATGGCCTGCAAAATGGCTTTGGCCAAAACCAGTCAGGCTGAGTTAGACTCTGACTCAACTCACTCAGCCTCTGATCCACACAACTCGGTCTGACTTGAGTTGACTCGACCGATTCGTCTTGACCTGGTTGACTCGCCCGAGTTGACCCGTTGACCGGTGACCGGGCGGACTTTGCCGGTCACCGGAGCCGTTTTCCGGGCACTTTTCCGGCCGTTTTCCGACCACAATACCAGTTTTCCGGCGACGATTTTTGGGTCATATTTTCTACATGGGTCTCTCCTTCTTATGGGCTTGGTGGATTCTCATCTAATGGACTTTGAAGACTAGACCTAATTTTAGAAGTTGGAGAAAAGCTATAAAAGAAGAATTCTACAACTTTTGGGATCTTACATCTTATTCTTGGAACTTTGGAGAGCCGTTTTTGGTTACGCAACTAGGGTTTGCTTTTGTTCATCTTCTTCTTTAATTCAACTCATATTTTTGTGATGAACTCCATAGCTATGAGTAGCTAAATTCTCTATTATTGGTTAAGGATGTAGTCCGATTTCTAAAACTTGTGTTTGCTTTATGTATTAGTTTTCTCTCTTGATTATCGTTCAATTCTCTACTGTTTTTATGATCACATGATTGAAGTATTGTGATAGGATTATGGTGTTTGATTAGTTAAGTGGCCAATTAATTGAACTTGCATCTTAGTCCATAGCTATTTTAGGGTTTTTCATCAAGCGATAACCTTGAATACAAGTAGCATGTTATGTTTACGGTTTGTAGTGATGCACTCTCGTAATCATATGTAGAGTTTGACCATTGTCCGAATTGTTATGTGCAACGCATGACAATTGCATTGATTAGCCTATTTCTGAAACTTAATGCTCCTAGGAATTGAACTTGATTAGCGCAAGGCGTTAGGTTATTCTTTAGGTAGAATTCACATTCGCAGCCCTATTGTGTGTGTTGATGAACTTAGGAAATTAATAGATTATCTTGCTCTTTTGATTTTCTAGGCTTTTGATAATACAAGAGATTAAATCGTAATTCTAATCATATATGCAAGCACATGTCTAAGAATGAAGATGAATTCCTTGACCAATATCTTTCTCCATTGATTACTTTCTACAATTTACTTTGTTTTTAATTTGTTTTTATTGCTTAAATAGAAATAAGAAATCCCCCAATTGGTTACTTTAAGAAATTGATTACGAAATAACTACAATCGCCTCTCTGTGGATACGAACTCTTTCTTATCATATACTTTAGGAAAGTGAAATTATTTTTGACGCATACGACAGCGATCAAATTTTGGCGCCGCTGCCGGGGAGGCACACGGCTAGTTATTAAGTTTTTAGATTCTTTTTACAATTTCTGCTTTTATCTTTGCTTTTCGGTTCTTGTCTTGTTTCTCACTTGTTTGCGAGAATTGTTTGTAGGTACCTAATCTCTGGCTTCTAAGGATTGGAATTATCCAAGGTGCGGGATAGCTACTCGACGCGGCACAATACTCCAACCAAGTCAAGACACAACGGACGAGCACGAGGAGGAAGTAGGAGAAGAGATTTTCCAACAATAAGAAGAAGGAAAAGAGGTTCCAATCGTAGAGGAACCACACGTGGAAGAAGAAGAAGAAATGGGTGATGCAAATCGTTCACTCAAGGACTTAGCTTCTCATAGGCTTGATATACAACAGGGGTGTATTCAAACGGACTCTACTTTTGAGATTAAGCCGGGGTTGCTTAGAGAATTACCAAAGTTCCATGGCATGGTGAATGAAGATCCAAACAAACATCTTATGGACTTCCACACCATTGTCACGGCCATGCTTCCAGCGGATGTTGCAGCGGATGGGGCAATGTTGGAAGTTTTCCGTTTCTCTTTGATGGATAGCGCTAAGGATTGGTTGTTCTACTTACCTCCCGGAAGTGTCACAACATGGAATGGGTTGAAGAAACTCTTTTTGGAGAGATATTTTCCTGCATCAAAGGCTACGCAAATTCGAAAAGAGATTTGTGGGATGAAGCAAAATGTGGGAGAATCCTTATATGAATGTTGGGAACGTTACAAGAGGTTGGTGGCAAGCTGCCCTCACCACCAATTTAGTGATGCTATGATCATCCAATATTTCTATGAAGGACTCCAATCAAGTGATAGGAATCTTCTCGACGCTGTGGGTGGTGGTGCACTAGTGAACAAGACGGTGGCACAAGCTAGAGAGTTGATTGAAAACATGGCAGCGAACTCACAACAATTCTTGAGTCGTGGTTCGGATGTGATTCTAAGAAGGGTGAGTGAAGTGAGCGAGGTTGAAGAGCTTCGTCAACAAATGGGTAACATGAACGCAATGCTTCAACAAGTTGCAGCCGCGGTGATACCAAGTTCCTCTCAATCTTATGAAGACGAGCAAGCTAATGCGATCTTTCCAAATCAACAAAGACGGTATGATCCCTACTCCAACACTTACAATCCGGGATGGAGAGATCACCCCAATTTTAGCTATGCCAATAAGCAAGGAGCGATTCAACAACCTAGTTTCAACAACTCGAGTGGATTTCAACCTCAACAACAACAATTCCAACCTAGGCAACAATTTCAACAACAACAACAACCTCAAAATATGGGGTCCAATATGGAGGAGTTGCTGAAATCTTTTATGCAACGAACGGAGAGTTCGGTTAAGGAGTTGCAAACTCAAGTTGGTTCTATGGCTATGGAGTTGAATCAATTGAAGGCACAAAATGGTGGGAAACTCCCTTCTCAACCTATCAACCCAAAAGAGGGTGTCAATACAATTACATTGAGAAGTGGTACACAACTTGTGCAACCCGAAGTTGCTGATTCGGGCACTGTGGAAGCACCAAAGGAACCTGTTTTGGAGGAGAAAACCGAGGATTCTTCCCAAACTTCTGAGGTACCTATTTCTAGCTCTAAAACTCCGGTTTCTACTTATGTTCCTCCTTTACCTTTCCCTCGCAGATTTGTAAATTCCAAAAAGGCGGAACTAGAAAAGGAGATTTTAGACGTTCTAAAGAAGATCCATGTGAACATACCACTCATAGATGCAATCAAGCAAGTTCCAAAGTATGCAAAGGTGTTGAAGGACTTGTGTACCAATAAGCAAAGGCTCAAAGGTAATGAAGTGCTTAGTGTGGGGGAGAATGCGTCGGCAATCTTACAACACAAACTCCCACTTAAGTGCAAGGATCCCGGTAACTTTGACATTCCCGTCACAATTGGTAACACCACATTTAACAAAGCTATGTTGGACTTAGGTGCTTCTGTTAATGTCATGCCCGCGTCTATGTACAATTCACTTGATCTTGGTCCTCTTAAAAAGTCTGGAATTGTGTTGCAATTAGCCGATCGTTCTAATGTCTACCCAATGGGTATTGTTGAGGATGTTCTTGTGCAGGTTAATCAACTTGTATTTCCAGCGGACTTTTGCGTGTTAGAGATGGATGAAGGTTCACCGGACTCGTCTCTTCCATTGCTACTTGGGCGTCCCTTCATGAAAACGGCGAAAACCATTATTGATGTTGACAAGGGAACGCTAACTATGGAGTTTGATGGAGAAATAATACGTTTCAACATTTTCGAGACGATGAGATATCCTAGTGATGTCCACTCTTGTTTCTCCATTGATGTGATGGACACATTGGCGCAACAAATGTTTGAGTTGAATGGTGTTGATACTTTGGAAACCGTTCTCACTACTCCTATTGACAATGGTTATGCGTATAGTGATGAGATGAAAGAAACCATTGGTTCTCTTAACTCATTACCGGAAAAATCAGCAATTAAGAATGTTTCATATGCGTCTTTACCTTGCAATAATGAAAAACTTGTGCCATCTATTGTTAAACCTCCAAGTTTAGAATTAAAACCTCTTTCAAGTCACTTAAAGTACTTGTACTTGGGTGACAATGAAGAGTTACCTGTTATTGTTTCTAACGAGCTTAATGAATTATAGGAGCAAAAACTTCTAAGGGTGCTAAGGAAGTACAAGACGGCCATAGGATGGACAATCGCCGATATCAAGGGTATAAGCCCTGCCGTTTGTATGCATAAGATCCGTGTGGAGGATGATTCAAAGCCTACAAGGAAGCGCAACGTCGTTTGAATCCTCCCATGATGGAAGTGGTGAAAAAGGAGATACTCAAGCTTTTGGACGTGGGTGTTATCTACCCCATATCCGATAGCAAGTGGGTAAGCCCGGTACAAGTGGTACCAAAGAAATCAGGTGTAACAGTGGTGGAGAATGATAAGAATGAACTTGTCCCAACTCGTGTGCAAACCGGTTGGAGGGTTTGTATTGATTATAGGAAATTGAATGCCACCACTAGAAAAGATCACTTTCCTTTACCTTTTATTGATCAAATGCTTGAACGTTTAGCTGGACACTCTTACTATTGCTTTCTTGATGGCTATTCAAAGTTATAATCAGATTGTGATAGCATAGGAGGATCAAGAGAAAACCACTTTCACTTGTCCTTTCGGTACTTTTGCTTATAGAAGGATGCCTTTTGGCTTATGCAATGCTCCAGCTACCTTTCAAAGGTGTATGGTAAGTATCTTTTCGGAATATGTTGAAAACATAATCGAAGTGTTCATGGATGACTTTAGTGTCTTTGGTGATTCATTTGACCTTTGCTTGAACAATTTGTCTCTAATCCTTGAACGATGTGTTGAAACAAATCTTGTGCTAAATTGGGAGAAGTGCCATTTTATGGTAACTCATGGCATAGTTTTAGGCCATATAATATCTTCTAAAGGCTTGGAAGTCGATAAATCTAAGATAGACCTTATTCGTGCTCTAACCCCTCCCACTACGGTGAGGGAGATACGTTCTTTTCTTGGTCATGCAGGTTTCTATCGTAGATTCATCAAGGACTTTTCCAAGATAGCATCACCACTTTGTAACTTATTGCAAAAAGATGTGGTTTTTAACTTTGATGAGAAGTGTGTGGCGGCATTCAATCGTTTGAAAGAACTTTTGATTTCAGCCCCTATCATTAAACCACCGGATTGGAGTAAGCCTTTTGAGCTTATGTGTGATGCTAGTGATTTTGCGGTTGGTGTGGTGCTTGGGAAGCGTGTTGGGAAGCTTCCTCATGCTATTTATTATGCTTCTAGAACGTTAAATGAGGCCCAACAAAACTACACAACCACTGAAAAAGAGTTATTAGCTATTGTTTTTGCTTTGGAAAAGTTTCGCTCTTATCTAATTGGTACAAAAGTTGTTGTCTTTTCTGATCATGCAACACTTAGATACTTGCTTACAAAGAAAGAGGCGAAACCGAGGCTCATACGATGGATATTACTCTTGCAAGAGTTTGATCTTGAAATTAAAGACAAGAAAGGAATTGAGAACACCGTTGCGGATCATTTGAGCCGTCTTGCTGTGGACAAGGAGACTATCCCATTGCGTGAAAGTTTCCCGGACGAGCAACTATTCTCCATTGCCTTTGGAGAACCATGGTATGTTGATATTGTTAATTACTTAGTGTCTAAACAAATCCCAAAGAACTTGTCTCGTACTGAGAGGGACAAACTTAAGAAGTTAGGCAACCAATACATATGGGATGATCCATACTTATGGAAGCATTGTAGTGACCAAGTAATACGTAGGTGTGTTCCCGAAATTGAATTTAATTCTATCTTGTCTTTTTGCCACTCATATGCTTGTAGAGGACATTTTGGGAGTAATAGAACCGCTCTCAAGGTATTAGAATGTGGTTTCTTTTGGCCAACTTTGTTTAAGGATGCACATGCATTTTGTATCACATGCGATAGGTGTCAAAGAACCGGCAATCTAGGTGCTCGAAATCAAATGCCGCAAACTATTATTCAATTTGTGGAGGTTTTTGATGTATGGGGAATTGATTTTATGGGCCCTTTTGTCAATTCTAATGGGAATTATTATATTTTGCTTGCTGTGGATTATGTCTCGAAATGGGTGGAAGCTAAGGCTACCCCAACTAATGATTCTAAAGTTGTTTCAGATTTCGTGCAAGCTAATATATTTGCAAGGTTTGGCATTCCAAGGGCTATAATTAGCGATGGAGGTTCACACTTCAAAAACAGGTTCTTGCAAAGCTTGTTAAGGAAGTACAATGTGTCGCATAGGATTGCAACACCCTACCATCCACAAACAAATGGACAAGCCGAAGTTTCCAACCGAGAGGTGAAATCCATTCTAGAAAAGACGGTGAATCCAACAAGGAAGGATTGGAGTTCGCGACTTAATGATGCTTTGTGGGCGTATAGAACCGCATATAAAACACCTATTGGGATGTCTCCTTTTAGGCTTGTTTATGGTAAACCTTGTCACTTACCCGTGGAAATTGAGCATAAGGCGTTTTGGGCTATTAAGCAATGCAACATGGAGTTGGATGGGGGCTGGAAAGCAAAGAAAGTTACAACTTCAAGAGCTAGAGGAGATTCGCAATGATGCATTTGAAAGCTCACGGATTTACAAGGAAAAAACGAAAGCTTTTCATGATAATATGATTTCTAAGAAACAATTTTGCATTGGGCAGAAAGTGCTTTTGTTTAATTCTCGTTTGCAATTATTTCCGGGTAAATTAAGGTCACGTTGGATTGGACCTTTTATTGTGACTAATGTGTTTTCTCATGGTGCAGTGGAAATTCGTAGTTTAGCTACAGGTAATGAACTTAAAGTGAATGGGCACCGGTTGAAACCATATTATGAGAACTTCTCTTCGGATGTCGTGGAAGGAGTTAATCTTGTGGGAGTACTCCCTCTGGAGGAGTCATAAAAAGCAAGGAGATAGTCGGGCTGACGACTTTAAACCAAGCGCTAAATGGGAGGCAACCCATCAGTTTTGTATCTCTTATTTTTTATTTTCTTTTCTTGTCATGCTTTTTACTTTTTTGTTTTTTTGTCACTTTTCCGTTAGGATTTCCCACCTTGACTTTCTTTGAAATTCAATTACATTGAGGACAATGTAAAGTTTAAGTGTGGGGGAGTGGTTTATGTTGTAAATTTTTGCAATTTTTCAACTTTTTTTTGAACTAGTGAATAAGAAAACTCCAACTTGTAGTTAGTTTAGAGTCACATAGTATACATGTCGCTAAGATTACATCGAGAATCTCATACTAGTGACTCGAACTTAGAGATGACAGAGAACATGATCGGGTTTCTTAATTGTATGAGAGTTAAAGTTGGATTTAACCATGCCAAAGTGGCAAATAAGGTGCAGATCGAATTCGGTATTAGAACAGTGATCCCCTATAGTGGAGACTACCCATGTTACATAATGTGAGGCACCAACCTTCAATTCTTTGTACCTGTCTAAATTGTGCTTTTAGAGTGTGTGTCACCGTACGTAAATTCCGGGCAGAATGGTGAGCTGCCCAATTTCCCACCATAGAAGCACTATTTTGATCTCTTGAGTGCTATTTTTATCAACCATGTTGGTGACATCGAATTGCTAACTTACATACCACTTGTGATCTTGTTCGCAGTTAGCACCATCCACCTTATCTCTCTCTACACCAACAGGTCCATAGAAACACCATCATCATCAACAAGAGGAGCATCACAAATTTGAAGGAAAGTTGAATACGTTCGAGGTTTACAAGCAACAAAGATTTAAATGGGCGATTTGATTTGAGTAAAGCAACAAAACCGGGAGCAAAATTTTTATAAGTTGAAGACTATTATACAAGAGTGGAAAATTATTAAGGATGAGAATTCGAGAAGTCTAAGATATCAAGACATATAAGTTGTGAAGAATCAAGTGGTAAAGTACTTACACCATGGCCTTTGTATTTTATTTTATTTTGTATTGATTTTTCTCTTGTCTCAAAAAAAAAAAAAAAAAAAAAAAAAAAAAAGACAAGAGAAAAATGTTTATTTTTTTTGTTTATAGTTTTTATTTATTTTGTTTTATTTTTGTATTTGTTTTATTTCTTATTAGAAAAAAAAAAAAAAAATTGGGTTTGTATAGTTTGTTTTTATTTTTGTATTCTTTCAATAAATCCTATGGAAAGAAGGAATATCTATAATGAAGTTTCAAGCGACAAGAAATTTGAGGGAAAGAGTCATATTGTCAAGATTCTACGGAGTTCGAGAGTTATCATCACGAGTTGAAGACCGAAGACGAAGATGAAGACACCGATAGAAGACCGAAGACGTTTCTATGGATGCTGTGAGAGTGGTGTTAGCTGCACGCCGAACGGATACACGGTAAGTAAGCATATTCCCACATTCGTTAAATGATTGATTTCCTTTCGAAGAGATCGTCAGAAAAATGGGTTTTCAAAAATATATAAAAGATGTGGGTTTTCAAAATATTTCGGAGGGTTTTGCCTTCCTACCATTCAACGTGTCTCAGATTCTCTCTTCATTCCTACCTCGGACACATGTGTGACCCATAAAGAGTTGTTTATTATTGAGAGCAATATCATAAAACCCTTTCTTGTGAGGCAGAGTCGAGACTTTTGATCACTCCGAACCCGAATTTTAGTCGAGAAGGGATGGTTATCTCTCTCTCAACTTTTAAGAATGAGATTGTGTTCATTTATGTGTCTAACTTCTTATGACTAGTGTGCAGAATCTCTATGTCTTCTTAGCGCGTTGGATGCTATCATTACGGAGAACTAGTAAGTTGGAAATATAGATTTTGTGGGTATATCTCTAGTAAACCCTTACGAGACTATAACTCGTCCACTAGGGACACCTAGGGGTTTAAAGGCTTGTTATTTATGCTAAAAGTGACCGTAGCCTCGACGACACGGAGTTGTTGTATTTTATTGTTTTGTTTGATTTGCTCGAGGACTAGCAAAGTCTAAGTGTGGGGGAATCTGATAGGTGTAGAATACACCGTATTTATTATCTAGTAGTTACGCTTTCTTTGCTATTTTTCTTGTGAATTAGGTATTTTATGAGTGTTTTTGAGTTATTAGGTACTCTGGAGTCGCACGGAGGAAAAGAAGAAGAAAATTACTCTATCGAGCCAAAAGGGCAAAATAGTCATTTCATGGGCGAACATTATCTGGAGCCCAGTCATGGTTAAGGGGGTTGATAGTAGGGTGCCCCTTATCACCTACCAGTGAGTGCATTCATCTGTGGGGTGTAACCATCCAACCCAAGCCACACAAACCTGGATCGAAGGCTATCTTTATCTCCCAAATCATTTTCACTTTCCCCAGAAATCAACAGAGAAGCGGCTGCTGCTATTGAATTTGTCCGAGAGATTTAGAGATGAACGTGGAGGGTGAAATCGATAGAGAAAGAAGATTAAACTCGAGCTGCAGCTGGTGGAAACGGAAGATGAAGAAGAATTGATAGAGTTGCTGAGTAACGATGGGTGTTTGAATCTGAGGATTGAAGAAGAGTCGCCACAGATCGATGCTGGGTTCTTGAAGATGAGATCGATGATGCTGAGAACAAGCTGCAGCAGTCTGAGATATTAATGGAAGATTGAGATCAAGAAATTGGAGGAAATCAGTGAGTTTGGATAAATGAAAACTCGATTGAAGTTGGGGTTTTGTGTAGCGGCTACTGGTGAAGGATGAGGTTGATTCAATGGAGGTGCTGCTAAGTTCAGGGCTGTGTTGAGTTGAGAGAGGAATTCATGGAGAAATTCAGAGTGAAATTGAAGCACTGAGTTAGGGCTTCTGAGATGGGTTAAACAGAAAACGTGAAGCTGAGCTCGATTTCAAGATGGGGAATCAGATTATTCCAGAGAAGAATGATGAATACGCTGTGATTCGATTGGAATGAGAAAGAGAGGAAGAACAAGGCAATAGTTGAATTCGGAGATGATGGGTCTTAGTGAAAGAAATTGGTGGTTATTGGCTAGTGCTTGGACTTGCAGGTGTTGGAATGAAAGTATCAGGGCAGAGAATGGAGCATCTGGAGCTGAGGAAGAATGGGTATGGCTTCTGATGATGAATGGAATGGAGACAAGGAATGAGAGAGATTGGCAATTTGAGCTTGAGATGGAGTTGAAGCTCAGTTGGAGGTCTTAAGTGCAGTGTGGGTTGCGTTGCAGAGTTGGAGTTGTATAAAAGTCTTGTATGTTACAAGTAATTGCAGGCCTGGTGCTGCAACTGGTATAGTGAGCTGGTTTTGCAGTGAAGGCAAGGGAATTAAGGCCAGTGGCTATGACAGTGGGATGCAGGTTGAGCTGTGCTGTTGCAGTTCATGGCTCAGGTGGTTGAATGGGTATACTTTGGTGCTGTGTGTGGTGGTTTTGCAGGTGCAGGCAAAGGATGAAATGCCGCTTAGATGATGTATGAACTTTGAGTTACAGGTTTGAGCTTGAACTTGAACTGAGATTGTGAAGCATGAAATGCTGAGAATGGAGACTGTGAGCTGCAAGAATGGAGCAGCTGAGAGTATTGAATGAACAAGGAGTTTCAGTGGTGCATAGAATGGATGGGCTTCAATGATGGAGTTTGGCTGTTGTTGAGCTCAATGAGCTGTTGCTTGAATAGAGATTGTGTTGTTAAGGGGTTATGCAGGTTTGCAAGTCTGATGCAGGGGTTGTGCAGTGTGTAGAATTGAGACTATGAGGTGCAGTTTAGCAGTTGGAGATAGGCCTGATGTTGCAGCTGCAGTTCAAGAGTGGCAAGGAATGAATAGATGTAGTCTTGAAGCTCAGGGAATGGAGCATAGTTTTGGAGCTTGAAGCAGTGAAGATGGCAACCGGATGATTAACGAGAGATTGCGGGTAATGGCAGATTTGATATGGCACGGGAATGGATGGGTCCGAGCCGAACAGATGCAAGTCGGTGATGATGATGGCTAGCGAGGGGAAGTAATGAAGACAATGATGGTGCATCAGTGGCTTGGCCTGGCAAATGGCCTGCAAAATGGCTTTGGCCAAAACCAGTCAGGCTGAGTTAGACTCTGACTCAACTCACTCAGCCTCTGATCCACACAACTCTCGGTCGACTTGAGTTGACTCGACCGATTCGTCTTGACCTGGTTGACTCGCCCGAGTTGACCCGTTGACCGGTGACCGGGCGGACTTTGCCGGTCACCGGAGCCGTTTTCCGGGCACTTTCCGGCCGTTTTCCGACCACAATACCAGTTTTCCGGCAACGATTTTTGGGTCATATTTTCTACATGGGTCTCTCCTTCTTATGGGCTTGGTGGATTCTCATCTAATGGACTTTGAAGACTAGACCTAATTTTAGAAGTTGGAGAAAAGCTATAAAAGAAGAATTCTACAACTTTTGGGATCTTACATCTTATTCTTGGAACTTTGGAGAGCCGTTTTTGGTTACGCAACTAGGGTTTGCTTTTGTTCATCTTCTTCTTTAATTCAACTCATCTTTTTGTGATGAACTCCATAGCTATGAGTAGCTAAATTCTCTATTATTGGTTAAGGATGTAGTCCGATTTCTAAAACTTGTGTTTGCTTTATGTATTAGTTTTCTCTCTTGATTATCGTTCAATTCTCTACTGTTTTTATGATCACATGATTGAAGTATTGTGATAGGATTATGGTGTTTGATTAGTTAAGTGGCCAATTAATTGAACTTGCATCTTAGTCCATAGCTATTTTAGGGTTTTTCATCAAGCGATAACCTTGAATACAAGTAGCATGTTATGTTTACGGTTTGTAGTGATGCACTCTCGTAATCATATGTAGAGTTTGACCATTGTCCGAATTGTTATGTGCAACGCATGACAATTGCATTGATTAGCCTATTTCTGAAACTTAATGCTCCTAGGAATTGAACTTGATTAGCGCAAGGCGTTAGGTTATTCTTTAGGTAGAATTCACATTCGCAGCCCTATTGTGTGTGTTGATGAACTTAGGAAATTAATAGATTATCTTGCTCTTTTGATTTTCTAGGCTTTTGATAATACAAGAGATTAAATCGTAATTCTAATCATATATGCAAGCACATGTCTAAGATTGAAGATGAATTCCTTGACCAATATCTTTCTCCATTGATTACTTTCTACAATTTACTTTGTTTTTAATTTGTTTTTATTGCTTAAATAGAAATAAGAAATCCCCCCAATTGGTTACTTTAAGAAATTGATTACGAAATAACTACAATCGCCTCTCTGTGGATACGAACTCTTTCTTATCATATACTTTAGGAAAGTGAAATTATTTTTGACGCATACGACAGCGATCAGTTCATCACTCGTCTCGAGTTCGTATTCCCAATTCAACATTGATGTCACCTCTAAGACGATATCGAGTGACAATCCTTTTCATAGAAATAAAATCCACAAGATCTTTTTTGATAGTCATGAATCGGCAAAACAAAGCAGCACGATCCCGGTTATGAGGATTACATGTCTCTGTGCAAAAGGCATCATGAATTTTACCTAAATAACTCATACTAGGTAAACCATTCATCCGTCGTTCTTCACCTCTCTTCGGGTAGTATATTACATAGTTTCTACAAAGAGATAAGTCTTCATCTTCAGTAAATCTAGGATCATCCATAAATTAACCAGAAAGTAGAGAAGTTTTTGTAGAGAAGTGAAGGTGTGATTTTGAAATGGATGAAGTGAAGGTATATTTATAAGGAATGTTGGCGATTGAGTCTAGACCGCTAGCGATTGAGTCTAGCCCGCTAGCGATTGAGTCTAGACCGCTACTTTTAATGACCGTTAAATTTTTTAAAGTTAAACAACTTCAAAACAAAACTATGGAACAACAAATGAAACTTAAACAATTAAGCAATTTCAAAAAAAAAAAAAAAACTATAAAATAACAAATTAAACAACACTACTCAATTCGTCCTCCATCTCTTCCAAACTCAACCCACATATTCGATCTGAGATCTTCCCTTAACATGTTATACAGAGTTCTGTTCTCAATATGACTGGTCATTTGCGCATAGTTCCTTGCAGGTAATCCTCTTGCTGGTATAATCTCAGGCCTTAAGTCTTCATCTTGATGGTTAGTCCAATTCTTATTACGACGAGTTTCCTGGATTACCATGTTATGCATAATGATGCATGTCAGCATAGTCTTATGCATTTCATGAGCACTTAGACCACGATAAGGCCCACAAATGATTGCGAACTTCCGCTTTAGAATTCCAAAAACCCGTTCCACATCCTTTCTCAGATCCATTTGTCTACTATTGAAATATGAGTATGAACGACCCATTTCACCGGCAGGTGGCTGACGGTAACATTGAACTAAAGTTGACCATTTTGGATAAATTCCACCTGCAAGATAATAACCATGAGTGTAGTGATTCCCGTTGATACTGAAATTTACCTGAGGAGAAATTCCATACTTTAAATCTTCAAACAAAGACGATTCGTGTAAAACATTTATATCGTTTTGAGATCCTGGGAGACCAAAAAAAAGCATACCATATCCAACAATCATAAGAAGCAGCAACCTCAAGGATAACCGTTGGTTTTGAGTAGTGACCCTTATACTGACCGGCCCAATAGGTAGGGCATCCGGTCCATACCCAATGCATGCAGTCAAGACTACCCAGCATTCCGGGAAATCACCTTTCCTGATTTTGCTTTAATATTTCTCTAACATCTGCGTCAGTTGGTTTTCGTAAATAGGTTGGACCAAAATGATTAATCATTGTTTTGCAAAACAACGAAAGATACTTGTATGCGGTTGTTTTGCCAATGTTAAGGTACTCATCATTAGAATCTGGAGGTCCGCCATATCCTAGAATCCTTAAGGCCGAAGTAACATTTTGTTTAGGGCTATGACCCCTAATATTCAGTGCATCATACTGATAATTAAATTGAGGTTCTACCTGACAAAGATCACCAATAATCTTTAACACCAAATGTCGGGGCATGCGGAATCGGCCTTGGAAATTTTCATCAGAGAACACACAGTCGGGAAGAAAATAATCGTGCATAAGCTTCTCGTGCCATTCATCCCGACCCCGGTACATATATCTTCTTGTGAACACTTCTTTTGGCTCTGGATCTCTAGGTATTTGCCCCGATGAATATAGCCGCAACAAGTTGTTGCTTAGTTCTTTATCTTCATCTGACTCATCATCAATTTGTTTCAACGCCTGAACGAATATTAGTTGTTGTTCTTCAAATCGATCCATATGAATACGAACTTCTTCGTCAGAAGAATCCATTGAGTTGAAAATAAAAATTAAACAAAGGATTAAAGGTACAAAAGAGTAAGATGATAGAGTTAATGAGAAAATGAGGTGTGATTAAATTGAATTGAATGGGGTGAATTTATAGGGAGACGTGTGGGGGTGGGGGTGGGGAATAGCCGTTACTTCACTATTTAATAAGCGACGATTACAAGACCGACTAGTTTTATGAAGACCGGTAGCGGTCGAGTCTTGACCGGTAGCGGTCTTCATAAAACCGGCCGGTCTAGTCTCAACCGTTCGGTGGAGACCTGATCGCTTAACTTATTTCCCATAGTGGCGCGTCCAGTTTACCAGGCCATGGCAAATGGGTGGGTTAGCCACCCCCATAGAAACCGGCCTTATTATCAATAAATATTCTGAAATTAGCCTCTCCTCTGCTCATTTCTACTGGTTACCAAACACCCTCTTAGACAATTGGAAGTATATATCGACTACTAGTTCGATTCTCTCGGTGTGTCATCCAAGCGGTTTACCTCTCGCGCAAAAACAATGAAGGAAGTCATGGGACCTCCGTCACTTAAAAACCCTAACCCATCCGTTAGTTCTCTTTCAGATACAGGAACTCAAAACCCTAATTCCTCAAGTAGTTCAAATCCTGTAACAATGAAGGTCCCTATGGGTCCTCCCCCTCCTAAAATCCCTAATCCCTCCAAATTTGATACAGAAATTGATGGAGGAACTCAGAAAAACACTACTAGTACTGCTACAACCACTTCTACTGCCAATACCACTATAGACGAACGTCAATCAGATGAAGGCAAAAATGAAGTTATAGATGAAGGCAAAAATGAAAACACCCTTGAAATTTCAAAACCAAAACCTACTAAGTCTAGTGAACCTGTTAATGCTGCAGTTCCATATACAATTCCTCCATGGAGTTCCCCACCTCGTCACCCTTTCTTTTTTGAGGTTCTTAAGGATGGGTCAATAATCGACCAGTTTGATGTGTAAGTTTCCCCTCTCTCCCACGCTCCTTTCGATTTGTAAGTGCTTTTCTCATGTATTATTAGGAACTTCTCAAATGAGAATTCGGGTTCTTAGTGATCAAGAAAACAAAAGATGCATCTGTTAAAAGATTCTTTCATTTATGCATACACATATGCTCTTTTTTTTTTTTTTTTTATAATGGCTTGTCAGATTTACATTGGAACAGAACTTAGGTAGGGCTGTAATTTGGAATCAGAATTAGATGGATTTGTTAGGGTTTGCAAGGAAATATGTAGCTTTCATTGGATTTCCTAGCTCTCTGAATGAGAATTTGAATCATCATATTTGAACATTGCAGATGGAAATGTTAGGTTTGAGCTGTCTATTAGAGTTAACGACATATGAACTATTTCTGTGATTTTACAGGTCGACGAAGGGAGCATATATGTTTGGGCGTGTTGATCTATGTGATTTTGTTCTTGATCACCCAACAATTTCTCGGTTTCATGCTGGTATGCCTCCTTCTTCCATGTTTCCCTTTTCTTTTTGTTTGAATACACATGCACAGTAACCCCCTCCTCTTATGTTTGGGCTTGTCTTCTTTTCAATTGTAATGATCATATAATCTTTTCGCTGACTTATCTTCTGCGTTTTTATTCCCAGTTCTCCAATTTAAACAAAGAGGAGATGCATACCTGTATGATCTTGCAAGTACACATGGCACTTCTATCAATAAGAATCAGGTATCACTTCTTTGCAAATCATGATTTTGTTGGTATAAGAATAATCACAACTTTGTCTTTAAAATAATTTCTGTGCACTTAGGTTTATATATAGTACATGAATGTTACTCATTTTATCTGATATAGAAAAATTTGAACTAATTGCTTGAAGCCGTGTCATCTTGTTTGAACAATGCTAGTTTAAACCGTTGGTATTTTATTGTCTATATTTCCATATTTCCTCACAAAGTATGGGTTTTTGTGGCGGACCAGCCTTTCCTATTATCTGCTGGCCCCAGACACAAATCATTTAGTTAACCTTTTGTATATTTTTATTATTTCTGGATTGATATATGCCTTTTGCCTAACTGGGAAGATCTCGAGTTAATTGTATGAAATAAGATCTGGAAGCCTGAGTCTTAAGATAATAACAGTATATCACTTAATATTTGAAATGAAAATTATAGTACCAGTTAACCTTTGAAAGGATTGAGAGTTGGAGTGGCTAGTGAACTATGGGCACAAGTGCGTCAGGTCATAAACCAGTTATCCAAACGGAACAAAAGTAAATGTACATAAATTAATGTACCACAGACTGACATTGTTTCCTTTATTTTCTTTTTGCTGGTAGGTAAAGTTGGTTTCATGAAGATCAAAACCTATTACCAGACTGTTCAATCCCTAAAACATCAACATGAGGTTTTGCTAAAGGTGCTTTTCCCAATCAGCTATGAATGAGTTACTGTTAATAAGGCTCAAAATGGGGACCAACTGGTTAAGGCTTATAAATAAAAGAAATACCTAGACCTTAGAACTTATCCAGAATTTGCATTGGTTATGAGAGTTTTATTAAGACTGAAATGGGAGGGCACTTTCTCCACTCTCCAGCTTTCAGCTCTGTCAAAAATGAGGATGGGTAGGAAAATTATGATGGTGAGAATTTAAATAAAGCCTTATGTATGCTCTTGCCATCACCAATCACCATAAATATATTCCTACAATTAATCACTTTTATGTAAGAAATGGTTTGGCATATGAATGGCGACACTAATGGTTTTACCTTTGGTGATTTTGGTTTTGAGCATGACATTTTCGAGAAAAATTGTGCTTTCTCCTATATGTTGATAATTTGATGTTTTTATGTTGCATGCGTAGTCTCTTGGATCATTGGTTATCTTATTGATGGGTCTATTTTATGTTATGGCTTTAGTTTATGGGGAAATATATCTGTTACAGTTTCAGATGTCCTTCTCATTCTGATCACCTATTAGCGTCATAAACCGAGCATGTATGTTGTTGTGCCCATCAGAATGAGGTTCAATTTCTGTTTGTGTAAGTATTTAGTGCACCATGAAATATCATCTTTCTAATGTTTATTCAATGCCAATTTAATAGGTGAAGATAAAGACTTACACGGACTTGCATGTTGGTGATGTGGTGCGATTTGGCTTGTAAGTTCATACTTCTGCTATTTGAATCTTCTGAAGCGTATCCTTTGTGTGATTACTGTTGATTTGACTGTCTCTTTCTAGTTCTAATGTTTCTATCCTTTTTCTGTACAACGATGACGGTGTCATACTTGGATGGTAGCAGTCACTTTGCATATAGTTTTTGGATGTGAATGTCTATGTCCAACTCTTGTGATGTTAACATGTATATTTATCTCGCAAAGGAAGTCAACAAATCTCCGCCCTAGATCTTCTAGTTGTTCAATTAAGGTGTTCTACTCACCACTGATTTCATTTTCCCTTCCTCCCTTGTTGATAAACAGGTCTTCTCGATTGTATATATTTCAAGGACCCTCTGAGCTGATGCCACCGGTAAGAAAGCACTATCACTCAATTGTTGCAAAGCTGAAGACGCTAGTGTTCTGATTTTATGGTTTTAACTGATTTAACATGTTTGTCCTGGTTAAAGATGGCCATGAGTCATTAGGCATCATAGATTCTCGTTTAAGCATCGGTATGGTGGAGATTTCTATTTACTCAGAGGACATAGATATCTGGTTATTTTTGGACTTAAATTCAAGGTTTAACTGTTTTAAACATATGCTTATATTAGTTAATAAATTGAGACACTAAACAGTATGAAGCAATAAGAAAAGATGAATATTTCTGTCTGTCATTACGAAAACAAAGCATCCCCATAATGTTAGATGGTACCTTCATTTGAAAATTTAATATTATGGTAAACAAGGTTACATGAAATTCATCTTTTAGATACAATTATGCTTTACTCTCTTATAGTGTTTTTTACTCTTTTACTCTCCATGTTTAGGTGGAACTTGGAAGTAGTAAAACTAATTAACCTTCATAGATTCTCTGGTCTCATATTAGATATGACTTGTGAGAAACCCTTATGTGTTTATTCGCTTTTTTTCTTATTTTAATTTAAAACTCTAGTGAATCTTAGGACATTAAGGTTTCTGTTCTCGTCCATATGTTAGATATGAGAGTTGCTTGGTGCAACTTTGATTCAACTTATGTTTTCATTGTAAATATATGATAATGCACGTTTCCTTTGTTTGTTTGTTTGCTTTTGTATTTTATCATTATCTGTTTGGCAATGCTTATTATTGATGGCTTTGTTGTAGGAACGTGACTTCAATAAGATTAGGAGTGCTAAGATTCGTGAGGAAGCCCAAGATCGTGAAGCTTCACTTCGGCGAGCTAAATTGGAAGCATCTCTAGCCGATGGTATCTCATGGGGTCTCTCAGAAGATGTAATCGAAGAAGCTGAGGTTTGTAGGCTTTTCAGGTTGCATATTACATGGGAACGTTTCTGTATCAGTCAAAAATAGGTTTACTCTATTAATTGATCTCATAAACTACTTCAAGGATTTTTCATTTTAGCTTGTTTGTTTCTGCTATTTTTCTGAAAAGTTTGTAGAGTGATAAAAATGAAAGAAATGTGTATAATAAGTAGCTGGGTCACTCATTTAATGTTTATTGTTTTTGTATGTGGTTAACAGTGCTCTTTATTATACTCTATTGAAGGCAGTTGGGTGATTGCATGCACTTGTGTTTCTTAATTTATCATTTTCTTTCCTACTTTTTGTCTTATTTGCTTCTGAAATGCGCCAACTTATTTATCTGATGATAGGAGGTTACAGAAGAGATTACCTGGCAAACCTACAAAGGACAGCTTACTGAGAGGCAGGAGAAGACACGCGAAAAAATTATTAAAAGAACCGAGAAGGTAATGAAGCTATTTTATTTTTTCTTCTTTTCACTCTCGTGTCATCTATGATACGTATACTAGTTATCTTTAGGGTTTATGGCATCTCAAAATTTATAGTTTAGTAGTATGAACTTCGACCTTACTGTATTATCTGGAGCTTTATATCTATTTTGATATTCTGGGGATCTAAGTACTGCTTTACAGGTATAAAATATGGTACACATATTAATACTGATTTAACATGCTGGTTGCTGGCAGATCGTAACCATCAAAATGATTTACACACAAAAGCTTAGTGTGTTACAGTTAAGTGGACCAATGACACAGTTAGGAATATTTATCATAAACATGCTACCCTATTTAGTTTGCCATTATTCCAATTACTTGCAGGTTTAGTAGCACATAGGTAAATCTTGTTGTTGATCGTTTTTTTGAATAATTTTCTTTTTGGTGAGAAAAGGATAAACATGTTACTAATACTGTCATTTTCTGTAAAAGATAGCAAATATGAAGAAAGAGATTGATGCCATTCGATCAAAGGACATATCTCAAGGTGGATTAACACAAGGCCAACAAACTCAGATTGCTCGGAATGAACAACGAATGTCTCAGGTCAGCAGCCCTCCATGCTAATTGTTCTTTTTTGTGTTTCTCATCTTTTGGAAAGGGCAAGTTAGTATCCTATTTGTCTGTGTTGATTAGATCCTGGAAGAACTTGAAAGCTTGGAGGAGACTCTGAATGAGAGTATTCAAGAAAGTCTAGGTGCACGTGGTGGAAAAAGACTTGGTAAGAACAAAGGAGCTATAGAGGATGAAGATGAAGCTTCAAGGTACTACCAAGCTTATCTGCATCATGTAGTGCTGAGCAGACCATACTAGAAAATTATCATCTGTTTGAACTTTTTAATGTAGAGCACAAGCTCGTATGATGGTTGAATCATCCAAATAGGCGTTCTCTAATATGAAAACAGTAATCATGTTTTGAAAAAGGTGTATTGAGGCGTGCACTAGTAGCCTCTTGGGCTTGGCATGATGCCTACTCCTTTTGGGCTAAAAAAATCTCCAAACTACACGCCTTGAGGTGAATTTAGGAATTTTCTTTCTAAACACTTTATAAAAGGCTAGTTTGAACAGAAGATTAAACAAAGTGGAGGTTACTACAACATGCAGAGAAGCCAAAATAGTTGGTTAATATTTAGGGTGGTAGATTAGTTTCTTAATTCATAATTTGTTAATTTCATGTTCTAGTAATGCCCATTTCCTTGATTTCTAGCATTTTCTTTTAGCTGTTGCGAGGCGACGCCTCACCTTGTCTCGCATTAACCTTTTTCTAAAACTTGTTTAAATGGCTAAAGTAGCTTGTCAACTGTTAGTAGTCCATATTTCACAAGTCGAATAATATCTGGTCTGGTGTTACTCCTAGTCTCCGTTGAGGTTAATTTATGTTGCTCATATATTATCTTTAACAGTGATGAGGATGACTTCTATGACCGTACGAAGAAGAAACCCATACAGAAAGCTGGTGAAAGCACGTCAGTTGAAACAGCCGATACTCTTCTGGATAAGAAAGATGCCATCGTAAGTGAAATAGAGAGCAAAGCAAGTTTACTATTGAGTGAGAGAAACAAAGTGATACCAGAAGTTGAGCGAACAATGGAAAATGGAGATGATGCCCTCGATGCTTACATGACTGGGCTTTCGTCTCAACTAGGTAAACTTTCATATACAGCTGACTGAATATGGTATGTTGGTAAGAAAGCTCTGTGGGAAGAGCTTTCTTGTGATCCAGTCTTTTAGGGTCATCATTCCACCTTTTTTTCTCTTTTGTTTTTTTGGGAAAATTTTCTGAGGGTCTACAGGGTGGGCTTTTGCTATACGAATTCATGAATATATACGGGCTTTTGTTTTTTTGTCCATTATGTGTGAGAATTTTGATTCTTTACATGCCTGATCCATGTATACTTTAGCTGAATCTTGTAGTTGCATGTAGCGAGTAATTTCATGCTCCGTATATAATTAATTTATCAAATTCATGAACACAACTATGTCGGTGACACTATTTTCTGCATTTTACCAGTGCTTGATACTACCACACAGCTTCAGGCAGAAATATCTTCTCTCCAGACCGAGCTCGATAGAATCCTCTACTTGCTGAAAATCGCAGATCCAACAGGAGAAGCCTCTAAGAGAAGAATATCTAAAACGGAGGTGTCAACATCTAAAGAAGCTGGTGCTACTTCTCCTGTCACAGAGAAACTACCAGTAGAAAAGAAGAAGAGCTCCGCCACATTACAGAAGCCCAAAGATGGTCCCATCCTGAAACTGGAAAGTCCTAGCATCATTGCTACTATGCAAGAACCTAAGCCTCTTAAAAAGGATGAAACTGAGGTTACTGGAGTAAAAGAAAGTAAATCTGCTGTTTACGTGGCCCCCAAACCTGTATGGCTCGGAGCTACAGATAACATAAAAAACAAAGATTCCCAACCAGTGGAAGTTCCATTGGATATCAACGAGCCAGATCAATTTGTTGATTATAAAGATAGAAAGAAGACTGTTGAGAAGGTAACTAATTCTTCTGTGAATCTAGTGCTGGAGATTGAAGATGCTGCCCCTGGTTTAATAATAAGGAAACGAAAGCATGCGGAGGAACCTAAACAACACGATGATAAAGATCCTGAAACAACAGCATCCTCGTCAGTGGAAGCTGCATCAACGGCTGCCGATGCTGTGGCATTGTTATTGAAGCATAAAAAAGGGTATTTCGCATCTGAAGATATGGAAGAAAATGAGAGTATCAAAACAGTTGCTCATTCCAATAAAGAAATAAAGATCAGAAGAGTTGTTGGCCCGGAGAAACCTAATTTTCTTGAGAATGATAATCCAGACTATGAGACTTGGGTGCCTCCAGAAGGTAATTCCAACGTGCTCACATATCTTTTATTGTTTTATCTGAGATTTCAATTTTCAACTCGAGACTCACATTAGTGAATTCATGCAGGACAATCGGGTGATGGGAGGACTTCATTGAACGAGCGCTATGGTTACTAATTTAGCCATCATTTGTGTTGTTTCTCTCTAATTTTATCAACCAGGCAAGGTTCTGGCATCTTGTGCAGGGTACAGATCTTTGTGGACTTAAATATGGGCTAATAGGAATATAGTATGGTCACTGATAGTTTCGAAGGATAGAATTGAAAGTCCATAATATAGTTTCACAATTTTTTGGTTCTGTAATGTAATTTTGTTGGTGATGTATCTGTAATCTCCTTGGCAAAGCAGCATTGATTCTAACATGCTTTTTCTAATGCTCGTCTATATTGTTCTCTTTCATGGTTTATTGATGTTATCTTTTTATCATCATATGGTAGCTTGTGGTTCAACTGGTGTAGTAGCAAGACCAGTCGTTCCAACGGCTGTTGCTGGTGGTGAGGCAGAGCCTGGTGAAGTAGGTGTTTTTGCTGGTGGTGATGCGGTTCCAGCTCAAGTAAGCAGAGCTGATGGTAGAGGTGAAACTGGTGTCGATGAAGTTCCAGTTGAACCACTTGCTGTTGGTTCTGTTGCCGGTGGGGTGGGAGAACCTAGTGAAGTTGGAGATGTGGTGGTGGAGAAGTACCGGTGTTGGTGGTAGTGTTGCTACCGAGGGTCAGGGTGTGCTGGCTGTTTCTGGAAGTGCTGCTTGGTGCAGCTGAAGTAGCTTCTGGTGATGTTCATATCAAAATAATGAACAAAGGCAAGGGAGAAAATTTCTCTTGACACTGCGGTTATTGATATTTTGAACCCTCCATAAATCTAGGCATAATAGACAAGTAAAAGAATTTAATCCAATGCTAAGTAGATGGATCTGACCCAAAAAGTTGACAAAAAACATTATCAATACACACAATCTAGGAATGCCCGACTCTTTTTGGAAAGGATTATGGGCATTAGGCCTATTCCTATGCATGCATAGGGCAAACATCAGATTTTTGCCATATATGCACCCACTATGGGTATGCCAACTCATATGCCTAGCCAGGAATAACATATAGGCATACACGATGGAGTTTCCAGCGAGCGATAGAGTGTCCATCGCTCGATGGTCATAATAACGCTCGCTAGTCTTTAAAGCGCCAGCGCTAGTCAAGCTATCGCTCGCAGGTCTGATCATCGCTTATCAGATCTTCATCCAACGACTACCATTTTTTCCCTTTATAAATACCTAATTTCAATCTCATTTCAACTCACCCCAGAATTTCTAAATCTCTCTAGAATTTCTCAATATCTTAATCTTCTTATTCAAATATAAAACAATCACACCTTCTTTACAATTCTTTATTTCTTGTAATATGGATTCAGAATCTCAAAGTCAAGGCAAAGGCAAAGCTAAAAAAACCAAAGTCCGTGGTGCAAAATACAACATGATGAAGATGAATGCATTTGTCGTAATTATGTTTTTTTTTACCCAAGATTGTATCGATGGTGCACAAGAACATGGTAACACCATGTGGGAAAATATATTTCGTAAATATGAAGAACAAACCATGAACATCAATGGTCGTGATGCAAAAGGATTGGCAGAACACTTCATTGTAATCAACAGTGAAGTAGCCGCTTATGTTGCATTGATAATGCAAGCCAAGAGAGCAGGCAAGAAGAGTGGTCAGGTGGATGTTGATTTGAAAGACAGGTTCGTACAGATTGGCAGCGAAAGCATGGTAAACAGTTCGCTTACGAAAGTTGTTATCATATTTTTGAAGATGTTGAACAAATATAATCCAGATTTCTTAGCAACTAATCAACAAGTACCTGAAAAGTCACCATATAAGTCTTCTCCCTCAACACCAAATTCGTCACCATTTTCACCAGGTCCATCAAATTCTTCACCAGATAATGCAATAAACCCAAATGGTAACTTAGTTTTTAATAATTATGATGATGGTAAGAGAAAACTTCGAGGGAGGAACAATGCAAGACTAGCTAGAAAATTAGCTCAAGAAGGAGGGAGTTCCGGTGGATTTAACATGGCGGAGTTTATGGAACATCAAAAGACCGTCGAGAAGCAAAGAGCAGTTGATAGGAAATTTCAAAACAGGAAGAGTAAAAAAATTCGTCTTTCTCAAGAAAAATTTGGGTTTGACTATGACAAGCATAACATTCTTCAAGCTAACACTTCAATTATGAACGCCCAACAAAAACATGTGTGAAAAATCGAATTTGACAGGATTCAAGCACAGATTGAACAACAAGCTGGATTTACTAACAATAGTGATGATGATGAGGATGGAACTGATGATGAGTTTGATGTAATAGTGCCTCTAGATGATTGATGTATTAATTTAAGTTTTAATTTGAAGTATTGCATTTTAATTTGATATGTTGTTTTTGCATTCTACTTAATATTAGGTTGAAATGAAAAGTGGATTAATTGGAAATGTTGTTGCTCATTAACTTAAATAAGTCTATTGCTTAAATTAAAATACATAACTTAAATTAAAATACATAACTTAATAAACTACATAACTCATTGTCTTCCATGCTCTGCCCAAAGATTCAATCCCAGATCATCTCTTAAACTGTCATACATATTTCGATTCTGAATGTAATTAGTCATTTGAGCATAATTCCTTGCAGGGACGCCTCTTTCTGGTTGAATCTCTGGCATCAAATATTCATCTTCATAGTTAGTCCACTCTGAATCACGACGGGTTTCCTGAATTACCATGTTATGAAGAATTATGCAAGTGAGCATAGTCTTGTGCATTTCACGAGGACTCAACCCACGATATGTGCCACAAATGATAGCAAACTTCCTACTCAAAATTCCAAAAGCGCGTTCCACATCCTTCCTCAATACCATTTGGGCATCGTTAAAATGCCGGTATGAAAGAGCAATGCACCGGCAGGAGTATGACGGTAGCATTGAACCAATTAAGGACCATTTTGGGTAGATACCATCCGCAAGATTATAGCCATGAGTGTATTGATGGCCGTTGATCATGAAACGGACTTGGGGACAAATTCTATGCTTCAAATCTTCAAACAGAGGCGACTTGTGCAAAATATTGATATTGTTTTGTGAACCCGGAAGACCAAAAAAAGCGTGCCATATCCAACAATCATAAGAAGCAGCAGCTTCAAGGATAACTGTTGGTTTTGGATAATGACCCTTATATTGACCGACCCAATAAACAGGGCATCCTTGCCATACCCAATGCATACAATCGAGACTACCTAGCATTCCTGGGAATCCCCTTTCCTCATTATCCCTCAATATTTGTCTAACATGTTCCTCGGTTGGGTTTCGTAAATATGTTAGACCAAAATGATTAATCATTACTTCACAAAACAATGAAAGGTAAGTGAATGAAGTTGTTTTACCCATACGAAGGTAGTCATCGTTCGCATTCGCTGGAGTGCCATAACCTAGAATCCTTAAAGCCGAAGTAACTTTTTGTTCAGGACTATGACCTCTAATATTGAATGCATCAAACTGATAATTAAATTGAGGTTCTACTCGACAAAGATCTTCAATAAGCTTTATCACCAGATGACAAGGCATACGAAATCGACCTTGAAAATTTTGATCAGAGTACACACAATTGGGAAGAAAATAATCGTGCATCAGCTTCTGATGGTAAAATTCCCTCCCTCGATACGTATAACTTCTTGAGAATACTTCTTGTGGCTCTGGAACTCTAGGTATTTGGCCCGTATGTACAAGCATCAAAGTGTCGATTAGTTTATTATCTTCACCTTCCTCATCATCAAGTTCTTGCAACCTCCTTCGATGCATTTCTTGTTATAATCTAAACCGATTCATAATAACATTCCTCTCTTCAATGGATCTCGCCATTGATGATTATGAAATTTAAAATGAGAACAAAGATAGAGAAATTGGTGAAATATAGGTTGAAGTAGGTGTGAGTAACTTGGAGAAATATGAGGGCATATATATAGGAACCAGTAGGGGGGAATAGTCGTTGCAAAATATTTAGTGGTCGATAATCTTAATATCGTCAGCGATACTATTTACATCGCTCGATGTAATTTATAACGCCAGCGATACTCATAATATCGCCGGCGTTGTTGTCAATAATTCTAGCTAGAAAGTCGGCCGCTCCATGGTTTGCCCATAGTGGTGCAATTGGTTTTCCATGCCACCTAGTATGCCAAACAAATTTTTTTTTTTTTGGCATGTGCATAGGAATATGCCTTAAATCTATCACCAAGAATAAAAATATTTACATGGAAATGTCTTCAAGATGTTGTATCCACAAACCTCAAACTATCCAGATTTATGAAAGACATCTCTCCACCTTTTGGGTGTGATGCTGATGAATCTTTAGAACATGTTATTTTCCGTTGCCATTTTGCTAAATCAGTTTGGGATGTAAGTCCCAACCAAGTGGAATTACACTTTAGTACCTCTACAACTTTCTTAGAAATCTTCAAGGAATGGATGGCTTAACCAAACAAAACCTTACCAATAGAGATTATCATGATAAAAATCTAGTTTATTTGGAAAGAAAGATGTGATAGAGTTTTTGAGAAGAAACATAAAACTAGAGGCTAGCTCTGGAAATCCAAAGACATCTGCATTACTGGAGTAATGATAAAACAAGATCTCACTCTAGCTCATCTAAACATACGTAACATCCCAGGATAAGCTGGAGAATACATAGCACGTCGCAATATAAAATTAATTTCGATGCAACATGGATATCCAAAGATAAATCAACAGGTTATGCTATTTTGCATAATGACACATGTACTTTCGAACAAGGACAAACATGGCCCTTCACAACGACATCTCCTGAAGAGGCAGAGGCAATAGGATTCCTTCAAGCAGCTAAATGGGCAAGAGAGCAAGGCATATCTAGTTTCCGCATAGAAGGGGACTGTAAAAATCTCTTTGATTACTTGAATGAGTTTCCTTCCTCTATATTGTGGAAAAATCAAACTATTATGGATGCAGTGAAGTATGAAATTAGTTTTTGTTCTACTTTTCTGGGTTTTTTCTTTGTTCCACGAACAACCAACAATCCAGCTGCCCTTCTCGCACAGGAAGTTAGGACTTTCCAAAGAACTTGTAATTGGGGTAGTACTCTACCTTTTTGTATTATTGAAGCTTGGGAAGTAGATAAATCAAATGTCAGGCACTCACCAACCGATCTTACATTCGATGGCTCTACTCCACTAGATGGAAGGGCTGCTAACCCCCTAGGTTAGCTCTTTTGAATGAATTAATAACTTGCAAAAAAGAAAGAAAGATGGATATGACCCACGAACTTTATTGTACGTGCATATAAAAACTGTAGAATTTCGATAAATTAATTCATAATAACTTAATAACAAGTAACTTAATTGATAACTTAGCTAGAATAATAAAATTTTAATAAGTTAATAACAACTAACTCAATTGATAACTTAGCTAAAATAATAAATTTTATAGTCCCAATTAGGTTTGCATAATCTAAATTCTAACTTGATGAATTAATAATTTCAGTAAAGTAACAATTTATTTGGTCCCAACGATATTAATTTAGGCCAAACACTATGGTAGGGGTTATCCCTTTCCTATCCCTTAACTGTGGGGAAGGGATATCGGTCACAAGGCATCCTCACTATGGTATGCTTTTATCCCTTTCTTACACCGCATGGGAACCGAGTTTCCTTGTGAATAGTGCCAAACGAATATTGAGTATCAACTCGTTGACTTGACCAAAACGGAAACTCAGTATCCGTTTTAGGGGCATAAGTATACATAAAACACATGAATTTCCCTTTTATCCTTCTTCACTCTTTTTTTCCTCTCTCAAAACCCTCTCAAACACTTTTATCCTGTAGTGTACTGAGGTACAACTACAAGATGAATCAATGAGATAATTAGCAGCAAGCTGCTTTCTCTCTGCAAGCAGAGCCTAACCTTTAAGAACTGAAAGCAAAATTGATTTTCATTAACTGAATTCACCTGAGTACAATAATTGGTTCTTAAAGGACCAATCCTGATAACTACATCCAACAGTTAGGAGTGCATCAAACATAAACACTGGTTTCTAGGAAATAACTCAAATAACCCAATGCTAATTCCACCCCTGACTGACTCAAGTTGCCCCCCACAGTAAAAATGAATTCAAATTACAGTTTAAGGTAAAGTAACTCGTAGGATCATGACATTTCCCCTCCCATTTAGAGATCCTTGTCCTCAAGGATAAAATCTGGAAACTGAGCATGTATGTGAGAAGCATCCTCCCATGTAGCATCCTCAGGTGGAGAATTACACCATTGGACTAAGATCTGCTTAATAATAGAAGAGTCTCTGAGTGTAGTTCTAGTGTTGAGGACAGCAACAGGCTCCACTACAAACTGACCTGCATGATCCACCAATGGCAACTGAGGAGATAAAACTGCCTGTAATCCCAACTTCTTTTTCAGTTGTGATACATGAAAAACTGGATGTATCCTAGATCCTATAGGGAGTTTCATCTTGTAAGCAACAACACCAACTCTTTGGATGACTTCAAAAGGCCCAAAATATTTGGCAGAGAGCTTTAAATTTTGTCTCACAACAACTGAAGTTTGTCTGTAAGGTTGGAGCTTTAAGAAGACTAGATCACCCACTGCGAATTCTCTATCAGTCCTCTTTTGATCTGCAAAGAACTTCATTCTGTGTTGAGCTTTAGAGAGTTCATCCTTTAGCAGTTGAAGCATGAGGTCTCTCTCCTGCAAATAGTTCTCCAAAGTTGCAACATAAGTGGAAGTAGGGATAGGAAAAACCAAGTGAGGAGGAGCATAGCCATATAAAGTCTGAAAAGGTGACATCTTCAAGCTAGTGTGGTAGTTAGTGTTGAACCACCATTCAGCAAGAGCTAACCATTGGACCCATTGTTTAGGATGAGAGCTTTTCATGCACCTCAAATATTGTTCAACACAAGCATTGGTTCTTTCTGTTTGACCATCAGTTTGAGGATGGTAAGTAGCACTGAGCTTCAGTGTTGTGCCAAGGGACTTAAACAGAGCTTTCCAGAATTGGCTAATGAAAATCTTGTCTCTGTCACTAACAATGGAGCTAGGTAGACCATGAAGCTTGAATACATGGGAAATGAACTCTTTTGCAACTGTGATAGTAGTGAATGGGTAGCCAAGAGAAATAAAGTGACTGTATTTAGTCAGTCTATCTACAACTACTAAAATGACATTCTTCTTATAAGACAATGGCAGACCTTCAATGAAGTCAAGGGATATGTGTTTCCATGCAGTGTCAGGTATAGGAAGAGGTTGTAAGAGACCACCTGGAAATGAATTTTCTCCTTTGTGGCATTGGCAGACATCACAAGTGGTAACAAACTGAATGATGCCACTCTTCATATTGGGCCAAAAGAATGAAGCTTTTGCTCTGTGATAAGTGGCAGTGATGCTAGAATGACCACCCACAGAAGAAGCATGCAATGAATGTAAAATAGAAGATTTGAGGTCATTACCAGAGCCAATATAAAGTCTTCCCTTGAATCTCAGTATGCCTTGTGAATAAGAATAATTGCCCTGAGTTGGAGTCACAGTTAACTGAGTAATAAGTTGCTGAGCTGTTGTGTCAGAGTCATAGCTATATCGAATGTCCTTCATCCATTAGGGTTGAGATAATGATAAGTTGGAGCAGGCAGCAGCAGGAAGTCTTGACAGAGCATCAACAACTTTGTTTTCCATTCCCTTCTTATATTTAATGACATAATCAAGACCCATCAGTTTGACAAGCCATTTCTGTTGGAGTGCAGTAGACAGCCTCTGGTCCATTAAGTATTTCAAACTCTGGTGGTCCGTATGAATCACAAATTGTTGGCTGCTTAAGTAGTGCCTCCATTTTTGGACAGCCATGACAATGGCCAAAAATTCCTTCTCATATGTAGATAGAGCTAATGCCTTGGGGCCTAATGGTTTACTGAAAAAAGCAATGGGTTTATCATGCTGCATAAGGACAGCTCCAACCCCTCTTGAGCATGCATCAGTTTCAAGAGTAAAGGGCTGAGAAAAATCTGGCAGTACTAAAACAGGTGCAGTAGTCATGGCATGTTTGATAGAAGAGAAGGCATTAGTGGCATAAACATTCCAAGTAAAGGAATCTTTCTTGAGCATGTCAGTAAGTGGCCTACAAATGTTTCCATAGTTTTTAATGAACTTCCTGTAGTAGCATGTAAGGCCCAAGAACCCTCTGAGTTGCTTTAGTGTTTGAGGTTGTGGCCAACTCACCATTGCAGCAACTTTGTCAGGATCGGCAGCAACACCATTTGCAGCAATAATGTGGCCAAGATACTCCAGTTGTGGTTGAGCAAAAGCACATTTGGACATTTTGGCAAATAGGGAATGCTTCCTTTATAATGACAGTGTGAGATGCAGATGTTCCAAGTAGGCTTCAAGGGATGGACTATAAACCAAGATGTCATAAAAAAAAACCAGTAAAAACTTGCGAAAATATGGTTGAAATACCTCATTCATGAGGGCTTGGAAGGTGGCAGGGGCATTAGTAATCCCAAAAGGCATGACCCTGAACTCATAGTGGCCCTGATGAGTGTGAAAGGCTGTCTTGTGAATGTCAGGTGCATAAACTCGTATTTGGTAATATCCTGAGCGAAGGTCGATTTTGGAAAATACCACAAAACCATTCAACTCATCCAATAACTCTTCAATAATAAGAATGGGTAATTTATCCTTCACAGTTATGTCATTAAGCTTGCGATAATCCACACAGAAGCGCCAAGTACCATCCTTTTTTTTTAACTAAGAGAGTAGGAGCAGCAAATGGGCTATGAATGGTTTGGATCACACCAGTGGAAAGCATTTCAAATACTAAGTTCTCGACAACAGACTTATGGATATAAGGGAATTTGTATGGCCTTTGGGAAGTAGGGTTAGACCCAGTTTTTAGGGGTATTTTATGATCAAGGGATCGAAAAGGTGGAAGACCAGTTGGCTCTGCAAAAACATCTGTAAAAGTCTCCAAAAGGCTAGAGACTGCAGGGGGTGGTGGGGTGATAGGTGTAGCAGATACAGAAAATAATTGGCCAATGATAGTGGGTGTATTGCTTTTAAGAAATTTCTTAAGGGAAGAAGCACTAATCAGACTCAAGGAAGGTGTCGAGGGTTTACCCTGTAAGGTTATTGGACTTCCTTGGTGTAGAAAAGAACTGCTCAATTGAGTGAAGTTAAAGGTGACATCACCAAGTTGGCGTAGCCAATCAGCACCCAATACAATGTCACATCCTCCTAGAGGCAAGGCTGTTAAATTCGCAGAAAATTGGTACCCTTGCATTTCCAAATTGAGGTGCTGGCAGATACCTTGACTGATAGTGCTATCACCATTAACAACTGTAACAAGCATTTTCCCAGTAGGAGATACATGAAGACCCAATTTGGAAGTCAAAGCTGCATCAATGAAACTGTGCGTACTCCCTATATCTATAAGAACAATCACAGAATGCTTGTTAAGATGGCCAGAAATTCTAATAGTGTCATGAGCAATATTTCCTGTCAAAGCATGTAGGGAAATCTCAATTGGAGAATCAGATGTCGAAGGAGATACATCAGAGATTTCTTCAGTAGATAAAGATTCATGTTCTTCTATATCTTCATCAGCAATTAACATGAACAGCTGCTGAGTTTTACATCTGTGACCTGATAGGTGTAGAATACACCGTATTTACTATCTAAGAGTTTATGCTTTCTTTGCTATTTTTCTAGTAAATTATGTATTTTTACGTGTGTTTTTGAGTTATTAGGTACTCCGGAATCGCACGGAGAAAGAAGAAGAAATCACTCAATTTGAACCAAAAGGCCAGAAAAGTCATTTCACGGGCGAACACTATCTGGAGCCCAGTCAAGGTTAAAAGGTGACTCAAATTACTAAAGAAAGGACAGTTCAAGTTAAGGGGCTGCCAAACTGGGTAGCCCTTATCCAAAAACGTAGTGCTGTTATCAGTTGGTAAAATGGATGAACCAAACCCATAGACCCACACCCGCACCGGATCCATGCCCGAGTCCGAACCCAATTTATAACTCTAAACCTAAATCGAGAGGAGGTTTTCTTCCTTCTCTTCTTTCACTCATTTTCACCTGAAGGGAGCTGTGAGAATTGAACCACACAGAGAGAGATTGATGGAAATTGTGGAATCGTAGCTGATAATTCGAGTTCACGGTGGTCTCTGTGGTTGGGGAACTGGGAAGGAAGAAGAAGATAGATCCGGTGATGAAATACAAGCAATTGACAGTGAATTGAGTTGGGTTTTAAATCGGTTTTGAGAAATTGACGAAGACCCGAGTCCCAATCTGATATGAGTTTCTAGGTGTTTGAAATTGAGACAGAATCAGAGGTTCGGCGAAGAAACGAGAGGGATTTTGATGGTTTATGGAACTGAATTGAGATGAGGTTAGGGTTCATAGAAGAATCTGATGTCGTTGGTGATACAGTGAGGATGTAAAGATGGGAATTAAATTTCTTCTTTGGTGAAATCGAGGTTCTAACGATGGAAATTGATTAGGGTTTTGTGGCAAGAATCAGAGCTAGGGTTGGTGCTGGTTATTTGAGATGGGTATCTCAAGATTGGAGGCACTGTGTTGCCAAGGATGGGTCGCTGGTGCTCTTACTGGTGGTGCTCTTACTGGTGGTGCTCTTACTGGTGGTGACATAAGGTGAAACTGGAGTTGAGGTTTAGAGTGAAAGAGATGCAACATATGATGCTAGGAATGGTGCTTGAACCGGTGCTGAGCAGCTGATGCGAGACGCTGAAGAGAAGGTGGTGCTGTGTTGAATAAGGAGATGAGAAGCTGCAGCTGAGATGTGTTGGTGGTTATATGGAATTGCAGGCATAGAGATGGATGAGCTGTAGGTTACAGGGAGCTGCATAAAAAGGGTTTGAGATGGTTGCCACTGTAATGAGCATTGTTGGCCTGAGCTGGTTGAGCTGCTGCTGCAATTGCAGAGCTGTAAGCACTAATGGAGTATGTGCTGCCTGTGAGTTAAAGTTACAGGGAAAGGTAGTGGCTCTGTTGGTGGTGAATTGAGTGAACTGCAACAAGGATTATGGCCTGAGAAAGGTGCAAGCTGCAGAATGGAATGTGTTTGTGAAGTACAGATTGACTCGGATGGCTTGAGTCTCCGGTGGTGTGGTCTGTGTGAACGAAATGGGAGAAGCAGGGGGTAAGGGCTGTTATGAGGCTGATTGAGTTGGTTGAGTTGTTGTGCAAAGTGACATGGTAGTGCAAATGCAGAGATTATGATGATTGGAAGTTTCAGTGGTGAAAGCATGGCCATCTTGGCTGGAGTTGAATGTAAAATTGCAGCAGCATGTGGTCCTGAGTTATGGCCTGAGGCTCAACAGGGTTTTGAGGTTATGTTGTGGCAAAGGAAGCTGGTACAAGTAGATGATGCATATGAGCCAGAGACTGAGCAGGATTGTGTTGCTTTATAGCAGGTGGTGCAAGCTGGTGAGATGGCATGTCGCAGCCGCAGTTTCGTTGGTGGCTGTGCTAGAAGGGCTCAGAGCTTGTAATGGTAAGTCAGTGAAGGTGTTGGTGTTGCTGTAATGGGTGAGAACAGGTTAGAGGAACTGAAAACAAGAGAGTTGCAAGAGAGCCATCATGGCTGGAAGTGCATTGGATATGCACAAGGATGGTGCATCACACAGTTATGGCCTGTGCAAATGGCTCAAGGCCTGGCAACTCAGCCCAATCAGCCAGAGAATAGCTGACTCTGAATCTGACTTCACCCTGACTCAGACCTGAATCTCCTTAACTCGGTTTGACTCGGTTTGACCGAGTTGACCCAAATTGACCCGAGTTGACTCGCCGTTTTGACCCGTTGACCGGTGACCGGGCGGACTTTGCCGGTCACCTGAAATAGTTTTTCGGCAACTTTCCGGCCAAATTCCGGCCACAATCCCAGTTTTCCGGCGAGCGCTTTTGGGACATATTTTCTACACGGGTTTCTCTCCATGGTGGGCCGGGTGAATTTCTAACTAATGGACTTGAAGACAAAACCTAATTTTGGAAGGAGTATCCTTTATGGAAATTGAGGAATATATAAAAGAGACCACGTTTTATTATCTCCTCTCTACTTAGTTTTCTAGGGTTTTACACCATGAAATCTCTTCTCTTTCTTCTTGTTATGAACTCCATGAATATGAACTAAGTTTTTATTATTGGTTGAAGATGTAGTTGGATTTTGCAACCAAGTTATGATTTTTATGAATTAGTTTTCTCTCAATATTATCGTTTGATTTCTACGGGTTACAATAATTGCATGATTGATGGATTGCAATATGATTGAATGTTTGTTTAGTCGAGTCTAGAATTGATTGAACTCACATCCATATCTATAACTATTTTAGGGTTTTCATCGAGCGATAACCTTGAATACGAGTAGCATGATATGATTAGGGTTTGTAGTGATACATCCTCGTAGTCATATGTAGAAATTGACCTTTGTTCGAATTGTTTGCGCAATGTATTACAATTGCATTGATTAGCCTATTTCTGAAACTTAATGCTCCTAGGAATTGAACTTGATTAGCGCAAGGCGTTAGGTTATTCTTTAGGTAGATTTCACATACGCAGCCCTAATGTGTGTGTTGATAACTTAAGAAATTTACGGAGTATTCTTGCAATAAGGTATTCTATGGCTTTTGATGATGGCGAGATTAAATACGAATTATATTCATACATTCATAAACTTGTTTACAATTGAAGATGAAACCTTTATCCAATATTTTCACATCCTTGATTTGCGTGTTTACTTTTATTTGTTTTGCTTTTTGTTTATTTTTATTTACACAATCGAAATTCTTAGGGTGTTTTATATAGGAAACCATAACAATTTGACAACCTAGACCTCTCTGTGGGATCGATCCTTTCTTGCCCTTGCTATATTTATATTTTGAGTAGTAAGAAAGTGTAATTATATTTGTGTCGCCTACGACCGCGATCAAATTTTGGCGCCGTTGCCGGGGAGGCAACGGTTGTCACTTGTTTGGTTTCTTATTTTTGTTTTGTTTTTGTTTTTAGTCTTATTTTTGTTTTTCTTATTTTCTGGTTTTTAACCTTGGTTTGAGAATCGTATGTCAGGTACCTATTATGGACGGAGCATATTGGAGCAATCAATACGGCTTTCAACCTCAACAACATGAAACCAATCCTTATGGGGAGTATAATCAAAACCAATCCTTTGGTCATGATCAATACTCCACGTACCCTATGAGTTATTCTCATACATATCAACCTTCTTATGGTGGTTATGTAAGTGAGCAACCACAAGGAGGGGAGAATAGTTTTACTCCTATTAATTTTTCTTCTAGTTTGGTAGATGAGATGCAACAATTTATGGCCAGCATGGAGTCAATTTGTGGACAACCAAGCGCGGAACCAATTTCATCGACCGAATGTGCTCATAGTATGTTTGGCCCAATTTCTGATCGTAGTTATGATCATCCACCCATTCAAAGGGAAGATAATTGGCCTAACAATACGGAAGTAAGTAATTCTACTTTTTCTTTGTCGAATGAGCTTTACAAACAAATGGAACACTATATTCAGAATTTGGATGGAACACTCCAAGAGCTTCAAAAAGGTGTTTCCACTTTAAGACAAGGCATTGAAGAATACAAGGAGGAAATGAATAATTATGTTGAAAAGGCGAACCTTCGGGGACTTTTGTTGATATTTGTGTAGTTAACTCAACTCTTGATCGTAATAATGATCATTCACCTATTCAAAAGGATGAGTTTGAGATTAGCAACACTAAATTCAGCAAGGAACAATCTTATGATGACTATGATAGTGATGATGATTATTATGAAAATACATCGTTTGAACCAATTCATGGTGACATCCCCGAGGAGTGTACAATGGAGTCTTTTTGGGATCAAGATGAAGATGAAGAGGAATATGTCGACACTTGTGTAGATTACTCAAGCATTGATCTTAATAATGATCAAGAGCCTATTCAAAGGGTGGAGCTTGAGGATGATGCATTTTCGAGTGTTCTAAAAAAGTTTCTTATGATAAAATTTGGATCCGCGAAAGAGTATGTGCCTTACAAAAAGGAGGAATATGTTGAGAATGAGACGGTTATGACCAATATTGTGGAAGACCCAATTGAGCTTGCATATGATTGTAATGATGATGTTTATGTCGAAACTTTGGTTACGGCAGAAACGGACGAAGAATGGTTGCAAGGTTTGATAGAGGACCATGATACACAAGAGGTGAATAATTCACTTGAGTTTTTCAAGGATGAAGAGGATTCCATAATACAAGAGATTGTGCAAGGTTTATCTAACCCTTTGCCTATTATTTCTTCTCCTTTACCTCTTATTGGTTTGAATGTATGTGCTTCGAGAATATTGTTGAATGACTTTGTTTCTCGATTTCCGCCATTAGAGATACTTGATTCTCATACTATGCAGGTTATGGAACAAGAAACCGTGGAAGTACCCGACTTCTATATTCTTTATACACTCCCAAGTGTGGACAAGAATAAGTGTGGGGGAAGCTTTTATCGGTTCATAACTTCACTTTTGCTTTATTGTACTAATATTTGTGTGAAGCTAGCGTTTCCAAAACAGGTTATATGGAAGGATCCCCAACTTTTCAGGTTATTGGTGTATGGGGAATGAATCTTACAAGAAGCTAAGTCGGGCCGTCGACTTTAAAACAAGCGCTTAGTGGGAGGCAACCCACCGGTTTTGTATCTTTATCCTTATCTTTTTATTTTTATGCATTTGCTTTTATCTTTATTTTCTTGTTTTTGCATATCATTTGCGGAATTTCCCACCTTGAACTCTCTTTGGAAGATTCAATTTTACATTGAGGACAATGTAAAGTTTAAGTGTGGGGGAGCATTTATATGTTTTAGTTTGTTTTATACATATAAAAAAAAAAAAAAAAAAAAATCAGAAAAATAGAAAAATCAGAAAAATTTGTGCTTTTTGAACTCCGAAATCTAGAACTTGTGCCTTTAGGATGACACCATTAGTGGATGGAACCATTTTGAATGCAGGAGTTGAGGAACCAATTAACTAAAAGGGGAAGAATATAGCTCAGAAATCACAAATTAACATGATAGTTGTTACCATATCTCGGAATATCACCATATCACGTTCTATTTTGATTTTTCCATATTTATCTATTGTTCTCTAAGTGCTTTGGTGGGTCACTAAACATCGACGTGTTATTACTGCTAGGATGAAATAGAGTGGTTGAGTTACTAGAAAAAGAAAAAAAAATGATGAAAAAAATATATATGAAAAAGAAAAAAAAAAATAAAAAAAAATAATTGAAAAGAAAAAAAAAAAGACCGATCAATTAGACCAAAACGGAATAAAAAGACACTTGGGAATAGCAGTATGTGTGAAACGTAGTCCCTGTCTCCGTCGCCTAAACAAGCGTGGAATGCAGGATCCAAGGCAACTATCATGTACTTGCTGACAAGAAGCATGCGCTTGGATCCAAAAGATCTAATCATGCCGTCTAAAAAAAAAAAAAAAAAAAAAAAAAAGAGACATTGGATCCAGTTTGATCCAATCATATAAAAAAAAATTATTATTGTGTTGAATAAAGTCACTCTTGGTTCCCTTGTATATGCCAATTGATTTGATGTAGCATTCAGCACCAAGTAGCTCAATCCAAAGAGGATTAGGGTCATCTTAGCAAGTAACCTTGAGACAGAGATATGGGAAACATCGAACACTTGTGAATATTCGCCAACATCTACATCTATATCCATCTTCTTAATCTTTTCATTGTGATTGTGGTTGTTAGTTTTCGAGTATTGTGGCTTGTTCGACTATCTAATTAGAGTTTATTTACTAATATATGAATTGAATTTGCAAGGTACCTCCTCCTGTAGTCATTTTGGATTCGTTCATTGATTTGTCACAAATAGACGGAGTTTGAAATATAGGTTTTGTAGGTATATCTCTAGTAAACCTTCACGAGACTATAACTCATCCACTAGGGACACTTAGTGGTTTAAAGGCTTGTTATTTATGCTAAAAGTGACCGTAGCCTCGACGACACGGAGTTGTTGTATTTTATTATTGTTTTGTTTGATTTGCTCGAGGACTAGCAAAGTCTAAGTGTGGGGGAATTTGATAGGTGTAGAATACACCGTATTTACTATCTAAGAGTTTATGCTTTCTTTGCTATTTTTCTAGTAAATTATGTATTTTTACGTGTGTTTTTGAGTTATTAGGTACTCCGGAATCGCACGGGAGAAAAGAAGAAGAAATCACTCAATTTGAACCAAAAGGCCAGAAAAGTCATTTCACAGGCGAACACTATCTGGAGCCCAGTCAAGGTTAAAAGGTGACTCAAATTACTAAAGAAAGGACAGGTTCAAGTTAAGGGGCTGCCAAACCTGGGTAGCCCTTATCCAAAAACGTAGTCTTTGTTATCGATTGGTAAAATGGATGAACCAAACCCATAGACCCACACCCGTACCCGGATCCATGCCCGAGTCCGAACCCAATTTATAACTCTAAACCTAAATCGAGAGGAGGTTTTCTTCCTTCTCTTCTTTCACTCATTTTTCACCTGAAGGGAGCTGTGAGAATTGAACCACACAGAGAGAGATTGATGGAAATTGTGGAATCGTAGCTGATAATTCGAGTTCACGGTGGTCTCTGTGGTTGGGGAACCGGGAAGGAAGAAGAAGATAGATCCGGTGATGAAATACAAGCAATTGACAGTAAATTGAGTTGGGTTTTAAATCGGTTTTGAGAAATTGACGAAGACCCGAGTCCCAATCTGATATGAGTTTCTAGGTGTTTGAAATTGAGACAGAATCAGAGGTTCGGCGAAGAAACGAGAGGGATTTTGATGGTTTATGGAACTGAATTGAGATGAGGTTAGGGTTCATAGAAGAATCGATGTGTCGTTGGTGATACAGTGAGGATGTAAAGATGGGAATTAGGCTGCTGCTGGTGAAATCGAGGTTCTAACGATGGAAATTGATTAGGGTTTTGTGGCAAGAATCAGAGCTAGGGTTGGTGCTGGTTATTTGAGATGGGTATCTCAAGATTGGAGGCACTGTGTTGCCAAGTATGGGTCGCTGGTGCTCTTACTGGTGGTGCTCTTACTGGTGGTGCTCTTACTGGTGGTGACATAAGGTGAAACTGGAGTTGAGGTTTAGAGTGAAAGAGATGCAACATATGATGCTAGGAATGGTGCTTGAACCGGTGCTGAGCAGCTGATGCGAGACGCTGAAGAGAAGGTGGTGCTGTGTTGAATAAGGAGATGAGAAGCTGCAGCTGAGATGTGTTGGTGGTTATATGGAATTGCAGGCATAGAGATGGATGAGCTGTAGGTTACAGGGAGCTGCATAAAAAGGGTTTGAGATGGTTGCCACTGTAATGAGCATTGTTGGCCTGAGCTGGTTGAGCTGCTGCTACAATTGCAGAGCTGTAAGCACTAATGGAGTATGTGCTGCCTGTGAGTTAAAGTTACAGGGAAAGGTAGTGGCTCTGTTGGTGGTGAATTGAGTGAACTGCAGCAAGGATTATGGCCTGAGAAAGGTGCAAGCTGCAGAATGGAATGTGTTTGTGAAGTACAGATTGACTCAGATGGCTTGAGTCTCTGGTGGTGTGGCTGTGTGAACAGAAATGGGAGAAGCCAGGGTAAGGGATGTTATGAACTGCAGATTGAGTTGGTTGAGTTGTTGTGCAAAGTGACATGGTAGTGCAAATGCAGAGATTATGATGATTGGAAGTTGCAGTGGTGAAAGCATGGCCATCTTGGCTGGAGTTGAATGTAAAATTGCAGCAGCATGTGGTCCTGAGTTATGGCCTGAGGCTCAACAGGGTTTTGAGGTTATGCTGTGGCAAAGGAAGCTGGTACAAGTAGATGATGCATATGAGCCAGAGACTGAGCAGGATTGTGTTGCTTTATAGCAGGTGGTGCAAGCTGGTGAGATGGCATGTCGCAGCCGCAGTTTCGTTGGTGGCTGTGCTAGAAGGGCTCAGAGCTTGTAATGGTAAGTCAGTGAAGGTGTTGGTGTTGCTGTAATGGGTGAGAACAGGTTAGAGGAACTGAAAACAAGAGAGTTGCAAGAGAGCCATCATGGCTGGAAGTGCATTGGATATGCACAAGGATGGTGCATCACACAGTTATGGCCTGTGCAAATGGCTCAAGGCCTGGCAACTCAGCCCAATCAGCCAGAGAATAGCTGACTCTGAATCTGACTTCACCCTGACTCAGACCTGAATCTCCTTAACTCGGTTTGACTCGGTTTGACCGAGTTGACCCAAATTGACCCGAGTTGACTCGCCGTTTTGACCCGTTGACCGGTGACCGGGCGGACTTTGCCGGTCACCTGAAATAGTTTTCCGGCAACTTTCCGGCCAAATTCCGGCCACAATCCCAGTTTTCCGGCAGCGCTTTTGGGACATATTTTTACACACGGGTTTCTCTCCATGGTGGGTAGGGTGAATTTCTAACTAATGGACTTGAAGACAAAACCTAATTTTGGAAGGAGTATCCTTTATGGAAATTGAGGAATATATAAAAGAGACCACGTTTTATTATCTCCTCTCTACTTAGTTTTCTAGGGTTTTACACCATGAAGTCTCTTCTCTTTCTTCTTGTTATGAACTCCATGAATATGAACTAAGTTTTTATTATTGGTTGAAGATGTAGTTGGATTTTGCAACCAAGTTATGATTTTTATGAATTAGTTTTCTCTCAATATTATCGTTTGATTTCTACGGGTTACAATAATTGCATGATTGATGGATTGCAATATGATTGAATGTTTGTTTAGTCGAGTCTAGAATTGATTGAACTCACATCCATATCTATAGCTATTTTAGGGTTTTCATCGAGCGATAACCTTGAATACGAGTAGCATGATATGATTAGGGTTTGTAGTGATACATCCTCGTAGTCATATGTAGAAATTGACCTTTGTTCGAATTGTTTGTGCAATGTATTACAATTGCATTGATTAGCCTATTTTCGAAACTTAATGCTCCTAGGAATTGAACTTGATTAGCGCAAGGCGTTAGGTTATTCTTTAGGTAGATTTCACATACGTGACCCTAATGTGTGTGTTGATAACTTAAGAAATTTACGGAGTATTCTTGCAATAAGGTATTCTATGGCTTTTGATGATGGCGAGATTAAATACGAATTCTATTCATACATTCATAAACTTGTTTACAATTGAAGATGAAACCTTTATCCAATATTTTTCACATCCTTGATTTGCGTGTTTACTTTTATTTGTTTTGCTTTTTGTTTATTTTTATTTACACAATCAGAAATTCTTCCGGGTGTTTTATATAGGAAACCATAACAATTTGACAACCTAGACCTCTCTGTGGGATCGATCCTTTCTTGCCCTTGCTATATTTATATTTTGAGTAGTAAGAAAGTGTAATTATATTTGTGTCGCCTACGACAGCGATCATGACCCTGTCTGTAAAACTCATCACAGTTATAGCAAAGTCCCTTATCCTTCATAACCTGCATTTGTGCATGAGTGAGTCTCTTAACAGGAGGAAGATAATTGTCTGGTGAGGTTTTAGTAGGTGTAGTAGGGTGAGTCACAATGGGAGCTGATGAAGAAGCATTGCGCTTAGTAAGGGTGGAGGATTGAGAGAAAAAAGGCTTGATAGTAGATGATGGGTGGGAAACAGAAAGTGGTGAAGGTGCAAATGGTCTAGAGAATGATTTAGTTGGTTTAGGCTGGTGATGCATAGAAGCCTGCTGCAGCCTAGCTAAATAAAAAGTTGTGGCAGTACTCTCAGGTTTGAACATTTGCACAACTGTACGGATCTCCTCTTTTAACCCACTAATGAAGCTCAATGTGTAAAAACTCTCAGGTAGATAAGGATTGTTAGCCACCATAAGGCCTTTATAATGTTCCCAGAGATCATAGTAATCCTATACAGTGGTAGTTTGTGTCAGTTTATTGAAACTACCAACATAATTATCCTGAGCAATATCTTCAAATCTAGCACATAAATCATGTTTAAAGGTATCCCATGAAATAAATTCTTTACCCTGCTGGTAATTTAAAAACCATGAATCTAAGGAAGAATCGAAATGAATTGCAGCCATATCAACACATTCATCATCAGGAAATTTATGTAAACTAAAATACCGGTCACATTTAAGATCCCAACCACGAGGATTAGTACCATTCAAACGAGGAAAATCAACCTTGGGGGTACGAGTGAACTTACGAGATTCAGTATTGGAGAAATTATGAATCACCTAATGAAGATCTGTAAATGGGCTACCCGGATTTGGTGGATGATTCTCCGATCCAGAAGCCTCAGGTTGATGAGATTACGCCGATTGAAACAAATTAATAAGAAGATTCATCTTATCACCCAAAGATTGAATCTCAGTTTTCATCTCAGAGATTGAATTGGTGTGTTGAGTAACGATAGTAGAGATTTCCTGAAGTTTTTCCTTGGTGGCCATGGTTACAGGTTCCAGGATGGAGTCCGATACCAATTTTAGTGTACCGAGGTACAACTACAAGATGAACCAATGGGGTAATTAGCAGCAAGCTGCTTTCTCTCTGCAAGCAGAGCCTAACCTTCAAGAACTGAAAGCAAAATTGATTTGCATTAACTGAATTCACCTGAGTACAATAATTGGTTCTTAAAGGACCAATCCTGATAACTACATCCAACAGTTAGGAGTGCATCAAACATAAACACTGGTTTCTAGGAAATAACTCAAATAACCTAATGCTAATTCCACCCCTGACTGACTCAAGTTGCCCCCCACAGTAAAAATGAATTCAAATTACAGTTTAAGGTGAAGTAACTCGTAGGATCATGACATATCCCCCTTTTGATTTCCATGGTGATTCATTGCGATTCGTTGATTGATATTAAAAGGGTTTGATCCTTAATCCAAGGTGAATCAGATTCATTCTTCAATTTCGAATTCCATCCACAAAATCATCAAAGGTGAGTGAATCTAATTTTAGGGTTTAAAGTTAATTTTATTTTGATTTTGATGAAATTTTTGATATTAGGTTGGTTAGGTATGTAGTATGCAATTCAGTAATAAAACTAAAACATAGATTTAGTAAAAAATCCATGATTATTACTTGTAGTGTGATGTATCACTTGATTTATGTTCAATGAAATGTTTATATTCTACCATTGTATCGATGTTTAATGTTGATTTACTTGAATTTATGTATGGTACTAGAGATAACCCGTGCCGTAACGGCACTCGTTACAACATTTATCTAATAACATGTTGAACCGTGAACCCCAACCAAAATCACCTATATCATCTTGTTCTAATAATGTATAGTTAAAAATTAAAAATGGGTAATGTAACATTTAATTATCTAGTTTAGTAATTGCCTCTAGTGGCTATTAAAAAATAAAAATGGGCTTGAAAGTCAGTATCCTCGTTAGGCCGAATCCCATTTTTTTTTTTTAAATTAATTTTTCATAATAGGATTAATTCAGATGGTTTGCACATGTGTATGCCATTACCCGTACATCCGCTTTCCCAATCATTCCAAAATCAAAATATAGAAAATTAGAGTGGAAAAAGGTCGGCATTTGTCCTAAAACATTTTGGCGATACTTCATCCCAAAATTCACGTGAGCCTTTATTTCTCATCCCCTAAAATTACTGACTTTCAAGCTCAATTGCTAAAAGCCTCTTGAGTGATAGAGTACACAAATAACCTTGCCATTTATGTCAAGAGCCTTACTACCAAATAACCTTGCTCTTGAGATGCATAGGTTCTTGGTAGCTTAAGAGGCAAACTACCAATTATCATGACCTTGTATCGATTCCCACTATGTCTTTGATTTCACTCCACATAAGTTAATGAAACCGTTCAAATTCTCAGATCAACTGAATGGATTTTGAATGCATTCTTGATTTTCCATCTCATGTCTACTGAAAATTTTGGAGAGGGCGATTCAGCAATTTTATATATCATATTTTGGCGATGCGTGGTTGAGGAGAAAACATGCAAAAGCGGTTATGTAACTGTGATTCTTCGCACATGTTTACCAATTAAAGGGGTTGATTCATAGGAACGAAAATAGTGGTTGTGATTCTTTGCACCAAACATGTTCATATCACCAAGGTCATTTCCAAACAATTTCGTGCTTTGATTGTTTCTCGTCTAGGCATGCTATAGGATTTTGTTCTTTATAAATGATTAGTATATGTTTACTGTTTTATTTTTATTTTTATATAATTTAATTTGTTTCTTAACTAAAATTAATTTTTTTATTTTTATTTTAATAAAAATTCCAAAACGATTTAAACAACACCACCCTTGGTTGGAAGCCGAGCAACAAGCTGAGATTTAAACGATTTAATTTGTTTCTTTATACATGATTTAAATAAAAATACAATTAGCTATCATGGATTTTCTTTATAATAAGTGTTTTTATGTACAGTTCTTCAATAATACAATAACTTAGTTTTCATTTAATTTTGTGAATTTAATTGAAATTTTTGTGATTCTTGATTTTGAAGATTTTTTGGTATTTTATTTATTTATTTGTAGATGGAGAATATAATGTAAAAAAAATAAAATAATGAGATAATTAAAGCTAATGGTCTTAATTGTTTCTTCACATTTAATTTAATATTTATTTATGATCTTAATTATAAGGATCCCACTCAAAGTATATCCATAATTGGAGGAGGTTACAGCTCTTACATCCGTCGGATGTCTATGGTTGGGATGAGACTGGGATGATCGGATGCTACGTTTGTCTCTCAAAATGTTATCCATCAGTCCAAAGCTCAAAAACCCCTTCTGTTTTGTATTATAGATATAAAAATTAAAACTATTAATTGTTGTCTTGAAAGGTACAAAATGAGTCTAATGCGTATTATTAGACTAATGCGTGCTTATGTGAGAGTTAAATACGAAATCTATCTGGATACTTTTAGTGATGAAGAAGAAAAAGCTTTGTTAATGTTTACACAATTGTGTTTGGATGAACGGATGCGTATTATTAGACAGCCGATGCCTAGGGAGGTGCATACACGTAGTGTAGTTACCCGAGATCGAGTGTGGCATGATGCGAAAATGATCAATGATTATTTTACACCTGGAACTTTTTATACCTCAAGACAATTCAAACAACGTCTAGGAATGAAGGAAGAATTATTCGAGAAATTGTTAGGAAAATTGCTTGAAGTGGATCCATATTGGCAACAACGTCCGGATGCAACTGGTGTTATGGGACATTCTACGCATGTGAATTTAGTTATCGTGATGAAATATTTGTGAAAAAGTACGGCAGCTGATAGTGTTGATGATTACACTCGTATGTGTGCCATGGAAATATACTATTATCTAAAAAGATTTTGCCACACCATTTGCATGACTTTTGGAGAAAGATATTTACGTGAACCCAATCTTGAAGATGTTCAGAGGTTGCTAGATGAGAATGCCGAACGAGGACTTCCAGGAATGCTTGGTAGTATTGATTGTATGCAGTGTACATGGAAGAATTTTCTGATAACTTGGCAAGGAACTTACCGGGGTAAAGAGAAATACAGTTCTATGGTTTTATAGGCGGTGGCATTATATGATTTATGGTTTTGGCATGCTTTTTTTGAAATGCCTGGGTCAAAAAACGATTTGAATATGTTGACACACTCTCCCCTTTTTTATAACATGCTAAAGGGTGTAGCACCTCCATGCAATTATGTCATCAACGGTCACCAATACAATATGGGTTATTTTTTAGTGGATGATATCTGTCCAAAGTTGACTACAATTGTACAAGCTTTCAGTCAGACATCAGACATTCCCGACTATGTAAGATTCAACAAGTATCAAATGGCTAAAATAAAGGATGTCGAGCGTGCTTTTGGAGTGCTTAAAGGTAAATTTAGAATTGTCGGATCACCGTGTAAGTATTGGCAACAATCTGACTTGAACCTAATTATGAAATGTTGTCTTATTTTACACAACATGATTATTGAGCATGAACGTCGGGAGACAAATTGTTGTAGAGTTGTTCATGTTCCGATCCCGGAACCTACCGATAATGGTCATGTTTTTATGTCAAGTATGAAAAACCTAGAAATGCACCTACAACTAAGAACGGATCTTGTTACGCACATTGCTGTGTATCCTGGTAGAGGAGCCCGTGCAGCAGACTCGTCTAGTTTTGAGGGTTCAGATATGGAATACGTGGTACTTCCATCATCAGATGGAGAATACAATGATACAGACTTAGAAGAAGAAGAAGTTGTTCCTGGTCAAAATAAGGATGGTGCATTTGAGTATTATGGAGATTACAATGACCAAATCCCAGATGACTTTGAACATGCAGGTGAACAGATTTATGGAGATGGATATGTAGAGGAAGAATATGAACATGATGAAGATGACGACGATGATGAGGATGAAGATGATGAGGGTGAGGATGATGACGATGAGGAGGATGAATGATAACCCCTTCACTTTTGTGTTTGAATGTTTGAATGCTACAATCAGATGTTTGAAGGAGTTTTAATTATTTTTGGGTTTCAATCACGTCTGACAATGAATACATTTTAATTGCACTTCAGTGTCTGCAGCCGTATGGTCACTTCTCTTAGTCTAATTATATAGTACTTGCAGTCGTATAGTCACTTCTCTCAATCTATTTGTACAGTAAGTGCAATCTCTTTGTACAGTATATGGATATGTATTACAGTCGAAATAGTAGATTACTTACCATGTATAAATAGATCACATATCGTTTACCAATGAACACCTGAGTTCTACCAACTTTCTTCTCCATCTATAAAATTAAACACTACTGTTCTCCAAATTGTTATTTACAAAACAATACCTTCCTTTCAAAATTATGGGGGGTTATACTCCGAAAGAAGATGAAGTGATTGTCAGTTTTTGGGTCAAAGTTTTTCTAGAGAATGACGAAGGAGTTCAACAATGAAATACCACAAACATTTGGGACCAGATGCTGCAAAAGTTTATTGGAACTACAGGGAATCCGAACCAACGAACGATTAGTTATATACAAGAAAGATTATGCATTATCACTTCTGCTGTGAGAGAATATGCACCGCTACAAAAAATATTATACCTATCTTGCACTCATGTAATTATAATCCACTTACCGGTTACCTACCAATAGTGTGCACTGAATTGTTGAATAATTTAATTGTAAATTGATATTGTTTTCTTTTGTTGTAGGAGGAGGAGGATAAAGGAAGTTATTAAAAAAGAAGTTTGGAAAGGAATTTCGGTTTTATAACTGCTACTTATTGTTGAAAAACAACATCCCTGAGTATAACCCGAAACCCACAAAAGATGTTGATTATGAAAATTCAGATGAAGAGTGCACAAGTTAAATAATGATAGGTTTTGTGGGTATATCTTTCTGTAAACCCTCACAAGACACAACTCGTCCAATAAGGTCGCCTAATGGTTTAAAGTCTTGTTGCACGTGCTCAATGTAATCGTGATTCCTACAAAAGTGAAAATAACTAGTATCAATTATTATAAAAGCACATTACATCATGTTCATCAAATTTAAACTCTTAAAAATAAGGACAACGACTTTATCGCCAATCACCTCGCCCACTTTGTGAAATAATCCGTTGCCAATTAGGTACCTTCTTTGTCCTGGTAAAAATGGTCCCACAATATCTAAACCCCATTTTGCTTGAAGAATTTAAAGGTGCATGTATCTTCTTTCCGTGTCTTTTATCTTATGGCTATTGTTCTCGCGTCCTCATGCACAATAATATCCTTGCGTCTTTGCTTTATATGCCAAAGATCTTCGCCGCTATGATTTCCCAGCATCTCCAATTCGAAGGTCCATCAAAGAACGCCGATAGAGCACGCCATCTGCAATTCATAATTTGTTGCTCGGCTCTTTAACTTGTGTGCTTCCAAATTTCTTGGTACCTGCCTTTCATTATACGCGTGTTCTTCTTTTGACCTTGTATCTCATCTACCACCATCATTATATCTCTTCTTGTTCCTCTTCTTTATTAATTGAGGAGCGTACTGTATTTTGATATTCCTCGCAGTCATCATACTTGATATAAAAAGTTATCTCTTCTTGATATGTGCCTCCATTTTATTTTTATCCGTGCCGACAACAAAAAGTAGGATGGATCATTTAGGAAACTTAATTGCCAATTCGGTAATTCTCACACTCTCCAGCTTTCATTTCTATTGCAAATCGTAAGCATTATTATGGCTTCGTATTCCGTTTTTCATTATTGGTAGACTCAAATTCCAATCTTAACTTATTGCCTTACGGCGAGAAATCATAACAATTCCCACTCCTTTACCTTCTCCATTTGATGATCCATCCACTAAAACGGTTAACAAATCTTTTGGGTCTCCATGTTCTTCCTCTACATCCATCATTTCAGCTTCATTGCGAACCCGTGACTTGGTTGAAGATAATATTTCATATTGAGTTTATGATGACTTATTTGAGCAAAATCTTCGATGATCTTTTTGATTTTTATTGTTTTCTTTTGTTGTAGGAGGAGGAGGATAAAGTTTCTTCCTTAGTTCCAAAGTTATTAAAAAAGAAGTTTGGAAAGGAATTTTGGTATTTTTATCGCAACATTTACTTCATTTTGATAATATATTCTTCCTTTGGTACTTATTCCGGTTGGTTGAATTTGAAAAACAACATCATGGTCCTAGCAACATGTTATATGGTGTCAATGTCACTGTGTTTAACGGAATACGTATTTTTATCTCCCCTTTAACTTTTGTTATGGATTTACCAAAACAATAAGATGTTGATTAGAATATGATGAATTCCCGTATCGATTAAAACTCCATTCATTATCCATGATGTTTCTCTCTCCTTCCTTAAGAGTGGCACTTTTTGAAGTTATCTCTTGCTTTTCCCAATAATGATAGGTTTTGTGGGTATATCTTTCATTTTTCTTCGATCTAAACAACTTTAAAATTTTCTTTTCCTAAACCAACTCTAGCGTATATGTAGTGAGTAGCAGTTTTCCACACTACACCTCTCACTATATTTTGTTAATTAGTCCATTGGAAGTTGCATAATTGAGAATGTTTATTGATTAATTTCATGAGTTCTACACAAGAAAAGTAGAATTACACTTACATACAAATTATTAAAAACCATATTACATCAGTTCATATTCAAATTCTTGATTAAACTAAAACATAATAACCAAGGTTTTTAAAGCGTGAAGCGAAGCGTGACTTGTTTTTCATTTCTAAGAAGCGAGCGTATGTTGAAAAATGAAGCATTGATTCCTGGTTGATGTTTGAAGCGGAAGATTTCTTATAAAATAACATTAATTGTTAGTGGGAATTATAGAATCTAGAAAGATAATATTTATATACGTCCAATCATGATAAAAAAAACGAAGGCCTGGTACAATAGTTCATTGTATTGTACCTTACCTGAAATCTAGCTGAATGGGATGCTTAGATCCGGCTCTACCCAAACTTTTCTGGTTCACCCCAACATTACCCACTTGTCCGACTGTTGCTGAGCAGTTTTTAGATATCAAACGTGTGACGCCCTAACCTAATCACCTGCTTAGCTATAAAGATTACAACCTAATTGAAGCATCAAATCTAGATTAATGATCTTAAAAATTTCAATTTCATAAGCTAATCCCAAAGGCAAACCCATACACTCTGATATTATATAAATGAAGATCTCTCGAGTGATATGAATATAATAGTGTGTCGTTTTACAGATTAACAAAAATTAACATATACAAAAGCTACACAACATCTCTGATACGATAAAAGCTTTAAGCTACGAAACAGTTATCTTAGAGCGCACCTTTTCTTCTGATTACTGAAAACTGAAGTGGGAACGAGTGAGCACATCATCCCAAAGGGGTGCCCAATGAAAACAAATAACATTCCAAGTAATCACTAATATGTTTCACAGTTCTAAAGAATAGTAACAAAACATGTGATCGTACATAATATGCATAAAAATGATTTCCCCAAATACCTCGATATAATATTTCCTCATCTGGGTCTTAACGACATAAATTAGGTTATAAAATAAAAAGTAATACTATTTCGCTTTACGCGCTAGATAGATAATATATGCACTTCCCGTGCTATGTATTGCCTCATCTGGGCTATATGACTTAGCAAAGAGCTGTAGGGAGACCACAGTCACTCCTCGCGGGGATTTCACTCAAACACACATCAAATTATTCACTCAGCAATCAGCAAGCATCGTAATATATCATTCATGAAAGAATGTTATTCTAACTCCACTTCCTCAGGTATTGCGTACCATAATAACAATATCCGTGAAAGACCACCACTGGATGAATCTACAAAAGTGAAACTAGAACAACTAAAAAATGTCATTCAGACCTCGCCAAACTCATTGGAGAAAGCGAAAGCAGAATAACTCCAGACTCGAATAATAGCCCATCCACACGGAGTGCGATACAAACCATGATTCAAGAATCTACCATCATAAGTCCCGAAGGTTTTGCAATCAAGCATAATATGCAAACGAATGGATTCTCTCAAAAAATTGTAAAAGGTAATATTCCCCCTATATAACGATATTGCCTCATCTGGGCTATAATAAGCATAAAAATAGATATAACATTTGAAGAATCCACACAATGCATATTACACAACATACCCAATCATTTCCACACAAATATGCTCATAAAAAGTAATGACTCATCATGCTCGCATATGAAAAGGAACTTAATGATTACAAGAAGGTTACAGAGTTCCCACCTGTTTTGATGGCAAGCCATGCCCACCTCGAAGTCCAGAATCCACTACTCCATCCATTGAGTCGGTCGTTGTTAATATAGACTAACTGTTAAACACACAAGCACTCTAAGAGTTTAGCCAATAGGCTCATATAATGTTTATATCAAAATATCATATAAGTTTCCAGTTATGGGTTAAATGGAAATAACTAATGGTTCTAGTTTTATCAATGGTTCAATAACCTGGCATTTAGTGTTCTTGGCATAAATTAATATTTACTTATCCAGATGAGGTCAAATTGGGTACCATTGGAAAGCTCTTGAAAAACCCTACAACTTTGTAGAACGATCCGAAAGTTAAATCGGAACTTAAGGGGTCCAAAACATCAAAAATAAGAAAACCGGCTCTAATTATGGTCCACGGGCCAACTCAGACCGGCCCGACAACCCGCCCACTAACTCGGTCCATCACCCTACCATCTGACCCGGTCTGGCACTCGAGTCAGCTCACTGACCCACTGACTTAAAGAGTTCAGTCGGTCATTTATCAAACACTTGACAGGCACTTTTGAATATTTCTTTTCAAGTTTCTTACAACTTGTACACAGCACATGCACTCAACTTTGAGAGTCTCTAGACTTCTCAATTTTGATCCAAACAAAGCTATTAATGGCTCATTAGAAAGGCTATAGTCTCTTCTTCAACTTTGTAGTTTTGACTAGAATCCAATTCGGATCCGAAGATACCTAGAAAAGTATGTTTAGTCTCTAATTCACTGCTGTTTTCCAGAAATTCAGTCGCAACAACTAAACTTTTAAAATTCATATTTAATTATAGGATTATCCAAATTGAGCAAACTCAATGTCTATAGAAAGATAAGAGACTCTTCTAAAAGTCCCATGCTTGGGTCGAACTCTAATTCATAACATAAGTTGATCATTTTCATTATACAAAACATGGCAGAGACACATATTTCATGAACTAAGAATTTATTTGTTTTCAATCCATTCCATGATTCAACACAAACCCAAATCATCAATTACCTAATAGAAAGTATTAAAAGGGTTACCTTGGTTTAAAGATTTTTTAGAACCTAATTTTCATCATCTCCATCATGTCTTCTATCATGAACACCAAGAACACTCTTTGTTCTTCTTTCTTTTATGAAAACTCTCATCTCATCATGATCATCAACTTTTCCTAAGTTTAGATACATTTACTCACTGTTTCTCTTTTCTTCTCCTAATGTTTCACCTCAATACTCTCTATATTCTTCTCAACACCCTACACAAACAACACCTACTTTAGAATAACATTTCAAATACAAGTAAACTCCACCACCTCCTACTTCCCACGTGAATATATATATGATGACTCCCCTCTTGATTTCACCGTTAATATTGATACTAAGTCAGAAGATTTAGTTAACCTAATCATAATTAATTTAGCTTAACTATAATTAAATAACAAACTCTAGTATATCACTAGTTTGGTCAATCCCGCAGTCAACCCGAGTTGACCAAAGTCCAGCTTCGCATCTAAATTTCCAAGTGACATAACTTCCCCATACGGTATCCGAATAGCGTTTCCAAATAGTGTGTTTCTTAAAAAATTTCAAGATCTATCCGATGGTGCTATTGGATAATCCAAATTATTATTTTAATAATTAACATAAATTAATGTTCAAATTTAATTAATTATTAAGTGATTAGGCGACGTAATTGTCCATTCGGTTAGTCGGCTAGTCAATAGTCATTGACCTACTTAAGGATCCTTACATTCTATCCACCTTATAAGAATTTTTGACCTCGAAAATTAAATCGATCTACCTCTCAATGTAAGTACTGCTCATACTTACAAACACACGAAATCCCACTCATTTCAAATGAGTTTGACCGAAGCAACATGAAATGAAACATAAATTTATATGGTTTTCTACAACTAAGATCTAAAGTTTGTAACTCTAGGTTCAACTAAAATAATTTGTATTCCAACGGATAAGTATGTCTAATTTCTCTGTGAATATTTATAATCTAATATTGAGTAATTTTATTAATTTGATGTAGTTTCATGTTTGTTATATATTTATCCATATAATTAATCCACATTTTGAATTCACGTCAATTTATAATATCTGGTATTTTAACTTAACTGATACATATATATATATATTCTAAATATTATTTACCATAAATTTGTTATTAACCTAATTGCTCGAATACTATTATCAACGATGTTATTAATCTCATCATTGTTATTACTATCATTATTGGTTTGTTGATAATCCAGTTGGTACACTATGTCGATAATCCAGTTGGTAATCCTTTAAATATGACTCTACACTCATGTAAAGATTGATCTAATTGATTCTATTTATTTTTATTGGATATGTATCCTTACCTTGTTAAATAATGGTGTTAGTATTTTAATATGATGCATTAATTTTTTTTTTTTAACATATCTTAATATTCATTAGGTTTTGCTATTAACGTAAAATATCCTATTAATATACGATTTTTTTTAAAATCTAATATAGTACTAAACCTCCGAATACTATTATTACTACTTCAAGTGTACTTGTTTTATTCTAGTGATTTATTAAACCGTTCGTTTGACTAAAAGTAATCAAGATATGAGATTACTAACAAGTTTAATCTTTTTATCATATACATCATTAAATTATTACGTCTAATCCTTATATATCTTACCTTAACTATTTGGTTTATACGAGAAGAAGCAATTCTAATTTATCATCAGTTTAATTTTTGAAACTTAACCTTACATAATTATTAATAATTTTCTATAGCTATTTGATCCTAGTTATTGTTTTTATCGATATATATATATATATATATATATATATATAAGATTTTAATTAAATTACTAATTGATACTAACATTACTAATTGATAAGTACTAACATTACTAATAGATACTAATTGATACTAATAGATTTTAATTCTATTTGTTCAATATGATACCAATTGATAAGTACTAACATTTCTTTTATTTTGATTATGTTACTATTATTATCATTTATTATTATTATTATTATTAATATTAATGGTCGAACTATCATCCTAACTACTCTTATAATTATATTAAGTACACCATAATCATGTGGTTCATACATATAATTAAAGCACACCTTACTACGACAGAAACTAACTTCATTTTGCAAATGAAGTGCAAAAATCAACGTCAGAAGTTAATCTAATAAGATACAGAAGAAGTCATGAATGATTAAACTATCAACTACAATCACGACTTAATAATGCATCTGCCTACTTAGTTGTTTGTTACTATATTTCACTAAGATGGACCATATGGGGATTTAAACTACATCTACAATTTTGGCTCAACTACACTAATTTATGTTCTAACAAATAAGTAAAACTAAGTTCCATACACTAATTGTCTATTTCAGTAGATAATGCCTCTACATATAAGTAAAGGTACTCAATAAGTTAACTGAATATGGGATCTATCAGAATTACTAACCACACCATCTTTCCAGTGTTATATTGATTATGAGTTTACTTTTAAACTAATTATCCTCTAATATCTGTCAGCTTCTAAATCAAAATATTGGTTTAACCTATAATTTTTACTTCATACTATTTACTCATTCAACAAGAAAACAAACAACCAATAAATCTTTTAGTTTTTGATAGCTTTTAGTGATTATAATTTATCTCATCACCCATCCCGTTCTAAACTAATCTAGTCATCTATATGGCACTAAGAATTATCTACCATTTCCCATGTAAGATATAATAGTGAGCTCTGATACCAAGTTGTGACGCCCCAACCTAATCACCTGCTTAGCTATAAAGATTACAACCTAATTGAAGCATCAAATCTAGATTAATGATCTTAAAATTTTCAATTTCATAAGCTAATCCCAAAGGCAAACCCATACACTCTGATATTATATAAATGAAGATCTCTCGAGTGATATGAATATAATAATGTGTCGTTTTACAGATTAACAAAAATATACATATACAAAAGCTACGCAACATCTCTGATACGATAAAAGCTTTAAGCTACGAAACAGTTATCTTCGAGCGCACCTTTTCTTCCTCGATTACCAAAACTGAAGTGGGAACGAGTGAGCATATCATCCCAAAGGGGTGCCCAATGAAAACAAATAACATTCCAAGTAATCACTAATATGCTTCACAGTTCTAAAGAATAGTAACAAAACATGTCATTGTACATAATATGCATAAGAATGATTTCCCCAAATACCTCGATATAATATTTCCTCATCTGGGTCTTAACGACATAAATTAGGTTATAAATAAAAAGTAATACTATTTCGCTTTACGCGCTAGATAGCTAATATATGCACTTCCCGTGATATGTATTGCCTAATCTGGGCTATATGACTTAGCAAAGAGCTGTGGGGAGACCACAGTCACTCCTCGCGGGGATTTCACTCAAACACACATCAAATTATTCACTCAGCAATCAGCAAGCATCGTAATATATCATTCATGAAAGAATGTTATTCTAACTCCACTTCCTCAGGTATTGCGTACCATAATAACAATATCCGTGAAAGACCACCACTGGATGAATCTACAAAAGTGAAACTAGAACAACTAAAATATGTCATTCAGACCTCGCCAAACTCATTGGAGAAATCGAAAGCAGAATAACTCCAGACTCGAATAATAGCCCATCCACACGGAGTGCCCATACAAACCATGATTCAAGAATCTACCATCATAAGTCCCGAAGGTTTTGCAATCAAGCATAATATGAAAACGAATGGATTCTCTCAAAAAATTGTAAAAGGTAATATTCCCCCTATATAACGATATTGCCTCATCTGGGCTATAATAAGCATAAAACTAGATATAACATTTGAAGAATCCACACAATGCATATTACACAACATACCCAATCATTTCCACACAAATATGCTCATAAAAAGTAATGACTCATCATGCTCGCATATGAAAAGGAACTTAATGATTACAAGGAGGTTACAGAGTTCCCACCTGTTTTGATGGCAAGCCATGCCCACCTCGAAGTCCAGAATCCACTACTCCATCCATTGAGTCGGTCGTTGTTAATATAGACTAACTGTTAAACACACAAGCACTCTAAGAGTTTAGCCAATAGGCTCATATAATGTTTATATCAAAATATCATATAAGTTTCCAGTTATGGGTTAAATGGAAATAACTAATGGTTTTAGTTTTATCAATGGTTCAATAACCTGGCATTTAGTGTTCTTGGCATAAATTAATATTTACTTATCCAGATGAGGTCAAATTGGGTACCATTGGAAAGCTCTTGAAAAACCCTACAACTTTGTAGAACGATCCGAAAGTTAAATCGGAACTTAAGGGGTCCAAAACATCAAAAATAAGAAAACCGGCTCTAATCATGGTCCACGGGCCAACTCAGACCGGCCCGACAACCCGCCCACTAACTCGGTCCATCACCCTACCATCTGACCCGGTCTGGCACTCGAGTCAGCTCACTGTCTCACTGACTTAAAGAGTTCAGTCGGTCAATTTATCAAAAACATGCACTTTTGAATATTTCTTTTCAAGTTTCTTACAACTTGTACACAGCACATGCACTCAACTTTGAGAGTCTCTAAACTTCTCAATTTTGATCCAAACAAAGCTATTAATGGCTCATTAGAAAGGTTACAGTCTCCTCTTCAACTTTGTAGTTTTGACTAGAATCCAATTCGGATCCGAAGATACCTAGAAAAGTATGTTTAGTCTCTAATTCACTGCTATTTTCCAGAAATTCAGTCGCAACAACTAAACTTTGAAAATTCATATTTAATTCTAGGGTTATCCGAATTGAGCAAACTCAATCTCTATAGAAAGATAAGGGACTCGTCTAAAAGTCCCATGCTTGGGTCGAACTCTAATTCATAACATAAGTTGATCATTTTCATTATACAAAACATGGCAGAGACACATATTTCATGAACTAAGAATTTATTTGTTTTCAATCCATTCCATGATTCAACACAAACCCAAATCATCAATTACCTAATAGAAAGTATTAAAAGGGTTACCTTGGTTTAAAGATTATTTAGAACCTAATTTTCATCATCTCCATCATGTCTTCTATCATGAACACCAAGAACACTCTTTGTTCTTCTTTCTTTTATGAAAACTCTCATCTCATCATGATCAATAACTTTTCCTAAGTTTAGATACATTTACTCATTGTTTCTATTTTCTTCTCCTAATGTTTCACCTCAATACTCTCTCTATTCTTCTCAACACCCTACACAAACATCACCTACTTTAGAATAACATTTCAAATACAAGTAAACTCCACCGCCTCCTACTTCCCACGTGAATATATATATGATGACTCCCCTCTTGATTTCACCGTTAATATTGATACTAAGTCAGAAGATTTAGTTAACCTAATCATAATTAATTTAGCTTAACTATAATTAAATAACAAACTCTAGTATATCACTAGTTTGGTCAATCCCGCAGTCAACCCGAGTTGACCAAAGTCGACTTCGCATCTAAATTTCCAAGTGACATAACTTCCCCATACGGTATCCGAATAGCGTTTCCAAATAGTGCGTTTCTTAAAAATTTTCAAGATCTATCCGATGGTGCTATTGGTTTATCCAAATTATTATTTTAATAATTAACATAAATTAATGTTCAAATTTAATTAATTATTAAGTGATTAGGCGACGTAATTGTCCATTCGGTTAGTCGGCTAGTCAATAGTCATTGACCTACTTAAGGATCCTTACAAAACGGACCTCCCTAGACGGTAATTTTAATGTGGCTGATTTACCCTCTTTTGCAATCAGCTTCGCTACAACACCTGCTGCTCTAGCTAATTGTCCACCCTTTCCAAGTGTGATTTCTATGATATGTATGGCCGTGCCTAAGGGAAAATATGTTGAAGTAGATTCTTCTTTTTAATCAATCAAAACCCCTTCCCAAACTGTACAAGCTTATTCCAAAGGATGTTTGGGGTTCAAATCCTTTTATTTTTCCTTTAAAAATCTGGTGGGAAGTTTAAAATGTCTGGGGTTCGAATCCCCTTAGATTGCGTCGATAGTATTTTAATTTTTTTTGTTAGGAGCTAACTTACTAAGATCCAGAGCCATTATTGCATTATCTTGTTCTAAATGCATTTGTTGTTGATGCATTTGATAAGCCTATTGTTGGAGCTTTTGCAAATTTAGTTGTTCTTCCATTTGATAACTCGGTTGTTGATTAGACGCCCAAATTGTGTGGTATTGGGATTCTTGTTCCGCTTTCATTGCTTCATTCCTTGATCGTGTTTCCATAAGATACTCCAAAATATTTACACTATGTTCATAGATCTTCTCTTCTTCCATCTTAAACGAAGAACTTCACCCATCACCTTCTCTGAATATACCTTGCTTGCGGTCCTTCTTCAGTCTAGCTAGCATTTTGGGTTTTTTTAGTTCCTATAGGCCGAGCATTATACTTGTAATTTCAACGCGTCTCTCCGTTAGGCAATACTTCTATCTCATCTTTGACTGGCACAAAGCTACGATGACTATCAAACAACTCACTATTTTGTGCGACAGTGAGTTCATAATCAAATCCAGGGACTTTTTCTCTAAACATTTCATAACATGCATCATACTTGAATGGTTGTCCTGTTTGATTTTGAAATTTCTCCCGACGAAATTTTTGTGAATACGATTCCAAAATAAAGATATTTTTTGTTGCGCACCTACAATTTCATCACAACTCACATAAATATATGTAGCAGTAAGATCTATCTCTTCATGTTGTACAAAATTATTAACCATTTCGAATCAAACTAAAATATAAGAACTTGAGTAGTAGAGGGTAAAGAAGTATACTAGAAGAAGAAAAATAAGAAATCAATTTAACTCAATTGATTTGGAGTGATTTGGAGTGATTTGAATAGAGAATTAGAGTTGTATTTTGTATGCGTTGAAGAGCATGTCTATATTATCTCCCTCGAATTGCTCTTCGTTATCAAAAACGGTTTCTGCTGGGATACCAAATCTGCAAATAATCTGCTCAAAAATGAAGGCAAACACGTCCTGATCACGAATACCACCCATGGTAAAATAATATGTGATAACGATCATCTATCTTCGCTGCTTCGTCCCAGGTACCAAAGGTCCAATGATATCTATTCCCCACTTGTCGAAGGGCCAAGGGCTAAGTACCTAATTCAGTCTTGTGGTTGAAGCATTTATCTTCTTTTTAACGCTGACAAGCTTCACATCGCTGAGAGACATCCTTTGTATCGTCATGCATGTAGGGACAGAGATAGCCATGAGCTTTAGCTTTGTGAGCTAATGATCTTGTTCCACTGTGATTTCCAGTATCTCCGTAATGTATGGATTTTAAGATCTGGATACCTTGCTCGCGAGATACACACCTTAACAAGGGACCTAAAAATGATCGTTTGTATAAGACCCCGTCTCGCACTCCGTAATTTGTGGCCATGCTTTTGATTTTATTCACTAAGAGTCTATCTCTAGGCAAATATTCTTCCATCAAGTATCTATAGATAGGGATTCTCCACTCAGTGCCCCAAATTATCCTTCTTCCCACTGAGTCTTTAGGGTCATAACTTTCATACTATGAGTGGCTTCATCTATGGATGAGTGCGGTAACCATTCTATCTTGAAGAATTTCCTTTCTGGATCTGCCATCATTGACGAGATGAAAGCTAAAGCATCATCATAATAGTTGTCTTTCCTACAGATTCGTCGCTAGGTGATACTTGGAATTAGTGCCGAATACCGTAGCAGGGGACCGTAAATTCGATATCATTGTTGTATTTGGCGAATGACGAGTTGAAAATAACATGTTAACCTTATATCATTGAACTTCATATCTCTTGTCAATCGTAGAGCATGGATTACTTATTCATGTTCAGTTTAATTTTTGTTGGACTGGAATTCCAATCTAAATGTATGAACCACTCTGGTTCTTCCTGGCGAAGTAAAAATAATGCCTATGCCTTCGGTGTTAGCAGACCCATCGATGAATATCTCCCATATTCGTGGATTACTTTCCTTGAGCAAGTCTTGTAGATCTGTACGTTTTTCTTCCATGTTCAACATTTCCTCCATATCTTCATCTTCTTCTAACGGGAACTCAACCAAAAAGTCAGCAATTACTTGGGATTTCGGCGAGGATATAATTCTATAGTCGACTTCAAATTGTTCTATTTGAGCATTCTACTTCGATAATCTGGCCACTCTATGTGTACTTTTTAACACTGACTCAATGGGGGTTTGAGTCATGACCTTGATTTTGTGAGCCTGGAAATATGTACGTAACTTCTGAGTTACATATACCAATGCCAATATTAATTGTTCAATCTTCGTGTAATTTTTTTCGGCGTAACTGGGAGTCTTACTAATATAATAAATGGGTTTTTCAATCCCTTCGTCAGTTCTAAGCAGTACAACACTGATTGCACTTGATGTTGGCACGAGATATATATAATAAGAGAGCGTATTCGGAGGATGAAAAGACGAGGGTACCCAAATATACCACAATCTTAAACTTTTCCACCTATAAGTCCTCTTACCGAAAGGGATTGTCTATGGACTGAGTCGAGACAATACAACGAATTATTCATATATACTTTGTGTGATCGTCTATGGATACGAGATCGAGACAATACAACAATCAAAGTTTGATTACTTGATAATAGTTTCGGACTTAACCAAACTCTATAGGATCACTATCAAGTAATACGGAGTTAACGTTTGTGTAGTTTACTTTAAATTATAATAACAACAATTGTAATTGCGGAAAACAAAAGTAAATGACAGAACAAGATTTTGTTAATGAGGAAACCGCAAATGCAGAAAAACCCTGGGACCTAGTCCAGAATTGAATACTCTCAGAATTAAGCCGCTATACAAAATCAAACCAACTTCGTATAGTTGAGACCAAGCAACTAAACCTATAGTTCACCTAGTTTCTTCAGTATCCCTGCGCTTCCAACATTCGATAAGTGCACGCACTGGAACAATTCCTTTGGATCTAATTCCAAACAGTAAAGGAACAACAAATCTGTTCGGTAACAACTCTATTCAATTACAGTGATATGAGTTAGACAAAGGCTCTTCTGTTTAATCCAATAAACTCCTTTGTCGGGTTTAGATCTATCTATCCAACAACTACCAAAGTAGCAGAGTTTAGATAATGCAATCAAAAATAGGATCTATCAAGATACAATATAGTGATGCCGATCTACACAACTAATTAATCAAATCTATCAAAGTTAAACCGATTATAGTTGGATCCCAACCGATCAAGTTTTGTGCACACCAAAGATTATTAACCCAATAAAAAATCTTCTTTGTCTTCAAATCTTCTTTAATCTTCAATAAACACCTGCACACCACAACTTGAATCTCTTGTGATCAATCATGCACAGAACGGAGTCTGTTAACAATGGATTATCACAAGACATCTTTAGATCTACAAACAGTTCTAAAGATCCCATCGACACTTCGATCTAGTTTGAGTGAATCTTATATCAGAAGGGAAGATTCTCAAGAATAAAGAAACTAGGTGCAATCAAAGTTCAACAACCGTTAGTCAATCAAATCAAATTGAAAACTAATAATACTGCAATAATCTAGTTTCCCACAAACGGTACTCGTAGAGCTTATTGATCCCACAGAAGTCTTTAAATGAGCGGTCGTAAGAGGTTTCGCCTAATTAGGGTACTTTCCTCTCCGAATAGATGGCTCCACCAGTAACAACACAACAAGGTAGTTTTGATGGCTCTTAGGATAGTTTGCTCGAAATGAAAACTTGGGTATTTATAGACCAAGGAAGTTTGGACACCAAGGAATTTCCAAAACCGAATATTCTCAAGATATGCAATATATTTCCCAAAAACGGTTTTCATAATTCCTGGAAATGCTCTGTCCAAAATAACCGAAATCTCACTAGAAAATCTCCAATTAGTAAATGCACATTACCAATTTTTATTTTCCAGAGATATGCATTTTAATTGCTGGTAATTAAAAGCATATAAAATTAACAACCTTAATTAAAAGATTCTCAACTTAATTCGGTCCGGGATCTCCTTGAGTTATTAAGGAATATCTTTGAACAATAAAAGATAAGAGTTACTGAACATGTTCAAAGTATGTCGACATCTTATTTCTTTGTAAATCCTTTTTCATATTTACAATCTTGGAACCGATTATACCACACTTCCAAACATGTTTAGAATTGGTTCATCTGACTTCCAAGAACTATGTGATTGATCAAATATCAGTACACTAATCATGGGTTTACGGTTCTACCAAACACAAGGATCGGTTCTACCTTAATATGGTTACTAGGACCAGTTATATCAGTTACCAGGGTCGGTTACGTCAATTACCAGGACCGGTTACCATATTCTCATGATATTACTTGTGATCGGTTACACTAGTCACTAGGATCGGTTACACCAATTACCAGGACCGGTGACGCCAATTACAAGTATCGATTACAACTCTTTTGTGATCGGTCATACCAATAACCAGGATCGGTTACACCAATTACAAATATCGATCATACCATCTAAGGTGATTACTTAGGATCGATTACACTAATAAAAGTCATACCAATACATAAGTCAGGCATTGTGACTAGTTTTACCAAGATACATAACAAGTTATGATCGGTTCTACTAACTCACACATATTGGTAATCCAAAGATATGCAATGAATAACAATACCAATAAGCCTAGCGATTTCCCTTTCGATTCATAAAACAAGTTCATGAATGTACTTCCTTAAAACAAATGTAAACATTGTTTCCTAGGATGAAATCTTCACCTTTACCCATACACATAATCACAATAACACTCGTACGATTATGTCGATGTCTTATATACGAAGTTCAAAAGATAAGCGTTATACTTCGTATTCTAATTCCTTAACACTATGTCTACTAGAGTATAATCATTCACAGCTTCGTAGTTATGTTTTCAATATAACACGACTTGAAAGATACCTTAGGAATGAAACAGTTCAAGTCACAATATTACTAACCTCAAGAGGAAGGATGATGTCATCGATGTAGCTTGTTACTTCTTCACAATCTTCAAGTCTTCGAGTAATACTTGTATGTCTCATAATCCTAATCTTTCTAGCCTAACCTATACGAAGTTGTCTCTAGTATATAATCAAGCGACTCTTTAATTGATTTTTGATTCACTAAAATATGACAACCAAACTTGACATACCAACGCTTGGTGGGTTCAACCGAGCTATGCTCTAACAAAGGATACACAAGGTGGATAAATAATATTTGATACTTTTCAAGGCTTGCTCATATTCGTCTGTCCATGAGAATTTATTTCCCTTCTTTAAGATGTAGAAGAAATGTTTGCATTTATCCAATGATCTAGAAATGAACCTTCCTAATGCTACGAGCTGCACATTGAGCTTATGAACGTCCTTTCTCATCGTTGGCGAAGGGATATCCCGAATTGCTTGCACTTTCATTGGTTCAACTTCAATCATATTCTTCGGGACAATGTATCCTAAGAATTTTCCTGAAGTGACCCCAAAGATACACTTCATCGAATTAATCTCCATCTGCTACTTTCACATTTTCTCAAATATCTCTTAAAGATCTCCTACATGATTTCGGATTTCTCACTTTTGAAGAGCATGTCATCAACATATACCTCTAGTATAATATGCATTCATTTTACGAATAAATTTTCTACCATTCGCTGATAAGTTGCCCCTGCATTCTTCAATCCAAATGGAATTCGCGTATAACAATATAATCCTCTTGGTGTGAAGAAAGCAGTATGTTCTTGGTCCTCTTCTGCCAATGGTATTTGATTATACCCATAGTATCCATCCATCAATGAGTATGTTCGTAACCGGTTGCAGATTCCACCATTTATGGTATGTCAGGCAAGGAAAAGATATCCTTAGCAAGCCTTATTCAAATTACTGAAATCGATACAGATTCGGATGCCTTTGTTTTTCTTCAGGACTATCACCATGTTTGCAATCCACTTTGGGTACTTCGCTAGTCGGATAATCCATGATTCACACATCTTCTTAAGATCAACTTCTATTGCCTCGTGATACTTCGTCGCCACCTCTCTGATTCGCTACTTGAAGGGTCTTGTTGTTGGACTAATGTCAATTCGATGACATGCTACAATAGGATCTATGCCCGAAATATCATCCATCTTCCACGTAAATACATCACGATATTCTCATAATAATTGCTCCAACATTTCTTCCTCGTGCACATCCAGTTTAGTGCCTATCTTAACCATTTTCAGTTCCCCTGCGGTTCTCAAATTTATATCTTTAGTAGGTTCAAAGTTCATGACTGGGTCCCTGAGTGGGGTTGGTTCCTTTAATTCCTATAAAGGTGTGCATTCTTCTTCTGGAATTTTGCTGGGAATGCCCTTACCTTCTATCGCCTTAATCTCATAAGTTTTAAATTCTCCCTCCTTCTTGTCTTCTTTGACCTGCTTCTTGCGCTCATTCTTCTTCTCTGCCCGCCCTTCATATTGATGAACATCTACTCCATTGCAGAATTTTGCTTCGGCTGGATCCCCTTAATCTCACCGATGTCATCTGGCATGGGTAGGCGAATGCATTGGTGGTATGTAGGTGCCACTCCTTTAATTCCATGGACCTAAGGTCTCCCAATGGTTGCACTATAAGGAGATTCCACATTTACAACGCAGAAAGTAACATAAGTGTCCATTTTACCAATGTGAATAACCATTGTAAATTCACCCTTGGGTTTTGAAGCGACACCATTGAATCCATAAATAATGTAGGTGAAAGGGATGAGCATTGGGTCAGGATATTCCATTCACTTAAATGTATCATAGAATAAGATGTCGACTGAATTTCTAGTGTCCACGAGTATCCGATCTACTACCCATCTGACGATAGTTAATGTTATAACAAGAGGATATGTATGTGATTTCTCGCAGTTTGGTGCTTCTTATGCTGAGGATTTGATGGGTTGCATCTGCCATTCTCCATATGAAGGGGTTTTGTCCATGCTGAGAATCTCCTTCCCGTAGAGGTCACGTTTGTGCACTCGGCTCATGATATTACTGTGAGAGTTAGCTACTGACCTCGCAGAATGAATGATTGAAGTGCATCGCAGATACTCAGTTCCTCGCTAAATTTCCATACGATAAATCTTCACTGATTGAGGAGGTTGAGTTTCCACTTGCACTGGAGGTGGTGGCGGTAATTACGAGAATTGGTTGAGCTTACCTTGATCTATGATGTATTTTAGTATCCTTTGGATGTTCCTACAATTTTTAGTAGTATGGATATGAAATTGATGGTACTTACAGTACTCGTGACTGTACCACTGGGTAGTGGCTCTACTCCTCGATTTGGTGGGATAGGAATGTCCTCATACTTTTTTGTAGATCGCTAAATCTTATCTAGACAGGTGTTCAGCTTCGGGAGCTTCACATCTATAAACTTAAGAGGATTTGGGCTTTCGCTCGTCAAACCGTTGATCATTGTATCTTCCTCTTCGCGATGAGTATTCCCCGAGTCGTTGGTATCTGCTTTGTTCATTGGTGAACCAACCTTGGTGTTGACTTGGTAATGGAATTAGTTATTGTTGCATGTCATTTGGATAGACATCCTTATAATTTATTTGAGGAACCTCCCCAACTGTGTTTTCTACTCGCTGACCTTGTGCTGAAACCCTTGGGATAATTTCCTTTACTGCGTTTGGCTGCAACGTTGCTTCTCTTTGTTTTCCTTCCAAAGCAATGTATTCCTCCTGGTACTCTATTAACTTTTGCATCTTGAATTTGTTCTTTCATTCAATATCTGAGTATACAGCAGATCAGTGGGAAATAACGTGTTAATAAATGCACGAACCAAATAGGCCGCTGACTCGCGACCTGCAACTTTTCTACATAGGGTTCTCCATCGTGTAACCAAGCTTCGCAAACTTTCGTTGGGTCTTCGCTTTAAGTACGCATTTACCCCAGGTATCAGCAGATTATTATGCATGTAGGTTTCAAGGAACGTCCTTTGAAGTTCAAGAAATGGCATGATTTAAAATTCTTGTAAAAGCATCAAACCATGCTAAATCTTCTCCTTTCAAGCTCGGGGGAAATACTTGCATAAGACTGCATCATTTCGTTCCCGTTGTAATAATGAGCGGGTGTATGACTTGATATATTGTACTGCATTCCCTGTCCCATCAAAGATACTGGTAAAAGTGGCAATGTGCACTTCGACGATAATTCTGCGTATAAGATGTCAATATTTAATGTCGTTTTTCCTCTTTAACGACCTCTGCTAATTTCAATCCATTTCCATTATTTCGCGAACTACCCATCATGGCTCGGAGACTCTTTAATTCGCTCCAAACTGCTTCATTCAGACTCTGTTATTTGGCCTTCTTCACTTGCATTTCCATCTCTTTGCTTTGCTTTCTCGTCGTTCGTTGCTTTGCCTTTGATCTTCGCGTTGTTTCTTCGCTTTGTCTCTCTGACAGTTTGTTTGAGATCCAGATTCATCAGACTTCGCCGGTTGTTCTCCATTGAGTTTAAGGTTCTCCTAGAGCAGTTATTCATTTTGTCTAGTGAGAAGCACTTGTTCTTGTGCTAAAGCCTTTTTTCTTTCCCTTTGTTTAGCAAGCTTAGCCCTCAACTCTTCGACTGTCATACCTTGTTCATCATCTGAATTATCGTCATCGTTGGATCCATGTTGCTCTACTCTCTCATCTTCGCCTTGAGGAATACTCCGAGTAAGGCTATCTCTTCGCTGGTCAGTGCGTTTTTTTCCTCCATCCACTAATGCTTCTGTGTGAATGGTTCCTTTAGTACCATCCTTGGATCTGGTCCTGGCCTCATTTCCCTTCTCTGCCTTTGATGTCATCTTAGTTCTGATGGGGTAAGTTTGATGAGACGTGAAAAATCCTTTAAATGAACCTTCCCAAAATGGAAAACAATGTATTTATGAAGCTAAATCTTCACTTTGAAGGGTAAAACTCTAACATTGAAGGCGAAAAAAAGATTCCCTTCAAAACTCAGATCCATACACCTTTTGAGAAGAAGAAGAAAATCGAAAAACCATCAAACAAGAAAACCAGAAGAAACCAGCGATCTGTGTAGAATAAGTCACGTAGGCGATAAATCCTTTACTTTTCCAAACTGTTTTTAGCGCCAAAATCTAATTGCAGGAAACCCCACTGCACACCCAAAGAATAAATCTATGAACTATGACAAATGAACAATCATACTCCAAGATGAGATTCAAATGCATACAAATAAATAAAGAACAATCAAGATCTCATTAAATTATTTCTGATCATGAATACAAAAATGTTAAGTAAAACTCTCCATTACTTAATAATATTCTCTCAACTTATATACTAAGAACCCTAAAATTTCCACACTCACTTCTCTGTTGTTATCTTCTTTTATACACGAAAATCAGATAATGGATGACAGCTCATTGAGTCCCGACTTCGCTGTTGAACCCATCAAATTATTTGCACAATAGGTTACCTTCGTCATCGTTCCTCTTTTTCTCATCATCTCTCCATACTTTGTTACTTTGGTGGTTGGCTTCGCTTCTGACTTCGCCTATTTGTACCTCGCCAATTTTACTTTACTCCTTCTGACGATCGATTTGACTCTTCCGCTCGCTCATTTAACCATTAACCCTTCGCCAATGCTTTATACATGTTATCATCTCGTCAAGTGAGTAGATATCTCGAAAGTGGGAAAAGTGCTTTCCGAATACGTCGCTAGTGTTTGCCACGAATACACCTCACAAGTGTTCAAGTCCTCAGATTCGTCCACGTGCTGACGAGATTTTATGCCCACACAGGTTCATCGCAAGATTTTCGAACGAATGCTAACCTTTCTCCGAGATCCTACGGAAAAAGGTGACGTTCGCATGGAGCAAGAAGTGCCGGGAAGCTTTCCCACGCATTAAAATTACCTTACCAGACCACCATTCCTCCAAAAACCATTGGCCAGGAGAAGAACTTACCTTGTACCGGTCCTCAACAGAAGAGTGAGCCGTACTGGTCTGAACGGAGCCCCTTTTGAAAACACGCCAGTAACGTCTCGATTGCGTTTTGTAAAACTATGCAAAGTGTGCACAGTGTGAGACATGAACCTTGAGGGTGTTTTCTTATCAGTGATATTGGCTGGTATCCGATATATTCAGAGATATGCTCCAGAAAAAGAAAATCATATTCAGAGTCATTCAGCGGAAACTTAAGTATGAAGAATTTTTCTTAGGAAATGAGGCAAAACTGGTTAACGTCTTGGGATTCCTGTAAGTAGATAACGTAATGTGTTCTCTAGGAAACTACTATTGTTCCTTACTGAAACTCTGCTGTGAATCCTACAGCCAGTCAAAGAAGCTTCATTGCCTCATAATCAAATCCCTAACACTCCCTGACACGTTTCTATACAACAATCTCACAAGTGTGTACTCGAAATTCAATAATTCAAATTATGCACGTCACGTGTTTGATCAAATTCCTAACCCAAATATCTACTCGTGGAACACCATTCTCTCCACTTATTCCAAATCTGGCCAGCTTTATGAAATGCAAGAAATATTTTATAGAATGCGAAGTCCTGATGCAGTTTCATGGAATTCTGTTATTTCAGGTCATGCAAATTATGGGACGCTAGAGGATTCGGTGAATGCTTATAGGTTGATGTTAAAATGTAGCTTTGTCAACTTGAGTCGAATTACATTCTCAACAATGCTGATCTTGGCTATAAAACATGCTTCCGTAACTTTGGGTATGCAGGTCCATGGACATATTTGGAAATCTGGCTTTGCATCATATGTATTTGTAGGTAGTCCTTTGGTGGACTTTTACTCCAAAACTAGGCGAATCAATGATGCAAAGCGTGTGTTTGATGAACTTTCAGATAGAAATTCGGTAGTTTATAACACGATGATAAGTGGGTTCTTTAGGTGTGGAATGCCTGAAGATTCCAAACATTTGTTTCGTAAAATGCCTGAAACAGATTCAATTTCGTGGACAGCCATGGTTACTGGGCTTACTGAGAATGGATTAGGGAGAGAAGCAGTTGATATATTTAGAGAGATGATATTGGAAGGTTTCCTCATTGATCAGTTCACATTTGGAAGTGTTTTGACTGCTTGTGGGGGTCTTTCGGCCTTAAAGCAAGGAAAGCAGATCCATGCTTTTATAATTAGGACAGGTTATAAGGATAATATATTTGTGGGCAGTGCTCTAGTTGACATGTATTCTAAATGCAGAAGCATACATTATGCAGAAAATGTTTTCAAGCAAATGGCTCATAAAAACATTGTGTCCTGGACAGCTTTGATTGTGGGTTATGGTCAGAATGGGTTATCTGAAGAAGCCCTGAGGATATTCTGCGAGATGCAAAGGAACGGCATTTACCCTGATGATTATACTTTAGGAAGTGTGATTAGTTCTTGTTCAAATTTAGCAAGTGTAGAAGAAGGGGCAGAATTTCATGGTCAAGCTCTGGTTTCAGGTTTGATTTCTTTTATTACTGTTTCAAATGCCCTAATTACCTTGTATGGCAAGTGTGGAAGCATTGAAGATTCGCACAAGTTATTTAATGAAATGCATGTCAAGGACGAAGTTTCATGGTCTGCTTTGGTTTCAGCATATGCTCAGTTTGGAAAAGCCAATAAATCAATTGATTTATTTGAGCAAATGCTAGATAAAGGCATGAAACCCGACGGTGTTACCTTCATTGGGGTTCTTTCGGCCTGCAGTAGAGCGGGACTAGTTGATAAAGGATATCAGTATTTTGATTCCATGGTTAAAGTGCATGGACTTAAACCAACTCTTGGTCAATACAGTTGCATGATTGATCTTCTCAGTCTTGCAGGAAAATTAGAAGAAGCAAAAGATTTTATACACAAGATGCCTTGTAGTCCTGATTCAATTGGCTGGTCAACCCTACTTAGCTCATGCAGATTTCACAATAACCTGGAGATTGGGAAATGGGCTGCTGATTCTCTTCTTGAGTTAGTCCCAGAAGACCCCGCCGGTTATATCTTGCTCTCTAGCATTTATGCGGCCAATGGTATGAGGGACGAAGTGTCTGGTTTAAGAAGAGTAATGAGAGATAAGGGCTTGATAAAGACACCTGGTTATAGTTGGATCAAGTATAAGAACAAGGTTAATGAATTCTCAGCTGATGATCGATCAAACCCGTTTTCAGATAAGATATATGCTGAACTGGATATGCTGTATACTAAAATGATCGATATTGGTTATAAACCTGATACGAACTCTATCCTTCACGATGTTGAAGAAACAGAGAAGATAAAGATGCTTAATCACCACAGTGAGAGGGTCGCAATCGCGTTTGGATTGATCTTTATACCTTCTGGCTTGCCCATTCGAGTTACTAAGAATCTCCGGGTATGTGGAGACTGTCATAATGCAACGAAGTTCATATCGAAGATCGTCCAGCGAGAGATACTTGTAAGAGATTCCACCCGGTACCATTTGTTTAAAGATGGTACTTGCTCATGTGGAGATTTCTGGTAATGCAGTTGTTATCTGTTTCTGTTCTGAATTGAAAAAAAAAGCCTTACAGAAAAATACCTTATTGGAAAATACACAAGGAAACAAAGTCTGGTTTCTGCAGAATGCTTAATTGTCAAATCTTACTTGTGTCTATTCGTGGTTTATACAGGTTCTAAAATCAAGTGCCATTGCCATTCTGTTTTTTGCTGATTTGGTTCTGATGTTGAATTAATAGATTTGGGATACATAAAAGACACTCCAGTGATGTTTTTGGTATCCCTGAATTCGTTTTGATATTACTACAGTTGCTCTAATCTATTTCCGACTTTCAGCTATTGTGCTGGTTCTGCTAACATGCTTTATTGATTTTTTCTGAATCTTCCAAACCATACTCTTTTCACTTCACTGATGCTGCAAATCAGAAGTATAGTTATTTTTAGGCATTTTTGGTTTTCATAGAGTAGCATCCACAAGCCACATCCAGATGTTCACTGGATATGTTGATATATGATGTACATTACATATGAAATTCTCTCTTTTTCCAGTAAGAAATTATTACATACCGAAGGAATCACATAGCTGACAAAAGGTATTTATGGAAATGAATAGGTAGCTGATCAAAATGGGCATCATATGAATATTGTTTGTTTCTATAACCTGACCGTAACTCTCATTTTCTCTACAATCTAACCATGAATGATTTATTTTTCATAAGAATGAGTTTGGTGAAAATTAACGCAAAGAAAGAACTGAAAATTGCTTATATACATTTTTTAATGGATAACTATAGGAGGCAGCTCCCCAAAAAATAACCACCTTTAGAATCTCCTACTCCGCTTCTTTTAGTCCTTGCTTACGTTTTGGCCGACCACTTTGTCTAGTATCTTTACTCGACAAAAGATTCAATGCTTCTTCCAGCGTAACATCCTTAGGGTCCATGCTCTGCCAACAAACAGTCCAAATAGATATATGAACAAGGAAGAAATTGAGCAAAACTGAATACATTGGATCTCGGATCAAACTTTACATTGACAAAATCATTAAAAAATGAAACAAATGAAACAAAATTTTATAGGCTGTATGTGATGGAATCGACACAAGTATTCCTTTGCCTTGGTCCCATTTTTGCTAAGGACAAAACTTATCTTGAAGTATGATAAGTTTCACCAAGGTCCTACGAAAATAATGGACAGTTGGAATTCTTAAATCCCGAGTGTAACTCATTCCTAAATTCAGTTCTTCAGAGAAAAGATTTCCCCTTCCATCATACAAGAGCTAACTTAAGGATCATCTTCTTTGGCATCTCTTAGGCTTAAGGACCATACGAAAAAGTAAAACAGTACTACTAAACAAAACATATACTCAGTTTTCAAGATCTGAAGTCTAGAATACTGCTCAAACATGGTAATTAAAATTAAAATCAAGAAGAAAAATGTCACAAGTTTAGTAGTACTTGTTTTATCTATTTTAATTTATTTAAAAATGTCGTTATATAATGCAGTGTTGCTACCTTAGGTACTGAAGCGTAGGTGCGTCTATGTTTGACTGTAAATCCAAATTTCCCAAGTTTTAGTTCAACGGGCTGGCCATCCTCCGGATGATTTCCCTGATAGGCAAAAGGGTGATCACCAAAAGGGTTAGTTAGCAGAATAAGAAGCCGCAAAAAGTACCAATTAGGAAGTAGATGTACCAATGTTATAGGGTAACGTAGCAACTCCAGAGCTTCATCTAAGGTGATAGAATCTACACCCTTAATCTGCAGAAAGGCAGAGTTGCATGAGATTACAGGCCAAATTACGCCCAACGATTATATGCTCCATATTGTGCATCATAACACCACTATCTTTTGCGAGATCTAGACTATGCACATAATTTCCTTAATTTACGAACAATAAAAATTGCTGCTTTTCGGTAAGCATTTCTTATAGAAACAAGTTAGATAATTTGATATCTTTCTTGAAATTCAGCAAGGCAATAAAAGTAGATAAGACATGTTATAAAATGTTTTATGTACACTACATGATGTACTTAAGCACAATGGTAGTTTCCTCTTTCCTGGTAACTCTCCTACCTTGCACGTCAATACTATGATTGTACTAATTGATAAAAAGGCCATATAGCATACAAAATGTATTTTTTTAAACTTCGGGAAGCTATTATATATCGACCTATGGTGCTAATGTAATCATTAAATACCTTAGAAACAGAAGCTCTTTTTGGCGAGTGTCCTTTCCTATCTTCACCAAGCTGAACATATACTCCATAAGGTCCATTCTTCAAAAGTATCTGAAAGAAGGGTTCAGCTCAGCTGAGCAATAGGCAAAACATACAGAAAGTTCCCAAGGGAGGCACCCAATAATGATATGCCAGGATACAACAAGTCTATAGTTCTCAAACCAATAAAGGAAGAAAACCTTGTCATTTGATCCAGGCTTGAGACCGAGCAATTTTGGTTCAGACAACATGTTTGAGCCCTGAGTAACCCCTTCTTCATCTTCACCGTACATTGTCTTCGCTATGTACCTGCATATGCCATCAGCATTAGGTCATCCATGCATAGAATACATAACCATTAGGAACACAAATGAAATAACTTATTAGCCATCAAACTAAGTGGTTGTTGTAACGATTATTGGTGAATTTCCGACTTTCATCTGGCTCGTATTGAAAAAAGTAAGGCATACCCATATCCCTTTTCTAGTCAGAATTTAGCACTCGTATTGGAAGACGGGAGTGCATCGTAACCACAAGACGTTAGCATTTTTATTTATGTTATATATCTACTTGTGCTTCAAACACTCCAATTAGACAAGCTATACCTTACACAAAGACTTAAATGACAAGAAGTGGGACATAGCACCTCGCAAGACAAGTTGCGTAAATCGATGACAATTCAAAACTTTCTTATCGGAACTTACTTGCATTTTGGATGCTGGTCACATCCTATAAAATAACCCTCGCCGTATCTACTGACTTTGAAGCTCAAAGTGCCTGTCTGACAACTGCACCAAAATTAATATTAAGAAATTCAGATCGAGTTAAGTAATCTAGCAGACTAAAGGATGGTTAAAAACATTAGATCAGAGACCTATGCAAACACATACATGTATTAAAATCCGTACTCAGGTCTTATTAAAACTTGAGCGACATGAACAAATGCAGTCAACAAAAGTTGAATGCCGCACTGAGTGAATGCAGTGAACTACGTGAAGGAGCTTAAGCAGATAATGAAAACATCAATTTCAAATGTTCAAACTACTGCAACTACGACAGAATTGCAGAACACAAGTGAACAACCACTAAGCAATGAAAATACAGAGTAAATGCCTTATGTGGTATGTTATGGTAACAAAAGCATGCCAACACATGACAGAACGAGACTCTCATTCAATATAATCAACAATTACAAAGTGCACAAACAGAAAACCTGGGGCACGTCCTGCTTGCGTCAGGAAGAGAAGCAAACAAGAAATCTTCAAATGTTCCCTCCAACATTTTCTCTACCTGCAAAAGACGAGTATATCAAATTAATTTTACAGATAGAAACCTTTATCCCACAGGATAACAAGACTAGAATCTTCCCAGTCTAGTTTTAACAAAGGTGACCTCCTTACCTGCCGAATGTCAACTTTACTAGCTTGCTCACAATATGAGCTGAATCTTTCCCAGTAATTCTTCAGGAGTCGTTTCCATTCAGTAATCCCAGCAGAAACATTGTCAAGCTAGTGAAAGATCAATAAGGACAGAAAGATGTTACTACCAGAACATCCAGATAAACATACTAGCTAAGTAAAATTAAAAGCACATAAAATCATCACATGAAGCAAATTACATTAGATGCCCTCGCGCATTTTTGCTAGATTTACACCATTGGCACATGCACAAACTACAAAGATACGAGGATGTTGACAGCAAAGAGAAGTAAAAGTAACCAAATTAATCACCTCGGTCTCCATATCGGCAGTAAAACCATAGTCTGTAACCTCTGAGAAATGGTGGGAGAGAAAAGCTGACACCTGACAATTACACAAAACCAATGTACAAGCAACATTAGATCAAGAAACAAGAAGGCATTAGCACTTACAAGAAAGAAACTATTGAAATGGATAATCAATGGAACAAAAATCAGAACAGACCATTCGACCCCTAAATTCTGGATTTAGTATTCGACTTTTTACTGTCAGATACTTCCTATCCTGATGACACAAAAAAGCAATAAGCAAATATTAAATTCCAAACATTCAATTGAGACAAATGAAGTCTCACAAATAAAATTAATAGGAATGCTTCTATGTAGAAAGAGCCCTTGCATAATTTTTACTACAGAGAATGATTGATGATTACCATCCAAAAAGAAAACTAACACATCTTTTTAATACGGTTGAAAGCAAACGGAACCAATTCATACCTCAGAGAAAGAGTGTTAAATACCTGTAAAGTTTTTATTGTGCTAGCATATGTAGAAGGTCTTCCAATGCCAAGGTCTTCCATCTTTTTAACCTTCAGATGTTTATGAGTGATAATTAAAGAAGTGCTCATAGGAAAATCAAAGGTAAACAAATGTTAATGAGATTTTAAAGTTGATGCTTTTCAACTTTCAGTAAAAAAATACTGCATTTAAAGGACAACTACACCAGAAACCAGAAGAATAAAATATACCAAGGAGCCTTCAGAATATCGTGAAGGAGGTTGAGTATGATGCTGCTTGAGTTCCACTTCTCCCGGATCTAAAAAGTCTCCTGACTTGAAGCATTTTCTCATGACAACAAACAAAATTAGGTAAAAGAACCAATTTGAACATTAATTACAATATATGAGCACAACTATTCTCCTGACTAAAAAGCAGTTTCCCATGATAATGAACAAAATTAAGTAAAAGGATATCTGAACACAACAATGAGTTCTGGTGTAACACCCCCGTTCCCAATGCCTACATGGCCCATCCCTGCTTTGGTGACTGCTGATGGTATGCAGTCTTCTAGAAAACACCCAAAAAAGCCAGGGGCGTCATTGGAGAGAAAGTCCACACTCAATGTTGTCTGAGGTCTTTTGTATGTGTCCCAGAAACCCCTTACAGTGAGCAATGGCAAAAGCATACAATACCAGGTAGGCAATGAAGAGGGGTGCTGCATCTAAATGTTCCCTTTTAGCCATCAATTTTGAAGTGACTAAAGTAAAATTACGGATTGCATTTAGTTTTTGACACAGACATGACCCCACATCAAAACTCACCAACAAATCAAAATGACAACTGAGTGAAAAATCCTAAAACAAAGTAGAAATATCCACTTGGGAAAAAAATAGTTTTAATATATTATGAACATTGTAACTACCTTTAAGGCAAAAAGAATATTGAAAATCTCCTCATGAGCACTCCCTTCCTTATCTTTATTGCCAATGGCTGCAGCTTCTGGATCCTGAAAATTTCAAAACTAAAAAATTATAACTATCCAAGAATAATTACCTAACCAGTGATTCTATCTATGCATGGGTAAAAAAGCCTGGTCTGCAGCTTTCCAGCTTCGACATCCAAGGAAATTCAAGGATTAAAAAGTTTGCTTAACTTCCAGCAATGGGCACGATAATTATCAGGAAATACAAGTACAGTCATATTTGTAGCTACCATGGAATTACAAAATCCACAGCATCTCGAAATGTAAATTACAATGTAGAATACTAGAACCATTCTTTAATTCTTCAATAAAAGCTAGAAGGTGACTTTCTGAATGTAAATTACAATAAGATACCTTATAGACTGCTTGATACCCAGAAAACTCAACTTTTGAAGATGTTGATCTAAAAACCAAGGAATTTCCAGCATCCCCAATATCCACTTGTACCTTGTACGAAAAATAACAGAGTAAAATAACCCTCACGAGAAAACCAACAGCAGAGGTGGAAGGCGCAAGAATTAAAACAATACAGAAGCATATGGAGGCTAATGGTTCTATTGAAAATGATAATAATACAAGGACTTAAAATTCAGCAAAAAAAAAAAAAAATTAAAAAAAAAGAAGTAAAAAGTGTTATTACAAAAGATGACGCTTTTGGCAGGAGCAACAGAAATGTAAGCTTTGTTCATGAAAGACAAGAACTATAGTGCAGTTAACCAACTATATTCTAGTATAAATGACTCATTTCGACACTAGGGGCACTACAGGTACTATAATATGGTCCAAGTTACACAGTATCATGGAATTGTCAATAAAAAGAGCGACACCTCCCAAACTTACGCCAGATGCATTATGAGAGCCCCGCCACCAACTTTTAACTTATGATTTCCATCATGTCTATATCTGGGTAATCAGGAGGTTTCTGAACAATGATGTTACATGCATTTACCAACCATTAAACTGATACTGGTTGCCTGAGTTCAAATTCTGAAGAAAATGTTGTGTTTTGATATCCATACTAACATATAAAGAAACTCCAGCAGTTCTGAAGATATCAGGTATGTGCTCCTCCTCTTCTTCTTCTTTTTTTTTATTTTATTTTTTATTTTGGTGCAATGCAGTGAAGGTTTAAAATTTCGTTTCAGCCAACAAGAGTTTTATATATCAATACGACCTAGATACCCAATAGATGAGAAGTAACGCATCCTGTCCCAGAAACTAAGGAATGTGCCCCTTTAATTCCAAATATGAAAGAACAGAACTGGATAAACATCTTTATATATGTTAGGTTTCAATAAGCACCTGATCAATTATCATGGGTTCCATTTGGCATGCCATTGTTCGAGACCATACAAGAGTGTACAGCTTCAAGGAATCTTCGTCAAGTACTCCAGACAGGCTTGCTGAAATCCAGAATGATGTAGATACTTTAATCATCACCAAAGCAATAAACAAAAACATAACATTAACTACAGAAAGTATCAGATAGCATCATTCACGGAATCATATATTACATGGGAACCTTCTTATGTTGGTGGGCCTGATGGCTTCATGTGCCTCTTGAGCGTTTTTGACCTTCTTAAAATATGTACGACCGCTCTCTGATGCAAAATCCCTCCCGTACCTACATTTCAAATATTTAGTTCCATTGAGACCCAAAGGTAAGTGTCTATTGTTGGCTTTTTATGGTTTACGCAACAACTCATGTTTAGCTTAATTAATCTTTGGTTAGTTTAATCTAAATAGGATTGCTAATAAGCCGGGTTAAGGTAACACTAAGGGTTAATCAAGTGATTAAGATTAGCTTAGGTTAATGCTAGATTAGTTTAAACATCTTGGCTAATGAGGTGTCATCCAACTCATGATGGAGACACATGGCTGTTGACTAATACCCTCTTCTAAGCCTCTTGTATCTAGAAGTTTTGTTTTTCCGATCACTTAAGCAAGAGGAAATAGATGTAGAAGTCCAAGCCAGAAAACCTAACATCGTAAGCTATCATAGAGTGTGTTTATACCATGGATAAGAGTGATTAGCATATGGGGTTGTTTAGCTTGTAGAATGTGTTAATACTACGATTAATCTGTTTCGGCATAGAGGTACTCGTATAATCATGTTTAAGTCTAAAGAATTATGATTATGAAGCTGAAATTCCAACATCTACCTCTAATGAACTGCTATTAAAGGCATCCAATAGACCCGAACTGCATAATTATCTCGAAGAAAATCTCTTTCTTGATGTAGAAATTTATACACATTTGGTAGTCTATGCATTACTTTAGTAAGAAAATCAACTTGAGGTACATAATGGGCAGTTTTTAAACCAATTCAGATGGACGTTCTTTTAGTAAGCTAGGTGTTTCTGGCAGTGGAGCTGTTCTCAAAAACTAGTAGGTGCTTTTGTTGGTGATTTTGCGGAACCAAAGGGTGTAAAACCTCTACTTCTGCTGAGCAAGTACGGTTATTTGGACAATTGAGACTGCCATGCTAGAGGTTGGAGTATGTGACAAATTGAGTTTAAATTACTGGTGTGCGAGCAATTGAGTCTAATATTTTGATCTGTCGGTAGTTCAGTGTTCATTGGTAAAGTTGTATGCATAAGAAAGTATAATATTCAAAAACGGCACGCACCTTTCTTTGACCAAAGAGCATATATCCTCTGCAGCTTTGTCAGAAACCTTAAGAAATAAAAACATGCAAGGAGAAACTGAAGTTAACAGACATTTTCCTTTCTTAGAGGAAGTCCAGTGGTGTAACAGAAACGACAATATGTTTAATAACTAAATATTAAACAGAAAAACTTGACGTATAACGTTTAACTATGATGAACGGGTTATCATGGATTGTCAGTTAACCATCAAAACCCTATAGATTTGTAAGGGTTAACTCTTTATTCATGCATGATGGTGTAGCTATGTTGGGATAGGATAATTATTACATCTGTATTAAATCAAACTTGATGTCTACCTATGTTCTTTGATGTCCCCACTGAATCTGTTTAAAGAATTTTACTATTTAGAACTTTTTTGGAGCTGATGTCCAAGTAGTAATAAACAAAATTTAAGTTATGGTCATGGAAGAACAACAAAAAGAAGAAAAAAGATCATCAAATCAAGCATAAGATCAAAGATAAAGACAGTAAAATTTATAATGTTCGAGCACTGAAACCTTATAGAAAACAACACTAAGAAGTAACTTTAGATGTAACCTGTATCATCCGGCATAGAAAATACTGATATACCTACTGGACCGCAATATAAGGAACTTTTCACTCAATCCTGCTGACTATATGGTATTGTATAGAGGCTAGACTAGTGATCATTGCTGCAGTTGGCGAGCTACTTTATCCAACTTTAATATATACTTATGTTACGACTTACGAGTGATGAGCAAGAGAGACAAGTTTATGGTACTACATATGATAAAGTATTTGTTATATAAACAACAATTTCAGTTTTTAGAATTTTATCTATGTTCTTTAGCTTTGGACGTGTGGTTCTAGGCTGTTCTCAGATCTTTCTGCTGAATAACTTTGCAAGACAATGCCAATAGTGCAAGAGACAAAAAATATTTTTAGTTCAAGCATTCTTGATTTTCACTGGACGAGGAAAAGTAACTAGATGAGTACGAGACACTAATTAATCCAGACTAGGTTTCTAGTTCACTTAACAATCTCCGAAGATAAATAAAGAGGAAATCTAATACTACTCAAACCATATCACAAATGGAAATTACTCAAATTAGATAAACCATGAATGGAACTTGCTAAGGTTAAGTATCCAAAAGTGTGAACTAAATGAACACATTTTATCTGCGTTCTATACTGGCAACTATACAAATGTCAATTTAATTGCAACCACTGACCTATTTGGCAACATATGCATCAGAATATTGTGTGATTTCTAACAATATACACAAATATTTAGCATAAAGGAAGGGGATAAACCAAGTCACTTTGGAAGACTTATGTAATGGAACTGATACCTACATGCATACCATCTGTTCTCATATATGTTATCAACCCAGTTGACTCATCGTTCGATATTGAAATTCCCTCGTACAGTTTCTGAGCCAACTGCATTCAGATAAAAACACAAAATCAAGAAGGTTGCTGGGAAAAGGACCGGAAAAGGGAAAGCAAAAGCAAAACTGATACTGATCATATAGTTAAGACCCAAATAATTGCATATTTGCATATAAATGGAATCCCAAAACGTCAGGAGGGGAACTACAAGACATACAGTGGCTCTAAAAAATAATTTGGAACGCCAGAAAATGTCTAACCTTCATAGTATACTGGGCAGTAAAATGTAATTTATTTGCAGCATCCTGCTGAAGAGTTGATGTTATATACGGCGCTGGAGGATTTCTGCGTGTTTTGCTTCTTTTTAAGTTTACTACTTTAAATTTGGTTGTACTTGTCTTCTGTTTGATTTTCTCTGCTTCTGCTTGGGAGATGATTGAAAGCTGCTCTAGCTTTTTGGATTCTAGATGGGTCAAGTGGGATGGAAAGCAAAAGGCCTTTCCTAGCTCCATTTTCTTAAATTGAACTTCAACGGTCCAATACTCCTGTGATTTAAATTCATCAATTTCCTTTTCTCTGTCACATATGATAGCCAAAGCTGCAGACTGGACTCGCCCAGCTGACTGGCAGCCAGGTAACTTCCTCCATAAAAGAGGTGAAATGCTAAACCCAATCAAGTAATCCAGTACACGACGTGCAAGATAAGCATGAATCAAGTGTGTATCGATATCTCTTGGAGCCTTCATTGCACTTTTGATAGATTCCTCGGTTATTTCATGAAACACTACCCTTGCTACAGTCATTTTGTTATGTATGGCTTTCTGCTGCTGCAACATCTCGATGATGTGCCAAGCAATTGCCTCTCCCTCCCGATCAGGATCAGATGCAAGGATAAGATTATCTGCTCTGAGAAGTGGAAACCCAATAAAAATAAGAGTATTAGTAAGGTAAAGAGAGAAAGAGGAGAAGGGCAGGCAACATTAGTAGAACATAGAATACAAATTCATTGACGATAAAATAAAAATTAGAAAGCTCCCAGTGTTTGCTGGAGCTTACCATGCATAACTTTCCACAACTTCACTGTGTTTGGATACAGTTATCACGTACAAGAATAATGTTATTCAAAAAAGCTTTGGCATCAGAAATGTCGAGTTTTGTCTCATAGAGAACATTAAAACCGTGTGACTAATAAGTGAGGTTCAGTGAGTATTAACATTGTTCTTAATCAGTTAGGAATTGAAGCAGTGACTCTGCATACATTTCCTAGGATTCAAAATGAATCATCTAAGGGTGACAGCATTACAATTTGAATCAATACTGTTGCTTCAGAATTTTTAAATTAGAATGTCCCGGCCAGATAGTGACTTTCAAATTTACTAATTTAGACATTACCAGCAAGCCCAAATGATTATGATTTAAGCTGATAATATCTTCATGTCATGATAATAATCCAATTTTGAAAATGCCAGTCACGCCAGAGTCTGCAAGTTAATTGTGGTTATCCTTTGACTAAATCATTTCGAGCTAATATTTAGTATGAATACAGATTCCAAAACAGTTGAGGATATTCATTCAGGCAAGACAACCCACATAAAACATCCACCCAAACACAGTTTCCCTCTAGACCACTTGACGTATATCTAATAAGATTGTCTATTTATGAGTCTAATCATCCCACACAATGTAGGCATGCGAAAGCTGAATATTTAACATTTTAGTTGACAAGCAAGATAACTTCATTCTGGATCAGCTAGTAGAAAAGGAGATAAGCATACCCCTTTAGTGCATCTTTAATGTTCTTAAGGTGAGGCAAGGCATCAGAAGGAACCTCCCATACCACACTGAAATCATCATCAGGCCGCACCGACCCCGACCTGCCAGCCAAGTCTCTCACATGGCCAAAGCTAGGCAGGACTTTGTACATATCTCCAAGGTAGCGTTGAATATTTTTGGCTTTTGTGAAAGACTCCACTACCACAACAGATTTCCCGGCTGGGGGATATAAAGGCCCAATTGTTGTTCCTGCACAGTTTTGGTTTACCTCAACAAGAACTGGATTACAACTTTGTTTTGTTGGAACTTTATTTGACTTCGTCAGAACTTTCATCTCCTTGGGCTTCCTCTTATTGGTAGATTTTCCAGACGTCTTCTTCTGATGATCTGTTACGGAAGAATCACTTACTAGCAAAGGTTCCTCACCCACCAGAAGACTCTGAAGAAACAGAAAGTTAGTTAGAACCTGGCTCAGATGGATCCCAAAAGACCAGAATCCTCAAAAACTTAACATGGACTTACTTCTCCAGAAGTCACAGAAGATATTGCAGGATCTAAACCATTCACTTTCTTTGCTCGAGAAGCTAGTTTTGAAACTTTATCCATCTGAATTTGAGGAACCTTGTCCTTGGACTTTGACACAGAGACTTTTTTTACTACCTTTCTGGCATTCACAGAGCTCTTTTTAGTAGATTCACTTTTCGCATCCTTTGCTGATTTTGCAGTCTTGCTAGAACTCTTTTTAGCAAGCTGACTAGTAGCATCAACCTGCGATGCTCCTTCCAAACTACCGTCAGAAACCACTGATTTCTTTTTCTTCTTGTCATTTATAGTCATCAATTCTGTTGCCGCCTCTGATTTTCGTAAGGCTTTACATGTAGTAAATCTCCTACTTGCACAATTATATAAAGATAAACTCAATGTAACAAAATTTCTATCTGAATATCTACTAGTGATATGTTTCATGGTACAAGGAAAGCCAACTCCTAATTGAGTCCGGTTAGTTACACCAAACCCCTGCATATATCCTTCACTAAGTGGCCTAATAACACAATCTCGTTGGAGAATTAGGTCTTTAAATTGACCCTCAGGGACCTTACATCTTTCCACTGGCTTCCTCAATTTAAGCTGAGTATATTTTCGATATTTACAGCTACCACCAAACTCTGAATATAGTGAGCAAGCGCCAGGGAAGCTCTGCAACGTCCTGCACTGCAACTGTCACATCAAAGAACAACAAAAAAAAATCTCATAAGATACTTAATTTATCCCTTTTTCACCAGAAAATATAAATAACAATCTGTCTGAACATTTAGTAATTCATTTTTATCTTCATTTACATTTAAAAGGTTGTAATTTAAAGGCGAGTTAGAAAACCCTTTTCGATAATCAGGTTTTTGAGGCAAACTAAATTCAAGAAATTGGCAAAACATGAGCAGAAAAATGGGCATAAATGAAACATTGTACTAATTCGAGAATTATAGAATCTGTGAGGGATAGAGCGTGTACCATGATAGCAAGCTGAGAGGAGCTTGAAATGTTACAGTACGAGTAAGTAGATACAGAAAACAATTTAGGAATTTGAAGCGCCATTAAAGAACACTTCTACAAGTTAATAGATACGCATAAGCCATGAGAGTTATGGAGTTTCTCAGAAGAAGAAAATCGAATAGATAATATTATTTGGTGTTTCTTAGGGTTTTGGCGTTTTATTATCAAACTTTCGGCGAAAAGACTCTCTATTCCGTTTTTTTCAAAGTTCAAAATTTGTCACTGATTTCGGTATCACGCAAAAGAGTGGTTTTTGTTAGGCCTCTTTCTATGCACATGTCAAAACATGATATTTGGCATATATGCACCACTATGGGTATGCCAAGCTACCAAACTCATATGCCAATATGTTATTTCTGGCATATAGGCATACACGACAGAGTTTCCAGCGAGCGACAGAGTCTTCGTCGCTCGATGGTCAAAATATCGCTCGTTAGTCTTCAAATCGCCAGCGACAGTCAAGTTATCGCTCGCTAGTATGATAATCGCTTATCAGATCTTCATCTAACGGCTACAATTTCCCCCTACCTGATTTCAACCGATTCCAACCCAACTTCAAATTCATTTCACCATGCATAGTGCATAACCGAAGTGGATTTGACTACAGAGGAAACAACATGGATCATGATAGCGTATTTCCACATACCCACTCAGAGAAAAGTGGATGACCCACTGATAGTTGTGGTATAACTTCTTAGTAAGGTCGTATTTATTATTCGTGTTACAAAATCGACTCTGAGCGACTCCTCGCTCAAATTCATCTTTTCTTTTTCTTTTTTTATTGGTCTAATTCGCTACTATCAAGGTGAATTTTTAATGAAATGTAAATCTGGTTTCAATCGAATATTAATTTAAAAGATAGTTTCCATTAATCTAAAAAAACAAAATTACATTTCACATTTCAACTAAAAGAAAACATTTTAACTACTCATTTCCTTGTCCGTTTCCTTGTCCATTTTCTCCGGACCAAAGATCCAATTGCCTCGCATTTTTCGGATCCATCGAGTTGTTCAACAAACTAGTTAAGGTGCTTAGGTTTGAGACTCGACTTGGTGGTTGAGTCTCATCGAATCACCATAACCTTGATAAGCAATGGGAGTACGGGGTATGGGAACATTATACAAATCTTGAAATACGTGTGATTGATATTGTTGATGGAATGGTTGAAATGCTGATGAGGTTGAGGCAATTGGGGTATACAGATTCGTTTGCCTAACTACTTCCATGTTCACACCACCACCCGGAGTCAGTATGTCAGTTTGCAAATGACTAAACATACGTGTAGGAGTTGTATCCATGCCAATGTTTTCTTCAACACCATGTACTGCTTGACTTTCTAACACCATGTTTGGAGTTGAACTTTCTGGTACCTCCTCCATATGACGACGTCTCAATCTTCTTTCACCACTTTGTTGACTTCCACGACTTTGATGACTTCGACGACTTTGCTGACTTTGACGACTTTGCTGACTTCCACTGGGACTCATTCCTCTACCAGCTCCAACACTGGGACTCAATCCTCTACCAGCTCCAACACTGGGACTCATGTCAAACATCATGCTTTCCCTCAATCTTTGCATCTGTTCCAAGTGCATATTCTGAATTCCCTGAACAAGAGCATCATAATCGTTACATCGGGTCTGATACTCCATCGGTGTAGCATTGACCCCGAGGTATGGATAAGTCCGAGTAGGTGCACTAGAAACAATTGGATAAGTAACAATCTCTCCAGATGTGCTGGATATAGTCTTTACTTCCCAAGAAAATGGTGGCATGTATGACGATGAACTTTGAGAAGGATATGCAAATATGTCACCCGTGTCTGGTGGAGGTTGGGAAGGAAGAAATTCATTGTCAAGTGGCAACCTACCTAAAGCTGGGAAATCCATCCGACCCAAACTTTGCGGTTGCATGGAAATATTTGGCTTGAAAATAGTATTAAACCAAGATAGGTACTCATTTCTGTCCATCGGCTCCTGGATCAATTCATCAGCTTCTTGCCAACGATGACCTTCCCTTATCAATTTGAAGTAATCGTCTGCTGAAACATCTGAACTGGGATAAGGGTTGACAGCTATCACTGATCTCCCTTACAACAGAAGAAGTTGTCTTTCACCATAATACCAAACACCCTTCTCAGAAATAGGGATGTATAACACCATCCTTCTAAGGCTTAACTCTACCATTGTTTGACCTAGTTCTTCTTGGAACTCAGGTACTACTTCATATGGCTGTGAGATAAGGTTATGGCTTGTTCTACTCAACTGCTGAATCTTATGAACAATAGCAGCATGTTGACCATCTTCAATCTGTGTAGCTTCCCAATTCTCAGAATCATACTTCCGTATGATCGGAAATACATTCGTATAATTCTTAAGACAAGGTTCCAAAACACAGAAATATGTATACCACCAATACTGAAAATAATAACATTCAAAGAGGTTAATAACTTTTCCATATGAAAATGACAAATAAATACATAATGTGAAAAAGATTGGTTCTTACCTCCGAACTCCCAAAAAGCATTAAAACTATCTTTATCACACGTCGAGTTATCACTTAGGGCAATGTAAATCTCGATAAAATCGCAGTCCCCAATCATATGTTGGTGCTTGCTCTAAATCTTCTAATGCTTCGAGAAACCCAATTAACACTCTTTTGAGCTAGCATTTGGAAACAGACATTGGCCCAGTGTCCACAATACAAACAGACGTTCTAGCTCCTCAAAATGGTCGAGGATCAAATATTGATTACCAGCTGCCCTGTTTTCATTCATTCTTACAGCATAACGTTGGAAAAAAAAATTCAGCCCAGACAACTTCAACCCATACGCTTTTAATTGTCTATGTGTAGGATTTCCTCCTAATTCATTTGAGTATAAAGGAAGTCTTTCTTTCCATCTATCTTCTGATAACCACTTTAGTCTATTAAATGGAAGTAAGTTCCCTTGGCATGGAATTCCGGTTAACATGTATAAATCTATCGGTGTAAATCCTATTAACAATAATTATTCATAATTAGAATTTGTTGATTTTTATGAAACAAAACACATAATCTAAAAATTAAATTACTAGAAAAGACTGACTTACCGCATTCAAAGTCCTTGAAAAAGAACGTGTTTGTAGTCTTCCACCATCGTTCTAATATAACTTGAACACCTTGAGTCATGTGGTTTCTAGGTTGTATTTGATATAGATGTCGCCAAGGATATCTTCTCACTCTCTCTTGAACAGCAGGAGGAAGTAATTGAAAAATTGTACGTAACTCAATCCATTCACCTCTTAGATGTATAGCGTTACATCGCCCCTCATTATCAGAAAGGTGATTAGAGAATACACCTTCACCGGCTACTAGTCAAACATTATTAAACTCATAATTTGTATCCACAACAAAACTTACTCCACTGCCTGAGGTACTAGTAGATACTTTCTGATCGCGGTCGTAAGCGACACAAATATAATTACACTTTCTTACTACTCAAAATATAAATATAGCAAGGGCAAGAAAGGATCGATCCCACAGAGAGGTCTAGGTTGTCAAATTGTTATGGTTTCCTATATAAAACACCGATAGTTTTGTGATTGTGCAAATAAAAATAAACGAAAAGCAAATAAAGTACGCAAATTAAGGATGTGAAAATATTGGATAAAGGTTTCATCTTCAATTGTAAACAAGTTTATGAATATATGAATAGAATTCGTATTTAATCTCGCTATCATCAAAAGCCATGGAATACCTTATTGCAAGAATACTCCGTAAATTTCCAAAGTTATCAACACACACATTAGAGCTGCGTATGTGAAATCTACCTAAAGAATAACCTAACGCCTTGCGCTAATCAAGTTCAATTCCTAAGAGCATTAAGTTTCGAAATAGGCTAATCAATGCAATTGAAATACATTGCGCAAAACAATTCGAACAAAGGTCAATTTCTACATATGACTACGAGGATGTATCACTACAAACCCTAATCATATCATGCTACTCGTATTCAAGGTTATCGCTCGATGAAAACCCTAAAATAGCTATAGATATGGATGTGAGTTCAATCAATTCTAGACTCGACTAAACAAACATTCAATCATATTGCAATCCATCAATCATGCAATTATTGTAACCCGTAGAAATCAAACGATAATATTGAGAGAAAACTAATTCATAAAAATCATAACTTGGTTGCAAAATCCAACTACATCTTCAACCAATAATAAAAACTTAGTTACTTGTGTTTTTGGAAATCATCATAGAAAGCAAAGAAGAAAACTATCATGTGAAACCCTAGACAACAAGTAGAAGTCTCCCTAATGGAGATATATCTAGGTTTAGAGAAAAAGTTCTATTTATATGCCTCTCCCAAAAGGATACCCAAAGTAGGTCAAGTCTTCTCCAAACCCCGTCTCAAATTCGTCCACCAAGCCCATGTGTGAGAAATATGTCTCTGGAATTTTGGGTCCGAAAAGTGGTCATGGATTGCCGACGTCATCGCCGGAATCCGGTCATCGGCGCTTAATCCGATCACGGAAATTATCTCGCCGCCTTTGTCATCGTGTACTATCACCGGTGATTCTACACTTCCAGCAGTTCAACTTTGCTTCTCTGCAGTCCACACATTCACAAAAACCATTTTAGCCAATTCCTTGTTTCTTGCGAAAACGCGCCTAAAAGCGTGACTCGTAGCTCATATGTCCCGCCGATCGATTCTTGCATCCGACTCATACCCCCTTCGTGATTCCTTTGAATCATTGTGATCGACACTCTAAGCTCGAAATCCGACAACCTAGGAAGTATGCTTACGGCGGTGCGCCATTTTCACTCCGTTTTGCACGGCCTGCAGCTTCCTACTCCATTTGCCTTCACCAACTCGGTTCAAGCTTTCCAATTCTTCTTCATAACAACAATACCAGATTCCTTATGCTCCATTCTTAACCACCAGTGCAGCCTGCAACACCTCAAACTCACAACCTTACCAAAGACCTTGCCTATCCAGACCAACCAACAGCTGCAACTCAACAAATTGCATCTCAAAAACATCTTCCTCCCTGAACTGCACAGCATACTAGCACCAGTCTGCTATTTCCTGAGTACAAACCAACTCAAACTCATGCCATTGATTCAGCCAATCAACCCAAGAAGCTCACACAGCGCTCGCTCCTGAGTCATCTCCATTCTTGCACTGCAATTTAGCTCAAACCAATTCTAAGTACCAGCACCGCAGCCTGCCATTTCCTGAGTCCGTTACTCCTACTCGAATCGCAGCTTAATCGCCACGACCACTTCAATACCCTCAGCAGCTGCTCCTTGACTCACGGACTCAGTAATCTTCACACTAGCTGGTATCATATATTGCAGCTCTAATCAGCTGCGGCAGTCCATCAACACCAGCTTCAAATCTCCCTGTAACTCATATTACACAGCACAACATTGCTTCCAACCTTCGCAATCCCATTACAGTTCATACTCAGCACAATCACTGCGCTGCTGCCTCAGACTCACTACTCCATTAGTATCAGCACCAGCTCTCCCTGGAAAAACCCTGCAATTCTCAACAGTGTAGCCCTCGCAGCACCATCGACATTTCAGCTCCTCAGCCAATGCTTTCTGCCATCCAGCACCAGTCCATCTTAAACTCATACTGCAACATCTCAAGACCAATAGCATCACCATCGCCGCTTCAACCCTCACCTGACCTGCCATACCTAGCTCAGCTCAGACACAGCAGCTGCTCTATTCTCTCAGGCCTAGCCCTTACCACCACCTGACACCACCATGAGCAACATCTGTAATCTTGGTCTCCAATATCTTGCACAGTAACTCAGGACCACCTTCCCTGTTAACTTGAACAATTGATGTGCATTCAGTCATTTTATCAAGCACTCAGTGTGCAGTTTGCTGGTAATGCAGATATGGAACTTGTTATTGATTTCAAATCACTCTATCTCCTTCCCTGCAATCACACACACAAACCCATGTTCTCAATGCGTCTGAAACACTCAAATAGGCTTGAATCTCCTCCGTTGATCTTCAACAAGTGATGGCAAAGAACTCAAGTCTTCTCCCTGGATTTCTTGGTTGAACTGAACCTAGAACTTCCACAATTTCAATACCCTGAACTTTGTATCCTTCTTATACTTGAATTCTGTCCAAACCCATCTTTCCTTGCCTCTTAAATCAATCAAATTTCCTCAAAACATTCCCACAAGATGGAAAGTAACAAACACAGTTCCCTTAATTTCCGGCACGGAGATACAAAATTTTTAAAAACCCCCGATCTTGGCTTCAGATGAGACTCTCAAATCCCCCTTTCTATTGTTCTCATTTGAGAACCATTGCCGCCATGAATCACTCTCTGGAACGACTAGAAATCACGACTGAAGTTTGTGTCTTCAGTGTAATCTCGACTAGTTAGTGAATTGGGTTGTTATTAGCACCCGGTGCTAGGATAGGGGCTGCCCTTCACGATTCCAAAGCCTGCCAGTTTCAGGGAACCGACGGGCTTAATCATTGATTTTGCTCGTAACCTTCTCATACAACGTCGGAATGACCTCATTCCTTCGCCACTGGTTTTGTCCTCTCGTTCTGTTCAACATGATGAGAAGAAATCCAATATTTGAGCGAGTTCCACTTCTTTTTGCTTTAATAGCTCCAAAACACCTATGAAATTCAAAAGCACACATAAGATACATAATTTACAAGAAAACTCGCAAAGAAAGCATAAATACTAGATATTAAATACGGTGTATTCTACACCTATCAGATTCCCCCACACTTAGACTTTGCTAGTCCTCGAGCAAATCGAACAAAACAATAAAATACAACAACTCCGTGTCGTCGAGGCTACGGTCACTTTTAGCATAAATAACAAGCCTTTAAACCACTAAGTGTCCCTAGTGGACGAGTTATAGTCTCGTGAAGGTTTACTAGAGATATACCTACAAAACCTATATTTCAAACTCCGTCTATTTATGACAAATCAATGAACGAATCCAAATTGACTACAGGAGGAGGTACCTTGCAAATTCAATTCAATTATTAGTAAATAAACTCTAATTAGATAGTCGAACAAGCCACAATACTCGGAAACTAACAAACCACAATCACAATGAAAAGATTAAGAAGATGGATCAAGATGTAGATGTTGGCGAATGTTCACAAGTGTTCGATGTTTCCCATATCTTGTACGAAGGTCACTGCTAAGATGAACCTAAACCTATTGGATTGAGCTACTTAGTGCTGAATGCTACATCAATCAATTGGCATATACAAGGGAACCAAGAGTGACTTTATTCAACACAATAATAATTTTTTCTCTTTTTTTTTATATGATTGGATCAAACTGGATCCAATTTCTCTTTTTTTTTTTTTTTTTAGACGGCATGATTAGATCTTTTGGATCCAAGCGCATGCTTCTTGTCAGCAAGTACATGATAGTCGCCTTGGATCCTGCATTCCACGCTTGTTTAGGCGACGGAGACAGGGACTACGTCACACATACTGCTATTCCCAAGTGTCTTTTTATTCCGTTTTGGTCTAATTGGTCGGTCCTTTTTTTTTTTTTTTCTTTTCATAATTTTTTTCAATTTTTTTTTTTTTTTTTTTTTTTTTTTTTTTTTTTTTAGTAACTCAACCACTCTATTTCATCCTAGCAGTAATAACACGTCGATGTTTAGTGACCCACCAACGCACTTAGAGAATAATAGATAAATATGGAAAAATAAAAATAAAAATAGAATGTGATATGGTGATATTCCGAGATATGGTAACAACTATCATGTTAATTTGTGATTTCTGAGCTATATTCGTCCCCTTTAGTTAATTGGTTCCTCAACTCCTGCATTCACAATGGTTCCATCCACTAATGGTGTCAAAAACAAACTATACAAACATATAAATGCTCCCCCACACTTAAACTTCACATTGTCCTCAATGTGTAAAACCGAAAGTTCTGAATTCTGACGTAACAGCAGATAAAACGCAAAAACTGTGCAAATTGGTAAGGAATTTGGAAAAACTCCATTTCACAAAAGTTGTTCACCTACGTGTTTTCTACACAGTGTCAAAATTTCACAGTGTTTTGATAAACGGTCTGACAGTTATGGTCTCTGGACTGAACTACGCGCAGTCTGAAATTTTGACGAAAAAGGTATTCGTCATAATTCTCTTCTAAGATAGATTACGGACTCAATGAAATTAAACATAGGGATGCAAATATGATATGAAAACAGTAAAAATAAATAAATAAACGAAACAAAAATAAAAAGCAAAAGGATAAGAGATACAAAACCGGTGGGTTGCCTCCCACTTAGCGCTTGTTTTAAAGTCGACGGCCCGACTTAGCTTCTTGTAAGATTCATTCCCCATACACCAATAATCGGAAAATTTGGGGATCCTTCCATAGAACCTGTTTTGGAAACACTAACTTCACACAAATATTAGTAATATAAAGCAAAAGTGAAGCTATGAACCGATAAAAGCTTCCCCCACACTTATTCTTGGCCACACTTGGAAGTGTATAAAGAATATAGGAGTCGGGTACCTCCACGGTTTCTGGTTCCATAACCTGCATAGTAGGAGAATCAAGTGTCTCTAATGGCGGAAAACGAGAAACAAAGTCAGTCAACAATATTCTCGAAGCACATACATTCAAACCAATAAGAGGTAAAGGAGAAGAAACAATAGGCAAAGGGTTAGATAAACCTTTCACAATCTCTTGTATCACGGAATCCTCTTCATCCTTGAAAAACTCAAGTGAATTATTCACCTCTTGTGTATCATGGTCCTCTATCAAACCTTGCAACCATTCTTCGTCCGTTTCTGCCGTAACCAAAGTCTCGACATAAACATCATCATATGCAAGCTCAATTGGGTCTTCCACAATATTGGTCATAACGGTCTCATTCTCAACATACTCCTCTTTGTTGTAAGGCACATACTCTTTTGCGGATCCAAATTTTATTATAAGAAACTTTTTTAGAACACTCGAAAATGCATCATCCTCAAGCTCCACCCTTTGAATAGGCTCTTGATCATTATTAAGATCAATGCTTGAGTAATCTACACAAGTGTCATCATATTCCTTTTCATCTTCATCTTGATCCCAAAAAGACTCCTCGGAGATGTCACCATGAGTTGTTTCAAGCAATGTATCATAATCACCGTCACTATCATAGTCAACATAAGATTGGTCTTCGCTGAATTTAGTGTTGCTAATCTCGAACTCATCCTTTTGAATAGGTGAATGATCATTATTACGATCAAGAGTTGAGTTAACTACACAATTATCCACGAAAGTGCCCAAGGATTGGCCTTTTTCAACATTAGCATCAATCAAATATTCATCACAAACCATATGCACATTAGAATTATCCATATCTTCCTTGTATTGATCAATGTCTCTTCGCAAGATAGTCATACTTTCACGAAGTTCTTGGAGTTGCTCGTTTGTAGTCTCTTTAGCTTTTCGAAATTCCTCTTGTAAAAAGGTGGAAACTTTATCTATAAAATTAGAGACTTTTTGTTCACAAGCATAAGAATCCTCCCATCCTTGTTGTTGTTCACACACATACCCGCCATAAGGTTGTTGAGGAAAACCACAAGGTTCCATGGAATATTGGTCATAACCAATAAATTGGTTTTGATTATACCCATGGAATTGGTAGTTATCATATTGTTGAGGTTGTTGAAAACCGTATCCATCGTTCCAATATGCTCCTTCCATAGAAATTAGCACCTGAAATAATTCTCAAACCGGTTAAAACCCAGAAAATAAGAAAAAAATAAAAATAAAAATAAAACAAAAACTAAATACAAAAATAAGAAACCAAAAACAATTAACAACCGCTGCCTCCCTAAGAATGGCGCCAAAATTTGATCGCGGTCGTAAGCGACACAAATATAATTACACTTTCTTACTACTCAAAATATAAATATAGCAAGGGCAAGAAAGGATCGATCCACGAGAGAGGTCTAGGTTGTCAAATTGTTATGGTTTCCTATATAAAACACCGATAGTTTTGTGATTGTGCAAATAAAAATAAACGAAAAGCAAATAAAGTACGCAAATTAAGGATGTGAAAATATTGGATAAAGGTTTCATCTTCAATTGTAAACAAGTTTATGAATATATGAATAGAATTCGTATTTAATCTCGCTATCATCAAAAGCCATGGAATACCTTATTGCAAGAATACTCCGTAAATTTCCAAAGTTATCAACACACACATTAGAGCTGCGTATGTGAAATCTACCTAAAGAATAACCTAACGCCTTGCGCTAATCAAGTTCAATTCCTAGGAGCATTAAGTTTCAGAAATAGGCTAATCAATGCAATTGAAATACATTGCGCAAACAATTCGAACAAAGGTCAATTTCTACATATGACTACGAGGATGTATCACTACAAACCCTAATCATATCATGCTACTCGTATTCAAGGTTATCGCTCGATGAAAACCTAAAATAGCTATAGATATGGATGTGAGTTCAATCAATTCTAGACTCGACTAAACAAACATTCAATCATATTGCAATCCATCAATCATGCAATTATTGTAACCCGTAGAAATCAAACGATAATATTGAGAGAAAACTAATTCATAAAAATCATAACTTGGTTGCAAAATCCAACTACATCTTCAACCAATAATAAAAACTTAGTTACTTGTGTTTTTGGAAATCATCATAGAAAGCAAAGAAGAAAACTATCATGTGAAACCCTAGACAACAAGTAGAAGTCTCCCTAATGGAGATATATCTAGGTTTAGAGAAAAAGTTCTATTTATATGCCTCTCCCAAAAGGATACCCAAAGTAGGTCAAGTCTTCTCCAAACCCGTCTCAAATTCGTCCACCAAGCCCATGTGTGAGAAATATGTCTCTGGAATTTTGGGTCCGAAAAGTGGTCGCCGGATTGCTGACGTCATCGCCGGAATCCGGTCATCGGCGCCGGAATCCGGTCGCCGGGAAATTATCTCTGGCCGCCTTTGTCATCAGGTACTATCACCAGGTGATTCTACACTTCCAGCAGTTCAACTTTGCTTCTCTGCAGTCCACACATTCACAAAAACCATTTTAGCCAATTCTTTGTTTCTTGCGAAAACGCGCCTAAAAGCGTGACTCGTAGCTCATATGTCCGGCCGTCGATTCTTGCATCCGACTCATACCCCCTTCGTGATTCACTGAATCATTGTGATCGACACTTTAAGCTCCGAAATCCGACAACCGGAAGTATGCTTACCGGTGCGCCATTTTCACTCCGTTTTCGCACGGTCTCTGCAGTTTCCAGCTCCATTTGCCTTCACCAACTCAGTTCAAGCTTTCCAATTCTTCTTCATAGCAACAATACCAGATTCCTTATGCTCCATTCTTAACCACCAGTGCAGCCTGCAACATCTCAAACTCACAACCTTACCAGCACTGCCTATCCAGACCAACCAACAGCTGCAACTCAACAAATTGCATCTCAAAAACATCTTCCTCCCTGAACTGCACAGCATACTAGCACCAGTCTGCCATTTCCTGAGTACAAACCAACTCAAACTCATGCCATTGATTCAGCCAATCAACCCAAGAAGCTCACACAGCGCTCGCTCCTGAGTCATCTCCATTCTTGCACTGCAATTTAGCTCAAACCAATTCTAAGTACCAGCACCGCAGCCTGCCATTTCCTGAGTCCGTTACTCCTACTCGAATCGCAGCTTAATCGCCACGACCACTTCAATACCCTCAGCAGCTGCTCCTTGACTCACGGACTCAGTAATCTTCACACTAGCTGGTATCATATATTGCAGCTCTAATCAGCTGCGGCAGTCCATCAACACCAGCTTCAAATCTCCCTGTAACTCATATTACACAGCACAACATTGCTTCCAACCTTCGCAATCCCATTACAGTTCATACTCAGCACAATCACTGCGCTGCTGCCTCAGACTCACTACTCCATTAGTACCAGCACCAGCTCTCCCTGGAAAAACCCTGCAATTCTCAACAGTTTAGTCCTCGCAGCACCATCGACATTTCAGCTCCTCAGCCAATGCTTTCTGCCATCCAGCACCAGTCCATCTTAAACTCATACTGCAACATCTCAAGACCAATAGCATCACCACTGCCTGCTTCAACCCTCACCTGACCTGCCATACCTAGCTCAGCTCAGACACAGCAGCTGCTCTATTCTCTCAGGCCTAGCCCTTACCACCACCTGACACCACCATGAGCAACATCTGTAATCTTGGTCTCCAATATCTTGCACAGTAACTCAGGACCACCTTCCCTGTTAACTTGAACAATTGATGTGCATTCAGTCATTTTATCAAGCACTCGATTAATGCGGTTCTTTGTAATGCAGATATGGAACTTGTTATTGATTTCAAATCACTCTATCTCCTTCCCTGCAATCACACACACAAACCCATGTTCTCAATGCGTCTGAAACACTCAAATAGGCTTGAATCTCCTCCGTTGATCTTCAACAAGTGATGGCAGCAACTCAAGTCTTCTCCCTGGATTTCTTGGTTGAACTGAACCTAGAACTTCCACAATTTCAATACCCTGAACTTTGTATCCTTCTTATACTTGAATTCTGTCCAAACCCATCTTTCCTTGCCTCTTAAATCAATCAAATTTCCTCAAAACATTCCCACAAGATGGAAAGTAACAACACCAGTTCCCTTAATTTCCCGGCACAGAGATACAGCCAGAAAAACCCCCGATCTTGGCTTCAGATGAGACTCTCAAATCCCCCTTTCTATTGTTCTCATTTGAGAACCATTGCCGCCATGAATCACTCTGGAACGACTAGAAATCACGATCGAAGTTTGTGTCTTGATGTAATCTCGACTAGTTAGTGAATTGGGTTGTTATTAGCACCGGTGCTAGGATAGGGCTGCCCTTCACGATTCCAAAGCCTGCCAGTTTCGAGGGAACCGACGGGCTTAATCATTGATTTTGCTCGTAACCTTCTCATACAACGTCGGAATGACCTCATTCCTTCGCCACTGGTTTTGTCCTCTCGTTCTGTTCAACATGATGAGAAGAAATCCAATATTTGAGCGAGTTCCACTTCTTTTTGCTTTAATAGCTCCAAAACACCTATGAAATTCAAAAGCACACATAAGATACATAATTTACAAGAAAACTCGCAAAGAAAGCATAAATACTAGATATTAAATACGGTGTATTCTACACCTATCACTTTCCCTTTTTTGTTTCTTTTTTTTCTCTCCATATCTGTTTAAGATAATCGTTTTAGAACAAAAGTTTAAAGAAAATCCGTGGTTTTCAGAAGGTTTTCAGAAGAAGAATTGAGAAGAGTTTAGAAGAGGTGGGAGTATAGTTGCGGTATTTATAGGCGTCAGAAACTCGAACGGTGTCGATATTTATTATATCGACAGCGATATAGTGAATTTCAAGCGATATTGACAATATCGCCAGCGATAAAGACTATCGCTGGAGATATTATGAATATCGCTCGCTAGGGATTCGATCGCTCAGCGGTTTCCCCATAGTGGCGCAAATGGTTTGGCATGCCACCTGGCATGCCAAACACCATTTTTTTGGCATGTGCATAGGAATAGGCCTTATAAACGTGTAATTATGTTAAGAATATCTAGGGTAAATCTCGTTTATTAATGGGATGCCCTTGTGTCTAGCAGCCCTATAAATAGAGGCTCTAATGTTTGTCTATTGTACATATTAATAGAATTCTTCTTCTCTTTCTCCCTTTACTTTGTGTCTTCTTCTCCTCTTTCTCTATATTACAAGACGTTATCACGCACGTTGCTCTACTAGCCAATGACACGTTGCTTTCTTCGAAACTGCAACACATACGAGAGAAACATCACAGAGAGATATACCTTAACCTTTGCTCTTAAATCTATTTTATACGTGTTAATCCACCGTTTGGTTTTCGATCTGCTTATAGTCTTTAACATACACCCATATGAAGTATATACGGTGGATGTCTCTAGATGTGTACATAATATTTTATGGATTTTATAATACATATATCTCCACTAACACTTGCTTTGTCTTCGTGTAGATTTATGTTTGATTAACATCAATACTGATGTGGGTACAAGGCACCATTCAAGAGTATAAAGCACAGTTTGGCTAACTTTGCATGTGTAAGTGGTGGTTCAGATTTGTCCTCACAAGAGATAAATCTAGGGATGTAATCGTTTGTCATAAGTGATGGTTGTGATTGGGATTAGAAATGCATCTAACGGACAAAATTTATCATGTCATTAAGGTTCCATAATTCTTCATAATAAATATTATATTTATTTGCCATGATAATATTTTATTAAATGTCAAATTAAAAATGATAATATATAAATTAATCATATTATTGATGATAATTAATATATTTTTATTAGATAATACTTAGGATTAGTTTGGTACCTTTTAAAGAATAAAATACATCGAATAAAAGTTGGTGATTATATATAGATTCAAGGATAATTTTTGTCAGTTATAAAAAAAGATGGGATAAAATTGGAAAATAAAATATGAAACTAGGGTGAACTATAGTATTTGCCTTTGAAGCTTTTAAAAGATCCTTTTCCCCCACTTTTAAAATTGATAGATTTTAGAAGTGTTTTGCATAAAAAGCACTTTATGAAATCTTTACCAAACACTAAGATGAAAAAAATATTGCTATAAACATGTTTTCAAAGTACTTTTTTTTAAAAAGAAAAACAGCAGTACCAAACTTAGTTAGATTGGCTAACAATTATATAAGTGGACCATAGTGACAGTGGCAAGTATTGGTGCCCAGTGAGTAATTTCGCATCGTCTCACGTATTTCTTGATAAATGGTTTAACGTTATTTTTAATAAATGATGATGGATAACATAATTAATTATTAGTAGAGCTTATTATTATTAGGTTAAGTACTTAACGATTTGACTTACTAACTAATCACGGTTTTATTATTTTTATGCAAAGAATAACCTCTTATTTGGAAGCGTAATGTCGTAGAATGTAGTGGTCTGACCATCTACCGATAATGTCCTCACTTAGCCACCGCGGTCGTCTGACAGTATTGGGTTTTCAATGGTCACCGATGCGGTCATCCAACATCAGCTTCTCAGGAGGTCACCCATCTCAGGATTACTCAATACCAAGCATGCTTAGTATAGAGATTTTTCGCCAACTATGAAGCCAATTATGCTGAAAAGATCTTGGGTTAAGAAAGGACAAACTATTACCTATATTCCATTTGACGAATCCTACATGCCGGATCGGAGTACTATAATTCCACCAACTTAATTTGGAGCATTTATCGGCTCTGGAATATGTTCAATCCTAGACTCTATCATTTTTCTCACTCATGGGACCCTTTCCCGACACAACCCGTCAAGCATACTCCTTCACCCTCGATAGGTAACCCGTGGTCGACTCTAATACCATTTGTAAGGACCTGATTCTCTGCCAATACTGTCCCCACTCAGTCACTGCGGTTATCCGACAATGTGGGATATTCAACTGCCACTGCTGTGGTCATCCATCAACAGTTTTCTGGGAGGTAGCCCATCCCTAGATTACTCTCGCCAGTGAATGCGTAAATTCAGTGATTTTTACTAACTCTGGATCCAACTGTGTTGAAAGGGCCACAATGTTACGAAAGGACAAGCCATTACCTATATTCTATTCTGTGAACTATTCCTGCCGAATTGAATAAAGTACATAATATATATGGGAATTTTGAAAAAATAAAACTACATCGTATGTGAGTACAATGGTTTCCATCGGGAATGACTTAACATTTTAAAGTATAATAGCTTAAGTGAATGAATTATCTTTTCATTATGTCATTGAAATAGTAAGAACATAGAATACGATATGCATTGTTGAGTCAATTATGATTTTTACTCTTTTCAAACTATTCTTAAAGGGGAAAAAAGCAACAAGGATCCGAACACTGTTAATATCTACACAATTATTCTTGAGACAAATGAGTTCAGGTGCTGCAATTCTGTTATAGCTTACATAGTTTAATGTTTTGGTTCCGCTTGGTTGTTGGAGTATGTGGCGCGATAAACCACATATGTATAGCTAGGGATAGTCCCTCATGGAATAAAGAGGAATACATGTGGAGCTTAATAAGCTTGGGCATCTCCATATATTGCACCGAGGCATTTTAGTTATAAACCCCACACCTCCTATCCCCAGGTGCGTCAAGTGGGGTTCGGGGTTATGTGGTCGGGTGAGTAGTGTCCGATGGTCCTTGAAGATCCTAACAATTGGTATCAGAGCCCATGGTTAGGGCTACTGTCCGAACGTAGAAGTGGTTGTGGATGTCACCGGGTTTAGGGCGCAAGTGGAATCAGACTCAAGGTGGAGCAGGCAAGGCCCAAAGTTGAACTGGCGCTCAAGGTGGAGTTAGTGTCTTACCCATTAACTCAGATGGAGCAGGGTTCTAGATAGGTAACGCAATGCTCAAGGTTGAACTGGCGCTCGAGGTGGAGTTAGTGTCACACACATTAAATCTCAAGTGGAGCAGGGTTCTAGGTGGGCAATGAAATGATCAAGGTGGAGTTAGTTCTTGCCTTCTCATTAACTCAAGGTGGAGTAGGATTCTAGGGGGCGTAGTGACAATAATCATGATCGATGGGTAGCATATACATATGGTAATCATATGGTGGAGTCTGATTGGACTGGTGAAGTGGTTTAATCTCTCCAAGGTGAAGATTGTTGGAGTATGTGGCACGATCAACCACATAAGTATAGCTAGGGATAGTCCCACACGGAAGAAAGAGGAGTACATGTGGAGCTTAATAAGCTTGGGCATCTCCTTACATAGCACCTAGGCCTTTTAGATTAAAACCGCACACCTCTTATCCGAAGTTGGTCCAGTAGGGACATCATCGGTGCTATGTGGTCAGGCCCATAGTAGGTTCCTATGGTCCATGAAGATTCTAACATCGTTCACTAAAATAAGGAAGATGCAGAAATGTTATACCATTTCAAAGGATCGATAAGATATCTTTGTAAACTAAAAAACATATCAAATAATGTTTTTTTGGGGGACAAAATATGTAAAAATTAATTTTGATATAATTTCATTGCTGGCTTGAGGATACAACTCGAGAATGGAGAGACATAGTATGGGAGGATGTCAAGGCGGAAAATGCTAGAAAGTATTTGTGAAGTGAAGGATAAAAATATCTATCAGGCTTTCCTTTACTTTTGCAATGATAGAAAGGGTAAACTTGATATTAATACATATTATATTTAATATTCATATGTTGGAAAATGCGTAACTAAATAAAAATCATGCCCGTGCCGTTACGGCACGGGTTAAGCCCTAGTCTACATATAAAGTGTGACTCTGTTATACAATTGGGTTTCCTTTCTTCTTTCCATGTTTGCATCTTTCACTGTTGGATTAATTACTTGATTTATTTTGTTTATTTCCATCTAACGATTATATTAATTATAGCCAATGACGCCTTCTTTTTCTTAATTACTTGATTTATTTTGTTTTATTTCCATCTAACGATTATATTAATTATGGCCAATGACGCCTTCTTTTTCTATGGCTGTTTTTGTGTCTTGGATGCAATTAAACTCTTTTAGTTTAACCCTAAGACCGGACCATAATTATGGAGCCTTGGTGACGGATATTTCCAAGCAAGTTGCATTATCTTTCTCTAATTATTTTTATATAGAGAAAAATAATAAATAATCACCAAAATTGGTATTGTGGCAATTTAATTACCTTTACGGTATATAATCACATGCATGGTTGAAAAACCTACGGCCTATTAAATTTGGTATTCTTGTCCGTTAGACAAGGATCATGTGATTTGCTCCATATGGTTTCTATTTTTATTTTTTTTTACAAGAAACCATTTGTCAACCAAACAGTGGATTTTCCATATGCGATGACTAATTAATGCGACATTCTTTTTTCCTTTTTGTCGGTGCAATTTTTGTGTGCCGGATAGACCAATCGGTATTGGTTTTTCTCCATCATTTTTATAAGATGAGAGAACATAGATTGGCAAATTTTCTAAAATTTTGCCAATAATGGGTTGATTTTTCCCCATTCTGGAAGATTGATCGTTTCAAACAATTTTTTTACGATCAAATATGTATGGTTTTATCTAATAATAAACCATTAGTTTCCATTTTTCTTTACATGAAACCATTCATCATCTAGAAAAAGTGGATTTTATCTCTTCAAAGAAAAATAACGATAATGATTTCTTTATATATTCTTAAAAAGAAACATATAATTCAGTTAGAATTTATTTCATCTATATCGATCCCTAAATGATGAAATATCGTTATTACGGTGGTATAAGCCAATCGTTAAATACCGATGAAAGAGAATTTGCTGCATTCTTTAAAGATATTGAGCAATTTCAATTTTTTTTCTCTGTAATAATCTCCAATATTCAGATTTGTTCCACTTATAGTTGGGTTATGGTCGGACATTAAAGATCAATGGATGTGCACCCGGCATGTTAGCCAATATTATTAGTCCTTGTAGTGACTATATTGATCTTAATTTAATTTTCTTTTGATAAAGAAAGTCATAATTTTATTCCGAAAAACTTAATTTTTGGAGATTTATTTGCGTATTCTATATGTTTTTGGCTACTACCAGCAAAATCCATGATGGATGGTAAATGTATAATGACTATTCAAAAGTATATGTCTTCGAATTAATCGGATAATACTTTACGAAACTTGTTTTCGTTTTATGAGATGAAAATATTTTCGCCACAATCAGGGGGAGACTATACAAAAGTTGGTGTGAATTAACTTTAATGTTATATCAGTTTCTCTCCCATCATGACTAAATAAAAAAAAAAGGCTTCTTTTAACTAGGCGTAAAATGTCTCATTTGCTTTTATATAAGCGTTTGCCTCTTTAAGAGGAAAATCCAGTCACATCTCTTAAAATAAGTAGTGTTCCATGAGAGGCTACTGGTAGTGCTCCAATTGAGTGTACCAATACACCATTCACATTCTCAAAATTAATATCTCATCCCTTCATGATTATGAGATCATAACGCCCGCGGGCGCTGGTACCAGTAAATAAAAATACTTGAGAATTGTGTGGGATCGTGGTAAATAAAAATGATTGTCGAATATTCATTTAAAGTAGCTACTTAAATAAATGATGATAGTTTTGAACCTCTCTGCAGATGAATATCGACATATGTGATTGGTTGGCATATAATCCAAATTATGTTGGATTAATTTCTCGATTGACACAATTTTGGATCCAAAACTTAAACACCTTAAAAATGCCAAGCCTATTAATTACAGGTTGGTGTAGTCATATTGCGTCGTTATACGAGAAATGTATTCATTGTAAAAACGATTTAAGGGTTTCATTTTTGCTTAGACCGTTGGATTGATTCAATAATTGTTCTCTTTACATGATGCCTTTGGCGTGGTAGTCCTTAAAGGACTCGTACGTGGTTGGGAACATATTCAATTTTTTAATCCTTGTAGAATTGAAATTATATTTAGACAGCCACCTGACTCGATTATGTCAGGATTAACAATCTTTTTTTGTGTGTTTTTAGAAATTTGGTATGAACCAAAAATCCGGATTAATTATAGGTCTCTCGAGGAGTCCTTAAAAACACAAAAATCTACGCTTTTGCATCATAAATTCTATTTTTATTTTCTTTCTTAAATCTGCAGTTAGAATTATGCTAGCTTAAACTCGTCTTTGAGATAGACTAGAGTTATTATTTTGATGCTTGTTTTTTTGTAAAACTCATATAGTTGGGTTAGCATCCATAAAACGTCGAAAGTTGTACTCTTTTCCCTTCGTTTCAGGTTTTGTCCCATGTGGTTTTCCTGACAAGGTTTTAACGAGGCAACATCTCATAGACGTTTAAATTTCTTTCAATAATGTTGATATTTGTGCTCTTTTTCCTTCGCCCATATTTTTTTCCATTGGGTTTTACTGGCAAGGTTTTAGTGAGACAATTTAATTTAACATGGTGGTCATCCAAGGGGGAGTTGTATCAATTTCAGTTATTTGGTGGATTCGCACCATTAACTAGGTCATTTTGTTTTGTTAGACCACATCAACATAACCATCTCCTATGATCACAATAAGGTATGATCACAAACTTTACTCACCTTTGGTACTATAACTTCATATTGGAACTTTGTTGAAGAGACTACATCAACTATTTCTGCAAATCATCTCCAAGAATCTAGCAACCCAAGACACAAGTCATCAATGTATTTAATGGAGACTCGAGAAAATTGTTGTTAGAAGACTTACACAAAAGAAGACTTAATCAAGTAGCAATTTTCTTTACGAAGGAACAAGAGTCTTCTGCATTCAAGAAATACGTTCATCAAATTGGGAAGTTGCGACTCAAAGATTTGCAAGCCAAGATTTAACCGAAGTACTCATCAGGGGGAGCGCCATCATCAAAGGTGCATTTACTGGACTTATCGCATTGTACTCTTTTTCCTTTGTCAAGGTTTTGTCCCACTGGGTTTTCCTTGTTAAGGTTTTAACGAGGCAACATTTGCGTGTCCAACACTTTTTCAAGTCTTTACGTACTTATGCAATTTCAGGTTTTTCTCTTTTGAGTTTTCCTGGTATATCTGTAATTAGCTTAGACACAATGTCATCAGGGGGAGTGTTATAAATGTGTAATTATGTTAACAATATCTAGGGTAAATCTCGTTTATTACTGGGATGCCCTTGTGTCTAGCCCTATAAATAGAGGCTCTAATGTTTGTCTATTGTACATATTAATAGAATTCTTCTTCTCTTTCTCCCTTTACTTTGTGTCTTCTTCTCCTCTTTCTCTATATTACAAGAGTTTTTTTTTTTTTTTTTTTTTGAAGCATGAAAAACAGAAAGAACAAGCCAGGATCCTAGTTAGTAATTCTCTGAATCATTCTCGAATGATTCGCGAACGTATTCAAACTAACCAAATCCGAATGATACTTCCGAACTATTTGAACTCCAAACCTAGTTCCCGGATTATATGGACCTCATGAATGATTCACGAACGTATCCGAACTAACCGAATTCGAATGATATTTCCGAACTAGAACTTCGAACCTAGTTCGCGCCTAACCTCGCTCTCCCATAAGTAATTCTCTGACCAGAGTTCCGTTGATTTGTTTTTGTTTGATTTGTATATACTTTATATTTAAATACAATTATTCAGTTAAAATTTTCTATTGGTAGTTGTTTAACCAGGGTTTTATGTGTTAATTTTTATTTAAAAGTCTATAAACTCGTTTTATAATACATTTATGCGATTAAATTGTTTACATCTTGTTAAATAATCACGCTAAAATGTTTTTTTCCATCTTATAAATCATATACAAATAAAATTAGTCTCGTAATAAGGTCATAATACTTATCAATTTCTCATATATGTAAGCCGAATTTTAAGTGCCGAACTTACATTTATAAAACGAATATGCACGTACGTATGCCGTTCCGAACTACTGTCCGAACAACGAACCGTTGACCGGATTTTTGACCGAATCCGACCCATCCGAATCCGTATAATTCCCGTACGTATGCCGTCCCGAACTACTACCCGTACCCCAAATTGCTAACTAGGGCCAGGATAGCTATTACACGTGGGTATTTTGTACCCATAGAGTCATTTAATAAAATTTGGCTGCGGGCCGCGAGTTATAACCCCAAAGGTGTCACTATCCATGGACAAAAACTCCAACAAAACAAAATGTTCAAAAAAAACCCATTTAACATAAACTGTCTATATTACCCTTCTAGTTTAAATCACCCCAACAAAAACAAACATCAACCCCACTTTTAATTTTTATTATATTATCACCACCAACAACCCACCACCAACAACTAACAACACCACCGACCACCAACGCCGCCGACCACCACCATCACCGACCACCAGTCGCCACCCACCACCACCATCACCGACCACCAGTCGCCACCCACCACCGTCGCGAACCACCACCGCGCCACCACCAACCACCGTCGTCATCGTCCACCACCACCACCGCGTCACCACCGCCGCCGCCGACCACCACCACAGACCACCGCCAACGACGACTACCACCACGCCGCCGCCGACCACCGCCGCCGCCGAGCAACACCACCATTATCGTTGGCCACCACCACCAACAACCAGTCGCCACCTCCACAAAAGATGAGTTTCATTGATCAGTATTCAACAAAATGAGAAAAAAATGATGAAACCAAACAGAAAAAATGATGAAACCAAAATTGGTTTCACCAAGATTAGATATTTTGGTTTCATCATTTTTCCACATATTGTCATTTCACCAACACAACTTCAATATGAAACCAAACACGCCAACTTCCAAGTCAGGCCGAATAAAATAGGAAAAAATCAGGTGAAACCAAAATTTGGTTTCATCATAAAAGAAGAGAGAAGGAAGAAAGAAAAATAAAACACAGTAAGATGAAACCTACCACCACCGTCAACTGCACCGCCCCCATCGCCGCCACAACCACCAGCACCACTACATTACCTCCTCAACTAAAATTAGTTTCAACAAAAACAATCCACTTGTGTCTCACTAATGTAAAGTAACACTTATAATTGAATTTGGATGTTAAATTATAACAAAACACCATGAAATAAAAATAACCAACCTTCAAATAATGCTTCTTCTACCCTTGGAACAAGGAAGATACAAAGATTTGAGGTTCTTCTCTAATAATCTTCAAATTTCTACCCAATTCTAAGATTGGAAATTAGAAGATAATAGATGCATCTCTTACAAATTGAAATTTCTACCCAATTACAAATTGGAAATAACAAAGTGTTGGAGGCTCTTCTCTTAGGAAGGATTTAGGGTTCTTACACCACTTTTCTAAACAAAACCAAACTTGAAAACTAGAAGAGCTAGGGTTTAAACAATAAGTAATAAACAAAAAGGACAAAGGTAGGAAATAAGGGAAAGAAGGGGGTAATAAAAGGGCATAAATGGTATATATGAAATACCATTATGCATCACTCACCATCCAAAATTGGTTTCATAGAGATCAATATTTAACAAAATGGAAAAAAAAATACGATGGCATTTAACCAACATAACATCAATGATGAAACCAAACACGCTGACTTCCAAGTCAGGCCTAATAAACTAGGCAAAAATCAGGTGAAACCAAAATTTGGTTTCATCATAAACTTAATTTTCATCATTAAAATCTTTGGTTTCATAATAGAAATAGGCAAGTTTATGATGAAACCAAATTTGGTTTCATCATAAATTTACTGTTTTCACCAACCAAAACTGTCAGAATTTTATGAAACCAATTTGAAGGTATTGGTGATAGTTTTAGATGATAGAAGGAGGAGACAGAAGTAGTGTTGGTGGTGGATCTGACATGTAGTGGTGGGAAAAAACAGAAGCAAGAGGAGGCGGTGTTGTTGATGGAAAATCATGACGTAGAAAGGGAAGAAGGTGATGATGGTGTTAATGGAGGAAACAGATGTGTTGTTGGTGGCGAATCTGGACATAGCGTCTGGTTTGGTGGTGGCGAAGCTACTGTTGGTGATAGATCTGAACATAAAAGGAGAAGAAAAGAGAAGGAGGTGTTCGTGGAGAAGATGGAGGTGTTGTTGGTAACGGATCTAGACATAACGGCGTGTTTGGTGGTGGTGGAGCTACTGTTGGTGATAGATATGAACATAAAAGTAGAAGAAAATAGACGGAGGTGTTCGTAGAGGAGACAGAGGCGTTCGTGGAGGAGACGGAGGTGTTGTTGCTGGTGGTGACAGAGGTGTTGCTGCTGGTGTTCGTGGGATATTTGTTGCTGGTGGTGGTGATGGTGGTGGGGGAAGGAGACGGAAGAAAGAAGAAAAAATAAAGGAGGAAGAAGAAGAAGAAGGGTATGTTTGGCTTTTTTTTAAGTAATAAAAACTAAATTTACTCATTATTATTTGACCTGGGATTTTTGTGCCACTTTTTAATCAAATGGTTTTTATTTATTAAAAATAATATGGCTGGATGTTTTGTACCACTAGTTTGGTCACCTTGGTGTTTTATGACTAGTTTTGATTTAGCTGAGAAAATATGGGATTGTCTGGTCCCATATTGTTGTTGATAAGAATCCTGTTTGGATTCCTTCTGCTGCAAAATTTTCCAAACCATCTGCTGCTTGATTCCCTTCTCTATAATTGTGTTGAATAGCATAAAGAGGAATTTGTCACATTCTCTGTTTTATTTCGGTGATTATTCCTGCAATATACCACGGAGCTTCAGCCTCCGCTTTTATGAAGCGCATCAGGTTTTCCAAATCTGTCTCAAAGATAACTTTTGGCCATTGTCTCTCCGTACCCGTCCTTGATGCCAGCAGAGTTGCCCACGTTTCAGTTATTAGCGCGGTAGTTATTCCTAGAGGTTGCGCGATACCCTTCACAGTTTGAGCACTCGAATCCCTGCAAATAAAACCTACACCCTTCATTCCTGGATGTCCTCTAGCAGCACCATATATGTTGATCTTCATCTAATCCAGTTCGTCTAACCTACTAATATTGTTGTTGTTGCTCTGATGTGTATTGGAGTGGCTCCGTCTGGTGGATCCCCAGGTAAAACCGGGGGAAGAACTTTTTTTCCCATGCGAAATATTGTTGTTGTTTCAAGGTCTATGTGAGGATGTTGTCATGGGGTGTATGGTGTTGTTTGAAAACTAATTCATTTCTGGACGTCCAGAGGATCCAAAATAGAAAGCATAAAGCTGATACATAAGGGGTATGACTAGCGTCCTGCAGAATTTATGAAATGGTTGTTTGATTGTTTATAGTGATATGGGAACTGGGGTTGGTTTGATTTGTCGATAGGCGAGATAATAGGGTGTTCCAGCCTTCCAGGTAGCTATTGCTATTGGGAAGCAAATAAGCATGTGCTCTGTTGTTCCTGGTTCGGTGTTGCACTGGGGGCATTGGTTGGAACTGGTGAGATTGATGCGGTGTAAAATAAAAAAGGTCGGAAAACCTTCATTGATAGCTTTCCACAGGAAAAGCTGAAATTTTGGTGGACAGGGTAAGTTCCACAAGAATTTGGTAGGTGAGAGGGGGTTTAGGTGGAAATAGTTGTCATGTTGAATTAGGCAATTGTAGTCGGTGACAGTGGTGTATTTTCCGGACTTTAAGTATGGCCATAGAATCTTATCTGGAGGCATGTTTAGGGGAAGGTGGATGTTTATTATGTGTTGTAGAACATCAGATGGGAGGTGATTCAGTTGTTCATGATTCCAGTTATTGGTGAGAGGGTCAATGAGATCAACTACTGATTGGATTGGGTAGCACTGGGTCTGGTCAAGGCTTTGAGATTGAGGTATCCGGTTTGCTTGGATAGGTGTGTCTAAACCATTTTCGATTTGATGGAAGATGAGTTGTTGTACGTAGGGTAGGTAGGGAGGCCATTTGTTTCCATTTTGAGCTGGATGAGGAAGGAATGGGTGTGTTTTCCTGGAAGATCGGTTGATTTTGCATGTATTTCTCATTATATAATCTGGTCCAAAGGAAATTAGGTTGGTCGTGTAAATTCCAGATTCGTTTCATGAGAAAGGCTTTATTCTGATGATTACTTTTCCTTATGCCGAGACTCCCCTTTTCTATCGGTTTTTTTAGTTTGGTCCATCCTAATGGGTGGAGTTTTTTTAACTGATGAATCATAACCCAATTTTTTTTTATTCTAATGATCTGATCTATCGGTTTGTGAACACGGGTGAGGAATAATTGTGTTTGCATAAGGTGGTATTGAGGAGGTTTTAATGAGTACTAACCTTCCTGCTTGAGTAAGCCATTTGGTTATCCATCCCTGAGCCTTCCTTGCCAGTCATTGAAGCAATGGGTCGAAGACGTGACTAGAGGATCTACCGTGTTTAAAATGTACTCCCAGGTATATTATTGGGGTTGACGATGTTGGCATGTCAAAGAATTGTTAAATAACGTCCAACAGATGTTGTTGCAGCCTTGCATGGTGGATTATTGTTGATTTCCTGGCCCGCTAAAGAACTGTATAATTTAAGTAGTCTCTTGAGGTGGTCATTGCTTTCCTGGGATGCCTTGTAAGTAATTAGGAGGTCGTCCGCATACATTAGATGCACAATAGGTGGAGCTTTTTGAGAAATGTTTAGCCCTATTACAAGACTTTGTGCTTCCAGATTTCCTAGGTTGGTTGAAAGTTTTTTTGCACATTATGAAAATATAGGAAGATAGAGGATCTCCCTGTCGAATGCCTCTCGTCGGGGTGATGTATCCATGAGGGGTACCATTGATTTTAATTGAGTAGGTAACTGTAGTGATGCATAGCATAATTTAATATACAAATATGGTTGGAAATCCCATTTTTGTAAATGATGTTTTGATAAAGCCCCAATCTAAGTTATCATAAGCTTTCTTAATATCTAGTTTAAGAGCTTTTTTTGGATCTTTGGTGCGAGCTGATGTTTTTGAGTGATGTAATAGTTCTCCATCAATTACTATGTTATCATGTATTGGTCTTTGTGGGACGAAAGCGCTCTGATATGGACTTATTATAAATGGTAGGAGAGGGCGTATGCGGTTTTCCAGGATTTTTGATATCACTTTGTATACTAAGTTGCATAGGCTGATCAGTCTGAAATGGGATGGTTTTGATGGATGGTCGATTTTTGGGATTATGGTGATATTTGTGTGATTCATGAGAGGGTGAATGTTTGGGATGCTAAAAAAGCTGCGGACCATGGCTATTAATTGATGGTTTGTGGTTTCCCAGAATACTTTCAAAAACTTACTAGTATTTAACAAGCCTTTAAACCCCTAGGTGTCCCTAGTGGACGAGTTATAGTCTCGTGAAGGTTTACTAGAGATATACCCACAAAACCTATTTTTTCAACTTATTAGTTCTCCGTAATGATAGCATCCAACGCGCTAAGAAGACATAGAGATTCTGCACACTAGTCATAAGAAGTTAGACACATAAATGAACACAATCTCATTCTTAAAAGTTGAGAGAGAGATAACCATCCCTTCTCGACTAAAATTCGGGTTCGGAGTGATCAAAAGTCTTGACTCTGCCTCACAAGAAAGGGTTTTATGATATTGCTCTCAATAATAAACAACTTTTTATGGGTCACACATGTGTCCAGGTAGGAATGAAGAGAGAATCCTGCGACACGTTGAAAGGTAGGAAGGCATAACCCTCCGAAATATTTTGAAAACCCACATCTTTTATATATTTTTGAAAACCCATTTTTCTGACGATCTCTTCGAAAGGAAATCAACCATTTAACGAAGGTGGGAATATGCTTACTTACCTCGTTATCCGTTCGGCGTGCAGCTAGCACCACTCTCACAGCATCCATAGAAACGTCTTCGGTATTCTATCGGTGTCTTCATCTTCGTCTTCGGTCTTCAACTCTTGATGATAACTCTCGAACTTCGTAGAATCTCGACAATATGATTCTTTCCTCTAATTCCTTGTCGCTTGAAACTTCATTATAGATATTCTTTCTTTCCATAGGCTTTATTGAAAGAATACAAAAATAAAAACAAACTATACAAACCCAATTTTTTTTTTTTTTTCATTTTTTTTTTTTTTTTTTTTTCATTTTTTTTCTTTTTCATTTTTTTTTTTTTTTTTTTTTTTTTTTTTTTTTTTTTTTTTTTGAATAACAAATAAAAATAAAACAAAATAAAAACATTTTTCTCTTGTCTCTTTTTTTTTTTTTTTAATTTTCGTTTTTTTTTTTTTTTTTTTTTTTTTTTTTTTTTTTTTTTTTTTTTTTTTTAAGACAAGAGAAAGTAAAATACAAAAAATAAAAACTTAAGTACAAAGGCCATGGTGTAAGTACTTTACCGCTTGATTCTTCACAACTTATATGTCTTGATATCATAAACTTCTCGAATTCTCATCCTTAATAATTTTCACTCTTTTTTTTTTTTATTGTATTGTTGCCTCAAACGTTTTCAACTTTCCTTGTAGATTTGTGATGCTCCTCTTGTTGATGATGATGGTGTTTCTATGGACCTGTTGGTGTAGAGAGAGATAAGGTGGATGGTGCTAACTGCGAACAAGATCACAAGTGGTATGTAAGTTAGCAATTCGATGTCACCAACATGGTTGATAAAAATAGCACTCAAGAGATCAAAATAGTGCTTCTATGGTGGGAAATTGGACAGCTCACCATTCTGCCCGGAATTTACGTACGGTGACACACACTCTAAAATCACAAATTTAGACAGGTACAAAGAATTGAAGGTCGGTGCCTCACATTATGTAACATGGGTAGTCTCCACTATAGGGGATCACTATTCTAATACCGAATTCAGTCTGCACCTTATTTGCCCTTTGGCATGGTTAAATCCAACTTTAACTCTCATACAATTAAGAAACCCGATCATGTTCTCTGTCATCTCTAAGTTCAGTCACTATTATGAGATTCTCGATGTAATCTTAGCGACATGTATACTATGTGACTCTAAACTAACTACAAGTTGGAGTTTTTTATTCACTATTTACAAAAAAGTTGAAAATTTTGACTCAAAAAGGCTAAAAACTCTATATGCAAAAGACTCCCCCACACTTAAACTTCACATTGTCCTCAATGTGAAAAACCGAAAATTCTGAATTCTGACGTAACAGCAGATAAAACGCAAAAACTGTACAAATTGGTAAGGAATTTGGAAAAACTCCATTTCCCAAAAGTTGTTCATCTACGTGTTTTCTACAAAGTGTCAAAAGGGCACAGTGTTTCGATAAACGGTCTGACAGTTATGGTCTCTGGACTGAACTACGTACAGTCTGAATTTTTCTGACGAAAAGGTATTCGTCATAATTCTCTTCTAAGATAGATTCCGGACTCAATGAAATTAAACATGGGGATGCAAATATGATATGAAAACTATAAAAATAAATAAAAGGGACTAAAATACAAAACCTATGGGTTGCCTCCCATTTAGCGCTTGGTTTAAAGTCGTTTGACTCTTTTGTTATCGTCCATATACCAACAATCTGAAAAGTTGAGGATCCTTCCATAGAACCTGTTTTTCAAACACTAGCTTCACACAAATATTAGTACAATAAAGCAAAAGTGAAGCTATGAACCGATAAAAGCTTCCCCCACACTTATTCTTGTCCACACTTGGAAGTGTATAAAGAATATAGAAGTCGGGTACTTCCACGGTTTCTTGTTCCAAAACCTACATAGTATGAGAATCAAGTATCTCTAATGGCGGAAAACGAGAAATAAAGTCATTCAACAATACTCCCGAAGCACATACATTCAAACCAATAAGAGGTAAAGGAGAAGAAACAATAGGAAACGGATTAGACAAACCTTGCACAATCTCTTTTATCACGGAATCCTCTTCATCCTTGAAAAACTCAAGTGAATAATTCACCTCTTTTATATCATGGTCCTCTATTAAACCTTGCAACCATTCTTCGTCCGTTTCTGTCGTAACTAAAGTATCGACATAAACATCATCATTACAATCATTTGCAAGCTCAATTGGGTCTTCCACAATATTGGTCATAACGGTCTCATTCTCAACATACTCCTCTTTTTTGTTGTAAGGCACATACTCTTTTGCGGATCCAAATTTTATTATAAGAAACTTTTTTAGAACACTCGAAAATGCATCATCCTCAAGCTCCACCCTTTGAATAGGCTCTTGATCATTATTAAGATCAATGCTCGAGTAATCTACACAAGTGTCAACATATTCCTCTTCGTCTTCATCTTGATCCCAAAAAGACTCCGTTGTACACTCCTCGGGGTTGTCACCATGAGTTGTTTCAAGCAATGTATCATAATCACCGTCACTATCATAGTCAACATAAGATTGTTCCTCGCTGAATTTAGTGTTGTTAATCTCTAACTCATCCTTTTGAATAGGTGAATGATCATTATTACGATCAAGAGTTGAGTTAGCCACACAATTATCCACGAAAGTGCCCAAGGATTGGCCTTTTTCAACATTAGCATCAATCAAATATTCATCACAAACCATATGCACATAATTATCCATATCTTCCTTGTATTGATCAATGCCTCTTCGCAAGCTAGCAAAACCTTCACGAAGTTCTTGGAGTTGCTCGTTTGTAGTCTCTTTTGCTTTTTGAAATTCCTCTTGTAAAAAGTTGGAAACATGATCTATAAAGTTAGAGACTTTTTGTTCACAAGCATAAGAATCCTCCCATTCTTGTGGTTGTTCCCCGCCATAAGGTTGTTGAGGAAAACCATAAGGTTCCATGGAATATTGGTCATAACCAATGAATTGGTTTTGATTATACCCATGGAATTGGTAATTTTCGTATTGTTGAGGTTGTTGAAAACCGTAGTCATTCATGTAGTATGCTCCTTCCATGAGAAACAAGCACCTGAAATAAAATTCTCAAACCAAGGTTAAAACCCATAAAATAAGAAAAATAAAACAAAAACAAAAACAAAAATAAGAAACCAAAAACAATTGACAACCGCTGCCTCCCCGGCAACGGCGCCAAAATTTTGGCCGGTTGTCAGCCGACACAAATATAAATTACACTTTCTTACTACTCAAAATATAAATATAGCAAGGGCAAGAAAGGATCGATCCCACAGAGAGGTCTAGGTTGTCAAATTGTTTCGGTTCCCTATAAATAACATCGGGGTTTTGTGATTATAATAAACTAAATAAAAGCAAATAAAGAAATAAGCAAACAAATCAAATCAAGGATAAGAAGATATTGGTTATGGATTTCGTTTTCAATCACAAACATGGTTTCACCACAATAACTAGAATTGATATTTTAATCTCAACTTTTATCAAAGACCCTAGAATACCTTGATCGCAAGAATATCCCGCTAATCTCCTCTTGTCATCAACAAACACATTAGAAGATGCGAATATGAATTCTACCTAAAGGAACAACCTAACGTGTAAAAGCACTAATCAAGTTTAATTCCCTAGATGCATTAAGTTCTATGAAATCAGGCCAATCAAAGCAATCGAACGTGGAAAGCGCACTAATTCGATTTAACAAAGGTTATGGTTCACATAAGATCATAAGAATATATCACTACAAACTATAATCTTATTTATGCTACTTGCAATCCGGAATTATCACTTTTGCGTATAATAACCCTAATCTAGCAATAGAGATGAAAGCAAACTCAATCGATTCGCGACTCGACTAAACAAGCATCCAAATCATGTAACAATATTCATGGTGAATCATAAACGATAATATGAGAGAAAACTAATTTATTGCACAAAAACCCATGTTTGGAAATTCAACTTATTCCATAACCAATAATAAAACTCTAGCTCATATTCATGGAGTTCATAACAAGAAGAAAGAGAAGTTCCATGTTTCTAAACCCTAGAATAAAGTAGAGGCCAAAGAATAGATAATGATCTAAAGATTCAAAAGATAATCATGTGTTTTGAGAAAAGTCTTCTCTTTTATAGCTCCACTCCTTCCAAAATTAGGTTTTGTCTTCAAAGTCCATTAGTTAGAAGTCCACCAAGCCCACAAGTGAGAGAAACCCATGTAGAAATTCTGCCCAAAAATCGTCATAGGAAAATCTGGGATTGTGGCCGAATTCTAGGAAAATGTCGCCGCCGACCACCCGAAAATACACCTCTATTGATAGAATATTCCGTCAAGATTCCGTTATACTTAACTGTTGACTAACGGTCGTTAACTGTTGACTGGGTCAAGGTCTAAGTCACTGAGTCAGAACCGAGTCAGCTAGCTAACTCGGCTGACTGGTCCTAGCTGTGCCACTTTGCCTGGGAGCCAAAATAGTCACGGCCAAGATGGCCATACCTTCCCGCATCTCTCCCAGCCATGATGGCCCTGCTGTCCAACATTAAATCCATTCTTGCATCCATTATTTCAGTGCTAGCTTCACTTCTCCACCTGTAACTTCATTCAAGCATCACAAGCATCATTCATCCATAGCCAACCGATTCTCCACCAGATCAGAACTCGGTTCCAATTCCATCTATTGCCATCTGCATTACATAACTCAACTGTGCACTTCAGCAGCTCACATTCGCGACCTCACCAGCAGCTCACATTGTGCTCACTGCCACCAATATTCAACACAAAAAACCTTGGCATCCATTTCCCGCAGCGTACACAATTACCAGCTCCAGTTTCTCAGCTCAAATGAGCTTCATAACATGATTCCCATTTTTCAAAACTTGCCCAGAACCACCAACTTCAAACCTGCAATTCGGCTCAACGGCACCAACTCATCCATCCCGTGCCATCTCTAGGTGCACCTCGGACCTTAGCATCTCGGTTCTGCAGTTTCGATTAGTCTAGCATCTGTTGCCATTCTTAGATAGCAACCACCACTGTTCCTTCCCTTCATCATGTGTAGCTTCATTACAGCTCCAATAGTTCAACTCCAACACCCGTAGTTGCTCAGCTGCTAATTCCATATATACAACACCACCAGACTCCCATTCAAGCCAGCGAACCTATTGAAGCTCCACAAACTCTAGCACATCTGTTGCACCCCATTCCAATGTATCCTGCAATTCATTCATCTCAGGCCTAGCACCACAGTACCATGAGCCTCTGCCACTTCTCATTTCAGACCTGCAATTCATTCATCACTCTCTCATGTAATAAAGACTCATTCAATTTCTTGAACTGCAACTCCACCGGAACTACTACCACCTGCAGCTTCCCTGCTCAAGTGCTAGCCACTAGCTATTGCTGCAACAACAACACATTGCCACCTCTTATCAGCCAACACCAGCTCCTCCATAACTCACAACCATCAGAATCTTGAAGCTCAAACCCAACAGACTCAGATCACATCCATTAGCATCCTCAGATTTGTCACTCACAATTCCAGCTCTTCCCTTGCAATTGCAACATTTGCACTGGTGCTTCTGTACTTGCACTTCATTCTCAGCTCAACCTTAAGCTCAGTCCCATATCACCAGGATTCCCATGGTAAACATCGACCCCATCAGCATTGCAGTGCCTTCATCTCGAGGTTCAAATTTTCACATAATGAATTCAGACTCATACAAATTTGAACCATCTCCATCCTCTGATTTCAAAAACAGTCCCAATTTCATCTTAAAGTGGTTCTTCACTGGAACCCTAACCTCAAGCTCATCTTGAGCAGCAACAACCTCAATAAAAATACCCATTACAGATTCAAATTTCTTCCACAGATCCACCAGAGCCTGATACTCAACCATCAACATCATCGAATTCATCTCTTTAACCTCAACAGCAACAGTGAGGTCTTGTTCTTCATTTTCTCGTAGTTCTCTTACTCAATTACAGCTGCCAACACCATCTCGCATCTTTAACAGATCGAACTCAATTCATTTTCCCCATCTGAATCTCAAAACCCATTCAATCTCAGGTAACGAACCCTTTATTGCAGTTCTGATCTTCTTCTCTTTCATGGCTGTGTCATCTCATCAATTTCATTGCATCATCATCTCTCGATTTGATTTCCTCCATGGCTGTGTTCCTTGTTTCAGGTGTAACTAATGATTGAGAAAGTGATAGAATGCAAGAAAGAAACTCGATTTTAGGGTTGTATAATGGTTTGGATATTAGTACTCGGGCACTTCTGATAAGGGGTAACCAAGTTATAGCCCCTTAACTTCAGCTGGGCTGCTACTAGTACTCCTCCAAAAAGAGTTGCCCCTTAACCTTGGCTGGGCTCCAGATAGCGTTCGCCCCTGAAATGACAATTTTGCCCTTTTGTTTCAATTGAGTGATTTCTCCATGTTTTCCCCCGTGCGACTCCAGAGTACCTAATAACTCAAAAACACACGTAAAGTACATAATTCACAAGAAAAAATAGCAAAGAAAGCGTAACTACAAGATAGTAAATTAGGTGTTTTCTACACCTATCAGTATTCCTATCAGGTCCATGAGCGCCTTCACATTTAATGGAGAACAGAGCTTGTTTGATTTCCGTTGTAGTCACCTCTTTCATGAGCTTCGTACATTGTCTTGATGATAATCTGGGTGTGAGTTTTGTAAAGAGTGCCTCGTCTATTGTTGTACATTGGGCTGTGTATTGGTCAGTAAAATGATCAAGGATGATTCGAATTACCTGATCTTTATCGCTGACCCAGTTATTTTGTTGATCTTGCAATTGCTGAGTGTTATTACAACTGTGATGAATAATGGCTTTTGTATGGAAAAAAGTTGTATTATTGTCTCCCGAGTGAAGCCATTGAATTATGGATCTTTGCTGCGAATATGTTGCATGACATTGTAATAAAGTTAAGTGATGGGTCTGAAGCTGCTTTTCCTGGTTTAGCCAATAATCTAGTTCATCACCAGTTCGAATAGCACATTGATGTTGTGCCATTTGAATTTGAGACGTCGATTTCTTGATTGGTGTCCAAAGGTTTCTTTGTTCCATTCCATAAGGATTTCTCCAGTTGTAATTAACTTTAACTGAAGGTATAAAGCAGGTTCCGAGTCATTTTGTTGATTCCAGGCTCTCTCGATGATTTGCTTGAGCTGTGGTTGAGTTAGACAAATATGCTCGAAATGTAGTTCTTTTTCCCATGCCAGTCGATTGCTTTGGTATGAAGAAGGATTGGGGCATGATCAAAAGCCATTCTTGGAGATGAGTAACTCTCGCATGAGGGTTGGCGGTACGCCAATGCTGGGTGGCGATGGCTCGATCTAGTATTTCCATTATATTATCTTGTCCTTGTTGATTGTTTGTCCATGTGTATAGATCCCCACGGAATCCTAGATCTGTAAACCCCATTTGATCCATCATTGTGAGAAAAAGGTTATGTCTATCCATATATTACTGGCCTTCCTCCTTATTTTTCCGATTGGTCCATCACTTCTCTAAAGTCTCTTAATAATACCCATGATGTTGCATTGTTGAAGGCGGGGAAAATCGTGGGAAAATCCTTCTGTAAGTCTCATCTTGCATCTGGATGTGGTGGGCCGTATATACCGGTGCAAAGCCACGGTTGACCTAGAGCTGGAGGAGTTATGACAACGTGAATGTAACTTTGGCATTGAAGCAGTGCTCGAACATTGAGATTGTTTTTCCACATAAAACATAGTCCTCCTCTTCTGCCAATCTTGGGTACAGTGGTTAGATTTTGGAATTATAGGGATTGAGAAAGCCTCGACATATGGGTTTCATTGGCTATGGTTTCATATAAGAAAAGTATGTTGGGCTTGTGAAGGAAAATCAACCCCTTTAGATGCTTAACGGTTGTTGGGTTGTTAATTATTTGGCAGTTCCAAGCCAAGATGCTCATTTTGGCGTACCTAGATTATTTCCGTATAGGGTAGGCGGTGTGGTAAAGGGTTAAAAATCATGCTAAATGAATGGAGAGAGAGTTAGATTTTGGTTTGCTTTTAAGTAACTTGTTAGGTTTCTGGATTTGGGCTTGATATGTATGAAGATATTAGGCAGAAACTCCGAAGAAGTGAATGTCCGTCGGAGATAAAATAAAGAGCATGTAGTATATATTGAATTGATTGTATGGTTGTTTAGGTCGGGGCTAGCAAAGATGTTCAGCACTTTTTGATCATCATCAAGAGATAGTGGGGCACTTGGGGGTTAAACAAGAGATAATAATCTTTTGTGGGGATTCGAAAGAAAAAACCATTCAGATTAGTTTACTAAAAAATCAATACCCTGTGGGAAATTTTCCAAAAAAAAAAGTCATGCAAATTTATGAGCTCAACATTTAATTGATGCGATGCGTGGCGCAGCAGCAGCGGTCGCGAATGAGTTATTGGCTTCAATTACAGGGCTTGTCAACATTTGGTTGGCAGGCAAATGCCCCAATGGTTTATGTGAGTTCCACCCCTAACACCAATACTGAAGCCGGGTGGTGGGCTCATGCCTATTGTGGTTGGTACTATTTGGCGCAGGTTGGCTTCTAAGGTTGTCGATTTTTTTCCGTTGGTAAGGCCATGGTATCTTACTTGGGAGATCATCAATTTGGTGTTGGTGTGACAGTTGGGGGTGAGAGTATTTTACACTCTGTGAATAACCTATTGGAGATGAAAGGTCACTCAACCAAGATGTCAATGCTGCTCGTTGACTTCTCTAGCGCTTTCAACATGGTGTGTCGGTCTCATCTCATTAAACAAGTTCGACTCGATTTTCCAGGTATTTCACGTTGGGTGGAATTTTGCTACATTAGGCCTGTTATACTTTATTATGATTAATATATTTTGTCCTCGGCTCTTGATGTCCAACAAGGAGACCCTCTAGGTCCTCTGTTGTTTGCTTTGACACTCCATCCCCTTGTAAAATCTAGTGCTTCTCGTTGTAAACTTTATTTGCACGCTTGGTACCTTGATGATGGCACAATTATTGGTGATACGCTTGAGGTAGAAAAAGCTTTGAGCATCATAGAAGTCGAAGGCTTGGGTATGGGGTTGCATCTCAATGTAAAGAAAACGGAGGTCTTTTGGCCTTCCATTGATCCCAGAAGTGGTTATGAAGGTGTTTTCCCTCGGGATATTGGTAGACCTGCTAACGGGCGTTAATATTTTCGGGGGACCAGTGAGTTTAGACCTGAATTTCAATAGTGACATGGTGCTGAGCAGGATACACAAGACCATCCAACTTATGTCCGCTATCAAAAAACTCAAAGACCCCAAAAATGAGATGTTACTGCTTTGCAACTGCACCGGCGCATCCAGATTATATTTTGCAATGCGAACTACCAACCTTGCAGTGCTACAACAAGCCACCGAACTTTTTGATGATCATTTATTTCAGTATTCGAGACTCTTGGTCACAGGAGATAGTGTTGGTTTTGGGCCTTTGCAACAACGATTAGCTACTCTGCCTATCAAAGGGGGCGGTCTCAACGTTTATACTATGGCGGACACTGTTATCTTGCCTCCCAAAGTCAGACTATTCCAGTTCAAAAGGTGATACTCGGTATCTTATTCTCATCAGATAAAGGTTCTGCTTATCAGTTGGCTCTTCAGAATTTCATCCAGGTATGTGGACTACCTTCTGCCTATTTCTTTGATGACACTGCCCCCTTCCATGCACTCCCTGGCAGTTACTTATTTTGATGCAGTTAAGAAGCAAATCCCATCCAATTTTCAATGTCTGCAAGAGATTCCATTCCGTGGCAATGTAACCGTATTAAGTATGCCCAAGATTATTTTATGGTTGTACCCATTAGTGGGCTGAATCAATTCCTCGGGCCAAGACAGTTTAGAGCCGTGGTTTGTTATCGTCTTGGTGTTCCCTTGTTTGTTGAAGGTGGCTTATGCTCAAGTTGTAATAGGCCTATGGATATTTTCGGTGATCACGCACTCCATTGTTCCAAAGATGATGGTTTCAAGTTCTGACACGACCTCGTACGTGATGTAATCTTTGACATTTGTTACAAAGTTGGTGTGTCTACGCGTAAGGAAGTGGCCCTTGGGTTTTTGTCGGATGATAATAGTGGTTTGCGCCTTGCAGATATTCTTATTTATAATTGGGAGAATGTCCAAGATTTTTGTATGGATGTCACAGGCGTCTCACCCTTTACGGGTGAATGTATTCGTGCTTTTATACCTGGCCAAGCTATTTTGAATGTTGTATTACGCAGACGTATTAAATATTTGTACAAATGTGTATCACACGGTTATGGTTTGGGTGTTCTAGCCTTATCTACTTTGGGGGATCTTTGTGATGATACTTTGTTTTTTTTTTAAGAGATTGAAGGATTGTTCAGTTAGTAATGATGCTAGTGATGGGGTAGGTAAATTTCTTGTTTTATAGTTTAGGGATAGCTATTCAAAAAGGTGTTGGTGCCCAGCTTGTTGCTAGGTTACCGACCAAAATTCTGTATGAATCATGAGTTATTTATTGATATTTACGAGAGAAATACCAAGACATGACCCAAAAACAGAAAAACAACCACAAGATCAAATTTTCCTTTGACTTTTCTAATTCTTTTTTTCCTTTCTTTTCCTAATTACTCCATAATTTAACACTTTCCAAACTTGAAGACACGGAAAGCTATAGTGAAACCGGAGATCAATTGAAGAAACCAATAGAGAAAGAAATCACGAGATGCTACATCTAATAAGAAACAAATTAACAATCATAATCATGCATGACCATGAATTCAATTGATGACAACCTAATCAATTTGAAAGAATTATTAAGATAGAAACAGAATTTATAGGTGCATACTTACTAAAGATAAATAAAAACAGAAATGAATGCAAAACGAAAACATAATGATAGTTAATAAGAAATCTCCACCGATACTTGCCTTAAATTTGAAAGAGAATCCCCATATCATCAAAGGTTCCCACCATCTTCATCACTGACACAATATTCTTAACTCTGTTTAGGAACACCAGGTTGGTATGCCAGCCCCGACAATGCAAATTATCTAGTTTCCCACCAACGGTACTCATAGAGCTTCTTGATCCCACATAAGTCTTTAAATGAGCGGTCATAAGAGAGATTTCGCCTATCAGTGTGTTTTCCTCTCCGGATAGATGACTCCACCAGAAACAACAAGAATGAAGTTTTCATGGCTCTTAGGCTAGTTTGCAAGAAATGCAAACTCAAGTATTTATAGACCAAGGTTGTTTGGACAACAAGGAAATTCCAAAACTGAAAATATTCTCAAGATATGTATTAAAGTACCTAAATTCAGTTTTCCTATTTCCAATAAATGTTAACCAATATTTCCGAAAACTCTCATAGAAAACTTCTACTCCCTCCGTTCCACTTTAGATGATGTTTTAGGTTGTTTGTTTTTTTTGTTCCAAAATAGATGAGAATTTATTTTCCCCAAATTCTCACTGATTTACCCCTGCTTTGGAATCACAACATAACATTCATTCTCTTTGTAATCTGTGAAAGATAATAAATCCAATTTAAGACTTGAATCTATTCCATAGAATATATAATCTATCTTGGGATATTTGGTTATCTCTAGTAGAATTATATGGGGATTCATAATTTACACTAGAATCTAGAAACTAAAAACTATGAGGTTTAATTTTTTGGAAAGTTTTAGAAATGTACTAAAATGGGTACATTTGGAAAAATTTTTTTAGGGATAATTGGAGTTTGGTACTCAGGTTTAGACCAACACTAGGCCTTGGTCTAACATTTGTCCAACGTTAGGCCTTGGTACCTAGACCATATGTTGACCTAGGTTGACCATTTATGACTAGACTTTAATAATTTTGTAACTCTTTTGTAAAATAAAAATGTTGTAAAAATAACGAGTTTACAAATATATCCTTGAGATGGGTTTCTTCCCTGAAACTAGGTCCCTTCTTAATTCTTCTTTCACCGTTCAAACATCACTAGCAACTCAATCAGGGCATACTCCATTAATCCCATACAATCTTCTCGATCTAGTAATTCCATTGCCAGCACCATCTTACACCATCAACATCAGCTCTAAGATTCAATCTTCTACAGATTTCACAAAACCCAACCTCAATTCCATTTTTGTTCTTCAATTGCAGACAATCGGAACCCTAATTTCTTCCTCTCTGTGCATCAATCAATACTACCAGTAGACGAATCATGGTTCTTCATTAACGGATCTACTAAAATCCTTATTCCGCTCTCAATTCACGGTCATCTCTCAATTTCAAATTCAATTTCATCTTCTCGACTTCAATAGCAGTAATACTGTTCTTTCCCTGTCTCAGATTCAAAGCAATAGATAAAGAATGATGAGTATTCTGAGTTTTGAAGGGATGTAAACAGTGGGTATAAACTGTATTCAGAGTTGGAGAGTTGGGTTGTATCTAAAACTGAAGACAAGGAAGAGATGGGTATGTTGATGGTGTTGTCTTAAAGATGTGCTGATTCATTGCAGGGTCTGTCGAGTTTGTAAACATGGTGATGTTTATGAGTGGTGTTGTTGTTACAGGGAATGATGGAAGAAATGGATTGAAACTCTTGGTTGCACTTCTTTACTTCATATCTGCATACAATTCATCAAATAAGCCTAACATACATCTAATTCAGCACTTCAATTCAGCCTTCATTTATCAACACATATCCATAGCAGCAACAACACATCCTTCATTTATCAACACATATCCATAGAAGCAAAAAAACCTCATTTCTCTTCTTGCAATCAAGAGAAGCTCAGCTCCACGGTATGTAATCACAATCTGCACCAATTTTCCCATGAATAGCAGCTCTCGGATTCAATTTTATCTTACACAGATCGAACCCATTCTTCTCAACAATTGTAGCTTCTACTCTGCAATTCCACATCACATACCTATGAACATCTTCTACAGCTGCTAACCTTCTCCATCATTTTGAACACAAATTCAGCCCCAAAACTCCTCCATTAATCGATTCGGTCCAAACCCCATCTATCTCCACTGATTCAACATCAAACCCTAACCAGTTCCTTCACTGTTCAACATGACCCATTTGATCACCATCACAAACCCATTTCCTCAACAACATCACTGAGATTCAATATTCTCAATTGCAGCACCAGCAGACCATCACAGACTTCTTCAATCATCTCAAATCCCATTTGAATCTTCTCGGATCGAAACTTATCTCCGAACAGAAGCATCATCTCTTCGTCTGTATCGATCTGCTGTCTCAACTCTAATGGCTGCATTTGATTTTTTCTTTTAGTAAATACTACCATCTCTCGAATAGATCAATACCACAACTAATTGAATCGACTGTTCTTCATTAATTGATCTCATTTCCCCTATTCTGCTCTCAACTCACGGCCATCTCTCGATTTGAGATTCGATTTCTCTCTTTTCTCTCTCGGTAACTTATACCACCACGAAGCTTTCAGATTTTTGTAAATATTAAGAAAACTGAAGGGTATTATAGTAATATGTTCAATAATTAAATTCTATATTAATTTTCTAATAATTAATAAAAAGAAGTTAGGACTTAACCTAGTCAACGCGGGTCAACGTCTGGTCCAGGTACCAAAGCCTAACGTTGGACAAATATTAGACCAAAGCCTAGTGTTGGTCTAAACCCGAGTACCAAACTCCAATTATCCCAAAAAATTACTCTCTTTGGTATTTCTTAATATGCGTGAAAAACTCTAGAACATCATCTAAAGTGGAACGGAGGGAGTATTATTAGTCTAGCACATTAACTAATAATATTTCCAAAGGATATGCTTTAATTGCTGGTAATTAAAACATATATGATGAAAATCATAATTAAATTTTTTTCAATATTTCGCACCAGGATCACCTTGAACATCAAGGAATATCTTTGAACAATAATGATAAGAGTTATTTACATGTTCAAAATATGTCGACTTCTGGAAGCTTCTCATCTTGACAAACCCAAAACCCTAATTCACATACACCATAAAGAAATATGTGAACCATGGATACTTGATTTTGTACATGGAACCGATTAAACCATCACTCCAATATATGTTGTGACCGGTTATAACATGATTCCCAATATAGGTTGTAATCGGTTACACTTTTCTCCATGAAGTAGCTTGGGACCGGTTACGCGTTGCTTCCCGAAGTATCTTGTGACCGGTTACACCTTGCTTCCCAAAGGTAGCTTGCGACCGATTACAACTAACTTCCTTATTCATCTTGTGACCGGTTATACTTTGGTTCCCAAATTAAATTGTGACCAGTTACAACTTGCATTCCAATATAGCTTGTGATCGGTTATAACTTGATTTCCAATGTAGCTCATGACCGATTACAACTAGCTATATTATATAGGCTATGACCGGTTATACCTCAAGTCTCAACAACGTTGTAGGATTAGAATATCGCAACAACCATACATCGCGAGATCAATAAACGAAAGCATTGCGAAAGTGTCGCAGAAGAATAATATAAATGACGCAATGAATGACGGCAGCCAAAACACGAGAAAGATGTAAAGACCCAGCGAGATTTAAGAGTGTCGCGAAATTATATACTTGTACAGTTGCGATATTTCGCAAGTCATTCCCGAAAATAAAGGACAGCTTAGCTGTCATCCACTGTGTACTACCCTATATAAAGAGTTGAGCAAGCCTATTGTGGGGGGGGATTCTTTTCAGAGTGTTAGACAAGTCATTAGGAGAGAGAAAATTTGTGGTGATTGTAATTTCTTTAGCTCTTTTCTATTTTATCTTGTAATCATTCAAGGAAATAATCAATAAAATCATTGTTATTCATCTTTAAATGTCTTAGTTGTGTGGATTATTGTGAGGGGTGTAGTGTAGGATTTCCTGCAACTACATATTGGCGCTAGAAACAGGGAACGATTGAAGATAAGAGATTGGATATTGTCACTAAAATTGTTAAAATCAAGAGCATGATGGATAAATGGGAGAAAACTAGAATCAAAGAGAGTAATGAAGAATTGGAATGTAATATGATTACAAAAGCAATGGTTAATGAATTTCATGAAAGTATCAAAGGGAGAATACATAAAAGAGATTTTGAAGGAAAGAAAATTATAACAGCAGAGAAGGTGTTACCCTTGAAAGAATGGGAAAAACAGAGAATTATATTCACAACAACGGAAATATCAGGAGAGAATTTAAATCACACATCTCCACTAGTGATTACGATAAATGCAAGCAAAGAAGAAGGAAAATTAACAAAAATAAAGTGGAAGAATGGGCAATAAATAAAACTTTGGTGGATACAGGGAGTTCAGTGAATATAATGTTTTACCATGCGTATAAAAAATTGGGATACAAGGATGAAGAAATGACTTCCGCAACATATCATATTTATGGTTTCGGCAAATCAATAACAAAACCTAAAGGGGAAATAAAAATACGAATTTTGTTGGGAGAAATTGAAACACATATGACGCTATGTGTAGTGGATATGGAATCACCATATAACATCTTTGTTGGGAAGACCATGGATACATGCAATAAAAGCTGTAGCATCAACATTTCATCAATGTGTCAAATTTTCCTATGCCGAGTGGAATTGGCGAAATCAGAGGAGATACTGATAAAGGAAGAATATATCATCAAATCGAAGTAAAACATTATGAAGAACAGGTGAAGAGGCGAAAAGATCGCAAGAAGATGGCAAAAGCAGCGAAAAAGGAAGAAGAATTTAGAACTTACATGATAAGAGCGGAAGAAGGAAAAGGAAAATGTGGTGAAGAGAATGATCTCGAGAAGGAAGTAAAAGGACCAACACCCATGGGAGAACCGAAGGATAGCTACACTGCGGCAGAACCAACGAAGGAAATGAATATTGGAACTGAAGAAGAACCCAAGATGTTAAAAATTGGGACTAAAATGGAGGCAGATGAGGAAAGAAAGACTATTGATTTGTTGCAAGATTATAAAGATATTTTCGCATGGGATATGGATGAGATGCCTGGAATAGATCCATCTCGTAGCATGTCATAAATTAGAGATTGATAAAAATGCAAGACCATTCAAGCAAAGAATTAGAAAAATTGCAACAAAGATATCATCCTCAAATAGAAGAAGAGTTGCGAGAAGATGCTTGATGCCGGCATTATTAGACAAGCAAAATACCCCGAATGGATAGCAAATATGGTCGTAGTTCCAAAGAAGAAAAAAGGAATAAGAATTTGCATAGATTTTACCGATCTAAACAAAGCTTTTCCAAAAGATAGTTTTCCCTTGCCGATATTCCATGAGATGGTTGAATCAAGAATAGAAATGAAAGGATATCCTCTCTTGATGGATATAAGGGATACAATCAAATTCCTCTCGCCGAAGAAGACCAAGAGCATACTGCCTTTTTCGCCCCAAGAGGATTATACTGTTACACAAAAATGCCATTTGGTCTGCGAAATACCGGTGCAACGTATCAAAGGATGGTAGAAAAAGTGTTCGAACAATGGATACATAAAACACTAGAGGTATACGTGGATGACATGTTAATAAAAAGCAAAGAAGCAAAATATCATGTACGAGATTTGAAGGAAATTTTTGAACAAATGAGACATTTCAACATCAAAGTAAATCCAGAAAAATGTACCTTTGGGGTGGCATCTGGAAATTTTTTAGGATACATCGTGTCAAAAGAAGGAATACAAGTTGATCCGGAGAAAGTACAAGCAATTCGCGATATGCCGACACCAACAATAAATGAAAGATGTGCAAAAGTTAAATGGATTATTAGCTTCGCTAGGAAGATTTATCTCGCGATCATCTGATAAGTGCAAGCATTTTTTCAACATACTTAAAAAGGGAGCGAAATTTAGATGGACATATGAATGTGAAAAGGCGTTACAAGGAATAAAAGAACATCTAATGGATATATCAATCTTACAAAAAGCAGAGCCAGGGGAAGAATTACTAATTTACCTCGCGACAACCTCGCATGCACTAAGTGCAGTATTATTGCGAATGGACGCAGGTGTGGAAAAACCAATCTATTACATTAGCAAAACATTCAATTCCGCAGAGAAAAATTATTCAAAAATTGAAAAATTAATTTTGGCATTAGTTTACGCAACGCTTAAACTTCGCATCTACTTCGAAGCACACACGGTAAAGGTAATGACAAAAGTACCAATTGAGTCAGTAATGAAAAATTCAAAAAGGTCAGGAACGGTTGAAAGATGGAACGCTCAAGTAAGTCATTGCAAACTCAAATATGAAGTGTTATCCTCACCCAAATCACAAGTTGTTGCAGACTTTTTAGCAGAATTTCCATTGGAAGAGGATGAAGCAGTGGAAGAAATGATGGATATAGAAGAAGAACATGGAAATCCAAGGGATTTATTAACTGAGCCAAACAGATGGGAAATATTGGTAGATGGATCGTCAAATGGAGAAGGTAATGGAATTGGGATCATTGTAATTTCGCCAGAAGGAAATAAAATGGCTTTCTCTTTTAGATTGGAATTTGCATCTACCAACAACGAAACAGAATATGAAGCTATAGTACATGCTTTGCGATTTGCAATAGAAATGAAGTTGGAGAATGTAAGAGTTACCAGTGATTCTCAGTTAGCTATTCGCTAGATAAAAGAAGAGTATACTACAAATGAAGCATCCTTGAAAAAATACAAAAAGCTTGTTGAAGAATTGTCAGCGAAGATACCAAAAATAAAGTGGAGACACATATCAAGAAAAGACAATAGACTCGCAGATGCTTTTGCTTTTATATCAAGTATGATGACAGATCCATCTGCGAGATGCATAAAAATACAGACACTTCAATCACCATCAATCAACAAAGAGGAAGAGGAAGAGGCAGAAGTAATGCTTATAGAAGATGAAACACAAAGACCCCATTGCGAGGATTGGAGGACACAACTTCATGCTTATCTAATGAAAGGAGAAACACCAAGAAATAGATTAGAGATGCACAAATTAAAAAGCCGTGCAACAAATTATGAATTAAGAGACGGGGTATTGTACCGAAGATCCTTTAATGGACCCTCGCTTAGATGTTTAACACGAAAGGAAGGAGAAGCAGTGTTAAAAATGCTACACAGTGGGGATGCTGGCAATCATAGTGGCGGAAGGTCTTTAGCACATAAGGCGAAAATGCAAGGCTATTATTGGCCATATATGCATGAAGACACGAAACAAATATCAAGATGTTGCGAATATTGTCAAAGACACGGAAAGAAAATACATGCACCAGGAGAACCATTAACCTCTTCAACAAGTGTATGGCCTTTTGGAAAGTGGGGGTTAGATATTGTAGGACCATTTTTACCAGGTACAGGGCAAAGGAGATATCTGATTGTCGCTACAGATTATTTCACAAAGTGGGCAGAAGTAAAAGCGGTACAACACATTCGCGATAAAGATATTTTTACTTTCATATTCGAAAACCTAATATGCAGATTTGGAATTCCAGCACAGTTGGTATCTGACAATGGGAAACAGTTTGAGGGACAAAATATAGAATTACTGCTTAATGCATTTCAAATAAAATGTGGGAAATCAACTCCTTTATACCCGTAGGCCAATGGACAGGCGGAAGCAACAAATAAAACAATCATGATATCTTGAAGAAGAAATTAGAAGGGCATAATAAGGCATGGTGTGAACAAGTGCATAATGCAGTATGGGCTTACAATACAACGAGGCGAGAAGCTACGGGGATGTCACCATTTTGTCTAACCTATGGAGTTGAAGTTGTACTTCCGACAGAAGTTATTATTCCAACAACAAAGAGAGAAGCTTGGGAGAAAAATCTTAGTGCGGGTAACATTTTGGTTAAATTAGATGAATTAGAAGAAAAAAAAGAAAGAGCACTACAGCATATGGAGAATTATCAACGAAGATTGGCCAGAGAATATAACAAACGTGTCAAAACACGCGAGTTTCAACCAGGTGATATGGTATTGCGAGAAACACCAATATATCAGTGAGAAAGTGGTGGCAAGTTGGCGAAAAAGTGGGATGGACCTTATATCATCAAGGAGATAGTTGGAACAGGGGCATATAGATTAATGGATCCTGAGGGCAAAGATGTGGGCCAGAGATTGGGTAGATCGTGGAATAGATTATATCTCAAGAAATATTACCCATAGAAGATGGAAGGGAAAGAATAAGTTCTGAAATGTTGAATGAATGAAATGAAATGAATTCATATGAAATGTTCATGCGACAGAGTTATTGCGAAATTGCAAAAGAATGTGCGAATATCTCGCAAATGAATTAACAAGAAATAACCAAAAAATGAATGATTGAACGAATTGTCAGAAATGAATGAGTGAGTGAATGGGACGAACCTTTATGGCGTACACCCTAGTTCGCGAATGATATTTCGTAAGAGGCAAATGTAAGACCTAAAGTGCGTTATATAAGGGGGTATCTCTTGACATGGCTCAGGGAAAAGGTTACACCGCCCCTGGAACCCGAGTCATGAAGATTTGGGGCCCATGAAAGCCTATCCGGGGGAGATACCTTGGATTTCCAACTATATATATAAGGTTATACCTGGTTGGACGACCGAGGGTCTCTTCCAAGGAGTCGGTGTATGACCAAGGCGCCGAGGTACACGGTTGAGCCAAGAGTGCCTAGGGCATTTGAAGTGTCTCGGCCATTCTTGGCAAGTCTTGGCACATGCCGCACTCGGCCCGAAGAAAACTCCACTTAGGGTGCGATCTCGTAACCATAAGCCCTATAGGTATAAGGGATAAGAGGTGCGAAAACAATCTGGTTGTTGTTAAGACCGGATGGGAGGAGCTAGTCTTGTATGGCCGATGTACGCCTCCTTGAAGGGGCAACCAGGGAGATGATAAGGGCGGCACCCTCCATTAGGGAGCTGATAAGTGTCTTAACACGCAAATGTCATGAGGCTCTATTTTCGCAAGAAAATTTAGGCTTGTCATATTTGTGCGATGATCCTGAAGAGGCAATAATACTAACACGAGGGTAAGACGAGATCAATGGGTCTTTACATGAAAGTGTGAAGACGTCCTGCGATTTCGTCGCAAAGACGGCAATGTCATGGGGCTTTATGTTCGCAAGAACATTTAGCCCTGTCATATTGTCGCAAGAAAAATATCCTGCAGAGGCAAAAATACTAAAGAAATGATAAGACAAGATCAATGGGTCGTTACATGAAAGTGTAAAGACGTCCTGCGATTTTGTCGCAAGACGGCAATGTCATGGGACTTTATGTTCGTAAGAACATTTAGGCCTGTCATATTGACGCAAAAATGAGGGGTGGCAAAATAAGACCTTTAACTAGGAAGGAAAAATAAGACCACACATGAGCAATGATAAGGCAAGATCAATGGGTCATTACATGAAAATGTAAAGACGTCCTGCGATTTTGTCGCAATGATGAATTTCAACATAACTGAAGATAAGATCACACAAGAAATTGAGTAACCAAATAAACTTGTAAAAATGGCTATATTTCTTCATTTATTTGTGAAGAATTAGCAACAGCGGTTGCGAAACTAAGAAGTATTATTACTTAAAGGTTATCGATTTAATCTCTCATGTGAAAATAAATAACAAAGGCAAGTATGGGAATGATTAGAGTAAAAACTTGTTATTTATTTTCATATGATAGATTTACAGTAAGAGATTACAAAAATGGAAGGCTAGAAGGATAAATGTACAAGTATAACAAGAAGAGAAAAAGGAAAATGGAGCTATCTCTCAGTTCATTCTTCTTTTTCATTAGATTCTTTATCAGACTCCTCTTCTTCGCTTGCATCACTATCAGAGACGTCTAAGGAAGGCATATTTTCAGGAATATCATCAAGAAGACAAGGATATGAAGAAAGAGGGATATTGTGGTCATCGCAAACTGTCTTAATAGTTTGATTGCGAAAACGGACAACATCATTATTGAAATTCGCCACGGTAGTTTGTAGTTGCTTCTTCAACTTAGAATATTTGTCATTGCGAAGAGAGAAGTCTTTTGCAAGTTGTGCTTTCTCAGATTCAAGTTCCTTAATTCTAGTTTGAAACCTCTTCTCATTTCGCGAACAAGTGACAATGAGTCGGTAATTTAATAGCAGTTTCACAAAAAAGAAGTGGTAAAGTAATGAAGAACAGGTTAACAACCTTCTCGTCGAAATCATATCTTTAACCAAGGCAGTATGCTCAGCATGAAGGCTGACGCTAACACCTAAATTATTTCTGGCATTATCTAGAAATTTTGCAGCCCAAGCGAATTCATCATCACTATTTATGACAAGAAGTGAACGAATTTGATTTTCTCGCTCATTAAGTATGGCATTTTGGTGAAGAGATTCATCTCGTTCAATTTGGACTTCAAGAAGAGTTTTTTGGAATTTCGCTAATGCTTGTGCACCTTGATTAGCAATGCGATCCTTGTCATCTATAAGGATATTAATTTTCTTCCTTAGAATATTATTATTCTCGTGGGAGCTAAGATATAAACGTTTAAATCGGTTGGCTAAACCTAAACTAGATCTATGCTCAATTTCTAAGAGATGAAATTTGGTTCGAAGTTCATTTATTGAAAGAGAGTTAATTTTGTTCGACGAACTACTTAAAGATTCGTTGAGATGAGCGAGAAGAGCATCATTATCCATAGGCTCAGGAAATGAATGGAGAAGGATGGCTTCTTCAGAAAGATTATAAATGTCTGCGAAAATGATAAGTCAGGCAAAGAAAAATAAATGACAAAATAAAAATGAGGAAAAGAGAAGAGTTCTGTACCATAAAGTTGTTGATTAGCACTTTGAAGGGTAGAAATTTTATTCTTCTGAGTAGAAGATTCATCTTCCAGTTGTTGAATTTTTTCGCGAAGAGCAACAGTCTCATTTTCACTCTTCTTGCGAGATGTCGCGACTTCAACTTCTAATTCTTTGTTCTTCTCCTTAAGTTGAAGATTTTTCTTTTCAAGGTTGTTGCGCCTCTTCTCAAGATCTGAGGCAACATCAAAGGAAGCTCTTCCAGACTATAAAGAAAGATGAAGAAGCTATTAATATATGATTTAAAATTAAAAATTATAAGGAATAGAGAAACATAGACATACCAAGGCACTGAGTGCATTCAAGAAACTGGGAGTCAATGATCTGGAGATCCCTTGAAGAGACTCATTACCCTCCAGTAAAGAAACATCACATATACTTGCGAGAGCTTCGCATATACCAGAAAGGTGATCATCTCCAAGTCCCTGCATGGAGTCTGAAAAGATATTAAACAATAACGTCATAGGAGATTCAGTTGGGTGATCCTCCTTTGCGGTAGAAGTGTCTACATCATCATCTTGTTCATCAGAACTTTCACTAGATTGAGGACTTGAGCGAGAAGAAGAATGGGTCTTTTGTTTTTTAGAAGACGGAGCAGCAGATTTTTTCTTGTAAAGAGGGCCTTTACCCTTTCTTTTGTTTCTCGCAGCTTTTGAAGTTTCATCCTCGCCGGCAACTTCAACACCAACCTACATACACGAATGAAGATAAGAAACAGAGGCAACAATATTGTGTATAACAAGAGAAAATATTTCTTACTTCATCCGTGATTGAGCGAAGTATCGCCAAAGTACTTGGCTTTGGATTTTTTTCATAACTTTTTCTAAATTTAATGATCTGAAAATTTCACAAGTTTAGTAGACATAAAAAGAAAGAAACATTGCGAAGCGAACGAAAATTAGAAAATATACCTCTTTTGCTTTCTCGGGCCAATTAAATACCCAAGGATGATAATTTGCGAGATTCGCAGGGAGTGTATTGGAACCTGAAATGTAAGGTCCGTTCAAAAATAGCGGAAAGACACACCATTTCTCATCTTTAGAGTAGCGAGGAACATTGTTCTTGCCAGAATGCCAATCAATATCTAGCATGAGTATCTTATCATCGGGAACGTTCTCTTTTCTTTTCAATCGGGCACCCCAGCGAGATTTGTCATTCTTCATATTTATCACTTCATAATTTTCAAAAAAAAATTCTACTGAGTACTTTTCAGTGACTATCTCTAAGTTTGCGAATTTAGGATCTCTGACGTTATCAGGGTATAGAGATCCCTTACCAGCGCCACGATGGGCGAATTCAAGCATTAGACGGATGCAATCACCACTTAATTGATAAATAGCTCGCGAGAATTTCTCATGAGCAAGGATTTCATAGAACAAGGGCAGTTCGGGATTGTAGAGAGGAATGGGAAGACCTGCGAGGATTTGACCTAGCGAGATTATGATTTTCTGATCATCACAATGATGATCAGTAAACAACTTTGCAGAAATAATAGATGAAGATTCTTGATTGGGAATAGTAGACAAGGTGAAACCCTTCTCTTGTAAATTCTTTTGAGTCTCACCCAAAAGGGTTTCATATCTACGACCAGGTGGAGCCATTCTTAGAATATGGGAATGATTAGAGAATTGAAGATCAAGAGAAAGAAGAAAAGGAAGATTTACAGTAGCAGAAACGCAAATTGTGGAGGAGGAGAATTGAAGAAAAGTTGCAGAGAGAAAGTAAAAAAGAAGAAGAGGAGGGTGAGAAAACTATATATAGAGAAGAATTCTCGAGAAGATAAATGCATTTAATGCGAGAGGGGACGTGAATGGTCAAGAAAAAACGGTTGAAAGAGACGTGTCAAGAAAGGAGTGGAAGAAGAAACATGTGTAATAAATTCTGTGAAGAAGTACGGGATCGTAACAGATAAATATGAACAGTTGCGGCATTTTAAAATACTAATTCTCATGACATTCTCTTCTTCGCAGAGAAGACATGAGAAGAGGCAAGATGTAGGATCAGAATATCGCGATATCAATACCTTGCGAGATTAGTAAACGACAGCATTGCGAAGGCGTCACAGAAGAGTAATATAAATGACGCAATGAATGACGACAACCGAAACACGAGAAAGATGTGAAGATCTAGCGAAGTTTAGGAGTGTTGTGAGATTGTATACTTGTAAACTTGCGATATTTCGCAAGTCATTCCCGAAAATAAATGACAGCTTAGCTGTCATCCATTGTATAATACCCTATATAAAGAGTCGAATAAGTCTGTGGTGGGGAGATCTTTTTCGAGTGTTAGGCAAGTCATTAGGAGAGAGAAAGTTTGTGGTGATTGTAATTTCTTTAGTTCTTTTCCATTTTATCTTGTAAACATTCAAAGAATTAATCAATAAAAATCATAGTTGTTCATCTTCAAATGTCTTAGTTGTGTGGATTCTAGTGAGGGGTGTAGTGTAGGATTTCCTGCAACTACACACCTAATAAACTCAAAAGTAAACATAAAATACATAATTCACACGAAAACATAGCAAAGAAAGCATAAACTATAGATATAAATGAAGGTGTTTATGACACCTATCATTTATACGGGATAATTAGGGTTTGGTATCCAAGTCAGCAGCCGTCCCAACCATTTTGTGGCTTAACCAGCGCCATCCTCTCCATGTCCCAAGCCAACGCTCCATGGCTTCATCTTCACCACGCCATTAGCCCTAGCTCCAAGCTAGTCATGCTATTGGCCCTTCCAAGCTAGCCTCTCCATCGGCCCTTCCAAGCTAGCCACGCCATCCACCTTTCCGTAGCCAGTCAAAGCGGCACCATCTTGGCCGTTCAAAGCAGCGCCATCTCCACAAGCCAAGGAAGCGTCATCTTGGCCGTTCAGGACAACGCCATCCCCATGCATTCCGTAACCTAGCCGTCTAGCAACAGTTACCGTTCCGCGGACCAAGTTGTAGTTCCACCTCTGATTAATAGCCAAAGTCGCAGTGCTGAGGCTAGCACCCCATGGCCAAACCAAATTTATGCGAAGCCGCCAATACAAGGATCGCAGATTCTTCGTGCTTCCTGATAAAGGTTAGCCAAATCTTCCTGACAATCTCTTCATGACTTGTTGTTTCAATTTTATACTTGTTTGTCACCATCTCATGCTTACCCCGCAACAATGCCACTGTTCCGAGCTAAGCAGGGGACTTAATATTGATGGTGGTTTTTAGATGAGGGTTAAAATCGTAAAACCTTGCATCTGATGTGACGTCACTCTGCAAGGAAACAGAGACACGTGTGCTAAGCTCTCCACTGGCATACTTATTGAGCCGCTCTGTAGGAGTAGAATATCGCAGCAACCTTCACTTGTGAATTATTAACGACGCAACTTAATAATGTCGCAGAAGAAATATTAGAAACGACGCAACAAATGACATTAGCTTAAATATGAGAAAGGTGTGACGATTCTGCGAAGAGTCAAGAAGATTTGCAAAGACTAACATTTGTATACCTGCGAAATGTCGCAAGGTAAATCCGAAATTAAGGGAAATATTAGTTGTACATGAGTTGTCATCCACTATGTAATATCCTATATAAAGAGAAAGGCAGAAGAGAGAAAAGGGGGAGACATATTTTTGGAGAGGACACATTTTGTTAAGAGAGAGATATTTTTAGAGAGGGATTTATTTTCTTTATCATCTTCTTCCCCCAAATAATTAGATCTAGAGCTCTACAAAATATCCATTAATGGAGATTGTAAATGTAATTGTATGCGGCTCATTGAATCCGAACGAACACACAAACTGTTTGATATTCCATCTTCTAGCACACATAGCTCCATAAATAATAGCACAAACCTCGCATAGAAGTTTGTTTGCCAACCCGGAGCCAACCATAAGGCTGCCTAAAATTTCCGCATTCGAGCCGCGAAAGTAACGCCACAACCTGCCTGGCCGGGATTGCCAAGGGAAGCGCCATCACAACAAATCATAATTTCACCTAAATCAGGAGGCCACCAAGCTAGCTCCAAGGGAGTAGAAACCCGGCTAGCCCTATGCGCCACCTTAAAATAGTTCAAAATGCGCAAGTCATCCTCCCTATTGAACATGTAACCCTCATGCGAATCGAGTTATCATGGATTAATTGATAAACCGCCTTTAAATCCAAGCCAATGCACCTTCGCCTCCTCAAAATAAATCTTATTCCTCCGCTTCCATAATTCCGTGGCAATTGCTAGATGCGTAACAAGCCACAAGTCCTTAATCATCCTACTTCTTCCCTTTGCAACCTTGTAAGACGCAACCAAGTCCTCCACGGGCTGCAAATTGAAAATGCCCGAAGCCCGGGCCCAAATACGCCTTGCAAACCTACACGCCAAGTTAAATGGCGCATAGACTCACCATCCTTCCCCGCAGATCCGACACATAGTAGGCATAGACCTACCAGTTTTCTTAATAACATTATCATCGAGCACAACACCGGGTTTGCCTAAATCTTCCGATATTGCACACTCAAAGTTGGATGCACAACACTTCTAGTGAACAAAACAAGATATGGATCTACATTCCTGCGCACTCTAATAGCCTCTTTGGTCTGATTTGACCGAGAAAACTCTTTTCTTATCAAGATCCCAAATTTTGTAATCATCCCCACTGACTATTATGGGCAAATTATCCATATCAATATTACATACGAGTCATCAAATCTCTAGTAGCATTAGGAATAGACCAAACACCATCCACAATAATATCACTTACCTTCGTTTTGAAATCATTCGGGCCTTTGGAAGAAATTCCAAGTCTCCCCGCAATCGAAAAATCACCACACCAATTATCAAAGAATAAGGAAGTATTATCACCATTACCTATAATTGAGCAGTATCTTCTTTGCACATATTTGTAAACCAAGCGCACCCCTCGGAAAACCGAAGAGCCCAACTTATAATCAATTAAGTTTCCATTGATTTTAAAATACTTTGCACGCAAGAATCTAGCCCAAACTTTGTTCGAGTCACGAATAGAAATCCATAACTTCATGATCATAGCCCTATTAACGTCATTCAACTTCTTCAAACCCAAACCACCCTCACGCTTTGACAAACCATGAGTATCATAACTAACCGTAAAGTATTTACGCTTTTCAAAGATCACGGACAAAGAAAATTCCTAATGGCCTTCTCAACCCGCTAATCATATTGCATGGCCATTTATAGATAGCCATGGAGTGCAAACATAGCTCGAAATAACAGACTTAATCAAAACCGGCTTAGCTTGAAAAGATAAAAGTTTACCCTTCCACCCTACCAACTTATCCATAATCTTCTCCACTACTTGACGGACGTGAGCATGCCTAACAATGCCCGGCTTCAGTTGAACACCCAAGTATTTGTCCGGGAAAACAGCCCTCTCCATTCCCAAAAAGTTCTTGATCGCAATTGCACGCGAGCCTCTATCACCACCATAGTAGAATTTGCTTTTGTCATAGCTAACACTTTGGCCAGAAGCCAATTGATACATACCAAGCATATCCTTCAAACTACTCAAACTTTGCAAATTACCCCTACAAAAAATAAGGATATCGTCCGCAAATAGCAAATGGGTAGGCGCTACCCCTTTCTTGCAAACCATAGTTTGCATGTTTTTCGAAGAAAACAATTTTGAAAGATTGCGACTCAAAACATCCTCAATAAGAACAAAATCAAAGGAGAAAGAGGATCACCTTGTCTTAGGCCTCTATTAATGCTGAAAAAACCCTCCGGGCTGCCATTAATCATGACAGAAATTCGAGCAGACTGAAGAATACTGAGAATCCAGTTGCACCAGTTTTCCGAAAAACCATATTGGCGGAAAACCTCAAGAATAAAATCCCAACCCGGCCGTATCAAAGGCTTGAGCAATATCCAGCTTTAAACCCACGTTACCATACTTCCTTTTAATGTTCAATTCATTGATCAACTCCGATGCCAAAGCTATGTTTTCGTGAATATTACGTCCCTTCATGAACGCCACTTGCTCCTCAGAAATCAACTTATTTAGCACCGTCCCCAGCCTGGTAGCCAAAATTTTAGTAATGATCTTGAAGAAAAAATTGCTCAACCCAATCGGTCTATAGTCCTTGATAGCATCAGACTTGTTATTTTTTGGGATCAAAACAATGAAGCTAGAATTAATGCCATTTGGAATTTTGCGCAAAGTCCAACAATTAGTAATGGCCTTAAAAAGATCTTCAGAAATAATGTTCCAACAATGTCTATAGAAAGAACCTGTGAAACCATCCGGTCCAGGGCGAATCCGCGCCTAAATCAAAAACATGACTTCCTTAACTTCATCAATAGTTGAACCGCATCCATAAAATCACTTTCCTCTCTGCCGATATACGATCATGCCGAATATCAAAGAGCTTAGGATCAATTGTAACCCCACCACCATTGAATTTTCACGGTAGTGGTTTACAATATAATTCTTAATATCATCCGCAAAAGTAAAGTAGAGTTAGAAGAAATTTTGAGCTCGAGATCGTATTATGGCTCCTCCTCATGCGAATGCTATTATGGAAAAACGAGTGTTTTGATCACCATCCTCCAACCAAGAAACCTCGCCTTTAATTTTAGCATTCTTTGCAGATTATTGCGCACTTCATCAACTACCTTTCTAGCATCCGCTACCTTAATGAATCGAGCTTCATCACGTGGCTCATAATCAAGAAGGTCATTCTGGAAACTTCCAATTTCGCCCGCGTCGCTTCAAACGAACATGGATATCTCCAAAGACTTCACGATTCCAGGTTTTCAAAGCTTCCTTCAACCTCTTCAGCTTAGTCATGAAAACGTAAGGAGGTGCACCAGCCAACCGAGCACTCCAAACACTCTCCACCAGGCTCATAAAATTAGGATGGTTAAGCCACATTTTTTGAATTCTAAAAGGAGCTCTACTCGGTCTTGGATTCTCAACCGCAAACCCAATAAGAGGCGAGTGATCCGAACAAATTCTAGGAAGAGCTTTACATCTCCAATTTGGAAAAGTATCACACCACGCTTCATTAACCACACTCTATCATGTTTGGAAACAATACGCTTATTACCCCTTCGAGAGTTACACCAAGTGTACTTCTTGCCAAGAGAGTCAGCTTCCACAAGACCATTATCCGAAATCCAATTCCTAAACTCATTCATCAAAAAATCCAAAGAATGGCCTACCACCTTTCTTCTCATCCAAACTCAACACCCACGTTTGAAATCCCCTAGAACCAGCCACGGATTAGAGATGAATCCCAAAGCCAACTGACGCCACAAATTCTTTCTAACCATCGGAGCATAAGAAGCATGAACCGCCGAAATATAACTCAAAGAAATCCAAAGTAATGGCTTGCTTTGATGAAGATAAAACAGCAGGCCTTGTTAGAGAATTTCTCCACAAAACCCAAATGTTACCTTTCTCACCATTCGCCTCATTAGTAATAACATCCTCAGAAAAATCCAGTAATTTTAAACTCCTAACAAAACGTTGCTTGCAAAAGACTTATGGCTCAAGCAATACAAATTACGTCGGGGAGGTGCAAATGATAAAGCTCCTTTAACTTGGCCCTTGCACCATCCTTGGCCAAGCCTTGAGCATTCCAATAGAAGACACGCATTAATTAACTAAATTTTCAGCGGGGGCTTGCCGAACCCCGTGTAGAATCACCACCGTCCGAATTATTAGAACCTAATTTTTAGAACCCTGCAGATATCACCGCCACCTTTAGAAGTCTTAGTTGTGTTACCACCCCCTCTAGCGAGTCCTCCTAGTCACCTTAGGCTTAGGAACTTCTTTTTTCTTTAGCCTTCTTTGCGATCGCAGACTTGTTCTTTCTTTTCACGCTCCTCCCTCTCCAGGTTCAAATTTTAATCCAAAGTTACGAGTCTCATCTTCAACAGTTTTAGACACCGGCTTTGAAGGTTCTACATTGATAGGTTCAACATTGAGAGGCTCGACAATTATAGGCTCATCTTCGATAACAATATTCTCCTCCTCCGAATCATCTTCCGTGCAGACTCAAACCTATTTGAAGTCTCTAAAGGCTCCACAGGATTAGGTGGCGTAGAACTTCTTGCTATTCTAGTTGGGAAACTAAAATCCTCCTCATTTACTGGCTCCAAAGTATTAGTAGAAGGTGGTTCAACTGAAGTTTCATTTACCATAGATGTAGAACTCGTAGTTTGAAGAGCTGTCTCATCTCTCAAACGCTTAGCCTCTTCCTCCCTACGTCGCTTTTCCTCTTCAACTTTGTTCTGTGCCATGATAACTTCACGCGCCTTTTGTAACTTTCTCAAAACCATATCTTGCTCCAGCTTAGCGAAGTCAGCTTCCTTGGCTTTCTCAGCTGCGATTCTTTTTTGTTCTTCATACTGAGCACATAACTCCATCTCCTCCTTATTCAACAAATCAGCGTAAGTAGCAGCCGCATCATCCCCGGCATGGCCACCCCCAGTAGCATCATCCTCCGTATCTAAATTCAATGGCCTCCCAGGAACATTGCCAGCACCATTAGCACCAGCTATACTACTCGAGGGACTCGCAATTAAAGTACGTGTGCCTGTAAATTCTGCACCACCGATTGGTTTTGACGGAATAATAAGAACTTCATTAGCTTGCTCATCAGGTTTCTCATTAGATTTATCATCTTGTTTGTCATCAATTTTATCCTCAGTGTGTATACTCCTTTTTGGAGGTTCCTTTCGATACTTCCGCAGACTCCAAACATTCCTCAAATCATCTAACTCCTTCTTGAGTGCAGCACGCTTCTCCTCATTAGCTTCCCCATCATATTGGTGCTTCAAGGTTGAATATTTCCGAGCTCGACAATCAATCTCGACATGACCTACTGTTTTACAATGATCACAGAATGCCGGTCGATTCATAATTTCATAATCAAGGTAGAAACCCTCAGGTTCGTCCTCAGTCTCAACAACAACATAGCCAAGTTGTTTAGAAAAGTCTATATCAATCAAAACAGCCGCAAAGTAGCCATATTCATGACTTAGAGTTCTCGGATCAACTGCCACCGGCTTCCCAAGACTCCTAGCAATTCTAAAGAGAAGTTCTTCGTTCCAATACTCAATACTTAGCTGCTTGAAGCGAACCCAAACAGTGACCCTAGTAATCTTTTCCGAAAACGGATCAAACATTGGTGTCCACGGCATTACCTTCAAAATTTGATCCTTAATCTTCCACGGACCATCATAACTTACTCGTTTTCGATCAATCTCGTTGAATAATTTGATTATAAAGAAACCCTTTATCCATGGAACAAATTGAGCTTGCTCTGTTAAACTCCATTGATTGCATAAATTTGCTTTAACGTCTTCAAATTTAACACCAAGTGTTTTGAAATCAAAACGCCCAACCAAACTGAATTTCCAAACCTCCGTCGCCTGTTTTAGAGAAGCTTTTGGTATCTTAACAATTGTTAAATCCCCCGTTGATGAACGAACAGGAGGATGAGATAAGGAATCCGCGTCAATTGAAGAAATCACATGGTTTCTTTTCTTAACCACGTTCGCCCAGGATCCGCCTTCACATAAAGCACCTTTGCTTTTTCTATATCTTCTCGGTTTCCAGTTTTTGGCACATAATCAAAACGAACCCTAGAACGTGATCTTCTATTCCTATTCCTATCAAACTGAGCACGATTTTGCTGCCTTGGTTGATGATTCTCGCCTGGATCAGGCGGGTTTGCTTGGGTTGACGCCATTAATTAACGTCAAACCCTAGAAAAAGAAGAAAGCGTGAAAATGTAATACTAATGTAACCTCAACAATCATAGTGAAGAACCGTGGATGTAGATCACATTGATCGAACCACGTAAAAAATCCTTGTGTCCATTTTATAATTTTAGCACTTTAATCTTTATTTTGATTATGAAATAGATTTAGATCTACAAAATATTATAAGGGGTGTGTTGTAGGATTTCCTGCAACTACACGCTCAATACACTTACATGAAATTTATCCAGACTGGCGAATGTAGCAACCATCCCAGATGTTCTGTGAATTCCGGCGCCTCGTGTATATTCACTTAATATAAGTTCCTCTGAATGCCTTCTATGCTATGTTCTCCGGCTGAACCCTTAATGTTGATATGGCATGACGATTTGTGTTCACTCGCAGCAGAGTAGCACGAATCTCCAAGTATCAAGGATAAGGTCTTTGCATAAGGTATTCGAATCAGAAAAGCATGCTGCTCTCGGGCAATGAACTTAAAAGAACTCCGTGTCAATACATAGAACTCAATCAATCGTCCTGACTAACTTACAGAATTTAGGGTTTCGCGCCTCGCGCAATGTACCGGACCTTGCTTGTAAAAATTAAGCCTAAGTAATTAATCCGCCATGGATTAGCAGGTGCAGAACCTCGCCCAGAATAAGAAAACAGGGAGCCGCAACAGCAAAGAGAGGCGTGGCTATGCCTTAGGCCAGCTAGCGTCATTAGCCACGCCCCGACCCTATTTCTCTCGACCAATCAGGTCGCTTTAAACTCGCTACACGCACACAAGTTGTGGCTGGGCCCATGCTTGCCGGCCCCACTTCTAATCGACCAATCAGAACGCGCCAAAGCCGCCACACTCTCACCAGAAGTGTGGTCGCGCCTTGTGTTTGGCCGGCCCCCTTTGTGGCCAATCAAGTTGCTCTAAACTTGCCACCATACGTTAAAGGCCAAACACACCCTGTCGCGCCACCTTGCTAAACTGACAAGACAAACGCGCCCTACCACAACAACATATTGGTCGGCATGCCAACATGCCACTCTACCGCGGCAACTTTGCAACATGCAAACTTCACAACATGCTACCTCGCAAACATGCCACTTCGTGGCAACCTGCCATAAATAGCCACCCACGACAATTCCTACTACTATGGCCGTTACCAAACTATGGCCTTGCCATAGTTCACTAGTACAGGATGAGCCTTTTGCCACGCCAAATTGGCGTGTCCATATGGGTTTTGACACGCCTATTTAGTTTGGACTTGGCGTGGCTTCTTCTTGCGTGGTTTTAGGTAACACGGCGTGGTTTTAGGTAGCTTATAGCCACGCTTGCCTTGCGTGTCTATTTCTGCATGAAATAGACACGCCAGAGCCATATAGGCGTTGCTATATAGTGTCCCAAAAACTTAAGTACTGGTACTCTATAGACACACGATTTATTGTTTTGGCGTGGCTATTTGGTTCCATATAGACACGCTAAGTGCTTCTGGCGTGGCTATTTGATTCGCTATAGACACCCAAATTGCTTTTTGGCGTGGCTATTTGGTTCACTTTAGACACGCAAATTGTTTTTTGGCGTGGCTATTTGATTCACTATAGACACCCAAATTGCTTTTTGGCGTGGCTATTTGGTTCACTTTAGACACGCAAATTCCTTTTAGGCGTGGCTATTTGGTTCACTTTAGACACCCAAATTGCTTTTTGGCGTAGCCATTGGTTATCCAATAGACACGCCATATAGGTTTAACGTGGTTATATGTTATGTTTTAGCCACGCCAATTTCACTTGCCTTCATCCACGTGGTGTATTAGGAACCGTTGAATACCATCCACATGTAACGTTGTGAGCCGTTCATTGGATAACCTATAGACACGCCCCATAGAGTGTGGCTATATATGATATTTAGCCACGCCAATTTCCAATTACCTTGATCCACGTGGACGTATTAGGAACGTTGGATCTCATTTAAGATGATGCAATATTGACAGTTAAATTATATGCATCCTTAACCGTCCACATGTAATGTTGTGAGTCGTTCATTGGATATCCTTTATACACGCCCCATATAGCGTGGCTATATGTGATATTTAGCCACGCCAATTTACAATTACCTTGATCCACGTGGCCGTATCAGGAATCGTTGGATCTCATTTAAGATGATGCAATATTGACAATTCAATTATATGTATCCTTCACCGTCCACATGTAACGTTGTGAGCCGTTCGTTGGATATCCTATAGACACGCCCCATAGAGCGTGGCTAATGTGATATTTAGCCACGCCAATTTCCAGTTACCTTGATCCACGTGGCCGTATTAGGAATCGTTGGATCTCATTTAAGATGATGCAATATTGATCTTTAAATTATATGCATCCTTCACTGTCCACATGTAACGTTTTGAGCCGTTCATTGAAGAACCTATAGACACACCATATAGCGTGGCTATATGTGATATTTTGCCACGCCAATTTACAATTACCTTCATCCACGTGGCTGTATTAGGAACCATTGGATCTCGTTTAAGATGATGCAATATTGACCGTTCAGATGTAACGTTGACCGTCCACATGTAACGTTGGGAGCCGTTCATCGGAGAACCTATAGACACGCCATATAGTGTGGATTTATGTGATATTTAGCCACGCCAATTTATATCTGTATAATGTGTCTTTATGTTATGTTTAGCCACGCCAATTAATCTCGAAGCGTGTGTATTACGTGTGTGTCGCCTCTAAGTCGTTCGGATATGAGGCATCTAAACCATCCACCTGGCACTATCCAAATTCTCTTATACTTTATAAATTGTGGTTAAATCTGAAATTCATATATGCCAAAAATTCAAATTATTATTAATAACACAGTAAAAAAATGTTGAGCTTTGGTGTAACAGTTTGCAAAAGAAAATATTAAAGAGCATTTATCCAAAAATCATCAGTTTTTCTTCAACTTTTTTGATGGTGGTGTCTCTTCAAGCAATTGATCAGGTTGTGACATTCTCGACGCGGCAAACCTTGTCATCCTCTGTTTCCCATCCGGAAGTTGGTATGCCGATCTACACTTTGTACATATAACTTTCTCTGCGCCTTTTTAATCTTCTTTGGAAGCTTGTCGGAGGATGCATGACTCCCGAATGTGGATTGACTGCTAGGTGCTCCTCATTCGGTTTATCTTCTGCAAGGTTGCTTGTTGTTCTTAGGTCCTTTGTCCAATTTCTTCTCGAGAATCTAAAACGGGTTCTGGTTGCTTATGAGGTTTTCCATCTTTGTGGAGTTTCGCATCAAGAGATTAAATGTATTATATATATATATTCTAAATCCAAGGCTTAATTCGTCATCATGTGAATTCTCAACAAGAGGCAGGACAAAAGTCATTTTTCCAACAATGTAATAAAGCCAACTTCTCTGAAGGACGCGACATTTTTCACAGCTGACGCCCATAATAAAATCCGTAACCAAATATCAATTTTCAAATTTACACTGGCATTCATGTTCCATTTAGGTGTTAATATATTTCTATCTCGTACTTATTCTTTAATCAAACTGAATACACAATTTATGTAAAACTATTTATACACTTGATTAACAAAGCAAAAGAGCTAAGAAACTAACCTTGTTATCAGAGATGGAACAGTTATCTTTCGGCCATGCCACAAAACCATCTCTAGCTTCCCCTAATAACTTAAACTCACCACTTGGTTCGGTTAACACGAACGATGGAACTATAACCTCCTGAATATTGACAGCATAATAGTTACTAGGAAGATCTTGTCCATGTATTTTCTGGTTAGGCACCATTGGTAAAAAATCGCCTCTAGCAACGACGTTTCCCTAGATCCATTCCAAAAGTCGTATTTTGCTTTCATGCGGAGATACGGCATATGAACATCATATAAAAAGAAGATGCTAGAATTAGCAATATAGATTTACTGAAGAAAAAAAAATCAAAAAAACATACTCCATTAGATGTCTTATCCGGATGTTACGCCATAGATGTGCACGACTTCTCTAGAGATATTGAAGGATTTGGTTGGGAATTACTTGGTAGAGTTACGCATAAGATTAGAGACTGCTTCTTAGATCCATCGAAGGGTTGCTACGTGAAGGAGACTTCCACAGAGAAGTAGTTGGTTGTGAATTACTGGTAGGGTTCTGCATAAGATTAAAAGAGTTATTAGTTACTTTTGAAAGTTACACATGTTTCTATTTTTCTAGGTTCTCTAATTTACACTTGGATCGGTGATTCATATAATTGATAGACTGGTTTATGTATATTCGACTTACAAATCAAACAAGCCAAGCAACTAACCTTCTTAGCAGGCTCGGTAACTGAACACCATACTTTGGCCAAGGAATCGCTTTTCCAAGAGTTTGCCCTAATGTTTCCATACCAGCAAATCGTACGGGTAGACATAAATTCGGTTTTATTACTTCCTCAATCAGGATTTTGTGGCAATCAACCTCCAACCCATCCTTTCCATGTAATTTTTGTTTTCCTGTTAACAGAAAAGCTCTACCTCTAGCAAGGACGTTTGCCTTAGACAGCTCGTCAAAAAGGTTGCACCTTCTACCCTGCGGAAATATATGGCATATGAACATCTTCAAGCGAAAACTTCAAAACAAATTGAGATTTAAATGCATGTAAAAATAAAACAGATATCTGAGAAAAGCTGCTTTAGTTGTCGTGATCTCAGATTGGCTCCGAATAGGTGGATCTTTTGATGTCACATCCAGAGTATGTTTCCCCAAATTTTGTTGACTTACCTGCAGCAGTAGAGTAATATTCCATATTCGGGTGACAAATATGCCAAATTCCACCGTGAATACGAAGACACGGATGAATAGGTAACAAATATACAAGGTTCTCCAAAATACACCCTAGCATCCGTGATTCATATAGTAGTTGATAGCATATTTCAGACTCATATGGTCTTAAGATCATGTAAATGGTTTAAAACACATACCTTCGGAACTTTTTCAGATATTGCGATACGAGATTGGCTTAGTTGAGTAGATCCGGTGATTTCTGACCTACGAATGTTTTGGTTGACTTACTCGCATCCAGAAAATTGAAACCATTTAAGCAAAATTCACAACTGACTCACAATCAAATAGCTAACCACATATCTCGTTCTATAAGGTTCTCTAAAATATACACTAACGTCCGTGATTCATATAGCTGATAACATATTCGTCTCTTATATCAAACAAGATATATATATAAAACTAGTTTGTGTAAAAACATATCCAATGAGTTAATAAAGCAAACAAGCATAGCAACCAACCTTTTGATCCAAGATGGTTTGATTTGATGGCCAACTAATTTCAGCATCACCAACATCTTTTAAAGTTTTTATCCCAGAAGATGTGCCAAAGGGTAATTTGATGGTTTCATTTAGTACTTCACTAACCTGGACGCTATAGCATGTAACCTCACCCGTCATTCCTGACTTTATTTTATAAGATACCTTCTTTGAAGAGTAAGCTCTACCAATGGCAACAATGTTGTCCTTTTCTCCAAACCAAAGTTTGCATCCTCTGCCCTGCGGAAACACAAGGCGTATGAGAGATAGTAAATGGAAGATTAAAAATTTAAACGCATTGGAAAACCATACATCAATGGTAACTTTTTCAGATGGCACATTCTGAGACTCCCAGTGGATGGAGGAGACGAAGACTTCTTCTTTGATACTAAAGACGTCGGGGATTCAGAAGAAACGGTCGGCGTTTTAGTACAAGGAGAGACCCGCTTCGCGGATCCTTTGGTGCTTTCAGATGACTTCTGCGGGCCGGATTTCCCATGTTTCTTTGGAAGTTGCTTAACTGACTATGGACCTATGTTATTCTTAGATCGATTGGAGGTGTTGCTAGGTCCTACATCCCGTGACTGTAGTTGAACACATTGTTTGAAAAAATCAGATACTGTTGTTTATGGGTGAAAACTACTCCTGCTGGGGCAGATGGCTCATATCGTTTTCCTTTTGTGCACACGTTCTGTTTCCTTCTTCTCATGAGATGTTTGCCTAAGGTTTCCTTCCTTGCTCTAATGGGTTGATTTAGGATGACTCAGGACCTTTTGTTTTTAGGGGTAGAGAGGTTCTCAGGTGGAAATGCTTCAATTAAATTGAAAATTGAAAATTGAAAGTCCTAACTATGAATGCAAGTATTGCAATCATTTTCTGGGGAATTACAAGTATGACATGAAATTGTAAAAGGAAACACGCTGGAAAAAATAGCACAACGTTTTAAAGGGTGGAGGACGCTGGAAAGTGATAGCACATCGTCTTAAGTTCGGTAGGGTTTGAGCAATTGTGAGTGAATTGTTACGCCTTCTAGTTTATCAGCGTTGATGAGCTTGCAGTAACCGCCTAGGATAACATCTGCTACCAGGTACGGTTCCTCTTCTCTTTCGATGGGTGAGTCAGGTGGAGTGATCATTTTCACCGTCATGCTCCCAACCTTGAATGTAGTCGTCTTCGTCACCAGGTCTCCAATTCCAAATGGGTTTGGGCGTGCAGATACTTGGACCTTGGCCTTATCGTCTTTGACCAAGACAGCCTATACGTTCTTGATAAAACGTTTGAAAGGGCCGGCTTCCCATTCACATCTCCTAGCCGGGGTTGGTTTGTTGGTTGGAGCCAGTCCCCAGGACTTGTCAGAATGAGGGGCGGTAGGTTGCAAAGAGAGTTGCGCGATGAGACTTACTTGAGATTGGAACCTTTCAATGTATCTTTGTGAGCTCTCTCCGGGAAGTCGTGTCACGTTGGCAAGTTCTTTGGTGCGGTACTGCACAGCCATCGAGTCCGAAGGCGTGTTGGAGATTCTTTCAGGTATCGAAACCGGTAGAGGACAACTTTCTAGTATTGCTTTGTTTTCGTGCATCCAAGGGCGTCCCAGGATCATGTCGTAGTTGGGGTGATCTTTGACTATGTAGAACTTTGCTTGTGTCGAGGCATCACCCAATTTGACTTCCCAGATCAATATATCCGTATGCATCTCTCGAGCTCTCCTTCGAATCTTTAACCACAATTGGGTGACGAGTAGCTTCCTGCTTTGAAATCTTTGCCGCTCTCAAGGTCTTGACAGTAATGATGTTAAATTCGGAAGCCGTATCAATCAACGCGCTATCGAACTCAGCATCTCTCAAACGAGTGACAGTTAGGAGTCCCCAGTTTCCTTTGCTCGCGTCCTTCAGGAAAGACTGGGGTTCTTGGACTGCTTCTGGATACAAACGCCTGCCTGACACAACGTGGTTGAGGGCCGTAAATATGTCTTGACGCTGCCCTTTGGAGAAGTACAAGATTTCACACAAGTGCTCCATCATAGATTGTACAGTCTTGCGAATAGAATCCCCAGAAATCATGCAGTTCCTCATAGGGAGAGGGTCTCTACGAACACCTTCGTTTCCAAGTTGGAGTTCCCCTGTCTCTATCTTTTCCCTGAATATTTGTTTCAACCTGTTACAATCCTTGGTTGGATGATGTACGAATCTGTGGTAGCAATAGTATTTGGGATCTGCCATGTCTTTCTCGGTTGGAGGACGCCTGATAGGAGGCAGCTTGACGGCATCGTCTTGGATCCATGCTTCCAAGAGTTCTATCACTTCATTCATGGGGAAAGGAAAACCTGTATCTTCGGTGTCTTGTGCAAGAGCTTTGTTCGCTCCTTTCCGAGACGAAGTCTTGTGTGCCGGGGATGTCCGCTTGGTTTGTTGTTCCGTCACTGGAGCTTTCCTTTTTTCTCCTCCGCCCACTACACTCACAGAAGGACCGGTGTTGTATTGCTTGTTCGTGAGGCGCCTGCTCCCTCGACTTTCACGTGAATCTTCACTTCGAACAACTCTGGTTCTTTCTAGCAATGCTGGTGCAGTTGTTGCTGAATGTTTGGCAGCTTCATGGAGTTCAGAGAACGTTTGAAAGCCCAGATTCTCTAACAGAGCACGGTATATGGGTATCATCCCGTTGATGCACAACTCCACCAATTGTCGTTCGGTGACATTCGGGTCGTGACAATCCAGCGCTTGGGTTCTGAACCTTTTGACGAAGTCGTTAGGATGCTCGTTGTTCCGCTGAAGAATTCTTCCTAGATCTGAAAAGGTGATTTGTTCAGACACGAAGAAATACTTTCTGTAGAAAGCACTGACCATCTCGCTCCAATTGGATATGCTGTTAGGCGCGATGTTGTTGTACCAGGTGTACGCCCTCCCCGTAAGTGATTTCGAGAATTCTTTCAGGCGCAAAACATGATTGTATTCATGTTCCCCCAAGGATTCCAAGAATCGAGAGACGTGTTCACGAGCATTACCAGTACCATCGTAGAGGGAGAACTGGGGAGAGGTGTAACCTCTTGGAAGAGGAATTCGTTGTACATCTTGAGGGTACGGTGGCTGATGTTGGTGTACATCCGTTCGGTCCCCTTTTCCTCGATTTTGGAGAAGTCGTTCCAGATCTTCACGTGTAATGAAGTTGGAAGGTTGGTCCCTCTCCCTTTGGCGCTCAGGAGCAACACGAGTTTCTTCATTCGTGTGGGTACGAGTGGAAACGCTTCGCTCGGGTGTATTGAATGCATCTCTTGTCGACTCCAAGGGTTGTCGTGAATCTTGAGGCAATCGTTCGGTCAAAGTTTTAAGGAAAGTGAGTACCTCTTTACGAGTTGCGGCCATATCCGTTTGAGTCTTAGCAAGAACTTCCTGTTTCTCCATCAAGTCTGCAATGGTAATAGACGGTGTCCCTCCTCTTGTGCCTCCGGCTCCTCGTCCTGATGAAGGAGTGAAAGTTGTTGCTCTGGTGACTACCGGAGGTGTCACACTTGAGGAGATGCCGGGGTTTGCGGCTGCTCTGGCTCTGGTGATGGGAGGTGTTACATTTACTGGAATATTTCCTACTACGCTGGTGCTGATGGTAGAAGTGACGACTCCACGAGATGTATTGACCATGGTGGCTCCACTGACAGGTACTTCGACACCAGGATTGTTATCCATACTAGCTCCATCAGAATTGATTGCTGATCCAGACCTTAATTCCACCATCTTGAAATGAATTGTTGATTGAATTGATTATAAGATCTACCCTTTTTGAAATTGATAAAATTGAATCGAATTTGAAGAAATTGACTTTACAACCGAGAGATTAACCTCCCACTGTGGTCGCCAATTATTTATGGGTGAAAACTACTCCTGTCGGATTTGGTAATTTGGGGTGTGTGGATGAGGAATGAATCTAAACCCCTAAACAAATGCACTACGCGGTGAGTGCTTGTAGATTCGGAAGTCAATCTGTGCAAGTCCGGCCTAAACCAAGAAATGGCCGTTCCAGACTTGTTTCGGTCACAAAGTGAAGGAGATGGGTTTGATCTTAGGGAGGGAAGCGAAGAAGGTGTTGAGATTGTGAAGATGTTGGCTTGCTTGTGACTTGTAACAGAAAAGTGAACCGGCTTACATGATGCAAGCTATCGGTTCCAGGATCAATTTTTGTGTTTTGTATTAACACTTGGTTTTACGTATTTTGTCCGGACTTGCTCTTGTTGTTGGAAATAGGGAGGAGAACCTATTTATACAAGTCATTGAGACTTATTCACGTCTCTCGTGGGAAGTGGAGGAAGTGGAGTGGCGGAGTAGTGGAGTTGTGTGTCAGTTTTACACGATCAGTCTTGCCCACTTCTCCTGGGTCACCGCTAACCGTCCATAACTTCCTAACACGTTCTTGTGATGGCGCGTTGCACTATCGCATGAGCACAACGCAGGAGATAGAGAAAAGATAAGAATGAAGTCAAAACCGCAACAATGGATTACAAATACCCGGCAAGAATCATTTTCAAAGAAGATGTATCCCCGGCAATACTTCTTATTTGTGACATGATTGATGTCGAGAGAGTTTCGCATAATGGGAACGTGTAGATCGTGGATCCTCGATAGGTAGCATGTAATGCTAATTTGAATAATGCGAGAATGTTATTCGGGAAGTTGATACTTGTGAAGTATCGTGTGTATTTTATGAGAGAGTCATCTTCTTTCCCCAAATAATTAGCATCATGGTGTGGTAAAGTGATGGGTAATGACGCTTCACCGACCAACTAACTCGACCAGGGTTGTATAACCAAGTTGTATAACCAAGTCGGTGAAGTTGGACGGGTGAGATGATCTCTCGAGACACTCATCTGCGACCGTTAATGAAATTAGGGTTTTGAAGAGGTGCGCATGCATCACTCTTCAGCTTGGTCGAAACCAAGCATGGGATACAACTTTGGCCAGGCCGACCATACATGCGTGTAGACGGCATGATGGTGTAGGCGCCTATACCCCATTACCTCACGAAAGTATGATCTGGGTCACTCGATTCATCCGGTGAAGTTGAGTGGTCGAGATCGATTTGCGACAGGAAACCAGTGCCGCAAGAGCCGCATGTCACGCCCACTTCAGGCACACGTTCCAAGACGACCAATCTTGGTCGGTCTTGGCCGATTGGCCTGGTGTGAAGGTGGTAGGCTGGTGTTTACGCCTATACCTGAATATCCCATAAAAACGTGATCTGAGCCATCCAAATCGTCCGGCGAAGTTGAGCGGTCGAGATCAGTTTGTGGTTTTGGGAGGTGTGACCACGCTAGTTTGGGCGTGCGTTTCGAATTAGCCAGGCATGATATGCCTTGGCCGATCGGGTGAGGGAATAGATGGGTCCACGGTGGTCATCTTTGGTATGACCGGACACCGCTTAATCTAATCTTGGACCCTCCATTCGTGCCGGAGAAGATGGACGCTCGTGATGCTCAAGACCCTAATTCTGGATTTCAAAGCCGTGCGTCACCCCTTGTTTGGGCGCACAAATTTGTTACGACCAAGCATGGTTGGTCTTGACCGGTTGGTCAAGTGTGTAGGTGGGCCCTCGGTGATTGTGTTGACATGCTCGGGCCCTTTGAGTTTACATCTACACCCTCCATTCTATACCTGCGAAGATGGATGGTTGAGACTGTTTTGCGACACATGTAATATGCCGCAAACCCTAATTTAGGGTTTTCCGTCCATACTGCTTGGTATGAACGTTTTTTGGCAAGCTAGGCCAATGGCCGACCATGCGGGGTCGGCGGTGGGTATTCCATACCCGCTTGGGGGCGATGGAATTGATCCGGGTCATCCAATCATGCTTGTGGAGTTGGATGACTGCGATCATATCCGGACCGATACGGTCAGTCTGTATGCTCAATCGGGCTAGTATAACACACCGAGAGGGGCTCAATCGGGCTAGTATAACACACCGAGAGTCACCTGTACGGGTATTTCGTACATGGTTTCATTATAATGCTTGGAGGTTCGTGTTGCTCGTAAGAGTAACACTCGATCGTCATGCCGCACCGATAATGAGTACGAAATACAAGGTGATTGCGCATTAATTAATAATGCTAGAAATTCACAGGGTATATGGGATTGTTGCTACATGCTCCAACCACGGATGAATTTCGTGTATCCATAGAATGGGATTGTTGCCACATGCTCCATTCTTGGTGAATTAAGTGAGGGAGTATCCAACACTTATTAATGGCTTTATCTTTTACAAGATGTCAGCGCATTATTTTCTGGTTTTTACAATTTTAACCTTAAATGAAAATCCACCATCAACAACTGTCTGCCAATTTTTTCAAAAAATTACACAATCTAATCAAAACTCGGTTCACTTACCTCTCCTCCAGACTGGCTGATACTGTTGCCCACAATTTTCGCAATGTCGACTCCTTGAGATAACAAGTTATCTGTCAATCTCTGATACGCATTTTTAGTAGACTCTAATTCTTTCTCCTTAGCTTTCAGCTTTTCACGCAGTTCATCATTCTCTTTCAAGTGTCTTGGTTTTCTTCCATTTGGAAAGTAAAGGGTTGCCGTCACTCCAAAGCCAGTCCCCTTGACACGTCCACCCTTATCCGGGCCGATCGCAACTGTTAGGGCATCCTCGTTATGACCAACCGTTAGAGTTCCCTCTTGAATCATCTTCCGATTCTCTTCCTGTTCAAATAATGTGTTAAATTGTGATTTAAACCTTGCGCAATTACTTTGCACTTACTTTGGTTAAAAACATGAGGACTGTAAAGTTTCTGTTTTCTCACAACTTCAGATGTCTTCTTCCTGACAAACTCGTCTGGAACAATTTCGTCTTTGTTTTCGCGTGATCTTGCCCACATGAAGCACCGGTCTTCAAGATCTTCTTCGGCAACATTTCCGCTTTGGACCTAGTAGTTACCAGAAACAAGTAAGGATTTACATCCGCACAGATATTAACTGTGTAAAACAGAAAACCTATTCCAAAGCATCTAATGTGACAAAATTAAAGATTGGTGTAAGAGGACACATCCCTATACCGTTTTAAGTTTCTGCATATATGAGACACGCAACACGACATACAAAACAGATATGGCCGGTTTTACTGTGCAGTGTATAATAAATAAGACAACAAACTTACTAATTTTAGTTTTAATCCCGAGTATCCTCCTCGTCCCGTCCGATGTGGGAACTTGGATTATGATATTGCCTCTTTTCCCTCTCCGAATTTTTCTTGCGAGAGGAAATAAAAATAATTTCATTAGTATCTTTGGGATAGACAATAAGAACGAAACACAAATTAGAAAAAGCAATGTGTATTCCATACCTTAAATATAGGCGATTTTAGTACATGATTAAGGTAATTGTCCCAGTTTTCTTGGTCCATTACCGTTTCGTACTTGTAGTTGCAGGAAATCCCACACTACACCCCTCACTAGAATTCGCTCAACTAATCCATTTGAAGATAAATAACTATCTATTTTATTGATTATTTTCTTGAAATGTTTACAAAGGAAGATAGAACAGAGCCAAAGAAATTACAATCACTCTAAATTTTCTCTCTCCTAATGACTTGCTTAACAATTCGAAAAGAACTCTCCTTACAACAGATTGACTCATCCCTTTATATAGGATATTACATAGTGGATGACAGCTAAGCTATCCTTTATTTTCGGGAATGACTCGCGAAGTATCGCAAGTGTATGAATGTTCGTCTTCGCGACACTCCTAAATCTCGCCAAATCTTCACACTTTTCTCATGTTTTGGCTGTCGTCATCCATTGCGTCATTAATTATACTTCCTTGCGACGCTTTCGCAATATTGTCGTTTATTAATCTCGCGAGATATTGATGCTACGATATTCTGATCCTACATCTTGCCTCTTCTCATGTCTTCTCTGCGAAGGAGAGAATGTCATGAGAACCAATATTTTGAAATGCCGCGATCGTTTATTTTCCACCAAATTTTTTGTCAGCAAGATTCCGTGAATTTAGGAATGACCGTTTACACGTGTCTAAAATTACCCTTTTTTACCGATACTTTTTAATGCTATCCGGTTACTCTTTTCCTGTCTATTTAAAGGAGAATTCATTATCCAATTTCTCTTTTCTTTTACTTCATCTTCTTCATTATCTGCAACTTTTTTCTACTCTTTCTCTTCATCACCTCCTTTATCATTTCTCCACTATCATTCTTCTGCTACTGTTTCTATGGCATCAAGGTTTGTGAATTTTGTTGAATTTGATCATTTTGTGATTGATCTTTCCTGATAAAGTTGTTTTATTCTGATACTGCTCCTTTTTTAATGACTTTCCTGCCATTTTTATTTTATCAAGAACAAATCTAGCACCAAGTTCACCGTTGCAAACCCTAATATTCCCATGGGCTCGCAGCCGAAATCCTTTGCTTCTAAGAGAAAGACTGCGAATAACAAGGTATTTAAGAAACATTTACTCTTTTAATAACAATATTGTTGCCTCTGTTTCTTATTTAACTTGTAATTCGCAGGATGACAAAAATGTTGATATATCACCCAAGAAACCTCACCATTTTAAACCTGTCGCACCTGCTGTTTCTTTTCCTGGGTTCAAACTTACTACTTCTCCTGCAGCATCTCCGCAGGGCAATTCATCTTCTCTAGCGACGTCTTCGCAAGATAAACCAATTCCTTCTTCTCAGGACAACCCACCTTCTCTTGCGATGATCTCGCATGATAAACTAGTCCCTGAATTTTCCGTTAATGAAATTCTTCCAAATGAACCCCTCTCCACTTTTACTCTTAATACCTCTATCTCATCTCCCCTTGTTGATCAAGTTCCTTCAACTGGCATTCTTATGACTAAGGATGACTCAACTTTTGCCTCTTCCTCCATCATTTCCTCTTCCTCTGAATCTATCTCTCTTACTAAAGAAAACTTGGAAGGGATAGATGTAGCTTTTAAAGTTTTATCGGCTACCATGAATGATGTTAAGAAAATCTCCACTGATCCTATCAGATCTAGTGTTTATGAATCTTTGAGTAAGTATTTTGGTTCTGATACAATGTCGCGAGCATCCTTGGAACAAGAAATTAAGATCTTAAAGAATAGCCTTCATAATACTTCTCTGGATCGTGATAATCTTCGCAGGAAGAATGAAGAATTAAAAGGTATCATTTTCCTCCCCCTTTTTTTTTTTTTTTTTTTTTTTTTTGAAGACTTTGTTCGCCTTTCAAGCTTTGAATCAGAAACGTAAAATGGAGATATATCAAGTGGAATCTATCGTGGAAGAAACTCGAACGGAAAGAGATGCTTGGATGGAGCAATATAACCGATTAGATAACCTCCATACATATTCTGTTGACCAGATAAATAATCTTACCCAAGAAAACGCCTACTTAGTCCGAAACAAGAATTATTAAGTAACGAATTGTCGCATCTCTCATATTCTTTGACTAAATCTAATTTGGAGTTGGAAACCTTATCAGATGAAAATGGAACTTTGTCCCAAGAGAAGCGAGCTTTGTTGGATAAGGTGGCTATATCTTCGCAACAACTTGATGTTTGTCGAAAAGCACTGAATGAGCAAGAACAATCTATCTGCTCATTGAAAAATAAACTCAAAGAAACCACTACCGAAAGAGATAAGATTATTCAGGGTAGAATAACCCTAAGTGTGAAAACAAACCAGCTCAAGGATGAATATACCAAGTTAAAAGAATCTCATTCCTCCCTTGCGAAGGAAAATAATTTACTGATTTCTAATGAAAAAAGCTTGCGTTCTCGGTTAAAAGGTCTTGTTGGTGATGGTTTTGATAATGCCATGGATCATTTGGAGAATAGTTCCTTGGCCCTGACCCAACATCTTATCTCGCAAAAGGAAGGTAGTCATAAAATTTGACTGCCTCATCCGCCGTTTTCCTTTTCTAATTTCTTACATTACTTTTTATTTTTAACTCGTTGTTCTTCTATATTTTCGCGAGAATGAGAAAGATCTTCGCACTTCTCTGTCTACTTTGGAATCCTCCCATGCCAAGATTCGCAAGGAAAATACAACACTTGTCGCTACTCTTGCCCATTCTCGTGATCGTGTCGCAAGAAGGCTTAATTATCTTAGCCATCTTAAAGATATCCAAAGTAGGAATTAACAGAAGGCACTTCTTCGTCAATTTCATCCCAAAGCTGAAGTTTTTGTGAATGAGATCTTACTTTCTAAATCCCTTGAACCTGTCTCTATTGAACCTTTGGAAGTTGAAGATGATGAAGTTCCTAATTCTCCGATAGTGATTACGATTATGAAAGCTGCGAAGATATCGCGAACAATGAAATTGTCGATAAGAATCCTCATGAAAAATCTTCTGATGAAAATCCTCCAATTGGCGAAGATGAAGCTGAGAATCCAAATGAAAAAACTTCTGATGGAAATCCTCCAACTAGCGAAGGTGAAGCTGATAAAATTGTTGAAGAACATTTATCATCTCATGTTGCCGAGAATGCCGATGTAGATGTAGGAAATTAAGCTACTCTTGCAATTTTATATCTTCCAGTCTTTTTTTCGTATGACTTTTTGCATAAGATGCTTTTCAATTTCTGTTGAAGTACTCTTTTTGATTGGAAAGACTAAGTCTCTTGATGAATAATCCCTTATTTTCTCTTTCTATCTCATTTTAGATTTGCAATTCTAATCTCGCAAGCGTGTTCGCTTACCTTTATTTATGTTGAAATTTATCATTGCGACAAGATCGCAGGATATCTTCACAAATGAAGAAATCTATTGATCTTGTCTTATCATTGATTGTGTGGTCTTATTTTGCCTTCCTAATTAAAGGTCTTATCTCGCCACCCCTCGTTGCGACAAGATCGCAGGACGTCTTTACATTTTCATGTAATGACCCATTGACCTTGTCTTATCATTTCTTAAGTATTTTTGCCTCTGCAGGATATGTTATTTGCGACAATGTGACAGACTTAAACACTCTTGCGAATATAAAATCCCATGACATTGCCGTCTTTGCGACGAAATCGCAGGATGTCTTTACATTTTCATGCAAAAACCCATTGATCTCGCCTTATCCTTGCATTAGTATTATTGCCTCTACGGGATACAAATATGACAAGCCTAAATTTTCTTGCGAAAACAAAGCCTCGTGACATTTGCGTCTTTTGACACTTATCAGCTCCCTAATGGAGGGTGCCGCCCTTATCTTCTCCCTGGTTGCCCCTTCAAGGAGGCGTACATCGGCCATACAAGACTAGCTCCTCCTATCCGGTCTTAACAACAACCAGTTGTTTTCGCAACCTCTTATCCCTTATACCTATATGGTTTATGGTTACGAGACTGCACCCTAAGTGGAGGTTTCTTCGGGCCGAGTGCAGCATATACCAAGACTTGCCAAGAATGGCCGAGACACTTCAAATGCCCCAGGCACTCTTGGCTCAACCGTGTACCCCGGCGCCTTGAGCATACACCGACTCCTTGGAAGAGACCCTCGGGCGTCCAACCAGGGTATAAACTTATATATATAGTTGGAAATCCAAGGTATCTCTCCCGGATAGGCTTTCATGGGCCCCAAATCTCCATGACCCAGGTTCCAGGAGCGGTGTAACCTTTCCCCTGAGCCATGTCAAGAGATACCCCCTTATATGACGTACTTTAGGTCTTACATTTGCCTCTTGCGAAATATCATTCGCGAACTAGGGTGTACGCCATAAAGGTTCGTCCCATTCACTCACTCTATCATTTTGTCGATTCATTTAATCATTCATTTTCGGTAATGTATTGTTTGCGAGACATTCGCACAATCTTTCTCTATTTTATTTAATTTCGCAATCACTCTGTCGCAAAAACATTTCATCCAAATTCATTTTATTTCCTCCATCTTTTATGGGTAATACTTCCTGAGATACAACCTATTCCATGGTCTGTCCAATCTTTGTTCTACATCTTTCCCTTCAGGATCCATTAATCTATATGCCCCTGTGCCAACTATTTCCTTAATGATATAAGGTCCATCCCATTTTCTTGCCAACTTGCCACCACTTTCACGCTGATATATTGGTGTCTCTCGCAGCACCAGATCTCTGGTTGAAATTCACGTATCTTGACACGTTTGTTATATTTTCTGGCCAATCTTCGCTGATAATTCTCCATATGTTGTAGTGCTCTCTCTCTTTTTTCTTCCAATTCATCTAATTTGATTAAAATGTTCCCCGCACTAAGATTTTTCTCCCAAGCTTCTTTCTTTGTTGTTGGAATCATAACTTCTGTTGGGAGTACAGCTTCAACCCCATATGTTAAACAAAAAGGTGACATTCATGTAGCTTCTCTCCTGGTTGTATTATAAGCCCATACTGCATTGTGCACTTGTTCGCACCATCCTTTATTGTATCCTTCTAACTTCTTCTTCAATATGTCTGCAATTGTTTTATTTGTCGCTTCTGCCTGGCCATTAGCCTGCGGGTATAGAGGAGTTGATTTTCCACACCGTATCTGAAATGCATTAAGCAGCAATTCTATATTTTGTCCTTCAAACTGTTTCCCATTGTCAGATACCAACTGTCTTTGGAATCCCAAATCTGCATATAATGTTCTCAAATATGAAAGTAAAAACATCTTTATCGCGAATGTGTTGTACCGCTTTCACCTCTGCCCATTTTGTGAAATAATCAGTAGCGACAATTAGATATCTTCTCTGTCCTGTTCCTGGTAGGAATGGTCCCACAATATCTAAGCCCCATTTTCCAAAAGGCCACACACTTGTTGAAGAATTTAATGGCGCTCCGGTGCATGTATCTTCTTCCCATGCCTTTGGCAATCTTCGCAACGCTTTGATATTTGTTTCGCGTCCTCATGCATATACGCCGATAATAACCCGCATTTTTGCTTTATGTGCTAAAGATCTTCCACCACTATGATTACCAAAGCATCCCCGCTATGCAACATCTTCAATATGGTTTCTCCTTCCTTCCTTGTTACACATCTGAATGAAGGTCCATTAAAAGATCGTCGGTATAGTACTCCATCTCTTAATTCATAATTTGTTGCACGGCTTTTTAATTTGTGTGCCTCTAATCTGTTTCTTGGTGTTTCCCCTTTCATCAGGTATGCATGAAGTTCTGCTCTCTAATCTTCCTCGCAAAGTGTTTGTGTTCCATCTTCTATTAGCATTACATCTGTTTCCTGCTCTTCTTCTTTATTAATTGACGGTGTTAAAAGTGTTTGTATTTTTATATTTTCATGATCGGATCTGTCATCATACTTGATATAAAGGCAAAAGCATCTGCGAGTCTATTATTTCTCCTTGATATATGTCTCCATTTTATTCTCGGTATCTGCATCGACAGCTCGTCAACAAGTTTCTTGTACTTTTGCAAAGATGGTTCATTTGTAGTATATTCCTCTTTTATTTGGCGAATAGCCATTTGCGAATCACTGGTAATCCTTACATTTTCCAATTTCATTTCTATTCCGAATCGCAAAGCATGTATTATAGCTTCATATTCTGTTTCATTGTTGGTTGACGCAAAATCTAATCTGAAAGAAAAAGCTATTTTATTGCCTTCTGGCGATATCACAACAATTCCAACCCCATTACCTTCTCCATTAGATGACCCATCTACTAATATTTCCCATCTATTTGGCTCGAGTTAACAAGTCTTTTGGATCTCCATGTTCTTCTTCTATGTCCATCATTTCTTCCACTGTTTCATCCTCTTCCAAAGGAAATTTTGCTAGAAAGTCTGCGACAACTTGTGATTTTGGTGAAGACAATATTTCGTATTTGAGTTTGCAATGACTTATTTGAGCATTCCATCTCTCAACTCTTCCCGATCTTTTTGAATTTTTCATTACTGATTCGATTGGTATTTTTGTCACTACCTTAACAATGTGCGCTTGAAAGTATATGCGAAGTTTAAATGTTGCGTAAACTAATGCCAAAATTAGTTTTTCAATTTTTGAGTAATTCCTTTCTGCGGCATTGAAAGTTTTGCTGATGTAATAAATTGGTTTCTCTACCCCTGCGTCCATTCGCAGTAATACTGCACTTAATGCATGCGAGGTCGTCGCAAGATAGATCAATAATTCTTCCCCTGGTTCTGCTTTTTGCAAAATTGATATATCCATTAAATGCTCTTTTATTCCTTGTAAGGCTTTCTCACACTCATCTGTCCATCTAAACTTTGACCCCTTTTTGAGGATGTTGAAAAAGTGCTTGCATTTATCAGATGATCGCGATATAAACCTTCCTAGCGAAGCTAGTAACCCATTTAACTTCTGAACATCTTTTACTGTCGCAGGTGTTGGCATATCGCGAACTGCTTGTACTTTCTCTGGGTCGACTTGGATTCCTTCTTTTGGTACGATGTAACCTAAATTTTTTCCGGATGCAACTCCAAAGGTGCATTTTTCTGGATTTACTTTAATTTTGAAATGTCTCATTTGTTCAAAAATTTCTTTCAGATCCTGTATGTGGTCTTTTGCTTTCTTACTTTTTATTAACATATCATCTACATATACCTCTAATGTTTTGTGTATCCATCTCGCGAACACCTTTTCTACCATCCTTTGGTATGTTGCTCCGGCATTTCGCAAACGAAACGACATTTTTGTATAACAGTATAATCCTCTTGGAGCGAAGAAAGCAGTATGTTCTTGATCTTCTTCGGCGAGAGGAATTTGATTGTAACCTTTATATCCATCAAGAGATGATATCCTTTCGTTTTCCTGCCTTTGCTTCAACCAATTGCGGAGTATCTGGTAACGGGAAGCTATCTTTAGGACAAGCTTTGTTTAGATCGGTAAAATCTATACAAATTCTTATCCCTTTTTTCTTCTTTGGGACTATAACCATATTTGCTATCCATTCGGGATATTTTGCTTGTCTAATGATTCCTGCATCTAACATTTTCGCAATTCTTCTTCTATTTGAGGATGATATGCTGTTGCGATCTTTCTAATTCTTTGTTTGAATGGTTTTACGTTTCTGTCAATTTCCAATTTATGGCAAGCCACAGATGGATCTATACCAGGCATTTCATCCATATCCCACGCGAAAATATCTTTGTAATCTCGCAGCAAATCAACAGTTCTTCTCTCTTCATCCGCTTCCATTTTAGTCCCAATTTTTAACATCTTGGGTTCTTCTTCAGTTCCAACATTCACTTCTTTTGTCTGTTCTGCTGCGATATAACTAGCCTTCGGTTCTCCCATAGGAGTTGGTCCCTTCATCTCCTTCGCAAGCACATCCTCTTCTCTCAAGGTTTTGCTAGGTATTCCTTTTCCTTCTTTTGCTCTTATCATGTAAATTCTAAACTCTTCTTCTTTCTTAGATGATTTTACCATCTTCTTGCGATCTCTTCGTTTCTTCACTTGTTCTTCATAATTCTTCACTTCGATTTGATGATATATTCTTCCTTTATCAATATCCCCTCTGATTTCACCAATTCCAGTTGGCATAGGAAATTTGATACACTGATGAAACGTTGAAGCTACAGCCTTAATTGCATGTACCCATGGTCTCCCTAACAACACGTTGTACGGCGATTCCATATCCACTATACTCAATGTCACCTGTGTTTCAATTTCTCCAAGCAGAATTCGTAATTTTACCTCTCCTTTAAGTTTTGTTATGGATTTACCAAAACCATGGATATAATATGCTGGGGAAATCATTTCTTCATCTTTATATCCTAATTTTTTGTAAGTATGGTAAAACATGATACTCACCAAGCTCCCTGTATCCACCAAAGTTCTATTTATCGCCCATTCTTCCGCATTTGCTTTTGCTTAGGTTCTTCTCCATTTTTGCATGCATTTATTGTGATCACTAACGGGGATGTATGGCTCAAACCCTCTTTAGGTACCTCTGCTGCTGTGAATGTTATTTTCTGCTTTTCCCACTCTTTCAAAGACGATGTCTTCTCCCCATCTATAATCTTCTTTCCTTCAAAATCTCGTTTATGTATTCTTCCTCGATGTTTTCATGAAATTCATTAATCATTGCTTTTGTAATTGTCTTGTACTCCGTATTTTCATCATATTCCTTGTTTTTTAACTTCTCTACTTCATCTGATTTAACATTTTTCTCTCTCATTTTCTTGATTCGGATAATTTTAGCTGCAATCTTTTATCTTCAATCCTGTTTCAATCCCTGTTTCTAGCGCATATGTAGTTGCAGGAAATCCCACACTACACCCCTCACTAGAATTTGCTCAACTAATCCATTTGAAGATAAATAACTATCTATTTTATTGATTATTTTCTTGAAATGTTTACAAAGGAAGATAGAACAGAGCCAAAGAAATTACAATCACTCTAAATTTTCTCTCTCCTAATGACTTGCTTAACAATTCGAAAAGAACTCTCCTTACAACAGATTGACTCATCCCTTTATATAGGGTATAACATAGTGGATGACAGCTAAGCTATCCTTTATTTTCGGGAATGACTCGCGAAGTATCGCAAGTGTATGAATGTTCGTCTTCGCGACACTCCTAAATCTCGCCAAATCTTCACACTTTTCTCATGTTCTGGCTGTCGTCATCCATTGCGTCATTAATTATACTTCCTTGCGACACCTTCGCAATACTGTCGTTTATTAATCTCGCGAGATATTGATGCTGCGATATTCTGATCCTACAGTACTTTTTGGGGAAAGTTCTTAGTTTGTGCGGCCTTTCCAGGAAGGGTTTTACATGATTGCTGTACAATTTCCTTCTGAAGTCCCGCAGCTGAACAGGTAGACGCTTCATGACCACTCGCGCAGCTCATGGGGCACCTCATAATGAAGCTGCAATAACATCTAATGTATGTTAATCACGGACTCATAGTTAGAAAACAAAAACGACGAATTGGTAACCGCATATGCATACTAGAATTTTCTCCCACATATTTTATTTTGTTGTTGAAGGGACTTCCTTCCAACATAAATGTTTTATGCCAACCATATCACGGACCAAATAGCCTAGGTAACTACTGAATTCAATTCTATGGTCACCAATAGGCCGGAACATTTTGTCAAATTCAATATCCCTTCTTTTGGCATTTTTATCCGAGAAGTATCTATGCAGCTTCAACATTCTTGTCATTCCCCTCTCTTTTATGATCACTTCTCGTAGAGTCCTCTTGTTGTGGTGCTTTCGCTTCTCGGAGCATTTTCCAATTCTTTTTCTTCTAACACCTCCAAATCATCATTTTCAGAATCTCCTGACTCTGGAAATAACCGAGGCAACATATGAAACCATGTGATTTTTAAGTAGAAACAAGTAAGAACAAGGTTTCGCACATTACCTGTTAAGTCTTCAAATCTAGCAGTGTGGAGCATATGTTCACCATCATCGTCATCTGATTGTACAATGTCATCATGACTCTCATCTAAATCTATCGTTTCTTCATCAGAATCCACCTCATCATCTGATTCCCTCCATTGGTCGTAATCATCATCTTCTCCCATGACAAAAGTTGTGTAGGTACGTGCATCTTAGTTAAGAATTTGAGCTTATTTAGGAAAATATTAGCTAAACCTAACAGGATAGGCAACATGTGTTACACCTATTTTCTATTATATGAAAAGAAAACAAACATGAACTCATTGATGCATGTAACTTGAGGCTAAAACATCACTGCAACACACAAAATCTCCTCATGATTAGTGTGTTATCCACAAAGCGAAAGGTACCGGTTAAACGGTTTTATATAGCTTTTTGTTACAAAAGCCAAGAGCACTAAATCACCAGATAATGATTATCCATTTTTAGCTTGAAGATATAGTCAAATTGGCCAACCAACAACATGGTATTATTAAAAGTGGCAACTTAAAATGCAGACGTTACAGGCTCACCAAGTAACAGAGACTCAAATGATTAAATCTTGAGAATCCTTGTATATAAATATGATTGACACAACATCGTCGATCAAAGTAGAGTTATTAACTCTCAATCAAAATCCAACCCAAACAATAACAAAAACCTAGAAAAAAATTAGCATCGTTAAGTTTTTTTTTTTTATTTTATTTTGTAAAACCTAACTAACTAGTTGTTGATGGTGGGTTTTCATTTGAGGTTAAAATTGTAAAAACCGGAAAAAATTATATGCGCTGACATCTTGTAAAAGATAAAGCCATTAATAAGTGTTGGATACTCCCTCACTTAATTCACCAAGAATGGAGCATGTGGAAACAATCCCATTCTGTGAATACATGAAATTCCTCCAGGTTGGAGCATGTGGCAACAATCCCATCCTGTGAATTTCTAATCAGCCTTGTATTTCAGTACTCATTATCGGTGTGGCATGACGATCGAGTGTTACTCTTCTGAGTAACACGAACTTCCAAGCACTATAATGAAACCATGTACGAAATACCCGTACAGGCTGACTCTCGGTGTGTTATACTAGCCCGATTGAGCCCCTCTCGGTGTGTTATACTAGCCCGATTGAGCATCCGGATTGACCGTATCGGTCGGATATGATCGCGGTCATCCAACTCCATAAGCATGATTGGATGACCCCGGATCAATTCCATCACCCCAAGCGGGTATGGAATATCCACTGCTTAGAACCAATGCGGAACCCGCACGGTCGGCCATTGGCCTAGCTTGCCAAAAACGTTCATACCAAGCATTATGGACGGAAAACCCTAATTTAGGGTTTGCGGCATATTACATGTGTCACAAAACAGCCTCAACCATCCATCTTCGCAGGTATAGATGGAGGGTGTAGATGTAGATTCAAAGGGCCCAGAGCATGTCAACATGATCACCGTGGGCCCGCCTACACATACTGACCAATCGGTCAAGACCAACCATGTTTGGTCGTGACAAAATCGTCGCCCAAACAAGAGAAGACGCACGGCTTTGAAACCCAAAATTAGGGTTTTGAGCATCACGAACGACCATCTTCTCCGGCATGAATGGAGGGTCCAGGATTAGATTAAGCAGGTCCGGTCATACCAGCATGACCACCGTGAACCCATCTATTCCCTAACCCGATCGGCCAAGGCATATCATGCCTGGCTAATCCAAAACGCACGCTCAAACTAGCGTGGTCACACCTCCCAAACCGCAAACTGATCTCGACCACTCAACTTCGCCGGACGATTTGGATGGCTCGGATCACGTTTTCATGGGATATTCAGGTATAGGCGTGAACATCAGCCTACCACCTTCACACCAGGCCAATCGGCCAAGACCGACCAAGATTGGTCGTCTTAGAACGTGCGCCTGAAGAGGGCGTGACGTGCGGCCCTTGCGGCACTAGTTTTTGTCGCAAATCGATCTCGACCACTCAATTTCACCGGATGAATTGAGTAACTTGAGATCATACTTTCATGAGGTAATGGGGTATAGGCGCCTACACCATCATGCCATCTACACGCATGTATGGTCGGTTAGGCCAAAGTTGTATCCCATGCTTGGTTTCGACCAAGCTGAAGAGTGATGCCTGCGCACCTCTTCAAAACCCTAACTTCATCAACGGTCGCAGATGGGTGTCTCAAAGATCATCTCATCCGTCCAACTTCACCGGACTTGGTTATAAAGTACAGTCGGGAGTTAATTGGTTAGTAAGGTGTCATTACCCATCACTTTACCACACCATGATGCGATGCACGCATAAAATACACACGATACTTCACAAGTATCGACTTCTGAATAACACAGTTATTCAATTCAGCATTACATGCTACCTATCGTGGATCCACGATCCACACATTCCAGACATCAATCATGTCACAAAGCTGGGGGATACATGCTGGGGTATTGGTCTGGCGGTTTACAGCGTGCGGCGTGCAACGCGCCATCACAAGAACGTGTTAGGAATTCATGGACGGTTAGAGATGAACAGGAGAAGTGGGCAAGGCTGGTCGTGTATCACCAACGCACAACTCCACTACTCCATCACTCCACTTCCTCCACTTCCCACGAGAGACGTGAATAAGACTCAATGACTTGTATAAATAGGTTCTCCGCCCTACTTCCAAACAACAGAGGAAAAACAGAGGAAAAACAGAGAGAAAAACAACAAGAAAACACTGTGAGCACGCTTACACCAATCGTAAGCTTGTTCACTTTCTGTTGCAAGTCATAAGCAAGTCTACACCTTCACAATCTCAACACCTTCTTCGCTTCCCTCCCTAAGATCAACCCCATCTCCTTCACTTTGTGACCGAAACAAGTCTGGAACGACCATTTCTTGGTTTAGGCCGGACTTGCTCAGATTGATCTCCCGAATCTACAAGCACTCACCGCGCAGTGCATTTGTTTAAGGTTTAAATTCATTCCTCATCCACACCCCAAATTACCAAATTCTGCAGGAGTAGTTTTCACCCATAAACAATTGGCGACCACAGTGGGAGGTTAATCTCTCGGTTGTAATGTCAATTTCTCCGAAATCCGATTCAATTTCATCAGTTTCAAAAGGGTAGATCTTAGGACCAATCAACAATTCATTTCAAGATGGTGGAACTCAGGTCTGGATCAGCAATCAATTCGGATGGAGCTAGTGCGGATAACACTCCCGGTGTTGATGTACCTGTCAGTGGAGCTACCGTAGCCAACACATCTCGAGGAGCTGTTACCTCTATCACCAACATTAGCGGAGCAGGAGACATCCCCGTAGGTGTAACGCCTCCCATCACCAGAGCGGAGCAGCGCAAATCCGGCATCTCCTCAAGTGTAACGCCTCCAGTGGTCACCAGAGCAACAACTTTCACTCCCTCATCAGGACGAGGAGCCGGAGGCACAAGAGGAGGACCACCGTCTATTACCATTGCAGACTTGATGGTCTATTACCACCGTCTAAGACTCAAACAGATATGGCCGCAACTCATAAGGAGGTACTCACTTTCCTCAAGACCTTGACTGAACGATTGCCGCAAGATTCACGTCAATCTTTGGAGCCAACAAGAAATGCCTTCAATTCACCCGGAGCAGGCATTTCCACTCGGACCCACATGAGTGAAGAAGCTCGTGTTGCTCTGAATGTTCAAGAGAAAGGGACCAGACACCCAACTTCATCACACGTGAGGATCTAGAACGACTCCTTCAAAGCCGAGGCAAAGGAAATCTGACGGATGCACACCAACACCAACCTCCATACCCTCAAGATATGCAACGAATCCCTCTTCCAAGAGGTTACACCTCTCCCAGTTCTCCCTCTACGACCAGTCTTGGTAATGCTCGTGAACATGTCTCTCGATTCTTGGAATCCTTGGGGGAACATGAATACAATCATGTTCTGCGCTGAAAGAATTCTCGAAATCACTTACGGGAGGCGTACACACAGTACAACAACATCGCGCCTAACAAGCATATCCAACTGGAGCGAGATGGTCGGTGCTTTTCTGAAAGTATTTCTTCGTGTCTCGAAAAAATCACCTTCTCGGATCTAGGAAGAATTCTTGGCGGAACAACGAGCATCCTAACGACTTCGTCAAAGGTTGAGAACTCAAGCGCTGGATTGTCACGACCCGAACGTCACCGAACGACAATTGGTGGAGTTGTGCATCAACGGGATGATACCCATATACCGCGCTCTGTTAGAGAATCGGGCTTTCAAACGTTCTCGAAGCTCCATGAAGGCTGCCAAGCGTTCAAAGAACAACAACTGCACCAGCATTGCTAGAAAGACCCGAGTCGTTCGAAGTGAAGATTCACGTGAAAGTCGAGGGAGCAGGCGCCTCACAAACAAGCAATACAACACTGGCCCTTCTGTGAGTGTAGTGGGCGGAGGAGAGAAAAGGAAAGCTCCAGTGACGGAACAACAAACCAAGCGAACATCCCCGGCACACAAGACTTCGTCTCGAAAAGGAACAGACAAAACTCCTTCACAAAACACTAAAGACACGGGTTTTCCTTTTCCCATGAATGAAGTGATAGAGCTCTTGGAAGCGTGGATCCAAGACGACGCCGTAAAGCTGCCCCCTATCAGGCGTCCTCCAACCGAGGAAGAAATGGCAGATCCCAGATATTGTTGCTACCACAGGTTCGTCCATCATCCAACCAAAGATTTTAACAGGTTGAAACAAATATTCAGGGAAAAGGTAGAGACAGGGGAACTCCATCTTGGAAACGAAGGTGTTCATAGAGACCCTCTACCCATCAGGAACTGCATGATTTCAGGGATTCATTCGCAAGACCGTACAATCTATGATGGAGCACATATGTGAAATCTTGTACTTCTCCAAAGGACAGCGTCAAGACATATTTACGACCCTCAACCACGTTGTGTCGTAGGCGTTTGTATCCGATAGCGATCAAGGAACCCAGTCTTTCTGAAGGACGTGAGCAATGGAAACCGGGGACTCCTAACGCCACTCGTTTGAGGGACGTTAAGTTCGATAACGCGTTGATTGATACGGCTTCGAATTTAACATCATTACCGTCAAGACCTTGAGAGCGGCAAAGATTTGAAGCGAGGAAGCTACTCGTCACCCGATTGTGGTTAAAGATTCAAAGGAGAGAGCCCATAGATGCATATGGATACATCGATCTTGAAGTCAAATTGGGTGATGCCTCGACGCAAGCAAAGTTCTACATAGTCAAAGATCATCCCAACTACGACATGATCCTAGGACGTTCTTGGATGCATGACAACAAAGCAATACTAGGAGTTTGTCCTCTGCCGGTTTCGATACCTGAAAGAATCTCCAACACGCCTTCTGGACCTCCTGATGGCTGTCTGTTGTCGCACCAGCAACTCACCAATGTGACACAACTTCCCGGAGAGAGCCTGTCAGCATACATTGAAAAGTTCCGATCTCAAGTAAGTCTCACCACGCAACCTTCTTTACAACCTACCGCCCCTCATTCTGACAAGTCCTGGGGACTGACTCCAACCAATGAACCAACCCCGACTAAGAGATGTGAATGGGAAGCCGGCCCTTTCAAACGTTTTATCAAGAGTGTAGAGGCTGTCTTGGTCAAAGATGATAAGACTAAGGTCCAAGTATTTGCACGCTCAAATCCGTTTGGAATTGGAGATCTGGTGACGAAGACGGCTACATTCAAAGTCGGGAGCATGACGGTGAAAATGACCACTCCACCTGACTCACCCACCGAAAGAGAAGATGAACCGTACACTGGTAGCGAGATGTTATCCTAGGCGGCTACTGCAAGCTCATCAACGTTGATAAACTAGAAGGCATAACAATTCATTCAAAATGGCTCAAACCCTACCGATCTTAAGACGCATTTGTGCTACCACTTTCCAGCGTCCTCCACCCTTTAAAAGCATTTGTGCTATTTTTTCCAGCGTGTTTCCTTTTACAATTTCATGTCATATTTGTAATTCCCCCGGAAAATGATTGCAATACTTGCATTCATAGTTAGGGTTTCAATTTTCAATTTTCAATTTAGTTGAAACACTATTTCCATCGAGAACCTCTTTACTCCTAAAGACACAAAGTCCCTAAATCAAGTTTGGAGCAAGAAAGGAAACCCTAAGCAAACATCTCACGGGAAGAAGGAAATAGAACGTGTGCACAAAAGAAAATGATTTGAGACATACGCCTGACAAGGCCGGGAAGATCTTGCATCGGGAACACAGTCCGTAAGTATTCCATTATGGCATTACTTCTTTTATCACAAAGAATTACGTGTGAAGGCACACCCTTGCGCCCGAGAAGATTCAGTTGCAGTCTTTGCAAAGGGTTATAAAAAAAAAAACTTTATTCAAACAATCAAGTGGAAGAAAAACCTTGAACCCGGCCGCCACTGAGTACAAGGAAGATGTTCGAGTGTACAAAATATACTTGGAAAGAAGAAAAAAGAAAAAAGGTTTTAGTCGCCAAGAGGGTCGGCCTCGCCTGCACCGCCGTTGGGTTCTTCTCCATCACCTGTTGATGCTCCCCTCTCCGGATCTCCCTCAGCTTCTGCATCAGGAATCTCCGCAGCATCGCGCTCCATCCCAACATCATCAGCGGGAGTATCAAAAGGCACATCAATATTAGGGGCCACGCAGATTGCTTTCAAATGTTCAGGTTCGTCTGTATCGGAATAAAGAATTATCACGCCGTCCTGGACCGGGTAATCACACTTGCCTTCATTCGGAGGTCGTTTATGCTCAACTCTCCGCCTCTTCAACCATGCTGCAAATCTCTCTGCCCTTGCGCTTACTAGTGTCTGCAGCGTTTCCTCGCGCCTCCACCGCTCCTCCATGTCAATCACAGCTGAAAGTGCACAGATACGTCCTCTGGCAATACGAAGGTGTGAAATAGACATCCCCTGTATAGCACGGCCGACTTCGCGAAGCGGAAGATCGATCTTAGCCATTACATCTTCGTGTGCACGGTTTTCGGGCTTGTCAACTTCGAAACTTCTTTCTGGGGAAGCAACAAAATGATCGTCCGCCGCTTCCATGATAAACTGCAAAGGAGAGGAGGTTATGAGCGCACAAAAAAAAAAAAAAAAAAAAATCAAAAATCAAATCAATCGATCAGTCAATCATAAGATCAAAGCAATACCTGAGATGTAGAATAAACGACCGAGAGAGATGATCCTTTATAATCTCGCAAGTCGACAGAATCCCAGGAGGAAAAGAAGTCTTTACTTACCACCTATGAAGGCTGCTAATTCGGGATAACAATCAACGAGGCTTATCAGATATACCTGAGGGAAGACGTGTATGATGAAAGAAGTACACATGAAGAACGGGCCGAGCTCAGATATATACAAGAGGAACCAAAGCGACTCACCAGATCAAATCCTGTTTCCTTCGCATCCTTAATCAGAACCAACCAGTTCCAGGGCAACGCCTGACGATGTGAAACTATCCGGTAAATATGTATTCACTTTAGCTTGGTCATTTCAGTATATAAATATGTCACCATCTCATGCCTACCACACAATAGTGTAACCATTATGTGATAGGCAGGGGACTTAATGTTGATGGTGGGTTTTCATTTGAGGTTAAAATTGTAAAAACCGGAAAAAATTATGCGCTGACATCTTGTAAAAGATAAAGCCATTAATAAGTGTTGGATACTCCCTCACTTAATTCACCAAGAATGGAGCATGTGGCAACAATCCCATTATGTGAATACATGAAATTCCTCCAGGTTGGAGCATGTGGCAACAATCCCATCTGTGAATTTCTAATCAGCCTTGTATTTCCAGTACTCATTATCAGTGTGGCATGACGACTGAGTGTTACTCTTACATAGTAACACGAACCTCCAAGCACTATAATGAAACCATGTACGAAATACCCGTACAGGCCGACTCTCGGTGTGTTATACTAGCCCGATTGAGCCCCTCTCGGTGTGTTATACTAGCCCGATTGAGCATCCGGTTTGACCGTATCGGTCGGATATGATCATGATCATCCAACTCCATAAGCATGATTGGATGACCCAGATCAATTCCATCACCCCCAAGCAGGTATGGAATATCCACTGCCGAACCAATGCGGAACCCGCACGGTCGGCCATTGGCCTAGCTTGCCAAAAAAACGTTCATACCAAGCATTATGGACGGAAAACCTAAATTAGGGTTTGCGGCATATTACATGTGTCGCAAAACAGCCTCAACCATCCATCTTCGCGGTATAGATGGAGGGTGTAGATGTAGATTCAAAGGGCCCAGAGCATGTCAACACGATCACCGTGGGCCCGCCTACACACTTGACCAATCGGTCAAGACCAACCATGTTTGGTCGTGACAAAATCGTCGCCCAAACAAGAGAAGACGCACGGCTTTGAAACCCAAAATTAGGGTTTTGAGCATCACGAGCGACCATCTTCTCCGGCATGAATGGAGGGTCCAGGATTAGATTAAGCGAGTCGGTCATACCAAAGCATGACCACCGTGGACCCATCTATTCCCTAACCCGATCGGCCAAGGCATATCATGCCTGGCTAATCCAAAACGCACGCTCAAACTAGCGTGGTCACACCTCCCAAACCGCAAACTGATCTCGACCACTCAACTTCGCCGGACGATTTGGATGGCTCGGATCACGTTTTCATGGGATATTCAGGTATAGGCGTGAACATCATCCTACCACCTTCACACCAGGCCAATCGGCCAAGACCGACCAAGATTGGTCGTCTTGGAACGTCTTTGAAGAGGGCGTGACGTGCGGCCCTTGCGGCACTAGTTTTTGGTCGCAAATCGATCTCGACCACTCGATTTCACTTAGGATGAATTGAGTAACCCAGATCATACTTTCATGAGGTAATGGGGTATAGGCGCCTACACCATCATGCCATCTACACGCATGTATGGTCGGTTAGGCCAAAGTTGTATCCCATGCTTGGTTTCGACCAAGCTGAAGAGTGATGCCTGCGCACCTCTTCAAAACCCTAACTTCATCAACGGTCGCAGATGGGTGTCTCAAAGATCATCTCATCCGTCCAACTTCACCAGCTTGGTTATAAAGCCCTGGTCAGGAGTTAATTGGTTAGTAAGGTGTCATTACCCATCACTTTACCACACCATGATGCAGTACCTGCATAAAATACACACGATACTTCACAAGTATCGACTTCCTGAATAACACAGTTATTCAATTCAGCATTACATGCTACCTATCGTGGATCCACGATCCACACATTCCAGACATCAATCATGTCACAAAATGGGGGATACATACTTGGGGTATTGGTCTGGCGGTTTACGGCGTGCGGCGTGCAACACGCCATCACAAGAACGTGTTAGGAAGTCATGGACGGTTAGAGATGAACAGGAGAAGTGGGCAAGGCTGGTCGTGTATCACCAACGCACAACTCCACTACTCCATCACTCCACTTCCTCCACTTCCCACGAGAGACGTGAATAAAACTCAATGACTTCTATAAATAGGTTCTCCGCCCTACTTCCAAACAACAGAGGAAAAACAGAGGAAAAACAGTGAGAAAAACAACAAGAAAACACCAGAGCCTGCTTACACCAATCGTAAGCTTGTTCACTTTCCTGTTGCAAGTCATAAGCAAGTCTACACCTTCACAATCTCAACACCTTCTTCGCTTCCCTCCCTAAGATCAACCCCATCTCCTTCACTTTGTGACCGAAACAAGTCTGGAACGGCCATTTCTTGGTTTAGGCCGGACTTGCACAGATTGATCTCCCGAATCTACAAGCACTCACCGCGCAGTGCATTTGTTTAAGGTTTAAATTCATTCCTCATCCACACCCCAAATTACCAAATTCTGCAGGAGTAGTTTTCACCCATAAACACTAGTAAAGCCTAACTAAGTAACATGAAAAAAAAAATCCTTACCTAAATCTTATAATAGTTCATGCATGTAACTTAAGCCTAAAATATTATTGTTGTAACAAAATGAAATCACATCTCATCGTACAACCCATGATTGTCATTAACTTGTTCTTTGATATAGCCGGATAAAAACCCTAATCATGCTTTAACTAGTAAACCTATAAGATCTAACATCTGATTCCATGAGATCAAACAAAAAATCTAACATAAATTTAATATTCATTCGATAATGGGTTGTAGAAATAATACCAACAACAAAGATCGAGTTTAAAGAGGTAGATTCCTTGTAAAGATTAGAGATAGTAATAGAATAAAAACCCTACTCATGCTTTAACTAGTAAACCTATAAGAAGTGATAGAATAAAAACCATAATTATGCTTTAACTACTAAACCTATAAGATCTAACATCTGATTCCATGAGATCGAACAAAAAATCTAACATCAATTTAATATTCATTCGATAATGGGTTGTAGAAATAATACCAACAACAAAGATCGAGTCTGAAGAGGTAGGTTCCTTGTAAAGATTAGAGATAGTAGTAGAATTATGATTTCATATAGAGAATGAATCGAGTAATTATGATTTCATATAGAGAATGAATCGAGTAATAAAAACTGAAAAAGTAGATCGAACTCATCTTTCTTTTTGTTTTTGGAATTTAACCAAACCATCAGGCGGGAATTGATTTTCCTTTTGAAATCATCCCGCCCAAGATAAAATCCATTTTCATCACCCGCCAAACAAAATATTTTTGGTGTTTTTCTTTTTTATTTCCAAATTTTTGATGTGTAACCAATATGGTTAGTTTCCTTATTTTATGAGAGAATATATCGTAGACTTGAGTTATGATAAAATTGTTTCCCAAAATTTTCGAAATTTTGTTTCCGATCTCTAACCAACTCGAGAAGAGGCTATAGAAAAAAATTACTTTCTTATTTCGAATAATATTTACCTTAATAATTTTAAGCTGGGTTGTCTCCTGTATTATTCTTGGTTTAGGGAGGAAACATATGAATTATTAGTGGCACCTATGTAGGAAACGCATACAGTAAGCTAATAAAGATAAATAAACTAAACCCATCCATTTTCATGTTCATCATTTCCAGAAAACATAAAAGTTCAACGTGAATCATTCATCACATAAATGTCAACCTATCTATCAGCGTAAAAAGCCTCCATCTAGTGTAGTACTTAAAAAAATAAATAAAACCACCACTGAAAACAAAATGGTCATCAAAAACCTGGTTCTTTGTCAGATTAGTATGGTTCCTCATTCTCATCCAATTCCACGCAAAGATCATTATCATTAACATCGTCGTATAGCAGTACTTTACTTTCAATAGCACTTTACTTGTTCAAACTCGTATTTTTGTTAAAAGTATTTGCAAGGAGATAATAAGATCAGACCTAAAGTGATAAATTGATTCTTATTGTTTACAGGGGTAAAACTGTATTTTTCTACATTTCCTCCATTCTTTTAGCTAATTATATTTATTTTTCCAAAAGAATGCACACCTCATAAATAAATAAATTTGCAAGAGTATATTGCATTCTGTAAAGTCTATGAACTTGTAAATAATTATTTGATTTATTTCATGATTCCAATACCTAAATAATAAAAGAATTCATAAACATCACCTTCTTCTAAATGACAAAATTAGCAAACGAAACAAGAAACGAAAACAACTTTCAAAGCGTCCACAAAATGAAATCGATAAATCAAACCATATCATCAAAAAAAAAAACCATATCAAATGAACCATCCCCATCTTCAAACAATTCTTCTTGCAATGCTGAGGTGAACCTGATCACTCCAACCAGCAGGCTTGGGCGCCTTGTCATCCTCAGATTTGTCATTTTCTTCTTCATCAGGCTCCACATGCTTGTTAAGATCATGCTTGTTAACTTTTGGATTATCTGCCATATCCGGAACATCGGGACGATCTTCATCAATAATTTCAATAATAGAAGCAGGAGCATCATCATTCACAGTAGGAACATCAGCATAAGCAGGAACATCGGCATCCTCATCGCTACTGATTACAGCGTCCAGAGGAACACCGGGAATAACATCAGCATAAATAGGAACATCATCATTGTCAACACTACTGACAACAGAACTAATTACAGCGTTGAGAGGAACAACAGGAACAGTAGTTATTCCGTCCATAGTAATGATAATCCTCAATTTACCAGGACCAGCCATCAGTCGAGGACATTTTTGGATCCTCTCTTCAGTTTCATCTCTACAGTCCCTCTTAGCAGAACTCATTTTCCTCTTAATACTCTATGTTAAATTTTTTCTATGCTTGGTGTAATTTATATATATTTCTAAGGAAAACCCTAATTTCTTAGGTTTTCCATCATTATCTTAAATCACCTATTCTTTGGTATTTACATCGAATATTATAGCAATATAAGGAGATATAGAATGAATATTTTCATGTTTATCTAATTTAATTTTTAATCTAATATACATAACGAACATAACAAACTAAAATAAATTATGATCTCATGAGATATATGGAATGAATATTTTAATATTTTAATATTTATCTAATTTCCTTTTTAATTTAATTACCTAGGTCGGTTGGGGTGGCCCGGCCGGCTGGACCATAGGTGTAACGCAAAAAAAGGAAAAAACCAAATGTTGGCTAGTTAAACAATGACCCAACATTTAGCGGCAACACTTTCATGTTGATGCACGAAATTGAACATTTCAACATAGAAAAAAATCCAAACACCAAAACAAAAAACCAAAAAATACAATGAAAAAAAAAGCAACATAAATAACCCAATGAATAAATTATACATTTCAGCATGGAAATTTTTTTTTCCAAATACCAAAAAAAGAAAGAAAAAAACAACTGCAAGAAAAAAAGCTACATAGATAAGCCTAGGAATGTGTTAGCGGCATGGACATCGTGAGTACACGTTTCCGATTGTCCACCAAAATTCTTCAACGAGACAGCGCTCCTCATGTGAGGAATAATTGCAACCCTTGTTTCCCACGGTAGTAGTGCCCCCAAATTTCCGTCCAAGTTCCAAGGTGAGTGTATTGTAACGCAATAAACGCGTATTTTGCCAAAATAAGAGGTCCTTGTTATTTACAAAGGCTATCGGGTTATAAGTCGGCCATTCATCCTCTTCAAAGTAAATGCTTATCTTATAATTCCAATTCCATTCCCCACCAGGTGCCCATGTATGAATATTTTCTTCGGAAATGGGAGCCAAGAAATCTATCCGGGGCCTATCAATCCCCTCATGGATGTAGCAAAATAAAATGCGAACTCCGAACATGACCATCCCAAGTGATGGGTTAATATTTATCCAAAATTCACTCCCAGGAATATGATGCGGGGGTGGAGAATGTTGATGGAATGTCTCAGTGTGTAAATTGAAAGATATTATGCCAATATCCTGCTGACAACAATCCTTCCAAAAAATACAACCATGTGCGTACGCACCTGAACTCCGAAAAGTATAAGGAATCTTCGTTGCTATGTTCCTCCATCCCCTCTTGTCTCCTAGAGTGTGTATTTGAACTTTACCATGCATCCATGTGAATTCGAACTACCTTGTACTCATTGGTACGTTGACAGTAGCCGAAACCCCCAATTATGTTGTATCGTGGATACCACGAATTTTCTGGATATGGTGCAATTGGGATGCATAGTTGTGGAAGATGGAGGTGCTCACCAGTTTCTGGATTCATAATATATGCAGGATCTTGTATGCCGTGGTGTGAAACATAAAAACATACCAGACCATTGCAAGATCCAACTATTGGGTGCAACATAGTCCAATCAACATGGGTTCCATCATTCGTGGCGTCGTGATTGTTGGCTGTTACGATCCGGCTGAAATCTTCCTCTCTATAAAAGAGTTGGGTAACTTTATCTTTCCTCATTCTTGGTGTGACACCAAAAAGGAATCCAATTCTTTTGTCCCCAAGGATAGTATTCCATTCTTTGCATACACATTTGCTTGCTAAAACGCTTTCTGCAGTTTGGATGCGCTGAAGTATCTCGGTAGTTAATTCCGGCAACATATCCATCACTATTATACTGATGAAAGATTATCAAAAAAAATTTTTTACAAGCTTTTAGGATTTTCTTATTGTAGAATGCTACAAGTAGATACGAGTAAAGCTTAGAGCATCTCCAACAGTGGGTGTAAAAAATCCTACGTGGAAGTCTAGTTAAGACTTTTATTTAAGAGATTATACACATATAGTAAATATAGGATCCTATGGTTAAAAAATTATCTCCAATAGTGAAAGGTTTAATCTTTAGAATATTTTATATGATAAAATCTTAACCGTTTATCTTTACTTTTACTAATTTCTAAAAATAATTAAATAATTGAAAATATGACGTGGGGTGCAAGTGAAGGTGTAAATAAGACTTTATTTTCACATCCATCCTAGTTTGTAGGATCCCACCATTGGAGATGGATTTATGTTAATTGGGGGTCTAAAATCCTACATATCATGAAAAACAAAAAGCTTGGCCCTCTATTGGATATATATATAGACATCCAATACACCTGTTGGCTAATTTTTTTAGGTTTTCCATCTTAAATCACTATTCTTTGGTATTTACACCGAATATTTCAATTTCCATATTACTAAAAAAATGAGATATTGTAGCAATATAATGAGATATAGAATGAATATTTTCATGTTTATCTAATTTCCTTTTTAATCAAATATACATTGCGAACATAACAAACTAAAATAAATCATGATCTCTTAGGAAATACCCAAATATTTTTTCTACTTTTCGACTAATTACCTAGGTCAGTTGGGGAGGGCGCCCGGATGGCTGGACCATAGGTGTAACGCAAAAAAAGGAAAAAACCAAAGGTTGGCTAGTTAAACAATGACCCATGTATGAATATTTTTTTTAGAAATGGGTGCCCAAAAATCTATCCGGGGCTGATTAATCCCCTCATCATAGGCCTCATGGATGTAGTAAAATAAAAGGCGAACTCCGAACATAACCATCCCAAGTTCTGGGAATTCACTATTAGGAATATGATGCGGGGGTGGAGAATGTTGATGGAACGTCTCAGTGTGTAAAATGAAAGATATTATGCCAATATCCTGCCGACAACAATCCTTCCAAAAAATACAACCATGTGCGTACACACCTGAACTCCGAAAAGTATAAGGAATCTCCTCTGCTATGTTATCCATCCCCTATTGTCTCCTAGAGTGTGTATTTGAACTTTACCATCCATGTGAATTCGAACAACCTTGTACTCATTGGTACGTTGACAGTAGCCGAAACCACCAATTACATTGTATCGTGGATACCACGAAAGTACTTGATCTCGTGCAATTGGGATGCATAGTTGTGGCAGATGTAGGTGCTCACCAGTTTCTGGATTCATAACGTATACAGGATCTTGTATGCCTTGGTGTGAAACATAAAAACATACCAGACCATTGCAGGATCCAACTATTGGGTGCAACTTACTCAAATCTTCATGGGTTCAATCATTCTGGGCATCGTGATTGTTGGCTGTTACGATCGGGCTGAAATCTTCCTCTCTATAAAAGAGTTGAGTAACTTCTTTCCCTATTCTTGGTGTGACACCAAAAAGGAGTCCAATTCTTTTGTCCCCGAGGATAGTATTCCACTCTTTGGAAATACATTTGCTTTCTAAAATGCTTTCAGCAGTTTGGAGGTGTTGTAGTATCTTGGTAGTTAATTCCGGCAACATATCCATCACTATTATACTGATGAAAGATTATCAAAAAAAAAAATTACAAGCTTTTAGGATTTTCTTAATATTGTAGAATGCTTCAAGCAGGTACGAGTAAAGCTTATATAGACATCCAATACACCTGTTGGCGAATGGTCGCGTCCATGATGAGCAGGCATTATTTGAATGGTCGCGTCCTTAATGAGCATGCAAGTAACGCATATTTGCCCGTTTTATCTTATAAGCGGTTAAAAGGGAATAAAATTTATAACTGGATTTAAGGGAACAAAATCTAAAGGATAACCATTACGTCATGAAGTAGGTCTGAAAGGACATGACATTTTAGTAGGGTGTTATTATTTCTTTGAATTCAACCGCTGCATGCGTCTCTTGGGAATAGGTCTCAGAAGAAAAAAGGAAAAAAAAGATAATTAATGTGAAAGAGGAATTAGGGATTATATTCATTTTCCAGAGAGAAAATTAAGCCAAGAGAGGAGAAGAAGAAAAAAGTTTGAGAGATAACAATGGCTCCGAATAACTTGAAAAAGGGAGTGGTTCCAAACCATCAAAAGGCAAGACCCCAATGACAGCAGAAGAAGTTGATAAGGAGGAGTGCTTGAAGAGAAAGGAAGTGATGATGAGGTTCAAATTAGCAGTATGTGAAATGAATTTGGAGCAAATTAGCAGTATTTAGGACAGGGTCCCACTAGATATACCCCGAAGATCATAAATGCTTTTTGGTGCAAGTTTTTTGATTATATAAAATCCCAATTCATATTCTTAGAAGCCTAGCTAGCTATTACAATTAAATTTGTATTAAAAGAACCGATCGATCAGTATTTATTTTTTAAAATACTAGCCGATAATATAGGATTTATCATGTCTGTGCCTTTAATCTGGACGAAACATGAAATATCAGGGATACATATGGATATATGGATACATATGGATACATGAAATATCAGTGCCTTTAAATGTTCCATATATATGGATATCTGATAATATCGCATTATTGGTCGTATCAGACCGATCAACCGATAATATTGGCAAGGATGTTTGGGGATGTTAGGTTATCAGGTGTAACTAGTTTATTTGATTGGTCGGCATTATGAATTCACGAACGACTATGATTGGCTTCGTCGACAAGACTCGATATCCAATTTTTTGACCAATGTCACTCTTGGACATGGCTTATTCAACTAAACCAATTTTTATTTCGATGTCACGATCTTAGAGAGTACAGTTCATCCAAATCTAAGTTTCCGAGAGTATTTCCACCAACATAAATTGATTGATGGTAATTTTCCATTTTTATCGATGTCACTCTTGGACGAGCTTCTAAACCCCTGATTTTTATTTCGATGTCAAGATATCTTAGCAAGTATATTTCATCCAAATCTAAGTTTCCGGAAATCACCGAGATAATTGGTTTAATTTTCTATTTTTACCGATGTCACTCATGGACGAGCTTGTAAACCAATTTATATTTCGATGTCACGATCTTCACAAGTATAATTTATCGTCCAAATATATTACGGGGAATATCTCCACCAAGATAAATTGATTGATGGTAATTTTCCATTTTTACCGATGTCACTCTTGAACGATCTTGTAAACCAATTTTTATTTCGATATCACGATCTTAGCAAGAATTTTTCGTCCAAATCTAAGTTTCCGGTGAGTATTGCACCGAGACAAATTGCTTAATGCTAATTTTCCATTTTTACCGATGTCACTCATGGACGAGCTTGTAAACCAATTTATATTTCGATGTCACTATAAGGACCCTCAAGCTCGTCAACGCTATTTGACTGGTCTAGCGATGGTCAAGAGACAAATTAACCGCTAATGACTCGATTAATTAGAGACGAACGTTAATTAATATAAATTAATCTAAACAACGATTTAGATATGAAATTAGTACCACTCGATAGATCTCGAAAAGTTATGCGGAATAGACTACTCGAACGTGTCATTCAGACACCGGACGAAGAAGATATCGCTGGATTATTATGAAGGGCAAATAACCATTTTAAATCTAAACCGCTTGGCTGCCCTTATCCGTATCTTGAGTGCATTTATCATGGGACGCTGACCTTATCACCAAAAACGTGTCGACTCGAGAGAAGACTTTCACTTTCTCTTTTCTTTTTCTCTTCTCTTCTTCTTCTTGTTCTTTCTCTTTCTGTTCTCTTCTTTTGTTCTTCGTCTCTCATTTTTCAGTGAGAAGAGTATTGATGAGACCAGAAACTTAAGAGAAAACATCAAGAGTTGATTGTTGGTTATGCTGTCGTGTTTGATTGAGAACGGGAAGAAAAAGATGGATGTAAATGGAAGTTAGGGTTTGTATGACTTCAAGTTTAATGGAATCGACATGATATCGAGTTGTGATTAATGAAGAGCAAAGGGGGTTTCAGTTGATTGATGTTGTGAAGCTGTTAAAGGAATAAATTGAAAAGATGATTAGAAATTTAATAAATCGGTAGTTAGGGTTTCTGAGATTCATTGGGATTGTGATTGGAGATGATTAAGAAGATATGAGTAATGGGTTTTATATTAATTGATGTATAAAGAAGAATCTTTAGTCGAATTACAGTTTTGGTGAAGATCTGATATAAGTTAGGGTTTCAGTGGAATTGAAAAGGGAAATTATCTATTCAGAGAATGCTGATTCTTGGGTAAGATTCTAATTTAGTTTAGAGTTTAGTTTTGTTGTTCAATTGTTTAGATTATTGATTTTATGTGATTGTGGATGAACTGTGGTTGAGTTGAGTTTGTTATGGAGATGTAATCCTAGTATAGGATTGTGTTTGGTTTAAGTTTCATGTGGGAGATGAATTGGATAAAGAGGTGGCAGTTCTGAAGATTGTTGTTACATGACTTGCTTATGAGGATGCTGAATTGGTGGTGTTGGTGGTATAGATGAGTTGTATGATTTGAGTTGCAAGATGAGGAATTAAGTCATGAGATATACCTGTTGGTATACTCGGGTTTAAGGGCTGCTGGAGTTGTAACTTTGATTAATGGACCGAGTATGATCTCAACTGAAGTTGTAGGTGGAATGAATGGAGTTTAGATGAATGCTAGGTTAATTCCAGGTGGTGGTTGGGAAGAGGATGTGTTTAGGTTTGGAACTTTTGATGATAATGGAATTGTTGAGCTACAAAGAATGAAGCTAAGAAGATGATGATGTTAAGAGTATTGCAGTTGAGTTGTAATAGTAGGAGTTGAGGATCTGACGAGGAATGAGCGTAGCTGGGTTATGCAGTGGGTAATTATGAATTTGCAAGTGGTTATGTTGGACTAGGTGAATGAGATGATGCAGTTTGTGATTAATGTAGTACATGTTATTCTTTGAAATGGAGATTAAGGATGGTGGCTGTAAATTGTAGATAGTGACCCAGTGATGGCTTGCAGCTACTGCACTTTTAGGTAAGCTAGAGTTGTATTTGCACTTAAATTATGAAGCTCAGTTGAATTGATTATGTTAGTGTTGTAATGGAAGTTTTTATATGTATTGTTAGTTTGAAATTAAACTTGAGTTAGAGTGGTTAGAGTTTAGAGTTTTGGTGTTGCACAATGATTGTGCATTAGCTTTCCTTGGACTAAGCAATGGCTCTAGTCTTTACAAGTGTTTTGGCCTTGAGCCATTCAGCCTAGTCAGGATCTGACTCTAGCTGACTTAGTCAATCTGAATGAGTCGACCAGTGATTTATTGAATCGATTTGACCCAGTACCGACTCAGTGAATCTTAACTGAGTTGATTCCTTTGACCTTTGACCCTGGACTTTGACCTTTGACTGACGTCGACTGTTAGTTGACCCTTGACCAGACGTTGACCGTTAGTGACTCTTATTTGACTCAGGTGGACCATGCTTTAGTTTAATAGGCTAGTTCAGTGGGCTTGGGTTTAGAGCTAGTTTTCTATAGAACTTGGGTTGGACCCTTATGGTCCGAATTAGCCTTTGGTTTCTACTACAAAGTTGTAGATGTTCACAAGACTTAGATAATTGACTATAGAACTAATGTAATTGAATTAATAGACCTTAGATATGCTAAAGATAGATAAATAAAAGAGGTAGAACCTTAAATGGGCCTAGAATTATTAGAAAAACTTGTATGATTCTTGTGTGAGCCTTTTGGCTAGATTCTTAGACTTCTTGTGTGATTAACAATTAGTCTATATTAACAACGATCAATTCAAAGGATAAACCGGTGGATCGTGGATCTCGAGGTAGGCGAGGCTTGTCATCAAAAGAGGTGGGAATGCATTTAACTCTATGGTAACCATTGTTGTTTCTTTTACAAAAGTTTATGTTTAACAAAGTCATGCATTTGCCATACGTACATTTTATGCCTTTATTCAACTTGTTTTACGATAATTTTGTTGATTCTGTTAATCTTTCCATGGTTTAGAAAGGACCTGTGATGTTTTGTTGTCAATATGAATTGTTTGGGAAATAAGAATTTCCATTTGTATGCCTAATAAGGGTGTAAGGAATTGGTCGACATCTATTAGGAATATGATAGGCTCCTTCATTTATATCTATATGAATTCTGCTTTTATGCTTAATAGGTGTGTAAGGAAGTGGTCGACACCATATAGGCTAATAGGGTGTGTAAGGAAGTGGTCGACACTCAATATATACATTGTTTGACGAAGGAGTTTGTCCATATTCATGTTTGTTTATTTTAGTGACTTGGTCACTTTTTAATGTTTCCGAAAGCATGTATTGTTTTCCAAATCTTGCCTATGATTACTTAGAAGTTAAATGTTAATTATTCCCACTTTCAGTTTCAGAGACAGACCAGAGTTGCGCAGCGAAAGCTCCGAGAAGTTGACTTCTTTAGTTGGTTATAGTCTGATATGTTTATAATGTTGTATATTCTATTTGTAAACCAAATGACTATTGTATATGTATCATTTGAGAGAAGATCTTGTATATATATTTCTGAGCGGGGTTAGTTTTGGGTTAAGTTTTATAGCAGATTCCTTCATCAAATGCTTAAGTATATGATTCAGATTCTTAGTGCCTCTTTATTTAGTTAATCTCTTGGATTAGTCAGTTGCTAGCTTAGGGGGCGCTACAATGTTGGTATCAGAGCTCACTATTATATCTTAAATGGGAAAAGATAGGAATAGCCAGTGCCAGTTAGTGAACTAGATTAGTATACAACTGGGTTGGGTTGTGAGATAAATCTTAAATCACTAAAAGCTATTAATAATTAAAAGATCTATTTGATTGATTGATTTGTTTGTTTGATTGTTTGTTTGTGTATGTAATTAAGTAAAAATAAATTGTAGGGTACACCAATAAATTTAGCTAATAAGGATTTGAGAATAATTGATCTAAAAAGTATGAACACTTAGACAAATCTAATACTATAAAACTAGTGAGATTAGTATTATTGATAAATCTTGGAAGTTACATGGAAATTTATTTGAGTACCTTAACTTATACGTAGAGTCAACAATTTATAATTACATAAATGATAATAATATCTTTTGGACTCAACAATATTTGTAAGAGTAATTAGAAATTATCAAGGTTAATAATAAAAATCTATATATCAATCTTCACATGAATGTAGAATTATATTTAAAATATTAAGGCTTAGTGTACCGACTGGACTATTAATAGAATGATAAAAATGATAATATAATTAAGACAATAATTTTGATAAGATGAGCAAATAATAATACTATATAATGCTAATTACTATAAAATTTCGAGTTATTGTAAATATCATTTGGATAATAATTATTGGATATTAATAGCAAAATGTAATTTTTATTAATAGTACAACTTAAGGATTATTTAACAATAATATAAATTTAAGGAAATAAAGTTAGACCAAATCAAACCTAATATTAATAGTAAAATTTGAATTTGGCATTGCGATTAATTACGATTAACTTTTATCGGTCTAGGAAATAAGAAGAAAATGTAATAATAATAATAAAATATTAATACTAAACAACTGTGAAAAATTATTAGCGGTTTATTCATATCAAGTCACATAATGGTATTACAACAAAGTTAAAAATATCAGATATTATAAAATTAACCAGAAATCAAATTTGGATTACGTATTTTGATAAAATAAATAAATAAATAATAATAATAAATAAATAAAGATAAAATAAAATAAATTTTGTTGACTAAATTGTTCAAAATGATGTGAACTATTTATATATTTTTTTACACAGTAAATTTATTAGACTTACACCAATTACGATAAAAGTTTAGAGACTAATTAATTTTAATAAATTAATAATTAGTTAATCCAGCACTGAAGACTAGTGAAGGTTGTGTTTTCTCTGTTCGTAGGAAGGCATTGTTGGGCTTGGCCAACCTTGACAGGGCAACTGCATTCAGAGATGACCGATCATAGAAGTTCGATATAATTCTTTAGGAAACTGATAGATATAATTTCACTTAGAAAGATTTGTAGGATTATTTCTTGAAGATAGAAACAGATATCTTATAAAATAGAAATTAGTCTAAGAAAAATTAGACTTACTTATTGGATAAAATTTAAATCAGCATAGTTGAACCTAGAGCTACAAATTTCAGTTGTAGAAAGCCATTTAGGTTTGTGTTTTGTTTTATGTTGTTTGCGCTTAGATAAGAGATATGATTATTTCTATAAGGTGGGAGTTTTTGAAGACCAGAAGCATGGTTTGATTTTTGAGGGCGAAAATGAATAAGGTGGGGAGAATGTAAGGACCCTCAAGCTCGTCAACGCTATTTGACTGGTCTAGCGATGGTCAAGAGACAAATTAACCGCTAATGACTCGATTAATTAGAGACGAACGTTAATTAATATAAATTAATCTAACAACGATTTAGATATGAAATTAGTACCACTCGATAGATCTCGAAAAGTTATGCGGAATAGACTACTCGAACGTGTCATTCAGACACCGGACGAAGAAGATATCGCTGGATTATTATGAAGGGCAAATAACCATTTTAAATCTAAACCGCTTGGCTGCCCTTATCCGTATCTTGAGTGCATTTATCATGGGACGCTGACCTTATCACTAAAAACGTGTCGACTCGAGAGAAGACTTTCACTTTCTCTTTTCTTTTTCTCATCTCTTCTTCTTCTTGTTCTTTCTCTTTCTGTTCTCTTCTTTTGTTCTTCGTCTCCCGTTTTTCGGTGAGAAGATTTGAGTATTGATGAGACCAGAAACTTAAGGGAAAACATCAAGAGTTGATCGTTGGTTATGCAGTCGTGTTTGATTGAGAACGGGAAGAAGAAGATGGATGTAGATGGAAGTTAGGGTTTGTCTGACTTCGAGTTTAATGGAATCGACATGATATCGAGTTGTGATTAATGAAGAGCAAAGGGGGGTTTCAGTTGAATGATGTTGTGAAGCTGTTAAAGGAAGAAATTGAAAAGATGATTAGAAATTTAAGAAATTGGTAGTTAGGGTTTCTGAGATTCATTGGGATTGTGATTGGAGATGATTAAGAAGATATGAGTGATGGGTTTTATGTTAATTGAAGCATAAAGAAGAATCTTAGTCGAATTACAGTTTTGGTGAAGATCTTATATAAGTTAGGGTTTCAGTGGAATTGAAACGGGAAATTATCTATTCAGAGAATGCTGATTCTTGGGTAAGATTCTAATTTAGTTTTGAGTTTAGTTTTGTTGTTCAATTGTTTAGATTATTGATTTTATGTGATTGTGGATGAACTGTGGTTGAGTTGAGTTTGTTATGGAGATGTAATCCTAGTATAGGATTGTGTTTGGTTTAAGTTTCATGTGGGAGATGAATTGGATAAAGAGGTGGCAGTTCTGAAAATTTTTGTTACAGGACTTGCTTATGAGGATGCTGAACTGGTGGTGTTGGTGGTATAGATGAGTTGTATGATTTGAGTTGCAAGTTGAGGAATTGAGTCATGAGATATACCTGTTGGTATACTCGGGTTTAAGGGCTGCTGGAGTTGTAACTTTGATTAATGGACCGAGTATGATCTCAACTGAAGTTGTAGGTGGAATGAATGGAGTTTAGATGAATGCTAGGTTAATTACAGGTGGTGGTTGGGAAGAGGATGTGTTTAGGTTTGGAACTGTTGATGATAATGGAATTGTTGAGCTACAAAGAATGAAGCTAAAAAGATGATGATGTTAAGAGTATTGCAGTTGAGTTGTAATAGTAGGAGTTGAGGATCTGATGAGGAATGAGCTGTAGCTAGGTTATGCAGTGGGTAATTATGAATTTTGCAAGTGGTTATGTTGGACTAGGTGAATGAAATGATGCAGTTTGTGATTAATGTAGTACATGTTATTGCTGAAATGGAGATTAAGGATGGTGGCTGTAAATTGTAGATAGTGACCCAGTGATGGCTTGCAGCTACTGCACTTTTAGGTAAGCTAGAGTTGTATTTGTACTTAAATTATGAAGCTCAGTTGAATTTATTATGTTAGTGTTGTAATGGCAGTTTTTGATGTATTGTTAGTTTGAAATTAAACTTGAGTTAGAGTGGTAGAGTTTAGAGTTTTGGTGTTGCACAATGATTGTGCATTCGCTTTCCTTGGCCTGAGCAATGGCTCTAGTCTGTACAAGTGTTTTGGCCTTGAGCCATTCAGCCTAGTCAGGATCTGACTCTAGCTGACTTAGTCAATCTGACTGAGTCGACCAGTGATTTATTGAATCGATTTGACCCAGTACTGACTCAGTGAATCTTGACTGAGTTGATTCCTTTAACCATTGACCCTGGACTTTGACCTTTGACTGACGTCGACTGTTAGTTGACCCTTGACCAGACGTTGACCGTTAGTGACTCTTATTTGACTCAGGTGGACCAGGCTTTAGTTTAATAGGCTAGTTCAGTGGGCTTGGGTTTAGAGCTAGTTTTCTATAGAACTTGGGTTGGACCCTTATGGTCCGAATTATCCTTTGGTTTCTACTACAAAGTTGTAGATGTTCATAAGACTTAGATAATTGACTATAGAACTAATGTAATTGAATTAATAGACCTTAGATATGCTAAAGATAGATAAATAAAAGAGGTAGAACCTTAAATGGGCCTATAATTATTAGAAAGACTTGTATGATTCTTGTGTGAGCCTTTTGGCTAGATTCTTAGACTTCTTGTGTGATTAACAGTTAGTCTATATTAACAACGATCGATTCAAAGGATGAACCGGTGGATCGTGTATCTCGAGGTAGGCTAGGCTTGTCATCAAAAGAGGTGGGAATGCATTTAACTCTATGATAACAATTGTTGTTTCTTTTACAAAAGTTTATGTTTAACAAAGTCATGCATTTCTGTCTGTACATTTTATGCACTGTTCAACTTGTTTTACGTTAATTCTGTTAATTCTGTTAATCTTTCCATGGTTTGGAAAGGACCTGTGATGTTTTGTTGTCAATATGAATTGTTTTGGAAATAAGAATTTCCATTTGTAAGCATAATAAGTGTGTAAGGAATTGGTCGACATCTATTAGGAATATGATAGGCTCCTTCATTTATATCTACATGAATTCTGCTTTTATGCTTAATAGGTGTGTAAGGAAGTGGTCGACACCATATAGGCTAATAGGGTGTGTAAGGAAGTGGTCGGCACTCATGTTGATGGTGGATTTTCATTTAAGGTTAAAATTGTAAAAGCCAGAAAATTATGCGCTGACATCTTGTAAAAGATAAAGCCATTAATAAGTGTTGGATACTCCCTCACTTAATTCACCTATAATGGAGCATGTGGCAACAATCCCATACTGTGAATACATGAAATTCATCCAGGTTGGAGCATTTAGCAACAATCCCATATACCCTGTGAATTTCTAGCATTATTAATTAATGCGCAATCAGCCTTGTATTTCCTGTACTCATTATCAGTGCGGCATGACGATCGAGTGTTACTCTTACAGAAGAGCAACACGAACCTCCAAGCATTATAATGAAACCATGTACGAAATACCCGTATGCAGTGACTCTCGGTGTGTTATACTAGCCCGATTGAGCCCCTCTCGGTGTGTTATACTAGCCCGATTGAGCATCCGGACTGACCGTATCAGTCCGGATATGATCACAGTCATTCAACTCTACAAGCATGATTGGATAACCCAGATCAATTCCATCACCCCCAAGCAGGTATGGAATATCCACTGCCGAACCGACGCGGACCCCGCATGGTCGGCCTCCCTCCAGAATTGGCCTAGCTTGCCAAAACGTCCAAACCATAGCAGTATGGGCGGAAAACCCTAAAATTAGGGTTTGCGGCATATTACATGTGTCGCAAAACAGTCTCAACCATCCATCTTCGCGGTATAGATGGAGGGTGTAGATGAAGATTCAAAGGGCCCGAGCATGTCAACACAATCACCGTGGGCTGGGCGCCTACATACCTGACCAATCGGTCAGGACCAACCATGGTTGGTTATCCCAATTCGTACGCCGAATGAAGCAATGACGCACGGCCTTGAAACACAAAATTAGGGTTTTGAGCATCACGAGCGTCCATCTTCTCCGGTACGAATGGAGGGTCCAAGATTAGATTAAGCAGGTCTGGTCATACCAGCATGACCACCGTGGACCCATCTATCCCCTCACCCGATCGGCCAAGGCATATCACGCCTGGTCATTCCAAGACGCACGCCCAAACTAGCGTGGTCGCACCTCCCAAACCACAAACTGATCTCGACCGCTCAACTTCGCCAGACGATTTGGATGGCTCAGATCACATTTTCATGGGATATTCAGGTATAGGCGCGAACACCAGCTTACCACCTTCACACCGGATCAATCGGCCAAGACCGACCAAGATTGGTCGTCTTGAAACGGGCGCCCGAAGTGAGCGTGGCGTGCGGCTCTTGCGGCACTAGTTTTCTGTCATAAATTGATCTCGACCACTCAACTTCACCGGATGAATTGAGTGGCCCAGATCATACTTTCGTGAGGTAATGGGTATAGGCGCCTACACCGCCATGTTGTCTACACACATGCACGGTCGGCCTTGTCAAAATTATATCCCATGCTTGGTTTCGACCAAGCTAAAGAGTGATGCTTGCGCACCTCTTCAAAAACCCTAATTCATTAACGGTCGCAGATGAGTGTCTCAAAGATCATCTCGTCCGTCCAACTTCACCATCTTGGTTATACAACCCTGGTCAGGAGTTAATTGGTCAGTGAGGCGTCACCACCCATCACTTTACCACACCATGATGCAGTACCTGCATAAAATACACATGATACTTCACAAGTATCAACTTCCTGAATAACGCAGTTATTTAATTCAACATTATATGCTACCTTTCATGGATCCACGATCCACACATTCCAGACATCAATCATGTCACAAACTGGGGGATACATACTGGGGTATTGGTCTGGCGGTTTACATCGTGCAGCGTGCAACGCGCCATCACAAGAACGTGTTAGGAAGTCATGGACGGTTAGCGATGACAGGAGAAGTGGGCAAGACTGATCATGTAGCATCAACACATAACTCTACTACTCCATCACTCCACTTCCTCCACTTCCTACGAGAGACGTGAATAAGGCTCAATGACTTGTATAAATAGGTTCTCCTCCCTATTTCCACCAACAAGAGCAGGTCCAAACAAAATACAGAAACCAAGTGTTAATACAAAACACCGGAACTGATAGCTTGCATCATGTAATCCGGTTCAGCTTTCTGTTACAAGTCATAAGCAAGCCAACACCTTCACAATCTCAACACCTTCTTCGCTTCCCTCCCTAAGATCAACCCCATATCCTTCACTTTGTGACCGAAACAAGTCTGGAACGGCCATTTCTTGGTTTAGGCCGGACTTGCACATATTGATTTCCGAATCTACAAGCACTCACCGCGCAGTGCATTTGTTTAGGGGTTTAGATTCATTCCTCATCCACACACCCCAAATTACCAAATCCAGCAGGAGTAGTTTTCACCCATAAACAATTGGCGACCACAGCGGGAGGTTGATCTCTCGGTTACAAAAATTGAATTCTCAATTCTTCAGTTTTCATCTCGCGATGTATCCTCACTCGGAGACCACAGGTGGTTCAGATATCATGGGAAGTGTAGCTAGAATTTTTGGAGGATGTCTTGGCAAATCAAGCCGGTATCGCTAGAAGACAGGCGAGACATTCCGCCTTTTGAATGATATAACAACGTAATTACAAGAAGGGTCGGCGGGCATCTACTCAAACAAAGTGCAAGAAACGCTTGGATCCTTAGTCGAGTCACACCTTTACCGGTGGAGATGCGAGAAAGAGCGCGTAATCACGGGGGACTCGGGAGAGACGAACAACATGGTCCAGTAGACAACGAAGACTCGAGGAAACTCCACGAGAGGAAAAAACTTGTCCGGGGTACCACAACGTCTCTAGGATAAAGAAATGGAGCCTGCGACTTACGGATCCCTTTGGAAGATTTATATCTCAAGACCCTTGTCAAAGCCAGGAAGACTGTTCAATCCGCATCGACCTTTCAACTAAGTGAAGAAATGCTTGAGGAAGGAGAGATCAATCAAGGAACACGTGAGTACGAGAGGATGGGAATGTTCAATTCGATCACTCGGCGGTGATATTACAACACCTCCCATCACCGAGCCGGAGAGCGATCGCAAATCCTAGCATCTCATCAAGTGTAACACCTCGGTAGTCACCCGAGCAACAACTTCCACTCCTTCATCGGGACGAGGAGCCGGGAGGGACGAGAGGAGGACCATCCCCCATTACCATTGCAGACTTGATGGAGAAGCGGGAAGTTCTTGCTAAGACTCAAACGGATATGGCCGCAACTCGAGAAAGAGGTACTCACTTTTCTTAAGACATTAGCGATCAATTTCCACAAGAGACGTGACAGCCCACGGAGCAAAAAAGGAACGCATTCAACGCACCGGAGAATGTACTTCCGGGCGCGGACCTCCATGGACACGATCAAAGAAGCGACATCGGATATGAGCGGTCCTGTCATGGAGACTCCTACACTGGGGACTGATCCTCACAACGATCCTCCTAAAGTCAATAGTTTCACTATGAACCAGAGGCCGGTGGGTCGGGAAGCGTTTTCTCTAGTGGAAAGTTTATGCGAACTTTCACACCTCTCGAAGAACCAACGAGCAGAGACGTTTGCTGCAGTTAATAAAATAGCTCTGGACGTACGCCTGACTCCTTCTCGTCCAGAAGTCTTAACTACATCGGAAATATCTGTAAATAATGTTACATTCACAGAAGACGACATGATGGCAGAGGAAGGTCACAATCGGGCCCTACATGTTACCGCTCACATCAAAGGCTCAGAGTTCAAGACGGCACTTATCGACACATGAGCGTCTTCGAATGTGATTACTCTCAAGACTCTCAGGACATCCAAGGTTCTCCCGGGCAAGATCGCACGGAAGCCTACCACAATGACGGACTTCGAGGAAACCAAAACAAAGCACATACGGGAGAAGCTCCACGGAAAGAATCATACAAGTTCGTTGCGTCCCACTCCCCACGTGGGCGTCAATTCAGGAAGAAGACCGGCTTGCATCATTGAGGGCTAAAACCCACGATGCATCTTTGCTAACGAAGCATTCTTCTCCATCCTGTGAAGCCACGACCCACGTTCACACGAAGAGGGAACGAACTTTTGTGGCGAGTCGTGACCAGAAAGGGAAAACGGTATACCGACACTGCCATTATCAATTAGCAGGGGAGACTATTACCCAGTCTCTCCACCCAATGGAATGCTACAACAACAACGAACCACAAGAACAAGTGGTAGATGCTCCACAACAGCTGCAAGATGGCACCAACTCCACAACTGATGAGATTGAAATCGTTGAGGAATCTCCTAGGCCTATCTCCATCAGCTCAACCGTGTGTACGGATAAATGCATGAAGCTCGTGGAACTTCTCAAAGAGTACCAGGATATATTCGCTTGGAGATATGAAGAAATACCGGATTTAGATGAAAATTGGTCACCCATCATCTACATGTCATACCTGGATCCAAGTCGGTTAAACGATTCTGATTAGGAAAATGGATAGATCGGGTGATGCATAGACTTGAGAGACTTGAACATGTCTTTGCTCCAAAACGATCCTCCTCTACCTAACATCGACATGTTAGTATATGCAACCAGCGGACACGGCATGTTCTCCTCCATGGATGGATGTAGCGGCTACAACCAGATAAGGATGTACGATCATGATGCAAGTAAGATAGCTTTTCGAACCCCTCTCGGAAATTGTTATTATACCATACTGCCATTTTGTTTAAAGAATGCCGGTGCAACGTATCAACGCTCTATCACGGCAATCTTCCACTGGAGTCGATACCTTAAGGGAGCAGCCTGAAGAAGATAACGATGTCCACGCGTCATATCGAGCAAGATCCAGGCGAGTCACTCTATCAGACAGCGGTCGAACAAGATCCGGGCGAGTCACTTTATCAGACATTGGTACATGTCTATCATGCTATGTTGGAGAATCCGCGCTTTTGGTCATCCTCTGGAGCTGTTGAACGCTCATCTACAACAACATATGCCCTGATAGAAAGAACCAGGCCTGCCGGTGATAAAGAGCCTCATAATGTTTGTAGGGGCATATATCTCACCAACATGCGATACAACCTTTAGCCTTCTGTAAGCAGTTCCCTGAAGCAGCAAGAGGAAAACCACCGAGATACAAGCGCGTCCGTCAACTCCAACTCCAGTACCACATGCACGACTCCCACAATGATGAAACAATGTCCAAGATATTCCATATCTGGCTCGACAACAACCACTACGAACAAACCATGTAAACCACGCTTGGGGACTGAGGCTCGGCATGAAGTTCCTTCACCGCCGTTGATCAAGGAATTCTTCAACATGAGAGATATGGTCAGTCAAGAAGCATGGAATTCGCAAGGGTAAATCAAACTGAAGAGGGGAACACTTCAACGCTCCCTCTAGCAGAAGCTGCTTCGATGGTTTATTCAAGATCCGCCTCAACGCTCTCTCCGGGACCCACGCTCGCTTCAGAATCCTTCTTCAACACTCTCTCCAGGATCCACCTCAACGTTCGCACCAGAAACCACTTTAACATCCTCTCGAGCCGTTTCAACACTCAAGCTGCATCAATAATCTGCGCTCTGGTCAAGTTATTATGGGTGAAAACTACTCCTGCCGGATTTGGTAATTTGGGGTGTGTAGATGAGGAATGAATCTAAACCCTAAACAAATGCACTGCGCGGTGAGTGCTTGTAGATTCGGAAATCAATCTGTGCAAGTCCGGCCTAAACCAAGAAATGGCCGTTCCAGACTTGTTTCGGTCACAAAGTGAAGGAGATGGGGTTGATCTTAGGGAGGAAGCGAAGAAGGTGTTGAGATTGTGAAGGTGTTGGCTTGCTTATGACTTGTATGAGAAAAGTCGAACCGGCTTACAGGATGCAAGCTATCAGTTCCGGTGTTTTGTATTAACACTTGATTTATGTTTCTTGTCTGGACTTGCTCTTGTTTTCTCATGTGTTGAAAATAGGGAGGAGAACCTATATATACAAGTCATTTGAGCCTTATTCACGTCTCTCGTGAGAAGTGGAGGAAGTGGAGTGATGGAGTAGTGGAGGTGTGTGTTGGTGTTACACGACCAGTCTTGCCCACTTCTCCTGTCACCGCTAACCGTCCATAACTTCCTAACACGTTCTTGTGATGGCGCGTTTGCACGCCGCACGTCGTAAACCGCCTGAGACCAATACCCCAGTATGTATCCCCCCAGTTTGTGACATGATTGATGTCTGGAATATGTGGATCGTGGATCCATGAAAGGTAGCATGTAATGATGAATTGAATAACTGCGTTATTCAGGAAGTTGATCATGTGTATTTTATGCAGGTACTGCATCATGGTGTGGTAAAGTGATGGGTGGTGACGCCTCACTGACCAACTAACTCCTGACCAGGGTTGTATAACCAAGCTGGTGAAGTTGGACGGACGAGATGATATTTGAGACACTCATCTGCGACCGTTAATGAATTAGGGTTTTTAGAAGAGGTGCGCAAGCGTCACTCTTTAGCTTGGTCGAAACCAAGCATGGGATATAATTTTGACAAGGCCGACCGTGCATGTGTGTAGACAACATGAGGGTGTAGGCGCCTATACCCATTACCTCACGAAAGTATGATCTGGGCCACTCAATTCGTCCGGTGAAGTTGAGTGGTCGTGATCAATTTGTGACAGAAAACCGTGCCGCAAGAGCGCGCGTCATGCCTACTTCGGGCGCACGTTCCAAGATGACCAATCTTGGTCGGTCTTGGCCGATTGGTCCGGTGTGAAGGTGGTAGGATGGTGTTCACGCCTATACCTGAATATCCCATGAAAACGTGATCTGAGCCATCCAAATCGTCTGGCGAAGTTGAGCGGTCGAGATCAGTTTGTGGTTTGGGAGGTGCGACCACGCTAGTTTGGGCGCGCGTCTTGGAATGACCAGGCGTGATATGCCTTGGCCGATCGGGTGAGGGGATAGATGGGTCTGCGGTGGTCATGCTGGTATGACCGGACCTGCTTAATCTAATCTTGGACCCTCCATTCGTACCGGAGAAAATGGACGCTTGTGATGCTCAAAACCTAATTTTGGGTTTCAAGGCCGTGCGTCAATGCTTCATTCGGACTTACGAATTGGGATAACCAACCATGGTTGGTCTGGCCGATTGGTCGGGTATGTAGAAAGCGGGCCACGGTGATTGTGTTGACATGCTCTGGGCCCTTTGAATCTTCATCTACACCCTCCATCTATACTGCGAAGATGGATGGTTGAGACATTTTGCGACACATGTAATATGCGCAAACCCTAATTTTAGGGTTTTCGCCCATCTTGCTATGGTTTGGACGTTTTGGCAAGCTAGGCCAATTCGGAGGGAGGCCGGCCATGCGGGGTCCGCGTCGGTTCGGCAGTGGATATTCCATACACGCTTGGGGGTGATGGAATTGATCTGGTCATCCAATCATGCTTGTGGAGTTGAATGATTGTGATCATATCCGGGCCGTCTGATCAGTCAGGATGCTCAATCGGGCTAGTATAACACAGGAAGTCGGCACTGTACGGGTATTTCGTACATGGTTTCATTATAATGCTTGGAGGTTCGTGTTTCTCTGTAAGAGCAACACTCGGTCGTCATCCGCAGCGATAATGAGTACGAAATACAAGGCTGATTGCGCATTAATTAATAATGCTAGAAATTCACAGGGTATATGGGATTGTTGCTACATGCTCCAACTTTGGATGAATTTCGTGTATTCTGAGAATGGGATTGTTGCCACATGCTCCATTCTAGGTGAATTAAGTGAGGAGTATCCAAAACTTATTAATGGCTTTATCTTTTACATGATGTCAGCGCATAATTTTCTGGCTTTTACAATTTTAACCTTAAATGAAAATCCACCATCAACATTAAGTCTCCTGCCTAGCACGTAATGGTTAACATACGTCTGGATTTTCATCAAGACGTATGTTAACCATTACGTGCTAGGCAGGGGACTTAATGTTGATGGTGGAATTTCATTTAAGGTTAAAATTGTAAAAGCCAGAAAATTATGCGCTGACATCTTGTAAAAGATAAAGCCATTAATAAGTGTTGGATACTCCCTCACTTAATTCACCTAGAATGGAGCATGTGGCAACAATCCCATTCTCAGTGAATACATGAAATTCATCCAGGTTGGAGCATGTAGCAACAATCCCATATACCCCGTGAATTTCTAGCATTATTAATTAATGCGCAATCAGCCTTGTATTTCGTACTCATTATCGGTGCGGATGACGATCGAGTGTTACTCTTACAGAGCAACACGAACCTCCAAGCATTATAATGAAACCATGTACGAAATACCCGCATGTGCCGACTCTCGGTGTGTTATACTAGCCCGATTGAGCCCTCTCGGTGTGTTATACTAGCCTGATTGAGCATCCGGACTGACCGTATCAGTCCGGATATGATCACAGTCATTCAACTCCACAAGCATGATTGGATGACCCAGATCAATTCCATCACCCCCAAGCAGGTATGGAATATCCACTGTCGAACCGACGCGGACCCCGCATGGTCGGCCTCCCTCCAGAATTGGCATAGCTTGCCAAAACGTCCAAACCATAGCAGTATGGGCGGAAAACCCTAAAATTAGGGTTTGCGGCATATTACATGTGTCGCAAAACAGTCTCAACCATCCATCTTCGCAGGTATAGATGGAGGGTGTAGATGAAGATTCAAAGGGCCCAGAGCATGTCAACACAATCACCGTGGGCCCGCCTACATACCTGACCAATCGGTCAGGACCAACCATGGTTGGTTATCCCAATTCGTACGCCGAATGAAGCATTGACGCACGGCCTTGAAACCCAAAATTAGGGTTTTTGAGCATCACTGTAGTTGCAGGAAATCCTACACTACACCCCTCACTAGAATATACACAATTGAGTCATTTTAGGATGAATGATTATGATTCTTATTGATTGAATACTTGAATCTTTACAACATGAAATAGAAATGAGTTATAGAATTACAATCACTCTAGAACTTTCTCTCTCCTAATGACTTGCTTAATAATTCAAAAAGAACTCTCCCACAACAAGTTCGTTCGGCTCTTTATATAGGGTAGTATATAATGGATGACAGCTAAGCTGTCCTTTATTTTCGGGAATGACTTGCGAGATATCGCAAGTGTACAAATATATAATCTCGCTACTCTCCTAAATCTCGTTGGGTTTTCACATCTTTCTCGTGTTTTGGCTGTCGTCATTCATTGCATCATTTATATTACTCTTCTGCGACGCCTTCGCAATGCTGTCGTTTACTAATCTCGCGAGATATTGATGTTGCGATATTCTGATCCTACATCTTGCCTCTTCTCATGTCTTCTTTGCGAAGGAGAGAATGTCATGGGAACCAATATTTTGAAATGCCGCAATCGTTTGTTTTCCACCAATTTTTTGCCGACAAGATTAGTGAATTTAGGAATGATTTGTTTACACGTATCTAAAACTTCCCTTTTTACCGGCACATTTAATGTTATCCGGTTACTATTTTCTCGTATATTTAAAGGAGGATTCCTTGTGAAAGCATTTCTTTTCTTTTACTTCGTCTTCTTCATCGTCTGCAACTTTTTTTCTGCTGCTTTCTTCATCGTCTTCTTCATAGTTTTCCTGCTACTATTTTTCTGCTACTGTTTCTATGGCATCAAGGTTTGTTAATTTTGCTGAATTTGATTATTTTGTGATTGATCTCTCCTATTGAAGTTGTTTTATCCTGATACTGTTCTTCTTTTAACGACTCATCTGCCATTTTTGTTTTAGCAAGAACAAACCTAGCACCAAATTCACCATTGTGAATCCCAATATCTCCCTAGGCTCGCAATCGAAATCCACTGCTTCTAAAACAAAGCCTGCGAGTAACAAGGTATTTAAGAAACATTTATTTTTTTAATAACAATATTTTTGCCTCTGTTTCTTATTTAGCTTGTAATTCGCAGGATGACAAAAATGCTGATAAGTCCCCCAAAAAGCCTCGCCACTCTAAACCCGTTGCGCCTTCTGTCACTTTTCCTACATTCAAACTTACAACTCCTTCTGCGACATCTTCGCAAGAGATCCCTACTGTTTCTTCCAAAGATAACATTTCTGTGCCTGAATTTCTCATAGATCAACTCCCTCATAACAGTCCCATTGCGAATGAGCCTATTTCTTCTTCCATTGTTAATGCCTCTACCATTCCTCCAGTCATTAAACCTCACGAGATTTCTTCTTCTCGTGATATTCCTTTAACAAAAGATGATTCGCCTCTTCCTTCTTCTATCACTATTACTTCCTTTTCTGAGCAAATCCCTCTTACTAAAGAAAATTTAGAAGGAATAGATGTGGCCTTCAAAGTCCTATCAGATATTGTGAACGATGCTAAGAAAACTTCTGTCGATCCTATCAAATCTGATATTTGCGAGATTTTGAGCAAACACCTTGGTCCTGATAGAATTTCGCAAACATCCTTGGAACAAGAAATTAACACTTTGAAGAATGATCTCCAAGCCATGACTGCAAAATGTAATATTCTCCATCTTGAGAATCAAAAACTTCAAAATATTTCGCTGGATCGTGATAATCTTCGCAAGAAGAATGAAGAACTAAAAGGTATACTCTTGCCTCTGTATTGTCCATTTTTTTTTTTTTTTTAAAAAAAAAAAAAAAAAACTCAAGCCCTTGTTCGCCCTTCAAGCTTTAAACCAGAAACGAAAAATGGAGATATATCAGTTGGAATCTACTGTTGAAGAAGTTTGAGTTGATAGAGATGCTTGGATGGAGCAATATAATCAATTAGATAATCTTCATACATATTCTGTTGATCAAATAGATAATCTTTCTAAAGAAAATGTTGATTTAGCTCAGAAACAAGATTCATTAAGTAATGACTTATCTCGCCTCTCTTACTCTTTGACTAAAGCTAATTTGGAGTTGGAAACTTTATCAGATGAGAATGGAACTCTTTCTCAAGAGAAGCGAACTCTGTTAAACAAGGTGGCGATTTACTCGCAACAAAATGATATTTGTCAAAAATTATGTAAAAAGCAAGAACAATCTCTTTGTTCGCTGAGAAATCAACTGGAAGAAGTTACTGCCGAGAAGGATAAACTGATTCAGGGTAGAATAAACTTAAATGTAAAAGTAAATCAATACAAGGATCAATGTTCCGAACTAGAAAAGTCCAACTCTTCCCTTACAAAAGAAAACGCCTTACTTGTTTCCAACGAAAAAAGTTGGCGATCACGTCTGAAAGGTTTAATTGGAGATAATTTTGACAATGCCATGGATCATTTGGAGAATAGTTGTTCGGCTCTAATCCAACATCTTACCTCGCAGAAGGAAGGTAGTCATAGAAGTTGACTGCCTCATCTATTCTTTCTTTATCAAGACCTCATATTTTTTGTTTGTATAATTCCTTTTACTTTTTGTTTTGCAGAGTCTGAGAAAAAACTTCACTCCTCCATTACTGCTTTGAAATCTGACTACTCAAAAACTCGCAAAGAGAATGGAATACTCGTTGCTTCTCTTGCACGTTCTCGCGATAGGCGAGAAAGAAAATTCGACTATATGCGTGACTGTAAAGATATAGAGAGTAAAAATCAGCAGAAAGCACTCCTTCGTCAATTTCATCTTAGAGCCGAAGTTCTTGTGAATAATGTTTTACTATCTAAATCTCTTGATCCTGTGTCTGTTGAACCTTTGGAAGTAAGTGATGATGAAGTTCCTAATCCTCCTGATAGCGATTATGATTATAATAGTGGCGAAGAACTCGAAAATGAAGAAATTGTCTCTCCCAATAAAACTGTCAATGAGGATGTCGCAAATGAAGATGTAGGTGAAGAAGGATCCGCTGGAAATATATTAGTTAGCGAAAATATAGATAAAGTTGCCGAAGAAAACCCAGCATCTCCTTCTGGTGAAAAAGCTACTATTTGAGAAATGATTTTCTCTTGTAATCTTTCTTCTCGTGCTGTTGTTTCTTTATGTACTTCAATTATCTTTTTGGATGTATGTACTCGTCTGCGTTACTCTTCTTTCTTTCAACAAGTATAATTTTTGGTATTTAATGATTGCTATTCCATTATCTTCATTTATACTGAAATTCACTGTTGCGACAAGATCGCAGGGCGTCTTTACATTTTCATGTATTGACCCATTGATCTTGCCTTATCATTGTTTTTGTGTGGTCTTATTTTGCCTTCCTAGTTAAAGGTCTTATTTTGCCACCCCTCATTTTGCATCAATATGACAGGTCTAAATATTCTTGCGAATATAAAATCCCATGACATTGACGTCTTGCGACAAAATCGCAGGTCGTCCTTACACTTTCATGTAATGACCCATTGATCTTGTCTTATCATTTCTTTAGTATTTTTGCCTCTGCAGGATATTTTATTTGCGACAATATGACAGGCCTAAATGTTCTTGCGAACATAAAGCCCCATGACATTGCCGTCTTGTGACACTTATCAGCTCCCTAATGGAGGGTGCCGCCCTTATCATCTCCCTGGTTGCCCCTTCAAGGAGGCGTACATCGGCCATACAAGACTAGCTCATCCCATCCGGTCTTAACAACAACCGATTGTTTTCGTGACCTCTTATCCCTTATACCTATAGGGTTTATGGTTACGAGACTGCACCCTAAGTGGAGTTTTCTTCGGGCCGAGTGCAGCATGTGCCAAGACTTGCCAAGAATGGCCGAGACACTTCAAATGTCCCAGGCACTCTTGGCTCAACCGTGTACCTCGGCGCCTTGAGCATACACTGACCTTGGAAGAGACCCTCGTGCGTCCAACAGGGTATAACCTTATATATATAGTTGGAAATCCAAGGTATATCTCCCGGATAGGCTTTCATGGGCCCCAAATCTCCATGACTCAGGTTCCAGGAGCGGTGTAACCTTTTCCCTGAGCCATGTCAAGAGATACCCCCTTATATGACGCACTTTAGGTCTTACATTTTCCTCTTAAGAAATATCATTCGCGAACTAAGGTGTACGCCATAAAGGTTCATCCCATTCACTCACTCATTCATTTCTGTCAATTCGTTCAATCATTCATTTTTGGTTAATATTTGTCAATTCATTTGCGAGATATTCGCACATTCTTTCTTAATTTCGCAATATCTCTGTCGCAGGAACATTTCATATCATTTCATTCATTTAACATTTCAGAATTTATTCTTTCCTTTCCATATTCTATGGGTAATATTTCTTGAGATATAATCTATTCCATGGTCTACCCAATCTCTGGCCCACATCTTTGCCTTCTGGATCCATTAATCTATATGCCCCTGTTCCAACTATCTCCTTGATGATATAAGGTCCATCCCACTTTTTCGCCAACTTGCCACCACTTTCTCGCTGATATATTGGTCTTTCTCGCAACACCATATCACCTGGTTGAAACTCGCGTGTTTTGACACGTTTGTTATATTCTCTGGCCAATCTTCGCTGATAATTCTCCATATCTTTGTAGTGCTCTTTCTCTTTTTTCTTCTAACTCATCTAATTTAACTAAAATGTTACCCGCACTAAGATTTTTCTCCCAAGCTTCTCTCTTTGTTGTTGGAATAATAACTTCTGTCGGAAGTACAGCTTCAACTCCATAGGTTAGACAAAACGGTGACATCCCCGTAGCTTCTCGCCTTGTTGTATTATAAGCCCATACTGCATTATGAACTTGCTCACACCATGCCTTATTATGCCCTTCTAGTTTTTCTTCAATATATCAAGCGATTGTTTTATTTGTTGCTTACACTTTGTCGTTGGCTCAGCTTCGGGTATAATGGAGTTGATTTCCCACATTTTATTTGAAATGCATTAAGCGGTAATTCTATATTTTGTCCCTCAAACTGTTTCCCATTGTCGATACCAACTGTCTTTGGAATTCCAAATCTGCATATTATGTTTTCGAATATGAAAGTAAAAATATCTTTATCGCGAATGTGTTGTACCGCTTTTACTTCGCCCACTTTGTGAAATAATCATTGTGACAATCAAATATCTCCTTTCTGTACACTGGTAAAAATGGTCCTACAATGTCTAATCCCCACTTTCCAAAAGGCATACACTTGTTGAAGAGGTTAATGGCACACTGGTGCATGTATTTTCTTTCCGTGTCTTTGACAATCTTCGCAACGTCTTGATATTTGTTTCGCATCTTCATGCATATATGGCCAATAATAGCCTTGCATTTTCGCCTTATGTGCTAAAGATCTTCCGCCACTATGATTGCCAACATCCCCATTTGTGTAGCATTTTTAACACTTGCTTCTCCTTCCTTTCGTGTTAAACATCTGAGCGAGGGTCCATTAAAGGATCTTCGGTACAATACCCCGTCTCTTAATTCATAATTTGTTGCATGACTTTTTAATTTATGCATTTCTAATCTATTTCTTGGTGTTTCTCCTTTCATTAGATAAGCATGAAGTTCGTTCTCCAATCCTCGCAATGGGATCTTTGTGTTTCATCTTCTATGAGCATTATTTCGCTTCTTCTTCTTCCTCTTTGTTGATTGATGGTGATTGAAGTGTACGTATTTTTATGCATCTCATGAGATGGATCTGTCATCATACTTGATATAAAAGCAAAAGCATCTGAGAGTCTATTGTATTTTCTTGATATGTGTCTCCACTTTATTTTTGGTATCTTCGCTGACAATTCTTCAACAAGCTTTTTGTACTTTTTCAAGGATGCTTCATTTGTAGTATATTCTTCTTTTATCTGGCGAATAGCTAACTGAGAATCACTGGTAATTCTTATATTCTCCAACTTCATTTCTATTGCAAATCGCAAAGCATGTATTATAGCTTCATACTCTATTTCATTGTTAGTAGATGCAAACTCCAATCGAAAGAGAAAGCCATTTTATTGCCTTCGGCGAAATTATAATGATCCCAATTCCGTTACCTTCTCCATTTGATGATCCATCTACCAATATTTCCCATCTATTTGGCTCGTTAATAAATCCCTTGGATTTCCATGTTCTTCTTCTATATCCATCATTTCTTCCACTGCCTCATCTTCTTCCAATGGAAATTCTGCTAAAAAATCTGCTACAACTTGCGATTTTGGTGAGGATAACACTTCATATTTGAGTTTGCAATGACTTACTTGAGCATTCCATCTTTCAACCCTTCCCGACCTTTTCGAATTTTTCATGACCGAATCAATTGGTACTTTTGTCATTACTTAACTGTGTGTGCTTCGAAGTAGATGCGAAGTTTAAATGTTGCGTAAACTAACGCCAAAATTAATTTCTCAATTTTTGAATAATTTTTCTCTGCGGTATTGAATGTTTTGCTGATGTAATAGATTGGTTTTTCCACTCCTGCGTCCATTCGCAATAATACTGCGCTTAGTGCATGCGAGGTTGTCGCGAGGTAAATTAGTAATTCCTCCCCGTCTTCTGCTTTTTGTAATATTGATATATCCATTAGATGTTCTTTTATTCCTTGCAATGCCTTTTCACACTCATCCGTCCACCTAAATTTCGTTTCCCTTTTTAAGTATGTTGAAAAAATGTTTGCACTTATCGATGATCTCGAGATGAATCTTCCTAACGAAGCTAATAATCCATTTAACTTTTGCACATCTTTCACTGTTGCTGGCGTTGGCATGTCTCGAATTGCTTGTACCTTCTCCGGATCAACTTGTATTCCTTCTTTTGATACAATGTATCCTAAATTTTTTCCAGATGCCACTCCAAAGGTACATTTTTCTGGATTTACTTTGATGTTGAAATGTCTCATTTGTTCGAGAATTTCCTTCAAATCTCGCACATGATCTTTTGCTTCTTTGCTTTTTATTAACATGTCATCCACGTATACCTCTAATGTTTTATGTATCCATTGTTCGAACACTTTCTCCACCATCCTTTGATACGTTGCACCGGCATTTCACAATCCGAATGGCATTTTTGTGTAACAGTATAATCCTCTTGGAGCGAAAAAAGCAGTATGCTCTTGGTCTTCTTCGGCGAGAGGGATTTGATTGTATCCCTTATATCCATCAAGGGAGGATATCCTTTCATTTCCTGCTGCTGACTCAACCATCTGCGGAATATCTGGCAAAGGAAAACTATCTTTTGGACAAGCTTTGTTTAAATCGGTGAAATCTATGCAAATTCTTATTCCTTTTTTCTTCTTCGGAACTACGACCATATTCGCTATCCATTCGGGGTATTTTGCTTGCCTAATAATGCCAGCATCAAGCATCTTCTGCAACTCTTCTTCTATTTGAGGATGATATGTTGTTGCGATTTTTCTAATTCTTTGTTTGAATGGTCTGGCATTTTTATCAATCTCTAATTTATGACATGCTACAGATGGATCTATTCCAGGCATCTCATCCATATCCCATGCGAAGATATCTTTATAATCTCGCAACAAATCAACGGTCTTTCTTTCTTCATCTGCCTCCATTTTAGTTCCAATTTTTAACATCTTGGGTTCTTCTCAGTTCCAATATTCACTTCCTTTGTTGGTTCTGCCGCAATGTAGCTAGCCTTCGGTTCTCCCATGGGCGTTGGTCCTCTTATTTCCTTTGCGAGATCACTCTCTTCACCACATATTCCTTTTCCTTCTTCCGCTCTTATCATGTATGTTCTAAATTCTTCTTCCTTTTTTGCTGCTTTTGCCATCCTTTTGCGATCTTTTCGCCTCTTCACCCGTTCTTCATAATGTTTTACTTCGGTTTGATGATACATTCTTCCTTTATCGGTATCTCCTCTGATTTCGCCAATTCCACTCGGCATAGGAAATCTGATACATTGATGAAATGTTGATGCTACAGCTTTTATTGCGTGTATCCATGGCCTTCCCAACAGCATGTTATATGGTGATTCCATATCTACTACGCATAACGTCACATTTTTTTCAATTTCTCCCAACAAAATTCGTATTTTTATTCCCCCTTTAGGTTTTGTTATTGATTTGCCGAAACCATAGATATGACATGTTGCAGAAGTCATTTCTTCATCTTTGTATCCCAATTTTTTATATGCATGATAAAACATTATATTCACTGAACTCCCTGTATCCACTAAAGTTCTACTTATTTCCCATTCTTCCATTGTTTTTGTTAATTTTCCTTCTTCTTTGCTGGCACTTATCGTAATTACTAGTGGAGATGTGTGATTTAAGTTCTCTCCTGACATCTCTGTTGCTTTGAATATAATTCTCTGTTTTTCCCATTCTTTCAAGGGTGACACCTTCTCTGCTGTTATAATTTTCTTTCCTTCAAAATCTCTTTTATGTATTCTCCCTTTAATACTTTCATGAAATTCATTAACCATTGATTTTGAAATCATATTACATTCCAATTCTTCATTACCCTCTCTGATTCTAATTTTCTTCAATTTATCCATCATACTCTTGATTTTTACCGTTTTAGTGACAATATCCAATCTCTTATCTTCAATCACTCCCTGTTTCTAGCGCCAATATGTAGTTGCAGGAAATCCTACACTACACCCCTCACTAGAATATACACAATTGAGTCATTTTAGGATGAATGATTATGATTCTTATTGATTGAATACTTGAATCTTTACAACATGAAATAGAAATGAGTTATAGAATTACAATCACTCTAGAACTTTCTCTCTCCTAATGACTTGTTAATAATTCAAAAAGAACTCTCCCACAACAAGTTCGTTCGGCTCTTTATATAGGGTAGTATATAATGGATGACAGCTAAGCTGTCCTTTATTTTCGGGAATGACTTGCGAGATATCGCAAGTGTACAAATATATAATCTCGCTACTCTCCTAAATCTCGTTGGGTTTTCACATCTTTCTCGTGTTTTGGCTGTCGTCATTCATTGTGTCATTTATATTACTCTTCTGCGACGCCTTCGCAATGCTTTCGTTTACTAATCTCGCGAGATATTAATGTTGCGATACTCTGATCCTACAATCACGAGCGTCCATCTTCTCCGGTACGAATGGAGGGTCCAAGATTAGATTAAGCAGGTCCGGTCATACCAGCATGATGATAGGGGCTGAAAGAAGCTTTCCTATGTTCTAATTCTGCAAGTGCACAGAGCCAGTGAAGGCAGTGGCAAGCACAGGTCTTTCCACAGGGAACTTGTGTGTGCTAGGCTGTTCTAAGGCTATCTCAACTGTTTTCAGGTGATGTGTCAGAGATACAAAGCTTTAGTTTAAAGTCTTACGACTGAGATGAAGGTGTGATAGTGAACTAAGTGTTGAAAAGCAAGGTAAAGTGTAAAATGATGGTTTAGTGGTACTAGGATTATCAAATCCACCCTAATTCATGTTATGAACTTCAACTAACTTGATTGCTATTGTTCTGTGGCAATTAAGGATAGTGTGTCAACTCTATCTCTTACCTAGGAGGTTTCACCAGGAGATAACTTAATTCACAGCTAATGTGCTAACCTAGAGCACTAGTTGTCTATTCAAGAACAACTAGTCAAGAGAGTTAACCAAATACATGAAAATTGGGCTGCAACACACTCAATGCAATGTGAGCCTAACTACAATGAGTACAAGGCACTCATTGTGAGAGCAGAGCAATGATATGTTAAGAATTAAGCTTATCTTATAAATTAAAACATACAAAAGCAAATCAATTCAAGTTGAAACTCAGAACATTCAGTTAGGGTTTCATATCAATCCTAGCTAAGTAAATTTAGCTCATGATGAACATTAAAAAACAGAGTTAATTCAAATTGCAAACTAACATGAACCCTAAAATTGAAACTAAAACTGCCTCGTTTCTCTTACATCAAAAGCAATATATATCACTCCCAAAAATGATTCTCACTAACCACTCACTGACCCAAACCTGTAATCGACCTTGCCTTGCCTCTGAATCGAACATGCATGGGGGTTTGGTGGTGAGACCCTAATTCCAACTGCCTTAACCCTAGCTTTTAGGGTAAGAGAAGCTAAAGGCTGAGACAACGCGAACTAGGGCAAGTAGATGTCTGCAGAAGCTATTGGTGGAGTTGTTGGTGATGGTGATGATGGAGATGGTGATGGCTTAGTGAAGGGTATGGGTGAAGGTGGAGGAAAGGCATGGGCGATGGGGTTTTCTCTGATAGAAGTATGGGGGAGGAAGAAAGAGAAGATGGAGGAAAGAATGAGGCTAGCTCGAGTGGGGGTATAGGGTTAGGCGGTTTTGATGTGAGGCAGGTGCATCGATGTTTGATGGAGAAGCCGTAGCGAGCATTGGATCTCGGTGAGGAAGATCTGAACGGCTGAGGAAGAATGAGACGATTTGGTGCTGAGCGGAGACATCAAGGGTCGATGCGTAGGAGGCAGCGAGCGTAGGATGTAGCAAGATGAGATCTCAACGGCTTGGAGTGTATGGGCTCGGATCCGGGTCGCGGGTCGGGTCTAGCTCAAGCCCATGTCTTGTAGATGAGTTGCTACTTGTTGGGTTGCAACTGTTGCGCGCGCGGGCTTTGGCTTTCTGCTCCATAGATGCTCGACTCCAATTCTTCGCTCTTTGGGCTCCTCAATTCTCCGAGCTTTATTTATTACCTAAAAACACAAAATTAATTAATACAAATATTTATTCTTGAAAACAAAGAAAATACAGAATCTGGGATAATATCTGATTTCTAAGCGCAAAAGATGAGTAAAATGCCAATAAAAAGGTGTATAAATATGCACTATTTAGCACTCATCAAATACCCCCAAACCTGAATTTTACTTGTCCTCAAGTGAAACAAAAATGAAGAAATCCTAACTATACCACTGTCGTAGGTCTCTCGAATGCATTTAGCGTATGCACTAAGCCTTTAAACCCCTAGGTGTCCCTAGTGGACGAGTTGTAGTCTCGTGAGGGTTTACCAGAGGTGTACCCACAAAACCTTCTCCAACTTCAGAGTGTAAAAGAGTCTCAAGCCTCCAAGAAGCTATGAGGACATAGAGTTTCTGCATACTAGTAACAAGAAGTTAGAACTACTAAAGAACGCATTCTCATCCTTAAGTGCGAGCGAGAAGTAACCATACCATATGAAAGAATTCGGATTCGAATGTGATCATAAGCCTCGACTTCGCCTCACCATTAGGGTTTTATGATAATTGCACTCAAAAAGATCGCTTTTTAGTCTCTCATGTGTGCAGCGGGAATAAAGAGAGAAATTCGCACACGTTGTAGGTAAGAAGGATAACCTTCCGAAATAAAACTGGAGACTCCACAAAAGTGTGGACAAAAAGAATCTTTTTCGATGATCTCTAAGAAAGGAAATCAACCATTAGCAAGGGGTGGGAGTACTCACTCACTTCTCACCCGATCGGCAACTAATATCACTCTCTCATAAGAACCATAGAAACGTCTTCAATCTTCGGTCTTCGGTCTTCAAATGTTGATGACGAACTTCTAAACTTCACAAAACTTGACAATTTTTAACTTTTCTACTCAATTTCCTTGTTACTTGGAATTTTCTTCTTTACCATGGTGGTATCAAAACTAAGAAAATAAACTACATTATTTTTTTATTTTATTATTATTATTTTATTTTATTTTTTTTTTTGTAATATTACGCCATTTATTATTTTATTATTATTATTATTATTTATTATTATTTTTTTTTTAAGAACTTCACTATATACATTAATTGAAAATAAAAACAATAAAACTACTAACTCCATGGATGAAAGACTATATCACACAATTTCCATAACTTGTATTGTCTTGATTTTACAAACTTCATTAATTCTCATCCTATTTTTCTTTGTTGTATGTAAACCTTGGACTATATCAACTTTCTTCAAATATTTTGATGTTGCTCCGCTTGCTGATGATGATGTGTTTCTATGGAACTACTGATTGAGAGAGAGAGTGATGCTAACTGCAAATCGATATTTAGAAGGAGTTTTCCTCTTTAGACGTCACCCTCATGATTGACGGAATTAGCACTCAAGAGATCAAAAGTAGTGCTGAAAGTGGTGCGAAGTTGGGTAGCTCACCATTCCTACCCGGAATTGACGTACGGTGACACACACTCTAAAAGCTTTTCTAGAAAGTCACAAAGAGTGAAGGTCGGTACCTCGCTTGATGTAAAATGGGTAGTCTCCACTATGGTTGATCACAATTCTACTACCGAATATCTAAACAGCACCTAATTCGCCCTCCGGTATGGTTAAATCCGACTTTAACGCTCTAATCAACTAAGGAACCCGATTGCGTTCTCCAGTACTTCCAAGTTCTTGTTATTTCGGTCAGACTCTCTATGTAAACATAGCTAAAAGCATGCTAGTGACTCTAAAATCTCTAAAGTTGGAGGTTTTTATGCAAATTTTTGAGTTTTTTTTTTTTTTTTTTTTTTTTTTTTTTTTTTTTTGAAAAAGAAGTAAAACAAAAAGACTAAAAACTCCAAATGCAAATCACACCCCCAAACCTAGATCAAACATTGTCCTCAATGTGTTAACAGATAATAAGAATTTAAACATTCACATACCAAGAGAACTATGTTGAGAGGAGAAAAGGGAAGAGATTACCGGATGCAAGAGGGTGTTGCCAAACCATAGAAAGATGAATGCTTTGAAAGCAAACAATCACGAGCGCGAGACAAAAAGGTTGGTTAGCACACATCAAAATTATGCAAAAAGAAAAAGAAAAGGGAAAGATGATGGATGTTTAGTCCATAAGTATGTACACAAGTGGACTAGATCAGTCCACATAGATGGGGTCTTCCAAGTCAACGGTCTCAACTTCTGTGGAAGATGCTCCGAGAAATGGTTTCAATCTCTCGACCATTGACTTTGAAAATGTTCTTGTTTCTTTGGGTTTTCAACTTCTACCGCTCCATGGGGGAAAATGCAGACGTACCACGAATGGTCCAGACCATCGGGAACGTAGCTTTCCTGGAAATAAATGCAACCTAGTGTTGTACAATAAAACTTTTTGACCTGGGGTGAAAGACTTGAGAAGAATGCGCTTGTCGTGAAACACTTTCATCCTATGTTTGTACGTTTTGGCACTATCATATGCATCGTTTCTCAATTCTTCTAACTCATTGAGTTGAAGTTTTCTACGGGTACCAGCTTTATCAAGATCAAAATTCAGTTTCTTCACAGCCCAAAGTATGCACGGTGTTCTAACTCAATAGGTAGATGACATGCTTTTCCGTACACAAGTCGTAAGGAGACATCCCAATGGGAGTCTTGTATGCAGTCCTATAGGCCCATAAAGCATCATTTAAGCGCAAAGACCAATCTTTCCTAGAAGGATTGACGGTCTTCTCAAGAATATGCTTAATTTCCCTATTAGAAACTTCTACTTGGCCACTGTGGTTTGAGGATGGTAAGGTGTTGCGACCTTATGAGTGATTCCATACTTGCGCACTAGTGATTCAAAGGGTCTATTGCAGAAATGACTACCTCCATCACTGATTATCGCTCTCGGGGTTCCAAAACGGGAGAAAATGTTCTCCTTAAGAAAAGAAAGAACAACTTTATGGTCGTTGGTTTTGGATGCAATGGCCTCTACCCACTTAGAGACATAATCGACATCTACAAGGATGTACAACTTACCTTCATAATTCGGAAATGGACCCATGAAATCAATGCCCCAAACATCAAACAGCTCAACAATCAAAATGGGTTGTAAGGGCATCATGTTTCTCCTAGATATACTTCCTGGTTTTCGGCATCGGTCACAAGCAACACAGAATGCATGGCAATCCTTAAACAGTGTTGGCCAATAGAAACCGCTTTGCAAGATCTTTGCAGCAGTTTTCTTGGCACTAAAGTGGCCTCCACAAGCATGGTCATGACAGAAAGAGATGACGTCCCTTTGTTCAGAATGGGGACACATCTCCTAATGATTTGGTCTTGGCAGTACTTAAACAAATATGGGTCATCCCAAAGGAAATGTTTAACTTCAGCCAAGAACTTAGCACGGTCTTGTTTAGACCAATGCAAGGGCATTCTACCCGTAGCAAGGTAGTTCACAATATCAGCAAACCAAGGCATCTCAGACACAAGCATCAATTGCTCATCAGGGAATGATTCCCTAATTAACACGAGAATCATCAAGATTCAACATTCAACCTAGACAAGTGATCGGCAACAACATTCTCGACCCTTTCTTATCTCGAATTTCGAGGTTAAACTCTTGTAGCAAGAGTACCCATCGAATTAGACGAGCCTTAGCATCTTTCTTAGAAAGAAGATATCTCAATGCAAAGCATGATCGAGAATAAATGATGACCTTAGACCCTATTAAATAAGATCTAAACTTGTCTAATGCAAACACAACAGCTAGTAACTCCTTCTCAGTAGTGGAATAATTCAATTGAGCATCATTAAGGGTTTTACTAGCATAGTAGATCACATATGGAAGTTTGTCTACTCTTTGGCCTAAAACAGCTCCTACAGCATAGTCAGACGCATCACACATAATCTCAAATGGTAATGACCAATCAGGGGGTCTGACTATAGGGGCAGATGTAAGGAGAGCCTTCAGTAACTCCCATGATTCCTTACAAGAATCATCAAAGACAAATGCAACATCTTTTGCAAGAAGATTGCATAAAGGTCGTGAAATTTTACTAAAGTCTTTGATGAATCGGCGGTAAAAACCCGCATGGCCTAGAAATGATCTAATGTCCCTCACAGAACGAGGTTGAGGCAACTGTTGAATGAGATCTACCTTGGCTTTGTCTACTTCTATGCCTTTTTCCGAGATAATATGCCCTAGAACAATGCCTGAATTAACCATAAAATGGCATTTTTCCCAATTCAAGACCAAACTCTTCTCCTTACACCTAACTAGCACACATGTGAGGTGATGCAAACACTCATCAAATGAAGACCCAAACACAGAAAAATCATCCATAAAAATCTCAAGAAACTTATCTACCATGTCGGAAAAGATGCTCATCATGCAACGTTGAAAGGTAGCGGGTGCATTGCACAACCCAAAAGGCATACGACGATAAGCAAATGTTCCATAAGGACAGGTAAATGTGGTCTTTTGTTGGTCTTCGGGTGCTATGTGAATTTGGTTGTAGCCAGAATAGCCATCTAAGAAGCAGTAGTACTTATGTTTGGCTAACCTTTCCAGCATTTGGTCAATGAAGGGAAGGGGAAAATGGTCTTTCTTGGTTACTGTGTTCAGTTTTCTATAATCAATACATACTCGCCACCCAGTGGTCACACGGGTGGGAAGGAGCTCATTCATCTTGTTTTGAACAACAATAATGCCAGATTTCTTGGGTACTACCTGAATAGGACTGACCCACTGGCTATCAGGGACGGGGTAAATGATACCCGCGTCAAGCAATTTCAGAATCTCACTCTTGACAACATCTCTCATGTTGGGGTTAAGTCTCCTTTGCATTTCCCTAGATAGTTTGGTGTTTTCCTCAAGATTTATGTGATGCATGCAAATTGTGGGACTTATACCCTTAAGATCGGAGATGGTCCAACCTAAAGCTCCTTTATGTTCTTGAAGTACTTCTAAGAGTCTACTTTCCTGTTCCGTGTCTAAACATGATGCAATAATCACAGGTAAAGTCTCAGAAGGACCTAAGAATGCATACTTCAAGGTATCAGGTAATGGTTTCAAATCAAGCTTAGGTGGTGTGTCAAGAGGTGGGGCAGATGTGGTATCAGAGAGTGGAAGAGGTTCCACTGCATTCTGCCATTTGGCAATATCCATGGGTGGCACAGCCTCTAGCAAAGAGTGAACTTCACTAATGTACTCAGACTCAAAGAGATCTAAGTCAAAGTTATCTAAACATGCTTGCACAGGGTCCACTGACAAAATGTCGGGCAATGAGTCTTGAATCAGACTCTCAATCATGTTAACCTCGTGCAATTCATCATCATCACACTCTATGGGTTGTTGGTTCACACGAAAGACATTGAGTTCTACAGTCATGTTGCCAAAAGACAAATTCAATATCCCGCTACGACAATTTATGATAGCGTTTGACGTTGCCAAGAAGGGACGTCCTAAGATAACGGGAATATGATTTTCAGGATTTTGCACAGGTTGAGTATCTAAAACAATGAAGTCCACAGGGAAATAAAATTTATCAACCTTGATTAGCACATCTTCCACGATTCCCCGAGGGATTCGCACAGATCTGTCCGCTAATTGTAGCGTGACAGGAGTGGGTTGCAATTCCCCAAGTCCTAACTGCACATACACAGAATATGGCAGTAGGTTCACACTAGCTCCTAAATCCAATAAAGCTTTTCTGATTGTATGATCACCTATGGTACAAGAGATAGTTGGACTACCTGGGTCTTTGAACTTAGGTGGGGTTTTGTTTTGGATTATGGAGCTCACTTGCTCAGTGAGGAAGGCACGCTTATGCACATGAAGCTTTCGCTTGTGTGTGCATAGGTCCTTCAGAAACTTAGCATAGGCAGGTATTTGCCTAATTGCTTCGAGAAATGGAATGTTTATGTTAACTCTTTTGAACAATTCCAACATCTCGTTGTATTGGGTACCCCCCTTCTGTTGCACCAACCGTTGTGGAAATGGAGCAACAGGAACATGACTTGGCACAGGAACATCTATATTGGTAGAACTTTTGGTTTTCTCAATGGGCTCCGATTCTTTCTCTTCGATAGAGATGTTATCTGTGGTGATGTGTGTACTGGGGAGTCTGATGTGGACTCGCTTGACGGTGGTACACCTACATGGTTCTCAATAATTCTACCGCTACGGAGAGCGGTGACAGCATTCACATGGCTATGTGAAGTTTCATTGCAGGTAGAGGAGCCTGCTTGAAATACAGTCTTTGGATTTTATAGGGGTTGACTAGGAAACTTGCCTTTTTCTCTCTCATTCAATGCATCACAGATTTGACCAATCTTAAGATCTAGGTTGGTGAGACGTTGGTCGGTGGTTTTGCGAAGTTCAGCAAGATGTTGGTCGGTAGTTTTCTCAAGTTCTGAAAGACCTTTGGTTAACAGAATGACACAGTCTTCCAAGCTAGGCTTCTTTTCCACAGGGTACTGAATGGCTAGTGGTTGTACTTGGGGGTTTCTAGGATATGAGTATCCTTGGTTGTTATGTGTTGGTCCCCTTGTACGGGTCCCTTGGACCATGAGAAGTTAGGGTGATTCCTCCACCCCGGGTTGTAGGTTTGAGAATAAGGGTTGTTCTCTTGCCTATGGTATAATGCATTGGCTTGCTCGGTTTGGGACTCTTGAAATGCATGTAAATACGGGACAGCTGTCCACTAAGTGGTCGAGAACTAAGGCATGCGGCACAAGTGGCCATAGCAATTTGGTCACGGAGAGTAGGGGCATTAGATTTCATATTCTTTTCAAACTCAAGCTCTTTTATTTTCCGGGCCATAGCAGCCATTTTTGCACTTCCCTCAAAGTCGGACTCGATTCTATGAACATTGTTTGTAGGGGTAGTCCGTTTCGGTTCTCGGATGGACTCCCACTGTTGAGTCTTTTCAGCGACTTCGATTAAGAAAGACCAACCGTCATTGGCACTCTTCTCAATAAATGCACCATTACACATTGACTCGACTGTGGTTCGGGTTCTAACATCTAGACCCTCATACAAGATTTGCACGAGTCTCCATTTTTCAAAACCATGGTGGGGACATTGGAGTAGTAATTCACTGAATCTCTCCAAGTACCTTGCTAGAGTTTCGTCTTCTAATTGCACAAAACCATTTAGACTTTGGCGAATTGCCGCAGTCTTATGGTTTGGGAAAAACTTTTTGAAAAACTCCTTTGTGAGGTCATCCCAGGTTCTAATGGATTGTGGTTGTAGGGCATGAAGCCAAGACTTGGCCTTGTCTTTCAGAGAAAAAGGAAACAATCTCAATTTGAGGGACTCTTCTGGCATTTGGTTAAAACGCAGAGTCCCACAAATGTCCTCAAAGTCTCTCACGTGATGGTAGGGGTTCTCATCATTGACCCCTCTAAACACGGGTAGCATATGAATGGTGCTTGCTTTCAGTTCAAACTGCCCAGCATCGGCTGGCAGAATGATGCAAGAGGGTTGGGTTGCCCTAGTTGGGTACATGTAGTCCTTGAGACTACGGGGTTGGTTAAGTTCCTCACCCATGGTTTCTGATTCGGATGGGCTCTCTGATGGAATTGGGCTTTCTGTTGAAGAACTGGGTATGCTAACGATTTCGTCCGGGCGGATTCTCACTAATCGATTTGTTTGGTCTCTAAAAGACACAATCATAGCCTAGCACGCGCCTCTAACATGTTAACACACAATCAAGTTTAACACAGACAAACAAAAACTCCAAAGATAACCCACTAACACAAGACTCAAGCCCACAGGATAGCTTCCTGAAGTTGTGAAACCCAACTGAATATGTTAATCCCAGCCCAAAAGGTGTAGGTTTGATTGTTGCACGGCCCAGGTTGGGTTGAGAATTGTATAGCCCAGTTGTTGGGTTTTTGATTTTGGCAGTGAGACAACCCATATTTGTGGGCTGTGAATCAGTGGAATGCAAGCCCAGAGTTGAGTTTTAGCTTAAGCAGCCCAAGTTTTTGTGACAGCCCAGCAGTTGGGTTGAGAAAGATTGCTGGCCAGTGGTGAGAAAGTTTGCAGGCCACATGGTCTGTTGGTGCAGAGTTGGCAACTCTGCCACTGGCTGTGTGCACAGCCTGGTTAGGTGGTCACTGCTTGGCGGTCTTGCACAATTCAGATGGAGCAAGAAAGGCTGGCTTGAGCAAGCAACAAAGGGTATAGCACAGCACAGGCAAAGAATCAAAAAATTTTGTGAATGGTGCACAGGTAGAGGTTGTGCTCACTCAATGGTGCAGCATTGTGCAGGGTTGTGTTGTTTTGAAATTCACATACTAAATGCTACTCAAATTCTACTTCTTGACAGATCATTCAAACACCAAATGTTACACACAAAATTCAGGGCAAGCACAAGAGTGGAGGGTGTGTGGCATCAACTCACTCAGTTGATGTCACTTGAGCCTTCAGCCAACTTGGCTATCCAAGTGATGGCTCAAACAAGGTTGCCCAGGGTTGTGGTCAACTGGCTCAGTTGAGTTTGTTGCATCCACTCACTCAGATACCAAAAGTCTGAGTTGATGTCAAACTCTGAGCTCAGGGATCTTGTGGAATACACAAGACAAGGCTTCACAGAGCTATGGTTCAAGCATGCATCAAGTTTTAGCAAAGATCACAGATTAAGCTCACAGACTGCAGCTACAGGGGCTTGCAGGGGCTTGGCAAGGCAAAGCAACACAGATAACAAATGCACAGATGTAAAAGAATGTGCTCAGGTGCACAGGGCTCAGCAAGGGTAGCTGGCTCACAGGTTCAAAATCTAGCACTAAATCATGCATACACACAGGGTAGAAATGGTTTTAGAGAACAATACCACCAGTGCAATACTGGGTTTAGGCAAATCCACTAGCTCTGCTCCTTGGATTATGTCTCAGCTTGCTCCAAAAGTACCTGTGACTCAAGAGAAAATTTTCAGTTCACAGGGTCACACAATCAAAGCAACAGAGCAAGAAGATTATGGCAGAGCTCAGAACTATGCTTGAGCTGAAAATTAAGCCACAGGATAACAATAACAATCAGCACAGTTTATTGATACTAAGGTGCAATGAAATGAACCAATTGCAAAATTTGTGACAAGATGGATTACAAAAGCACAGAACTATAAAGATTAGTCTAACAAGCTACAACAGCTATGATAGCATGAAACAAGAGAAACTAACACATATGCACAGGGCTACAATTGAAAAACAGGGATGATTCAAAACACAGAAGATAGCACAGCAACTTCAGAGCATATATATACAAATATGGTTGGAAAACAGTGGAGAAATGCACTAAAGACAAACAGCACACTACCAGTTCCCCGGCAGCGGCGCCAAAAACTTGATAGGGGCTGAAAGAAGCTTTCCTATGTTCTAATTCTGCAAGTGCACAGAGCCAGTGAAGGCAGTGGCAAGCACAGGTCTTTCCACAGGGAACTTGTGTGTGCTAGGCTGTTCTAAGGCTATCTCAACTGTTTTCAGGTGATGTGACAGAGATACAAAGCTTTAGTTTAAAGTCTTACGACTGAGATGAAGGTGTGATAGTGAACTAAGTGTTGAAAAGCAAGGTAAAGTGTAAAATGATGGTTTAGTGGTACTAGGATTATCAAATCCACCCTAATTCATGTTATGAACTTCAACTAACTTGATTGCTATTGTTCCTGTGGCAATTAAGGATAGTGTGTCAACTCTATCTCTTACCTAGGAGGTTTCACCAGGAGATAACTTAATTCACAGCTAATGTGCTAACCTAGAGCACTAGTTGTCTATTCAAGAACAACTAGTCAAGAGAGTTAACCAAATACATGAAAATTGGGCTGCAACACACTCAATGCAATGTGAGCCTAACTACAATGAGTACAAGGCACTCATTGTGAGAGCAGAGCAATGATATGTTAAGAATTAAGCTTATCTTATAAATTAAAACATACAAAAGCAAATCAATTCAAGTTGAAACTCAGAACATTCAGTTAGGGTTTCATATCAATCCTATCTAAGTAAATTTAGCTCATGATGAACATTAAAAAACAGAGTTAATTCAAATTGCAAACTAACATGAACCCTAAAATTGAAACTAAAACTGCCTCGTTTCTCTTACATCAAAAGCAATATATATCACTCCCAAAAATGATTCTCACTAACCACTCACTGACCCAAACCTGTAATCGACCTTGCCTTGCCTCTGAATCGAACATGCATGGGGGTTTGGTGGTGAGACCCTAATTCCAACTGCCTTAACCCTAGCTTCTAGGGTTGGAGAAGCTAAAGGCTGAGACAGCGCGAACTAGGGCAAGTAGATGTCTGCAGAAGCTATTGGTGGAGTTGTTGGTGATGGTGATGATGGAGATGGTGATGGCTCAGTGAAGGGTATGGGTGAAGGTGGAGGAAAGGCATGGGCGATGGGGTTTTCTCTGATGGAAGTATGGGGGAGGAAGAAAGAGAAGATGGAGGAAAGAATGAGGCTAGCTCGAGTGGGGGTATAGGGTTAGGCGGTTTTGATGTGAGGCAGGTGCATCGATGTTTGATGGAGAAGCCGTAGCGAGCATTGGATCTCGGTGAGGAAGATGCGAACGGCCGAGGAAGAATGAGACGATTTGGTGTCGAGCGGAGACATCAAGGGTCGATGCGTAGGAGGCAGCGAGCGTAGGATGTAGCAAGATGAGATCTCAACGGCTTGGAGTGTATGGGCTCGGATCCGGGTCGCGGGTCGGGTCTAGCTCAAGCCCATGTCTTGTAGATGAGTTGCTACTTGTTGGGTTGCAACTGTTGCGCGCGCGGGCTTTGGCTTTCTGCTCCATAGATGCTCGACTCCAATTCTTCGCTCTTTGGGCTCCTCAATTCTCCGAGCTTTATTTATTACCTAAAAACACAAAATTAATTAATACAAATATTTATTCTTGAAAACAAAGAAAATACAGAATCTGGGATAATATCTGATTTCTAAGCACAAAAGATGAGTAAAATGCCAATAAAAAGGTGTATAAATATGCACTATTTAGCACTCATCACATGACCACCGCGGACCCATCTATACCCTCACCCGATCGACCAAGGCATATCACGCCTGGTCATTCCAAGACGCGCGCCCAAACTAGCGTGGTCGCACCTCCCAAACCACAAACTGATCTCGACCGCTCAACTTCGCCAGACGATTTGGATGGATCAGATCACGTTTTCATGGGATATTCAGGTATAGGCGTGAACACACCGGATTAATCGGCCAAGACCAACCAAGATTGGTCGTCTTGGAACGGGCGCCCGAAGTGAGCGTGGCGTGCGGCTCTTGCGGCACTAGTTTTCTGTCATAAATTGATCTCGACCACTCAACTTCACCGGATAAATTGAGTGGCCCAGATCATACTTTCGTGAGGTAATGGGTATAGGCGCCTACACCGCCATGTTGTCTACACACATGCACGGTCGGCCTTGTCAAAATTATATCCCATGCTTGGTTTCGACCAAGCTAAAGAGTGATGCTTGCGCACCTCTTCAAAAACCCTAATTCATTAACGGTCACAGATGAGTGTCTCAAAGATCATCTCGTCCGTCCAACTTCACCAACTTGGTTATACAACCCTGGTCAGGAGTGTTGATGGTGGATTTTCGTTTAAGGTTAAATTTGTAAAAAACCAGAAAAAACCATGCGCTGACATCTTGTAAAAGATAAAGCCATTTATAAGTGTTGGATACTCCCTCACTTAATTCACCAAGAATGGAGCATGTAGCAACAATCCCATTCTGTGAATACATGAAATTCCTCTAGGTTGGAGCATGTAGCAACAATCCCTTCCTGTGAATTTTCATATCACCTTGTATTTCCAAGTACTCATTATCGGTGTGGCATGACGACTGAGTGTTACTCTTACAGAGTAACACGAACCTCCAAGCACTATAATGAAACCATGTACGAAATACCCGTACATGCTGACTCTTGGTGTGTTATACTAGCCCGATTGAGCCCCTCTCGGTGTGTTATACTAGCCCAATTGAGCATCCGGACTGACCGTATCAGTCCGGATATGATCTGATCGCAGATCATCCAACTCCATAAGCATGATTGGATGACCCCGGATCAATTCCATCACCCCCAAGCGGTATGGAATACCCACGGCCGACCCCGCATGGTCGGTCATTGGCCTAGCTTGCCAAGAAACCGTTCATACCAAGCATTATGGACGGAAAACCCTAAATTAGGGTTTGCGGCATATTACATGTGTCGCAAAACAGTCTCAACCATCCATCTTCGCAGGTATAGATGGAGGGTGTAGATGTAGACTCAAAGGGCCCAGAGCATGTCAACACGATTACCGTGGGCCCGCCTACACTCTTGACCAATCGGTCAAGACCAACAACGCATGGTTGTAACAAATTCGTACGCCCAAACAAGGAGTGACGCACGGCTTTGAAAAGCCAAAATTAGGGTTTCAAGCCATCACGCGCGTCCATCTTCTCCGGCACGAATGGAGGGTCACAGATTAGATTAAGCAGGTCCGGTCATACCAGCATGACCACCGTGGGCCCATTGATGAGTGCCAAATAGTGCATATTTATACACCTTTTTATTGGCATTTTACTCATCTTTTGCGCTTAGAAATCAGATATTATCCCAGATTCTGTGTTTTCCTTGTTTTCAAGAATAAATATTTGTATTAATTAATTTTGTGTTTTTTAGGTAATAAATAAAGCTCGGAGAATCTGAGGAGCCAAAAGAGCGAAGAATTGGAGTCAAGTGCCCAAGGAGCAGAAAGCCGAAGCCCGCGCGCGCAACAGTTGCAACCCAACAAGTAGCAACTTATCTACAAGACTTGGGCTTGAGCTAGACCCGATCCGCGACCCGGATCCGAGCCCGTCTCTTCTGAGACGTTGAGATTTCTTTCTCCCTCATCCAACGGTCGCTGCCTCCACGTGCATCGAAGATCGCTGCTCCCGTGCAACACTAGATCACACCAAAACCGTCTACATCCCTGAGCCGTTCAGATTTCACTCCTATGCATCCTACGCTCGCTAGGCCAGTCCCATCAACTCCCGATGTACTCCGCTCAACACCGAAGCATCCAACACCCTATACCCTAATCGACCTACCCATTTTCTCTCCATCCTTGTCTTTCTTCTCTCGTTGCGAGCTCTGCAAACCCATCTCCCCGACACGGAGCGAGCTCGCAAAACCCTCACCACCACCATCTCCTCTTCTATCACCATCACCACCACGACGACACAGAGCCAACTACCACCCTATTCCGCCACACCCAAGTGGTGTTTATCTCTAAAATAGCTTCTCAAAACCCTAGAAGCTATGTTAAAGATAAACAAGACTAGGGTTCTCTCATAAATCAATCAAGGGAGTCAGAGAAGCATGAGTAGAGCCAACAACCAAGGCGAATCGAGTATGGGTTGAATTATTTTTCAATTAATTTTTAAAGAATTAGGGTTTGCTGTTTTGGGGGAATCAATTGCATGTATAAATAGAACCAAAGGGGGTTGATAGAAAGCACGCCTGGATTAGCCAGAGCAGTCATTTAGCTTTAATTTTGTGTATTTTGTTATTCTACCATGTTTTAGTTTAATTTGCTAAGGTTTCATTGAAACCCTAATTTCCTGATTATGTTTAAACTCTGTTGAATGTTCTTGAGGGCTTAAATTTTTAGATACTTTCTTGAGGGTGACGTCTAAAGATGAAAACTCCTTCTAAATACCGATTTGCAGTTAGCATCTCTCTCTCTCTCAATCAGCAAGACCCATAGAAACACATCATCGTCAACAAACGGAGCATCATCAGAATATGGAAAGAAAAATTGATATAGTCCAAGGTTTACATGCAACAAAGAAAAGAAAATAGGATGAGAATTAATAAAATTTATAAAATCAAGACAATACAAGTTGTGGAAAAATTGAGTCCTTTGTCCATGGAGTTAGTTGTTTCATTATTTGTATTTTATTTTCACTTTTTGTAAGTCAAAAAAAAAAAAAAAAAAAAAAAATCAAAAAAATATTGTAGTTTATTTTTGCTACCACCATGGTAAAGAAGAATTTAAAAAGAAAAATCCAAACAACAAGGAATTTGAGTAGAAAAGTTAAAAATTGTCAAGTTTTGTGAAGTTTAGAAGTTCGTCATCAACAATTGAAGACCGAAGACCGAAGATTGAAGACGTTTCTATGGTTCTTATGAGAGAGTGATATTAATTGCCGATCGGGTGAGAAGTGAGTGAGTACTCCCACCCCTTGCTGATGGTTGATTTCCTTTCTTAGAGATCATCGAGAAAAAGATTCTTTTTGTCCACACTCTTGTGGAGTCTCCAGATTTTATTTCGGAAGGTTATCCTTCTTACCTACAACGTGTGCGGGATTTCTCTCTTTACTCCCGCCGCACACATGAGAGACTAAAAAAGCGATCTTTTTGAGTGCAATTATCATAAAACCCTAATGGTGAGGCGAAGTTGAGACTTATGATCACAATCGAATCCGAATTCTTTCATATGGTATGGTTACTTCTCGCTCAACACTTAAGGATGAGAATGCGTTCTTTGGTAGTTCTAACTTCCTCGTTACTAGCATGCGAAACTCTATGTCCTCATAGCTTCTTGGAGGCTTGAGACTCTTTTACACTCGAAGTTGGAGAAGGTTTTGTGGGTACACCTCGGTAAACCCTCACGAGACTACAACTCGTCCACTAGGGACACCTAGCGGTTTAAAGGCTTAGTGCATACGCTAAATGCATTCGAGAGACCTACGACAGTGGTATAGTTAGGATTTCTTCATTTTTGTTTCACTTGAGGACAAGTAAAATTCAGGTTTGGGGGTATTTGATGAGTGCCAAATAGTGCATATTTATACACCTTTTTATTGGCATTTTACTCATCTTTTGCGCTTAGAAATCAGATATTATCCCGCATTCTCGTGTTTTCCTTGTTTTCAAGAATAAATATTTGTATTAATTAATTTTGTGTTTTTAGGTAATAAATAAAGCTCGGAGAATCCGAGGAGCCAAAAGAGCAAGAATTGGAGTCAAGTGCCCAAGGAGCAGAAGTCGAAGTTCCGCGCGCGCAATGCTTGCAACCCAACAAGTAGCAACTTATCTACAAGACTTGGGCTTGAGCTAGACCCGATCCGCGACCCGGATCCGAGCCCGTCTCTTCTGAGACGTTGAGATTTCTTTCTCCCTCATCCAACGGTCGCTGCCTCCACGTGCATCGAAGATCGCTGCTCCCGTGCAACACCAGATCACACCAAAACCGTCTACATCCCTGAGCCGTTCAGATTTCACTCCTATGCATCCTACGCTCGCTAGGCCAGTCCCATCAACTCCCGCTGTACCTGCTCAACACCGAAGCATCCAACACCCTATACCCTAATCGACCTACCCATTTTCTCTCCATCCTTCTCTTTCTTCTCTGTTGCAGAGCTCTGCAAACCCATCTCCCCGACACAGAGCAGAGCTCTGCAAAACCCTCACCACCACCATCTCCTCTTCTATCACCATCACCACCACTGACACCAGAGCCAACTACCACCCTATTCCGCCACACCCAAGTGGTGTTTATCTCTAAAATAGCTTCTCAAAACCCTAGAAGCTATGTTAAAGATAAACAAGACTAGGGTTCTCTCATAAATCAATCAAGGAAGTCAGAGAAGCATGAGTAGAGCCAACAACCAAGGCGAATCAGAGTATGGGTTGAATTATTTTTCAATTAATTTTTAAAGAATTAGGGTTTGCTGTTTTGGGGGAATCAATTGCATGTATAAATAGAACCAAAGGGGGTTGATAGAAAGCATGCCTGGGTTAGCCAGCATCAATTAGGTTTAATTCTGTGTTCTTTGTTATTTTTATCATGTTCTAATTTAGTTGCAAGGGTTTCATTGAAACCCTAATTCTCTGTTTTGTTTTTAACTCTGTGAATTGTTCTTGAGTACTTAATGTTATCAAATGTCTTCAATACTAAATACCCAATGCTTTTCTCTCACAGTGTATACCAATGCCATGGATACACTGTAGTTAGGTCACAACTGTGTTGAATGTATTGCAGCTCAACCTTAGATACAAATGCTGATTCCCTTGACTAGTTGTACTTAATTAGACAACTAGTGCTCTGGGTCAGCACTTTAGCTGTTATTAGAAGCATTACAGGGAGAGATAGGTGGTGGAATTGACACCCTGCCCTTATCATTTCACAGGACAACAAGAACCTTAACTTAGTTAATCACACAATAGGAGTTAGAGGTGGATTTGAACACCTTAGCATTCCCTTGTCATTGTTTTATACCTTAGCTTAGGTTCATCTCACTACAAATCAGCCGTATCGGCACAAAATATCTGTTGTCACTATGTTACTCATTTAGAATTCAGTTGAAGAAGCCTTAGATCATACAAGAAGCACCCCTCGTCTCTGTGGATCGACCCGTACTTGCCGCGTCTCCGATAGACGCCGTGCACTTGCGGTTATCACCGTAGGCCAAATATATACATCTTCCGAGGCCTACCAAGTTTTTGGCGCCGTTGCCAAGGACTTGGCGCGTGCCCTGTGTTCATTGGCTCGCTTCACTGTTTTTCTCTACTATCCCTGTACATATTCACTTTGTATTATTTCTTATAACTCTTGATTAGTATAACTTAGTTTAAATTTTTCCATTTTTGCATCTGTTCTAGCTATTTCTTCTCCCTTGTTTATATCTGCCTTTAACTTTTGTTTTAGTCTTTTTTTATATATAACTTAGTTGTTAACCATCTGTGCATAGTGCATTGTAGTTGCACATTGTAGTTCTTATTTGCACATTATCACATCAGTAACCATTCCTAAGCAACTTTGCCCTGAGTCTTAGAGTTACTTGTAACTCTTGATCCTAGTCAGTCCAAAACACCACATTCATATCACCCTTTCATGCTATAGACCCCTCTCAGCTGGTACTCTCTGTCTTTACAATAAACTGCAAATCATAGTTTCTGAGGATCATAAGTTTCTGTGAGCATAGTTTACTACCCTCATCAGCAGTGCCTTCCATGTTACATACTGCTGCTTGCAAAAATTATTGTATCTGAAATTTCAACATTAATGTTTTGATACTCTTGCTTCAGCTGTGTGAATCTCCTGAGAACTGAAAATCTTTGTTAAGCCAAAGCAGTGCTCGAGAGCTGTTGAGCAAGCCCAAGGAAGAGAAGGAAAAGGCGCAAAAACTGGAGTTTTGCAAAACCTTAAGCAACCTCTGCGACTTATAAGGTGAGTGGTCTCTTGCTAGTTGAATGAGCTACATTTTTGTGCTCCATGCCTACATACTGACCAAGTGCCACCAATTTGCTTCACTGAAAACTCCATGATATTGGAATTCATACATGTTAGCTGGGAATATTATTACATTGCACTGAGCTTCACTTGTGAATCTGTCAACCCTGTAGAGGCCAGTCTGATTGCCTGACCCCTTGCATGCTTTAACTCGAGATCCATCTACTCCCCGTGCAAACCTCGTATGTTTTCTCGCCGAGCCGTGCTTGGTTCAACTTTTGCATCCGCAAGATATCTGTGCACCTTTGAGCTTAAACTCCCATAGGGTGTGCTGTGCTGAAGCCCTTAGTCTACATTTGCCCTTGCATAACAAAGTAGCTATCCAACCCAAGCACTACCCTGAATGCATGATAAAACCTCTTGCTAGGAGGTGATCAATAGCTGAAATCTGGAAATATTGTGTGTTCTGTGCTTGTGTGTACCTTGAGCATTATCCTGTGATATCTGAAATACTTATATGCTAGTTGAAGGTATTATGACTCTGTGCTGAATTGAATGGGCTAGTGAATGAATCTGTCAGAACTGACCTGAGCATCACTGACCTGTAACCCTTGCTTGCCTGTTGAACCAATTCCCTTGCTGAGTGTGCAATCTGAGGCCTGTGTTGTGAGCATATCCTGTGAAAAGTAGAGGTAACTGAACTAGTTGCCTTCCCATCTGCCTTGTGCTCGCCTCCAGCTTCGTAGCCGTTGAGCTTGAGTGCAGCTTGGATAACCAACTTAGTTAACTGGTAGTTTTGTGCTTCAACAAGCCTTTGAAATCAACCCCGCTACGCATTGCTTATCGGCGGTGAAATCCATCTCGTGCATGAATCGTGCTTTGCATTAACAACAACTGCCATACTGCGGTGTGCCTAGCTCTAGGTGTCATTTCTTTTGTGAGTGGTGTGCTGTGCATAACCTGACCTGCACACAACCTGTGCAACATTCTCTGGGCATCTGTGACTCTCTGAATTTTTGTGTCTTCCGTAAAAGCATCACTTCTTCTAGTTTGCGCGTTAATGCTTGTCGAAAGTATAGCATCACAGAGCTATATGTACATATCCTAGGGCCAACCTTTCCATTGAAGCACTATCATCTGCAACTGAGTATCATTTCCATAAGCTTTAATTCCCTGAGTTGCACAATTGCATCCTGGCTGATAGTCCTAACACATGAGAGAGTTGTTTGGGTGAACTGAGATTGTATTGGCTATACAAAAATATGTTTGATTAACTGTTAGACTAGCCACACTGATAAGTTATCTTTGCTGCATAAGAGTGTTGAACTAGCTACCATGTTAACCTTTGATGTTTATCTGTGATCACTAGGCTGCACACAAACTGAAACCCAGTTTCACTGGGCTGTGCCTAATCTGAAGCCCAGTGTCCATAAACTGAGTTGCCAAATCAATTGGGCTAGAACCAGAGTCACTAAAACAGAACCCACACTGTTGGGCTGTTAAACAAACCGAGCCCAACTCAACCTAATCTGGGCTATACATTTTTCAACCTAATCTGGTCTGTGCAACCAAGCTGGGCCAGATCATCTAGGCTAGAGCCCACATCATCTGGGCTGAAATACACTTATTCAGCTGGGCTTAGCAAATTCAAAAAGCAACTTTTTGGGCTTACACTTAGAATAAAGTGTCATTTTCTTTTGTGGGTTGTATCTATCTGGGTTTGCTCACATAGCTGGGTTGCACATAACCCAACTAATCCCAATAAACCAAATCCAATCCACAAAAACCAAATCAATCCCAACAAAACCAAATCAGCCCAACAAACCAAAGCCCAATAAACCAAATTCCCACATAAACCAAAGCCCATTTTTTTTTGTTATATTTGTAAGAATGCTAATGTTTCTGTACATTATCTTCATTGTATATAATCCAATAGGACTTGTTAATTTTTTCTTTCTTGAATCGGTTGAGTCTTCTTGTGCATTTTTTGTGCTAATCCGATATGATCACCACTGAGAATGTTGGATTTTGCCTTGATTAATGAAGCTCAACCTTGCTCCTGCCGACATCCTAATTTCTTCCCTTTTCTCTTATCAAAGCATAGTTCTCTCGGTATGTGATTTGTTTAAAATTTTTCTATATGTCGACACATTGAGGACAATGTTTGATTTAGGTTTGGGGGTGCATTTGCATTTAGAGTTTTTAGTCTTTTATTTTATCTTTTAATTTTACAAAAAAAAAAAAAAAAAAAAAAATTCAAAAACTTTTTGCAAATAAAAACCTCCAACTTTTAGAGATTTTAGAGTCACTAGCATGCTTCTAGCTATGTTTACATAGAGAATCGACCGAAATAACAAGAACTTAGAAGTAAAGGAGAACACAATCGGGTTTCTTAGTTGATTAGAGCGTTAAAGTTGGATTTAACCATACCGGAGGGCGAATTAGGTCTTTGTTAGATATTCGGTAGTAGAATTGTGATCACCCATAGTGGAGACTACCCATTTTACATCAAGTGAGGCACCAACCTTCAATTTTTTGCAACTTTCTAAAAAAGTTGTTAGAGTGTGTGTCACCATACGTAAATTCCGGGTAGGAATGGTGAGCTACCCAACTTCGCACCATTTTCAGCACTACTTTTGATCTCTTGAGTGCTAGTTTTTGTCAATCATGAGGGTGACGTCTAAAGATGAAAACTCCTTCTAAATACCGATTTGCAGTTAGCATCTCTCTCTCTCTCAATCAACAAGACCCATAGAAACACATCATCGTCAACAAACGGAGCATCATCAGAATATGGAAAGAAAAATTGATATAGTCCAAGGTTTACATGCAACAAAGAAAAGAAAATAGGATGAGAATTAATAAAATTTATAAAATCAAGACAATACAAGTTGTGGAAAAATTGAGTCCTTTGTCCATGGAGTTAGTTGTTTCATTATTTGTATTTTATTTTCACTTTTTGTAAGTCAAAAAAAAAAAAAAAAAAAAAAATCAAAAAAATATTGTAGTTTATTTTTGCTACCACCATGGTAAAGAAGAATTTAAAAAGAAAAATCCAAACAACAAGGAATTTGAGTAGAAAAGTTAAAAATTGTCAAGTTTTGTGAAGTTTAGAAGTTCGTCATCAACAATTGAAGACCGAAGACCGAAGATTGAAGACGTTTCTATGGTTCTTATGAGAGAGTGATATTAATTGCCGATCGGGTGAGAAGTGAGTGAGTACTCCCACCCCTTGCTAATGGTTGATTTCCTTTCTTAGAGATCATCAGAAAAAGATTCTTTTTGTCCACACTCTTGTGGAGTCTCCAGATTTTATTTCGGAAGGTTATCCTTCTTACCTACAACGTGTGCAGGATTTCTCTCTTTACTCCTGCCTGCACACATGAGAGACTAAAAAAGCGATCTTTTTGAGTGCAATTATCATAAAACCCTAATGGTGAGGCAGAAGTTGAGACTTATGATCACAATCGAATCCGAATTCTTTCATATGGTATGGTTACTTCTCGCTCAGCACTTAAGGATGAGAATGCGTTCTTTGGTAGTTCTAACTTCCTGTTACTAGCATGCAGAAACTCTATGTCCTCATAGCTTCTTGGAGGCTTGAGACTCTTTTACACTCGAAGTTGGAGAAGGTTTTGTGGGTACACCTCTGGTAAACCCTCACGAGACTACAACTCGTCCACTAGGGACACCTAGCGGTTTAAAGGCTTAGTGCATACGCTAAATGCATTCGAGAGACCTACGACAGTGGTATAGTTAGGATTTCTTCATTTTTGTTTCACTTGAGGACAAGTAAAATTCAGGTTTGGGGGTATTTGATGAGTGCCAAATAGTGCATATTTATACACCTTTTTATTGGCATTTTACTCATCTTTTGCGCTTAGAAATCGATATTATCCCGCATTATGTGTTTTCCTTGTTTTCAAGAATAAATATTTGTATTAATTAATTTTGTGTTTTTTAGGTAATAAATAAAGCTCGGAGAATCTGAGGAGCCAAAAGAGCGAAGAATTGGAGTCAAGTGCCCAAGGAGCAGAAGTCGAAGCTCGCGCGCGCAAAGTTGCAACCCAACAAGTAGCAACTTATCTACAAGACTTGGGCTTGAGCTAGACCCGATCCGCGACCCGGATCCGAGCCCGTCTCTTTCGAGACGTTGAGATTTCTTTCTCCCTCATCCAACGGTCGCCGCCTCCACGTGCATCGAAGATCGCCGCTCCCGTGCAACACCGAGATCACACCAAAACCGTCTACATCCCTGAGCCGTTCAGATTTCACTCCTATGCATCCTACGCTCGCTAGGCCAGTCCCATCAACTCCCGCTGTACCTGCTCAACACCGAAGCATCCAACACCCTATACCCTAATCGACCTACCCATTTTCTCTCCATCCTTCTCTTTCTTCTCTGTTGCAGAGCTCTGCAAACCCATCTCCCCGACACAGAGCAGAGCTCTGCAAAACCCTCACCACCACCATCTCCTCTTCTATCACCATCACCACCACTGACACCAGAGCCAACTACCACCCTATTCCGCCACACCCAAGTGGTGTTTATCTCTAAAATAGCTTCTCAAAACCCTAGAAGCTATGTTAAAGATAAACAAGACTAGGGTTCTCTCATAAATCAATCAAGGGAGTCAGAGAAGCATGAGTAGAGCCAACAACCAAGGCGAATCAGAGTATGGGTTGAATTATTTTTCAATTAATTTTTAAAGAATTAGGGTTTGCTGTTTTGGGGGAATCAATTGCATGTATAAATAGAACCAAAGGGGGTTGATAGAAAGCATGCCTGGATTAGCCAGTGCAGTCAATTAGGTTTAAATTTCTGTTCTTTGTTATTTTTATCATGTTCTAATTTAGTTGCAAGGGTTTCATTGAAACCCTAATTCTCTGTTTTGTTTTTAACTCTGTGAATTGTTCTTGAGTACTTAATGTTATCAAATGTCTTCAATACTAAATACCCAATGCTTTTCTCTCACAGTGTATACCAATGCCATGGATACACTGTAGTTAGGTCACAACTGTGTTGAATGTATTGCAGCTCAACCTTAGATACAAATGCTGATTCCCTTGACTAGTAGTACTTAATTAGACAACTAGTGCTCTGGGTCAGCACTTTAGCTGTTATTAGAAGCATTACAGGGAGAGATAGGTGGTGGAATTGACACCATGCCCTTATCATTTCACAGGACAACAAGAACCTTAACTTAGTTAATCACACAATAGGAGTTAGAGGTGGATTTGAACACCTTAGCATTCCCTTGTCATTGTTTTATACCTTAGCTTAGGTTCATCTCACTACAAATCAGCCGTATCGGCACAAAATATCTGTTGTCACTATGTTACTCATTTAGAATTCAGTTGAAGAAGCCTTAGATCATACAAGAAGCACCCCTCGTCTCTGTGGATCGACCCGTACTTGCCGCGTCTCCGATAGACGCCGTGCACTTGCGGTTATCACCGTAGGCCAAATATATACATCTTCCGAGGCCTACCACCCATCTACCTCCTCATGTGTTCGGCCAAGGCATACCATGCCTGGCTATCCCAAACCGTCCACCCAAACTTGCGTGGTTACACTTCCCAAATTGTAAACTGATCTCGACCACTCAACTTCACCGGACGATTTGAGTGGCTTAGATCACGTTTTCATGGGATAGTCAGGTGTAGGTGTGAACACCAACCTACCACCTACACGCTGGTATGATCGACCAAGACCGACCAAGATGGGTCGTCTTGAAACATGTGCCCAAACTAGGGATGTCACGCGGTTTCCAACTCCTTTGTGGCAATGGATTTCTGCCGCAAACCGATCTCAACCACTCAACTTTACCGGTCAAATTGAGTGGCTTAGATCGCGCCTTCATGGGACAGTGAGGTATGGACGTGCACACCGGCATGCTGTCTACACATATGCCCGGTCGGTCCTCTCCAAATCCCTTTCCATGCTCGGTTTCGACCAAGCTGAAGAGTAATGCTTGCGCACCTCTTCAAAAAACCCTAATATTCATTAACGGTCGCAGATGAGTGTCTCAAAGATCATCTCATCCGTCCAACTTCACCAGACTTGGTTATACAACCTGGTCGGGAGTTATTTGGTTAGTGAGGCGTCATTACCCATCACTTTACCACACCATAATGCAAGACTCTGCATAAAATACACACGATACTTCACAAGTATCGACTCCCCGAATAACGCAGCTTATTCAATTCAAAGATTACATACTATCTTTCGTGGATCCACAATCCACACATTCCGACATCAATCATGTCACAAACTGGGGGATACATACTTTGGGTATTGGTCTGGCGGTTTACGGCGTGTGCGGCGTGCAACGCGCCATCACAAGAACGTGTTAGGAAGTCATGGACGGTTAGAGATGAACAGGAGAAGTGGGCAAGGCTGGTCGTGTATCACCAACGCACAACTCCACTACTCCATCACTCCACTTCCTCCACTTCCCACGAGAGACGTGAATAAGGCTCAATGACTTGTATAAATAGGTTCTCCGCCCTATTTCAAACAACAACACAAGTCCAGACGAGACAAAAAACCAAGTGTTAATACAAAACGTATTCAAACACCCAGAGCTTGCTTGCATCAATCACAAGCCTGCTCACCTTTATGTTACAAGTCATAAGAAAGCCAAAACCTTCACAATCTCAACACCTTCTTCGCTTCCCTCCCTAAGATCAACCCCATCTCCTTCACTTTGTGACCGAAACAAGTCTGGAACGGCCATTTCTTGGTTTAGGCCGGACTTGCACATGCATTGATCTCTCGAATCTACAAGCACTCACCGCGCAGTGCATTTGTTTAAGGTTTAAATTCATTCCTCATCCACACCCCATATTACCAAATTCTGCAGGAGTAGTTTTCTCCCATAAACAATTGGCGACCACAGTGGGAGATTGATCTCTCGGTTACAAGAATCGAATTCTCAATTCTTCGGTTTTCGTCTCACGATGTATCCTCACCAGGGATCCGCAGGTGGTTCAGATATCATGGGAAGCATAGCTGGAATGTTGGAGGATGTCTTGGCAAATCAAGCCGGTATCACCAGAAGGCAGAGCGAGACATTTCGCCTTTTGAATGATATATCAGCACAACTACAAGAAGGGTCGATAGGCATCAACTCAGACAGCGCAAGAAACATTGAATCTTTAATCAGGAGTCACACCTTTACAAGTGGAGAAGCAAAAAGAGCACGCAGTCGAAAACGAATCAAGAAAGATGGACAACATGGTCCAGACAGAGGAAAAGACTTGTCCGGAGTACTACAATGTCTCGCGGATAAAGAAAGGGAGCCTGCAGCCTATGGAGCCCCGCTAGAGGATTTATATCTCAAAACTCTTGCTTGAAGCCCGAAAACTGTCCAATCCGCGTCGACCTTCCAACCGACTGAAGAAATGCTTGAGGAAGGAGAAATCAATCAGGAAATACCTGAATACAGAGGATGGGAACGTTCAATCCGGTCACTCAGCAGTGACATTACGACACCTTCCACATCCCTTTACCTAGGCGAACGATCCGCAGATATGGTGGCACTCACAAATCTTCCAACTTCATCTCCTGTTCCACATCAAAGCCACGGAGAGACATCACAACGCCCACTAACGCAGGAAAAGCCAGACTCAAGGTACTTACATTTCCCCTTCCCAATGAAGAAGATTCTGGAGCTACTGGA